>JASDDO010000022.1:500958196-501558196 GCA_030015575.1 Agapanthus africanus | reverse complement strand
GATCAATTGGAAGAAAGACGCCGGTATTATAATGAGAAGATGAAGCGTCCCTATTCGTTCCCACGAGATAAGACGAAACGGTTATTCGAGCTGGCAGTACGCAACAGACTTATAAACCTACTAAATCCAAGGTGACCGCCACAACCCACTGAGGTGAATAACCTTAACTATTGCCCTTACCATCAAACGGTAAGTCATACGATTGAGGATTGCTTCGTCTTCAAAGGATGGATTGAAGATCAATACCTCCAGGGGAAGTTAGCACTGTCCGAAAAGTGGAAGGTGAACCCACCACAGCCGCATACTCCTAAAAAAACAGATACACCGGGGGCAACCTGTTCCTTCATTGAAGAAGCTCCATGGGAGGTCGTGCTGTCAGCTAAAACCAAAAGAATGCTGAGGGGCCTTCATGGGTGCCCTGCAATCGAATGGAAGGACCCGCTTGAACCTCGAATTATCGAAGGGATGTTGAAGCCGCGCCCGACTACGAAGACTCGTGGTGATGGCCCAAATACTCGCGCCCAACCATCAAAATCTTCAAAGAAAAAGAAGAAGAAATCCAAGAAGCCCGTGAAGCCTGGAGACGAGCACACGAACTTGCAGAAGCAAATCGACGCGCTGGAAGAGTACAATCAAAAGGCGCGAACTCCTGTCACACTACAAGAGTTCCTCAGCCACATCTTTCAAGAGGACGATGATGGAGAGAGCTCGTCGGATGAATCCGAGGGATATGTGGCGAGTTGTAACGTAATCTCTCACTCGTTTACCGACGATGAGAAAACTCCCGGCACTAAGAAACTGGGGACAGAGCCTGAACCAGGGCGTGTGTGGCCAACAGATGAAATGATCAGCGCCTTTCTAGACGAGATTCGTCTAAAGAGTAAAGCGGATCAGGAGCGTGAGATGGCCGCATCGGAAGGAGCTAAATGCAGGCGACTGAACGAAAGAGCTGAAGTACTCCCGCCAGATCGAAAGGCATCCGAGACAGACAAGAAGATATTCAAGACAAGAAAAAGGTTTGCCAAAGCCATGTCAATGGGAATGAAGCTACCACCCTCGGAAGAAAACACACTCAATGGGGTGGAGAGGCACCCTGATTATTGCGCGTATCATCAGAAAATTTCACACCCCACGGAGGAGTGCGACGCCTTTAAGATATGGTGGCAAGGATATATTGCTCATCGGCAATATTTTAAGCGCATGAAACGCAAGACTCGTCGGGAACGAAGGAGTACTGCCGACGGGCACAACAGAACTATTGGCAGCTGTTACATGGTTAACGACAGGGGGTCACAAGTTCTCACCTTTGGGAGCGACTCCGATGAAGAAATGGCTCTGGGCCCTCTCTTTAAAGAATCCGTTTTTGGGAAAGAGGAGAAATCGGAGGCCTGCAAGAACATTCAGCTGCGCAATCGCACGCTCCCGGAAAAGATTCTCGGGCCCGCAAATAGAAAAGATAAGGGAAAGGAAAAGGTCACTGAGGATATCACTTTAGATGACCAAGTTATGAAAGAGCTGGCTGCCAAAGACCCTCCCAAGAAGAACAAGGTGGATTACAACATCCTAGCGCACCTAAGGAAGCTACCTTCTCAGCTTAGCATTCTCGATGCCCTCCTATTATCAAAAGAAGCGCGAGATTCACTAATTAAGGCGCTACAACAACCTGAGCAATTCCAAGCCTTCCTCGCTACTGAAAGGATGAAGGATGAACTGGAGGAAGTGCATACGACCGACATCACTTTTGGTGACGAAGACCTCCTTCTCGGGACATGCGACCACAACCGTCCCCTATATGTCTCTGGATACTGCCATGATATCAAGATAGGCAAGATCCTAGTGGATAATGGATCCTCCGTCAATCTCCTTAACATTCGGGTGTTAAAGGAAATCTGCATGAGTGTGCAACACCTCGCTCGTGACAAAATTACCATCTCCGGCTTCGATTCACAATCGTCTCGGACTCTCGGATCTGTAATACTAACATTACGCTTTGGACTACTCGTCACAGACATCAAATTCCATGTCATTGACGCCAAGACCTGCTACAACGCCTTGCTTGGTCGTCCTTGGCTACACGAGTACAACATCATCCCTTCTACACAACATCAGTGTATGAAGTACTTTAAGGATGGTTTCGAGTATACCGTAACAGGTGAGCTGAACCCATTTTCCATGAACGAAGTCCGCAAATACGAAGATGCGAAGTACTTTTTGCCAGATTTCGAGGATACAGAAAGGTGTCGCAAGCCGGAGAACAAAGCCGCCGCCACCATCCCTATTTTCGGGAGCGATACCGAAGAAGAAGAAGAGATAGTTTATGCCGGGCCATCTCAACGCAACAACCCGGGGACGTCCGCCCCTATGTTGGTCTTCGGAAGTGACTCGGAAGACGAGGTTAATGCCTTGTTCTCCAATCGGCAGCCAATACAAGCACCCCCTAGCGATGATCAGAGTTTTCAAATCACCATGGTGCCGCGAGAACACTATAAGGATCTCGACATACTTCAAGCTTACAATGTGCAGGATCTGCAAACGTTTTACGTCCCTCCCAGGCAAAGGGGTGAGAAGGTAATCCTATTCTACCGATCCTCAGAGTCGAAAGTAGAGAAAGAGATTTGGCATGGCGCGGATGCTACACTCGACAGGCTCCAACCCATCCGTCTGCCCAGATACTATACAAATGGATTAAAAAGGCTATTGAAGCGCCAAGGAGTACCCTTAAAACAGACTGTTCGACAAGCTCGGTTCTACAATAGGATTTGGGATGTCCCGGGACTCAACGCAAATTGCCCAACGGGAAAATGGAAACGCTTGGGCTTGGATACGTGAGAGCCGGAAAACGGGAACGGGCCCACAGTAGCTACGCTATATATACCTTTGATGAAGAAGAGGATGCCCTGTCAGGAAATGCCAAGCCCTCATCAAAACTAGATCCCGCGATTGAAGTGCCGAGTCCGTCGTTTGAAGAACGAATGGACAAGCTTATCAGGAAAGTGGGTCAAAAAGTTCGGGAAGACTACAACCGCGAGATGGCCATCTACGAGAAGGCCAGGGCGCAACGTTTATTTCAACAGGCTGCAAAAGACGAAGATGCTCATCCCTGTCAACCCGTTGTACGAAAGGCCCGACGCAGAGGCAGAAATAAATCAAGAAGTGGAAAGAGGAGCCGACAACAACGACGCAGGATTAGAGAGTTACGTGATCGGGTATTGCGCGGCTCGGATTTGTCCCTCATGAAGAAGATGAGTCGAGCGTACTCCTTCCCCCGAGACAAGACGGAGAGGTTACTCAAGCTCGCTATAAAACATCAAATGATCGCGCTTCCAGAGTCTAGACACCCTGAGCAAGCTAACAAGGCTTCTCATCTGAGCTATTGCTCTTATCACCGAGCCATAGGACATCCTACCGAAGACTGCTTCACCTTCAAGAACTGGGTCGAGGACCAGTACCAACAGGACAGATTCGCTTTATCCGACGGCTGGAGGGTAACACCGCCACAAAAGCATGAACCCAAAGCCGCAAAAGCAGAACCAGATCCACTTCAGCCCTGGAAGTGGATCCGCACCTGTTATACGATTACGTTATTAAAAGAAGAGCCCGAGAACATGGAAGACCTTCCCAGATGCTTTGAGAACAGCGATGATGAGGTGATCTCAGAATTTCCGCCAGCTCCGAAAGAACTGGAAGACGGCATACATACCACTGCAGATAACCTCAAGAAGATTGAGTTGGGATCGGCAGACGACCCGCGACCGACATTTGTCAGCGAGCTGCTATCTGAAGAAAGGGTGGCTGCGTTAAAGAACGTGCTTCTACGGCATAAAGACTGCTTCGCGTGGAACTACTCCGAAATGCCAGGATTGGATCCGGAGATTGCTGTGCATAAATTAGTAATATCCCCAGATATCAAGCCAGTCAAGCAGGCGCCAAGAAGGATGCGACTCGAGCTTGAAATGAGCATCAACGCCGAAGTCAAGAAGCTGATCGATTCTGGATTTATCCAAGAAGTCCAGTATCCCGACTGGATCGCCAATATCGTCCCGGTAATGAAGAAAAATGGGACGATACGCATATGCGTGGATTTCAGGGATCTCAATAAAGCCTGTCCAAAGGACGATTTCCTAGTACCTGTAACCGAGCTAATGATAGATAACATGTCCACTCATGAGGTTTTCTCCTTTATGGACGGTTCATCAGGATACAATCAGATAAAAATGCATCCCGAAGACCAGAAGCACACCACTTTCCGGACCCCTTTGGGTATATTCTGCTACAGGGTTATGCCCTTTGGTCTAAAGAACGCCGGCGCTACCTATCAAAGGGCCATGACAAAAATCTTCGACGACCTCATACATGACATCGTCGAGTGCTATATCGATGACCTTGTAGTAAAGAGCATGTCATACGAAGAGCATTTGAAGCATCTGGAGACTGTATTTCAACGCCTTCGGCAATATAATTTGAAGATGAATCCCCTCAAATGCGCGTTTGGAGTCTCCTCGGGTAAATTCCTGGATTCATCATCCGACACCGAGGTATCGAAATAGACCCATCTAAGATCAAGGCGATCATGGAAATGCCTCCGCCAAGAACCCTCAAACAGTTGCGGTCTCTCCAAGGGAAGCTCGCATACATCCGGCGGTTTATCGCCAATCTTTCTGGCAAATGCCGTCCTTACAGCCACCTGATGAAGAAGGGAACTCCATTCGTTTGGGATCACAAATGCCAAGGTGCACTAGACGAGATCAAGCAGTATCTGCAGAACCCTCCGGTGTTGGCTGCGCCGGTCAAGGGAAAACCCCTCATTCTTTATACAACCGCCCTCGAAGGTTCCTTAGGCGTATTATGGGCACAAGAGAATGATCAAGGGAAAGAGAGAGCACTCTACTACTTGAGTCGAGTTCTGCTGGGGGCAGAAAACAACTACTCTCCCATTGAAAAACACTGCTTGGCGTTAATTTTCGCGATAACAAAACTCAGGCACTACGCGTTGGCGCACGAAGTCCGTCTCTTCTCGAAGGTGGACCCTCTTAAATATTTGATATCAAAGGCTATATTGACGGGTCGACTCGCTAAATGGGCTCTACTCCTGATGGAGTTCTCGATAACGTATCGACCTCTTAAGGCAGTAAAAGGCCAGGCCATTGTCGACTTCCTCGCTGAGCATCCAGTACCTGCCGGTTCTCCTCTGAACTGCAATTTGCCGGATGAACATGCATTCGATGCGATCGGCGGCGGTGATACCCGATGGGAACTCTATTTCGACGGGGCATCTTCCATGAAGAAGCACAAACAATGTACCCCCATAATCAAATCGGGAGTAGGCCTCATCTTCGTAACCCCACAAGGAGGGATAATGCGCTTTGCTTTCTCCTTAACGGAGTCGAGGACGAACAATGAAGCTGAATACGAAGCTTTGATAGCGGGCCTCGAGATCGCCATTGATATGGGAATTGAAGACCTCTCTATATACGGGGATTCTCAACTGGTCGTTAGTCAAGTAAATGGTGACTACCAAACGTGCAAACCGGAGTTGGTGAAATACGGCGAAAAGGTGCAACAACTATTGACCCAAATTCCCGCCTACACTTTGGAAAGTATACCATGTGAGGAAAATAGCAAAGCAGACGCGTTAGCTAAGCTCGCTAATGAACTGGCTGACGAGAACCTCTATGACGTCAGAATCGTGGTACAAAGCCATCGAGTGCTCGCCCCGGCAGAAATATCTCCGGAATTATACGAAGAAAAGGGGACGACTGAGCAGATGTACAAATAAAAGACCATGAGAAGGCCGAGGACTGGAGGGAAGTCTTCATAGACTACTTTAAGTCCCACCGAATGCCCGAAGAAGCGTCCTCAAGACATCAGCTCATGAAACGAGCTCTATTTTTCGCTTTTGTCAACGACACTCTATACAAGAGATCGTTTGATTCTCTGTGGCTGAGATGCTTAGGACCTGACGAAGCAGAAAGAGTCGTTCAGGAAGTTCACGACGGACTCTGCGGTGCTCACCAAGCAGGTCCGAAGATGAAATTGAAGATCAAACGAATGGGTTATTATTGGCCCATGATGGTCCAAGACTGCCTTGAGTATGCGAAGCAATGCCACTCGTGCCAGATTCATGGAGACTTTATCCACCAACATCCGAATCCACTACACCCAACGGTGGCTAGCTGGCCATTCGAAATGTGGGGGACTGACATAGTCGGCCCCATCGAGCCAGCATCGTCCTGGGGACATCGTTTCATCCTGGCGATAACTGATTACTTCTCCAAATGGGCAGAAGCAGTACCGCTGAGGGAAGTGAAGACGGAGAATATCCTCCACTTTTTCAAGACGCACGTCATCTATCGGTTTGGAACCCCACGGCGGATAATCTCCGATAACGGGCCAGCCTACAGAAGCCATAAGATTAGCTGCTTCGCGCAGCAGCACAATATAGACTGGAGATATTCTTCAGTTTACAATCCACGAGCTAACGGTCTGGCCGAGGCCTTCAATAAGACCTTGACAAAGATCATAAAAAAGACGGTGTCCCGAAATAAGAAAGACTGGCACGAGAGACTGCAAGAGGCCCTTTGGGCCTATCGAACTACGTTCAAGACGGCCACGAACACAACGCCGTACGCATTGGTATTTGGGACGGAAGCAGTGCTCCCCCTCGAGATAGAGTTACCCTCTCTACGAGTGGCGATCCACTACGAGCTGACGGACAAAGAAAATGCTCACCTTCGGCTCGAGGAGCTTGATGCCCTCGATGAAACTCGGCTCATAGCGCAACAAAATCTAGAGGCCTACAAAGCAAAGATGACGCGCTCATACGAAAGATTGACCAGGCCGAGGACATTCCGCCAAGGCGAACTCGTACTCGTAGTCAAAAGACCTATGATCCCCAATCGTGCCAAGCGGGGAAAATTTGAGCCGAACTATGAAGGCCCGTACATTATAGACAAGGTCTACCAGGGAAGAGCCTATCTACTCATGGACATGCACGGTGGGAGGCCTTTCAGGCCAATAAATGGCCGCTTCTTAAAGAAATACTATGCTTAATGAGCCACAGCCTGGGTCAATGATAGATGACGACGACTATGTCCGCTCGCTATCTTCCTAAGCTCAGACTTTATAAGCAGTAGCCGACCTTCCCCTTAACGACGGACCGAAATGTCCTTAAACTAACGACGGACCGAAATGTCCTTAAACTAACGACGGACCGAAACATCCTTAAACTAACGACGGACCGAAACATCCTTAAACTAACGATGGACCGAAACGTCCTTAAACTAACGACAGACTGAAATGTCCTTAAACTAACGACGGACCGAAACGTCCCTAAACTACTACCGCAGCATCCTTAGACTGACGAGATGAATAAAAAAAAAGGAGAAAAAGAAAAATATATGCATATAAAAAAAATGATGATAAAAAAAACGGTATGTCCATAAGCAAAATGGGCACGGATGAAAACCCGAAAGGGCTCCGTGAGTAAAAACAGCGGGGCTACCGGCGAGTGTTCGTGAAAACCCGAAAGGGCGCGAACTTGTAAAAAAAAAGAGAGAAAAAGAATAAAAAACGGTATGTCCATAAGCAAAATGGGCACGGATGAAAACCCGAAAGGGCTCCGTGAGTAAAAACAGCAGGACTACCGGCGAGTGTTTGTGAAAACCCGAAAGGGCGCAACCTCGTTAAAAAACACTTATAGGGTCCTCTCGACCTTGTAAGGAGAAACCACCCACGTGAGATCCTTACGACTCACAAAGGAACAACACATTTAGGGATCCCCATGATTCCTAAGGAGAAAATACACTTGCGAGATCCTCACGACTCGTAAGGAGAATTCTCTTATGGGACCCTCACGGCTCATGAGATTTGAAAGTCTTAAGTTACAGAAACCTAAACCTGTTCTTAAGAAAATCCCCCACAACCTTCGATACTGCCCTACAAGGGGCTCAATACTGACCCTTGTATACAATCCATGGGCGCGAATAAACATTTCCCCAGCAAAATCCCACCCGTGACTAGGGATATGTCCATATGATGAGCAACCCTTGTAGGTCCTCTCGACCCATAAGGAGAAAACCCTCTTGTAGGATCCTTATGATTTGCAGAGGAACATACACTTAGGAATCCTCACGATCCCTAGGGAGAAAATACACCTACAAGATCCTCATGACTTGTAGGGAGAAATACCTTTGTGAGACCCTTACGGCTCATGAAGTCAAAAGCCTTGGTCGACAGGACTTTTAACCCTGTTTGCTAAGCCACCTTTGTTCAACATCGACAGAGGCAAATGATGATTCGCTCCTGGCAACATCCCAGTTGCAGCGGCGCTGATGTCAAAATCGGTGTCTAAAATCCAAGCTTGCGGCGAAAAAGCTAGCAAGCCACGCATGCATACGAAATAGCCGAAATGATGGGGCAACTTACAATAAAAAGTAGCATGTAAAAATGTATGCATAAAAAATAGCCAAAAAGATGGGGCAACTCGTAATAAAAAGCAGCGAGCAGAAAATAAATAAATAGCCGAAATGATTGGGCACCGCGAAAAATAGCCGAAATGATGGGGCAATCGCGACCTCCGCGATATAAAAGCTGAAATGATAGAGCATCGCGGAAAATGAAATAAAATATAAAAAAAAGTTTCAATTTATGCCCTACAGGTGATGTTCCATCACACCTTGTACACAATCCAAGGGCGTAAACAAAAAGGGATCATCCGTCTCCCCCAGGTTTCATCAGAAGAAAAAGCCAAGTCTTGACGAGCTAAAGGAGACCTGGAGATCGTTTCAACACTCGTCTCGTAACAACGGATACAACTCTAAGCTAAGCGGAACAGCGATAACTCCCAGTTCCATGGCTTGGTGGTATACATATCGCCAACAGTCAAACCTCCATCCCGTGAAATGCGGATACAATCAGCAAAATTCCTGGTTATGTGAAACGCGGATAACGTCACTCTTTGACCCCGTGGAAAACGTCCAGAGCGGATCCTGGTCCTCGCAGAGTACGGCAGTGAACCCGTGTGAAGCATCCAGAGCGGAACCTAGTCTTCGCCGAGCACGGCAGTGAACCCGTGTGAAGCATCTAGTGCGAAATTCCTGGTTACGTGGAACGCGGATAACGTCACTCTTTGACCCCGTGGAAAACGTCCAGAGCGGATCCTGGTCCTCGCAGAGCACGGCAGTAAACCCGTGTGAAGCATCCAAAGCGGAGCCTAGTCCTCGCCGAGCACGGCAGTGAACCCGTGTGAAGCATCTAATGAAAAATTCCTGGTTACGTGGAACGCGGATAACGTCACTCTTTGACCCCGTGGAAAACGTCCAGAGCGGATCCTGGTCCTCGCAGAGCACGGCAGTGAACCCGTGTGAAGCATCCAGAGCGGAGCCTAGTCCTCGCCGAGCACGGTAGTGAACCCGTGTGAAGCATCTAGTGCAAAATTCTTGGTTACGTGGAACGCGGATAACGTCACTCTTTGACCCCGCGGAAAACGCCCAGAGCGGAGCCTGGTCCTCGCCAAGCATAGCAGTGAACCCGTGTGAAGCATCCAGAGCAAATACCGGACTGTGGAGTCCTTAAAATCCACGGACTATGATGTCCTTAACCTCGACCGTGATGTCTTAAAACTAACGATCAACCACCCCGATCCCCTACGGATTCTGCCTTGGTTTAAGGGTACATCTCCTCACTCCTTTGATACCTGGAGTTGTAATTCCTCAACGTCTACAAAGAGGTGACGGGTCCCTGCAAACTAACATCGGACTGTGGAGTCCTTAAATCCACGGACTATGAGGTCCTTAACCTTGACCGTGATGTCTTAAAACTAACATCGGACTGTGGAGTCCCTAAATCCACAGACTATGAAGTCCTTAACCTTGACCGTGATGTCTTAAAACTAACATCGGACTGTGGAGTCCCTAAATCCACGGACTATGAGGTCCTTAACCTTGACCGTGATGTCTTAAAACTAACATCGGACTGTGGAGTCCCTAAATCCACAGACTATGAGGTCCTTAACCTTGACCGCGACGTCTTTAAACTACGATACCTGGAGCAGCCCCCCTGGCCCCGTAAAACACGGACAATGGCGACCACATCCAGCACTTGCAGGCCCTCACGACCTGTAAGGAAGAAAACTCTCTTGTGAGATCCCTACGACTCTCAAGGGAAAACCCGCTTAAGAATCTTCACGATTCTTAAGAAGGACTTACACCTATGGGATCCTCTCGACCTGTAGGGAGAAAAACTCTTTATGAGACCCTCATGGCTCATAAGATACAAAAGTCTTAGGAAGCAGATCTTAACCCTGAATCCTAAGCCATCACTGTCCTGCAAGGAGATCAAGATAGAATATCCGCAGAATACATTCAATAAAAAAGGGGACACACCATTGTGAAGAAAAATGTATCCTTTATTCATAAACTAAAATGAATACAAAGTACAATTCATGAAAGAAACAAAAAAGAAAGATACTCTCATCCATGAGTATGTACAAAAAAGGGGAAAAGATACAAGTCCTCAAACCGGCGGGCGGTGTAGTAATTTTACCAGCTCATCGTTTTGTTGCTGAGCCACGGCTTCATGACGCAAGATCTCCAGAAGACGAGCCTCCGCCTGAGCTTGCTGAGCCTGATATGAAGCAAGCCGAGCTTCGAGCTCTTTCTCGATGGCTTTATGAGCCTCGACCCTCTCACGAGTGAACGTGACAGCTTTATCGAGAGCCACCACCTCTTTTATGGACTCCTAGAGCACTCGCCAGAGTTCGTATGCTTTGTTGGCCTTGGCTGTGAGGCTGGCTTGAAGCTCGCTCAGCGCCTTAGAAGCCAACTCCCTCTCCGAGAACTTGCGGCCAAGCCTCTTCTCGCATGACGTCATGTTGGCCGCACATCGTGCTATCAGACCCCGCAACTCCGCTTTTGCAGCCACGGCTTCCGAGGAAAGGCGAGAACATTCAAGAGCGTGCAAACAAGCCTCCACCTTCCTACAAAAATCCACCCAGACCCGCACCACCTCCTCGCTATGATAGGTGGCGAGAAAAGGAAGAGAGCCGTTAGCTTCAGCGGCAAACGCTTCGGCCGTGGTCGCGCTACCAGCATGGAGCTCCTCGACGAAAGATGATAGGGAGACAAGGCTCAATCGGGTCAAGCGTTCTGAAGCCCGCAAAGCATAAGGGCCGGGCGGCATCATGATGCGCGATCCCAACGCCATAGAGACTGGCAGGGCTGTTCAAATTTGACAAATGTTAGTAAAATTCTTAAGCACAGAACGAACGGGATTATAATGAAATGTCACTCACCGACAGTCATGCAAGTAGGAGCCGAAGGTTCCCCTGGCCCTTCAACGACCTCGACCTCATCGTCAGCTTCCAAAACTATAAGAGACATCAACGTCATTTCGCAAGATAGTAACAATGCTATGGTAAAAGAAAAATGGCGAATGACACTAACCTTGCCCGGAGGAAAGGACAATACGCTGAGGGGAGATCGCCTGCGGAGCTGCCATCTCCAATAAACGCTGAAATGACTGTCGAGACGACAGATCAGCGATAGTGGCCGCCAAACCGCGCAATTCTGGGAAAGATAAAAGAGTTTAGACTATAAAAGGGTTGCTAAATTAAAACACAGAGGGTTACCTTCAACGCTCCTCCCATTCTGAGCCGGGGGGATAGCAGCTTCAACGGTCTCCGCCGTAACATCAGGATTCAACAAAGGAAGAGTAGTCCCAACTACCTCTCTTCTAGCCTCTGAGCCGCCCTCAGTAAGGGTCATTAGGGCGGCGACCTCCAAAGGAGCTTCCCCCAAAGGGGCAAGCGCTCCCTGATCAAGAACCGCTGCTGGAGGCTCTACCATGAGAGGAGCAGTCTCATCAGCTCCCTCCACATCAAGCAAGGCCTCATTGAGAATTCCGGCAGGCTTTAGCTTTAATGGGCCCGTAGAGAGCTCCCCCAGCGTCGAAGATTCTGCACGATTCGAATAAGAATAATGATACATATGCACGGGCATAAATAATCGGAAAGACTACAAAAGAAGCACGATGTACCTATACGCAAAGAAGCCCTCAATATGGCTTCTTCAAGCCGCTGCACCTTCTCGAGGTGGTGGGCTCGCCGGGGTTCAAGGGAAGACTCATGACCACCGGTCCATAAAGAAAGTGCGTCAGCTGCGTCTTCTGAAGCGGCCTGCTTCAAAGCCCTTTCCCCCCATTCCTCCAAAGGACCGATAAATCGCCGCCGAATCCACGAAGGGTCTTCGTAAAAAATTACAGCGGGATAAGACTTCTTCGGAACCTTGGCGTTATGAGACACGTCTTTTGAATGCCATATGGCCTCAGCCAACTGTGCGGCCTCCTCATCAGCCGAACTCGGGAAGAGAAGTCCAACGTCTGACTCTTGCAGGGCCAATGGTTCATCTTCAAGAATAGGCTCAGGCTCCGCCAAAGAATCGAGCAGGTTGGTGGCCGCTTTCCTCCACCGTTTAGACCTAGAGCCGGTCGCTGAGGATGACCGCTTCCTCCCTCGCGAAGCCTTAGGGCGGCGCCGGCCTACATCGCCCTCGGCGCCCTCATCCCTATTACTCTTGCTCGGTGCCAAAACCGAGAATGACATCGCCATTGTCGACGCCACAGGGGGCGGTGACGCCACCGGCAGGGGTGCTACTACTGGGGCCCGTTTACCCCGCGATCGGGAACCCAAGGGCATACCAGCTGTTGGAGTAAGGTCTACCCCTGACTCCCCCGGAATGAGCGCGGTGCCAATCTCCCTCAAAGGGAAGCGGACCGGAACCCTCGGTCGCAGCTTAGCCCTCGAAACCTGAGGAGGGGCATCGTGACCAAGAAGCACCCTTCTTTCTTCAAGAATAATTGGGTTGATCCGATGAAGATACCAGCCCGTAAACGCACCCACGCACCGGGGCATGTACTCAGCTTCAGGGACCATGAAACGAGAGCCGGTGTTTAGCCTCATGAAATGATGAGCGGCATCGCGAACGGCATCGAGCGAAGGGATCGGGGCGACTATAAAAGCCTCGAAAGGAACACCCTGTTCATATCCAAGCTGTCGGGCGAATCGATGCGGATTGTACCGCATGAAAAGAGCTGCACTGTCCTAGCGAAACACCAAGTAGCCCGGTCTAATTGTATACAAATGCGCGGCCTCCTGGGGCTTCAAGGAAGGTGCGTTGTCTTTCGACTGGTCTCAGAGTTGTTGAAATGGACCCGAGGGAGTAGACAAGACCCGATCATTAAAAACCAGCTCGCCAGCGGCGGCGTGAGGAGAAATTAGCACCCGAATAGCCCCGAATTGAGTCTGGTCAGCGGCAGAAGCCTTGTACGGTTCGGGGGGCAATCGGCGTACTACCCACCAATCGCATAAGTCGCGGGAAGGGATAGGCGTCGTAAAACGCGGGCCTCTGATGCATAGAGAAAGCCCCCAGCACATGCATTTCGACCCAGGACGTGAAATAATGAAGCGAAAAGTTCACTACATCCACGCCGGGTGTAGAGGTATTAGCTGCGGTGCCCAATCCATGATAGAGATGCGCCAAGGCCGGGATGCCGATAGCCAACCACGTCCCCTCAGCAATACGATGAGTCGGGTAGATGACCGAGGCTCTCATGAAGCGGCGATGCATGGGGATAACGAACCAACTGAGCCAAACACTAACAAACCCTACGAAGAACGTCTCCTCGTCCATGCCTGGAACAACAATGGATTCAAAAGATATCGGCGACATAATAGGGATGTAGTACTGAGGTAAATCCGATTCAGTGGTCGGCAACTTCTTCGGACCGAACCCAAAGGGGTCTCCAATGGTGGCAAACTTCGGAGCTGTCTTCGATAAGGCGTCCTCACGAAGGAAACGAGCAATGAAGCTCTTGAAAGTAACACCCTGCTCTTCGGATTCGGTGAATAATCGGTCGAACATACCTAGCGCCTTGATTAAACTGGGACGCTTGTGGCGGACGGCATTCTCAGCAGACAGGCCGTCAACTGGGGCGGGCTCGGGTTCAAAAATGTACTCGTTAGAAGGCAGCAACTCCTCATACAGACTACCCCTGATTGGCAACCCGAGATGTCATAAAATTCGGCCAGAGAGATCGAGACCTCCCGATCTCCTAGAATGAAAGTGTTGGTGGGAAGATTCCATTGGTTCAAAAATGCCTTGACCCACCAGACATGCGGGGACTTATAATGGAAGAGTGACGCGTATATTGCCTGATAAAGCCCGACTTTCTGCAACCGCACACGATGGGCAGAAAGGATGTAGCGATCCCAGAGAAGGTAGCCCGTAGGGTGTCGAGGAGTAAGCCCTATCTTATAAATTTGCCCCCACGGGTGGGCCTCACCCTGGCAGATACGCCGCCCCAAGATGTCTATGGCCGGGATCGGATGGTTCGGAATACCGGTCGTCGAAGGCTCGAGCCTCCCCGTTGGAGTCCAGTTGGGCATTTCCACAGCAAAAACCGTCCTCAGAGGGTCCATCGGTAAGAATGGGAAAGTGGGCTCCGTCGGTACCGCGCAGAGAAAACTCCGGCGACCCTGAATAATCTGACTATACCAAGATCCTCATTGAAGAAGGTTGGTGCAGTTCGGGTCATGGGCCCGGATCATCGCCATCGCTTCTTCATCAGATGGTGACTGAGAAAAAGCAGCCTCCGAGCGAGAAAAGGGAAAGCACGGAACAGAAGCCATCGCACCTGAAATCCAATAAAAGAAGACCGTTAAAAGCAAAGTCAGCGATATATATCCATGCATGAACATGAAGACTGGTTAAAGAAAGCAACAGCAGATTTTTCTGGGACTATTGGCTACAAAACACATGGGCCCCACAGAATCAGGATGACGGCTCATTAATAATGAGACCAAATAATTACAATAAAACAAAGGAAATATCCTCATTAAATAAAGAATTGTAACCCTACACATTCCCCCAACAGGATCTGTCTCGGGCTCTACAATAGATCCAACAAGATCAAAAGAATTAAATTCCCACAGAAGACATCATTACAAAGCTCCTGTTTCATTAATTGCAGAAGGACAACCTCGGGTCGAGAGACCCCAAGAAGCCTCCGTGTGAAGAAACTGAGTTCTTCATTGGAAGTAAATTCCTTATTAAGAGAAGGGAATTAAATTCCCAGAAATATTTTTGGATGGAATTAAATTCCATGGAGTTGAACCGCCATCATCATCTCTCCAAGGATCATCCGACCCTAAGAGATCTACTGTTGGAGGTTAAGTGGTCTCATATTTGGTTAAAGAAATTGAAGAAAAATGGGTTCTTTGTGAAACCCTTAAGGTGGATTTAAAATCCAGAGAGTTCTTTTAAAACAAAGGTGCTTCGACCGTTCAACATTATTACCTAAGGAAAAGGGATCCTTCAACAGAGTTAAACTCTGGAAAAAGTCTAAGACAGAGAACTAAGCTCTGGAAACGAGAATTAAATTCTCAAAGGAAAAAGTTCTCAAAGGAAGAAGATGAACAAAGTGAAGGCTCTTTGAAGAAACATGAGTATTTATAGGAGGTGATGGAAATGTTTCATCTCCCCAAATCCCTAGAGGAATCCAAAGGTCACAAAAGGTGACAGTGTTGCACTCACGTGCGGACACGTGAGAACAATGCTGTGGGGGCATTTGTTTCCTGATTTAAAATCAGGAAAGCTTACGGAAAAGGCCTCAGAAAAGGGTCACGTGCTTACACGTGACCAGCAGTCACGTGTTGGCACGTGACATCTAAAAGCATCGGCAAGGCAAATTCAGTTTCCCAACTACATCGAAGAAAAGGGCTTCAGAAAGGGTCACGTGCTCCCACGTGACCAGGGTCACGTGTTGGCACGCGACACTCAAAAGCGGCAGACTCAATTCCCTGATTGAATCAAGAAAAAGGCTCCAGACGAGAGTCACGTGCTCACACGTGACCAGGGGTCACGTGGTGGCACGTGACAACTAAGCAGCGACCAGAAAGCAAAGCGCAGAAAGAAAGAAGAGGGCTTGTTCCAAGGGGTCACGTGCCCACACGTGACCAAGGGTCACGTGGCCACACGTGACCAGCTTTCAATGCCTATCTGTTAACAGAATTAAATTCTGAGAGAACACCTCTTAAATCTTTCCAAAGCAACCGATTGAATTAAAGATTTAAAGGTGATTAAATATCATCTATTTATGCGAAAATCTCGAATTTGGGAAGATTTCCCCGTAAAATCTAACCAAAATAACAAAGGAGAATCTCTGGATTTAAAATCCAATGGTGAATAAAATTCACCTAATAATCCAAAGGTCCAAAACGAATGATGGATGCAAATCAAATCTCTCAATGAAAGATTCATCAAAAACTAATTGACTCGGCTGCTTCTCCTATAAATAGGAGCCAAGAGACACACAAAAAATAGATATATATGCAGAGGGAAAAGAGAGAGAGAGAGAGAGACTTGATACTTTGGAGGAATTTGGATCTTCTGCAAAAGAAAACCCTAGGTAAGAAAGGGAAGGCTTTTTGAAAGAAAAGAGAATTTAATTCTCAACAGAGTTTAACTCTGATATAAAACAGAAGAACATAGTTCTCTTTTTGGTGGAGGATCTGTAAAGTGCACATCTCCCCTTGAGTTGAGAATTTAATTCTCAATGGGTTGAGATCCTGCCATGCAGATCCAAAGCATAGAGAGGGAATGGAAGCATGAGAATTTAATTCTCACAGAACTATAGGAATTTAATTCCTTTAAAATAAAATTAGGGTTTGACCCTGTGTTATGGGAATTTAATTCCTTCAGAATGAAAAGAATCAGGGTTTAACCCTAGTTAAGAACTTAGTTCTGGTAAAACAACAGGAATTTAATTCCCTTAATCTCATTCCCCAGAATGATTCTTTAACAGAGAGTGGGAGTTTAACTCCTTAAAGCTTTTATTAGGGTTTAACCCTATTCAGTTCTTCACATATATGAGGAATTTAATTCCTACAGAAAATCCAGAGTTCAACTCTATTCCAGAATATAAATCTTCAAAAGGAAGTAGGAATTTAATTCCTCTGAAATTATTGTCAGGGTTCAACCTTATGAGGAATTTAATTCCTGAAAGGGATTAACAGATCTTGTAAAAAAATACATAGAGGCAGGGTCACATGTCACCACGTGACCCCCAAAAAAGATCTACAGAAAAGCCCCTTTGAGGCAGTGCCTCACGTGACCCACGTGACCCTTGGCAGAGGCTTTAACATACTCCATTTAAACACCCGTCACGTGATGGCACGTGATGCCCCAAAAGATGCGATATTCTCAGCAGAACAAACGAAGGGAGGGCGCCCTCACGTGCTACCACGTGACCCCTCTTGCCTTAGCGTCTAACGCTAAATTGGAACCCCTGAATCCAGTGTTAAAACACTGTTTGGCCTTAGTGTTCAATACTAATCAAAGAACTTTATTTGCAGTGTTCAACACTGATTACCTTAGCGTTCAACACTAATTTGAGATTTCTGTTGCCAGTGTTTAACACTGATCTGTTTTAGTGTTTAACACTAATTGGAAAGCCTTGTTGCTGGTGTTTAACGCCAACTATCTTTTAGTGTTAAACACTGACTTATCAATCTCATTCCCAGTGTTCAACACTGATTGGTCTTTAGTGTTTAACACTAGGCATTGGCCCAATTGGCTAAATGGCCAGAGGCAAAGCCTCTCCTTCAAGGGACCAACAGGAGGGCCGATGTCCCAGACATGATTGGACTTAACCCAAGCTGGCCATAAGTCCTCAATTCGTAATTAACTAGGCTAATGGGCTCATAACATAATTAATTGGTCTTGATCCCAAATTGGGCCAAAGACTATTTAATCCACTCCGGTTCCAGGGTACATCTCTTCACTCCTTTGATACGTGGCGTTGTAATCCCTCAGCGTCTTCAAAGAGGTGACGGGTCCCGATGACCACACATTGATATGGACTGTGGGGTCCTTAAACCCATGGACTACGACGTCCTTAACCTTGACCGAGATGTCTTAAAACTAACAATGGACTGTGGGGTCCTTAAACCCATGGACTATGAGGTCCCTAACCTTGACCGAGATGTCTTAAAACTAACTATGGACTGTGGGGTCCTTAAACCCATGGACTACGACGTCCTTAACCTTGACCGAGATGTCTTAAAACTAACAATGGACTGTGGGGTCCTTAAACCCATGGACTACGACGTCCTTAACCTTGACCGAGATATCTTAAAACTAACAATGGACTATGGGGTCCTTAAACCCATGGACTACGACGTCCTTAACCTTGACCGAGATGTATTAAAACTAACAATGGACTGTGGGGTCCTTAAACCCATGTACTACGACGTCCTTAACCTTGACCGAGATGTCTTAAAACTAACAATGGACTGTGGGGTCCTTAAACCCATGGACTACGACGTCCTTAACCTTGACCGAGATGTCTTAAAACTAACATTGGACCGCAATGTCCTTAAACTACCCATGGACCGCAATGTCCTTAAACTAGCAATGGACCACTATGTCCCTAAACTGGAGATGGACCACCATGTCCCTAAACTGGAACAATAGAGCCACAAATGCTCTTTTGCCGGATCTAAACGATCCCGTTTAAGTTGATCTTAGCCTCAAATATGGCTAACGTATCCTTAAACCTTCAAACAGACTGGACTATGAATCCCTCCAATCAACTTTGGTTCAAGGGTACATCTCTGAACTCCTTTGACATCTGTCGTTGTAATCCTTCAACGTCGTCAGAGAGGTGACGGGTCCCGACGGCCATACATGCAATGGACCACTATGTCCCTAAACTGGAACAGTGGAGCCTAAATGCTCTTTTGTCGGATCTAAACGATCCCGTTAAGTTGATCTTAGTCTTAAGTCAGACTAACGTATCCTTAACAAACGTTTGAGTTGATCTTAGCCTCAAATATGGCTAACGTATCCTCAAACCAAACCCCCAAACCCAAATCTAAGATAATACGGATTTGGACTAGTCCACGCCCTACGGGCGACGACATAACTCAGTCTCCGTATACAATCCACGGGCAACAAAACACAAAACAAACACGCACGACACGAAGTGACCATCTGGAGAAGGAGAAAGTGGTTACCGCGATGCGGTAGCGTAATTAACTGCAGGGGCTTGCGCCTGCAGGGAAGAGCGTCCCCACAATCAAAAACCCCTCAAACGAGGGGGAATCTGACGAAGTCTGCTACATCGGACGCATCCGTTCAAACCTTCGATGCACGGTGCCATAAATCAACTTGGCATCCTCGGAGAGGTGGATGGATATCACCAATTAGCATCTGCCCCGAATCTCAGGCGAGACGCCCAGTCGACGCCGCCATTCGGAGGGGAACAGGGGTCACGTGCCAACATGTGATGGGTTCCTGAGCCCTCTAAACCAATAGAATTAAATTCTAATTAATCGGTCAATCAGTGGGGTCATATGCTAACTCGTGATAGGCGCTTAAACCTTCTGAACTAATAGAATTAAATTCTAATTAAGGGAAATAAAAAACCCTAGTTGGAAAAATATTTCCTTAGATCTTTCCAAATAAAAAGATTGTGCTCTGTAAAGTGGAGCACCGTTGGGTTAAAAATCCAATGGTGATTAAAAATCACCAATTTAAAGAAAGATTCTATACAAGGAAAGTTTTCCCTCAAATTTGCGAGGAATAACAAATAAAAGATCTTTTGGATTAAAAATCCAATGGTGAATAAAATTCACCGAGTGATCTAAAAAATCATGTTGGTTACAAAATCAATTAAAATTTTTCAATGAAAGATTGACTAAACAAACTGATTTTTTTCTTTCTCCTATAAATAGAAGCCAAGAAGAGAAGGAAAAAAAAAGGGGGATACAACAACAGAGAGAAAAAAGAAGATAGTTTAATTCTCTAGAGAGAAAAGAAGATTTTCTCAGAAGAGAAAGAAACCCTAGGTGAAAAAGGGGAAAAAGATCTAAGCTCCATAAAACAAAAGAGAATTTAATTCTCAATTTAAGAGTTTAACTCTTCTGAATAAGAACTTAGTTCTTCTTTTGGTTGAAAATCTGCGAAGCAGATCTCCCCATAAGTTGAGAATTTAATTCTCATCGGGGAGATTCTGCCATGCAGATCCAAAACTTAGAGCGAGAATTGAGTTTAAGGAATTTAATTCCTCCAAATATTTAGGAATTTAATTCCTCCAACAGAGAGACAGGGTTTAACCCTTAAAACAAGAACTTAGTTCTTCTTCATGGTTGAAGATCTGCAGAAGCAGATCTCTCCATAAGTTGAGAATTTAATTCTCATCGGGGAGATTCTGCCATGCAGATCCAAAACTTAGAGTGAGAGTTGGATTTAAAGAATTTAATTCTTCCATATACATAGGAATTTAATTCCTCTAAATGAAATTAGGGTTTATCGCTACAAAAGAATTTAATTCTTAAATAAGGGACTCAGACTTTCATGCACGCAAAAGGATCAAGTACCCAACATGATCACGTGCCAACACATGACCCTCCCCCTCAATGATCAAAAGAGAACGAAAAAGACTAGGTCACGTGCCTCCACGTAACCCTTAAACAGACTCCTCAAAATGAGAAAGAAGAAGCTTGGAGGCAATGCCTCACGTGCTCACACGTGACCCTTAAAACTAAAGGGAGTAAAGCCAAAGGCAATACTGATTTAGGGCGCCGCACGCGTCCCCACATGACTCCTGACAAACACCTTTTTAAAAGGGCAAATGAGGGAAAACAGAGGAATTAATACCCAATACATGGGCACTATCACGTGCCCACATGTGATGATTACAAAGACTAAGTGTTTAACACTTATTTGCAGATTTTGAGAGAAAAATAAAGGAAGTCTGGCCCCATTCTCAGGCGCCTCACGTGACCCCACGTGACCACCACATTTTTTAGTGTTTAACACTACTTTAAGTGCTTCGTCCTTAGTGTTTAACACTATTTTAAGCGCATCACGTGGGAGCACGTGACCGCCAAATATCCTTTAGTATTTAACGCTATTTTAAAACCAATCTTAGCCCAAATTGGCTAAGTTTTCCAGAGGAAAGACTCCCCTCCAACTGAATCTCAAAATTGATCAGTTCATATGATATGCAAAGTAAAGTCCAGAGCTATAATGAATGGTTAGTGCTCAGCCAAAGATAAAATGTTGTCAGAGCCCAAAACCCCTGTTTAGCATTGCTAAATAATGGGGGGCTGAACCTAAAAAAGTGTTCAACAGTCCCAACAAAGGTCCAGCATTTTAAACCTAATTGGACTTAGCCCAAGTTGGGCATAAGTTCTCAAATCAGATTTAACTGAGCCCATGTGCTCATAATCTAACTAATTGATCTTAGTCCCAAATTGGACTACAGATTTCCCAATCAACATTGGTTCAAGGGTACATCTCTTCATTTCTCTAATATTTGTCGTTGTAATCCTTCAACGTCTTCAGAGAGGTGACGGGTCCCGACAACCAGACATTCCATGGACTGTGGGGTCCTTAAACCCATGGACTATGATGTCCTTAACCTCGGACTGTGGTGTCCTTAAACCTATGGACTATGATGTCCTTAACCTCAGACTGTGGGGTCCTTAAACCCATGGAATATGATGTCCTTAACCTTGGATTGTGGGGTCCTTAAGCCTATAGACTATGATGTCCTTAACCTTCGACCGCAATGTCCTTAAACTAAACAATAGAGTCCAATTGCTTCTTCACACCAGAATATTGCTTTTACTACCGCCCATTCTTATGCTCGTTTGTTTATCGGTAGGTACTCTTGAGCCGTGTTTGCTAGTTAAATGCAGGATACAGGTTCTCAGCTCTAAACAGTGAAATTCATGGAAAAGCACGACAAATTCCGGATTACTGCTAACCACAGATAAAACACGGGTCTCCGCTCTCTATCCGTACGTTGCCGCACACCAGTTTAAGGGACAAAATGGCAAATCGATGTCATTTTCATGCACAAAGCTCAATGTCAACACAAGGTCCAACATATCTACGCGGAGCTCGAGGAAATCATGGAAAAAGATCCACATAACATCACCTTTTGTTCTGCTGGAATTCTGGAAATATTGTGAAGAGATTCTGGGAAACAACATATACCACACTAAAGGGTACACAAAACCAGGGAAGCCGACGAAAGATGAAGAGCCAATTCCTCTTTAGAGCCGTGGTTCCGCGGCATAAGCACGCTTAGGCCGCGGATCCGCGGCCGTATGGTCTCCTCAGTAGGAGATCTTTTAGGGGCTGTTTGGTAATTTTATAAGGAGGCCGATTGTTGCCCTAGGTTTCCAGTTCCCTGCCTATAAATTGCCCAGAACTTGCCAAGCCATGGATGTTCTTTTCATGCCCTCTTTTTGTTAGTTTTTAGTTTACTTCTTCTTCTTCTTCTTCATCTTTCCTCCATTAAATTATTGTGAGAGCTTTTGAGTGGATGTTAAATGAAGACGAGGGTTATTTTGTATCATTCTTTTTGCTTAGCTTCCCTCTTGAGCTCTCTACCTTAACTTGATCTTGCAACCTCTTAAGTGAGCTTGCAAGTTTAAGCTTTGGTCATTGATCTCAAGGGGTTGTATCATTTTGGAATCAATAATGTTCTCTCTTTTGTGCTTCATTCTCCATGAGTTCTTTGCCTTTTCTTGATCTTGCAACCTCTTAATTGAGCTTGCAAATTTAAGATTTGGTTATTGAACCCATGTCTTGTTTTGGGTTCTATGGTTCCTAGTTTCATTTCTTGCTTATTTACTTTTTTGCACTTTAATACTTGCTTTACTTTCATGCACTTAAATTCCATGCACTTTTAATTACTTGCTTGTAATCTTTTCTTTTCTTTGTTTATCTTTTCTTTTGTTCTTTTTGGTTCGTTTTGTGAATGGTTATAATATGTTGTTGTTAAGAATAAATACGATATTGTAAGTTAATGTTTCTTTGCTCATTTCCTTTTCCCGTTATTTTCCTTTGAACTCCGCCTAAACGTTACGCAAGCGCTCTGTTAGGCACCCTACCCTGCCAAGGTAACGGTGATTCCTAACCGCGACCGGTTGCGTTCGGTTTGGCCGGAGGCGAAAGCAAGAGACAAGAACGGAAGGACAAGGGTAAATAAGCCGGATTTCACGAATACCGTGCTTAAATCCCCTAATCCACGTTGTTGCCGATTGCTCTAGCTTCAATTGGTCAAGACCCGGCTCAAAGATTTTGAGTGCGGATTTCCTTAGCTTACACTTTCGTATCTTTTTCTTAACAACTTTATACTTGCATATAACACTTAGGATAGAATTGAACAAACATATACACATTCTTTATTGACTCGTCTAAAACTCGAACGGACATACAACCATCTCCCTGTGGATCGACCCGTGCTCAACCGGCTAGCTGCAAAGCGACACCGTCCTGATCGCGGTTATAACTTTAGAACTTTGAACATCCGACACGCCAAAAGCGTGCGATCAAATGGCGCCGTTGCTGGGGAGACGGTAACGTATTTTCTTTCTTGTTATTCGGGTTAATATTCTTTTTGTATATATATAAAATTATAAATAAAATAAAATAAAAAAATCTTTTTGTTATTTTTGATAATTTTTGTGTGCAAGTGTGCCGGCTAATCTGGAGCAAGTACAATAAAGATCAATAATTCAATCAAGAAACAGAGCATTTTATTTTGGAGTAGAGATCAAGGGGAGTACAGGGAACCAAATCAGAGACTCCAATTCCACTGTTTGACCGTGGAACCGCGGTCAAAGTGGGACTTTGGCGGCGGTTCCGCGGCTGCATTGAGGCTTCTGTGCCCCAATTTTTTTCTGCCCTTTCTCTTTCCTTTTATCTTCTATGTGAATTCCACTATACTGTATTTTCTGCAGGTTTCTTTACACAGATTGCGCAGCCGCCAAATAAATTTTTGTTATTTTAGATTTTGTTTGTTTACCGCTTTGCATATATTAATACGGACATTAAAGGGCTATAACACCAATTCAGATTGGGTGGGGATTTCATCACCCTTCCTAAGACCCCACAAATCACTAATTGCATACGCATTAGCTTGAACTAATAAAAAATATCTAGACCAAACCTATAAGGACTGTCACGCTCAATTAGGACAAGTGAAGGTTGTAGGGAATCGGTCGTTTATCTAAACTTGACTTTGTGGTGCCTAGGCTAGACAAGTGAGGAGGTAATTTTAAAAGGCCCATCTCACGGTGATTCGTGAGCGGAACCCTCCTTACCTCACTTGTGCTTACCTGGCCACAATTAGCAGTGAAGAGGCAATTCGAGGGTTATCCCGCAACTTGTCGCTTGGAAGTCTAGGAGCGATCTAGTTGGACTTTGAAGACCCTAGATTTAGGTGTGTTTGTGCATATTATGATTGTGATTGTGCCTGTAAATTTTAGTCCCATAATTCTGTATTCTTTCAAACAAACAATTTTCAAAACTCTAAAAACAAACATTTTTTTTAATAAAAATAAAAAAAATCCACATTCTTTTTCCCCTCCTTTTCTCTTCCTTTCTTTCTTTCTCTCTTCATATCATGGGTACCCCACCTAGAAAAACTCTTACCGAACTTTGGTATCCATAACCAGACATCACTTCTTACGGTTCTTGCTTTGGTCGAATTTCGAACGACCCCTCCATGCCCAAAATTTCATTGAAAGACCGCATAGACGCGTCTAGGACAAACACTTACCCTCCGCAATCCACTTTGTATCAACCTTTTCAACCCCCCCCACCCTCTTATGTTGATACCCCTTTTGCAAGCCGTCCTTTGTCCATCGCTGAACATATTGAACAATCCCGTAGCCGATCTTTTACTCCTTTCACCACTACAGGTTCTTGGGATCAACAATTCCATTCACCTTCTTATGCAAATGTTGATCCTGCTCCTGTCCAGCCATTCAATTCCTACCAGTCCTACCCGACTTTTGCACCTTACCTAGACATTGCTTCTGAACCGCCATTTGGGAATTTTCAGTATCCAAACAACTTTGAATTTTTTACTGAAACCCCTTCACAACCCATGTCTAGTCTGGAACAGTCATTGGAAGACTTTAGGGTAGCGTCGTACCAACATATGATAGATTTGAATGCGTCCATGGCCGTCCTCATACAACCTAGTGACCCGGTAACTTGTTTTCAACTAGCTCCAAATTTTCCAATGTATGAAGAGGCGGTAGGACATGTTGAGAATTTGAGTAGAGAGAGTGAGCTGTACCCCCTTCCGAATCAAGCCTACCCGTTTCAACTTGAATCCCACAACTTCGGTTTTGAATGTCTATCTAGTGTTCCAAATGATTCATTGATTAAAGATAGAACAGATAATGAGTTGTGTGACTTTGTAGTGTTTGATTTGCCCGATTGTGAATGGTCCCTTTCGAGTGAAACCACACCCAATCTTTTTGACCTCTACACCTCCACTCTAGAACCTGAATTGATTGATATCCATGCTTTTGTTGAGGTGTCTAAGAATATAGATTTTCACTTGATTGAGGATATTGACGCTGGGAATATTTTGGATGATGAACCCGTAGATTTGGCTGAGTTTTTCTCTCCAATTCTTCATCCCGAGTCATTAAATATTTTTCCCGAACCCCATATGTGTCTGGATTTTGAGGATAAATGCTTGGATGTGCTGAATCTTGAGGAAAATTTTGAGGATATTTTTGAGGATGAACCAGTTTTGCTTGATGAGTCAGATTTTCCAATTCATCTTGTCCCTGTCATTGACTGTGTACACCCTCCTGAACCTTTACCTGATACCCTTCCTCAATCACTTCCCTCCATCCTTTCCATCGTTCCGACCTTGCAAGAAACCGTATCATTTTCACTTCCTGTGTCTGATTTACCAAGTTCGGCGTACCCATGGTTTCTCACGAATCTTGAGGGATTTGACCTAATTTCTCGCCATATTGATAGATTAGTACAATCTATCATTTCACATCGATCATTACAGATTGTACTAATTTATTCAATCCATTTCCACCCTCAAGTTCATATTCCACTTCTTTCTCCCTTCCGCCATTCTTCTTCTCATATACCGAGACCGTATCCCACTTCTATCTCCATACAGTCTCGTGTATTCTCCATTTCTTACCTCTCCGCATTCTTTCACCAACCAGTACACTATCTCGATAGAATTTTTGAATGGTTGGTGCTCTCTTTTGGCCTGTGTAAGGCCTTGTATAGCTTGATACTGTTCTTTCCCCCCTGATCCTGAACTTCAACGCTTAACAGTAGAAACACTGTTTCACTTAAGTTTGGGGGGGGGAACCTTTTTGTATATATATTTTTGGTTTTCTTTTTTATTTTATTTTGTATAAAATTTTCTTTTGGAGAGCGCCGACAATTTTGACCCTCTTGGTTTAGCCTGACAGTGAGGGCACTGTCAAGTTTAAGTTTAGGGGTGTGCTCGGTAAGCTTTCTTCGTTCGCATTCATTTGTATATTTTGCATTTGCATACCTTATTAAGCATACCTTATTAAAAACCCACAAAAATCAAAAAATTTCCAAAATATAAAAACTTTGTCGTCAAGTTAGCTAATAGGGTAACTTAGATTTTTATTCTGAAAGTTTAGTTGATATGTTAGAAATAACTAAATTTTAGGCTTAGGAATTGAAAATCTTAAAAATAACCCCCATTCTGTTTAAACTTGGTGATTATACGTCCTTATAGTTTTTTTTTATAGAAGTAGGTAATCTTGAGTTCAGTTCTTGAGTTAAGTTAAGATGAGGGGAAAGTATTGAAGCTTTACTGAAGGATAAGTCTGAAAAATAGTTTCTTTTCTTGAGTTTAAATTTAGAAACTATACACCCTACAAACTGCACTTACATGCACCTTGAAACTTGGGATAGTAGAGGATACCTAGAAATACTCTTGCCTGAAAGCCTATTATGAAAGAAAAAAAAACGGTATTTAAACCTAAACACCAAAAGAGCATATTGAAAAATATATCCGGTCTTGAAAAAGAAAAAGAAAAATAAAAAGAAAAATAGAATAAAGTCAAGACCTGGAAACTACTATTTACGCTTTAAAGTTCACACATTCAGTAATCGGCCATTAGTGACTCAAGAAGCATTAATAGTCGCATGAAAAGTGTGTGAGCAACACCGTCCATCATTAAATGAAAAGAAGTAGTATTAGGTATTAAGGAAAGGGTATTATAGCTTGAATTGAATTCTTGAGTGTAGGGGTGCAAATATACACACACGTAGGGGTATACAATCGATGTTTGGATAAAAGATAGAAATAAAGAATAAGACTTGTGTTTTCTGTAAAGTTGATAAAAATCCCTAATTTGAGGCCGCACTTTAGAAGGAAAACTCAGAAGAACCAACATCTTTCTAAACTTTTTTGGAACGTATAGGATCCAAGGTTAAATAGATAGGAGGTGTGAAAAATAAGGGTTGGATATTTCTAACTTAGGATGATAGAGTTTCTAACGTAAATACTAAACTGTAGGAGTAGAATCGATGTTAACTTATGACACTAGCTTGACGGGATTTTGTGGGTGTAATCCGCTGAAAACCCTCAGGAGACAACACTCCTCCTATTAGGGACACCTAGAGGTTTAATGGCTTGTTGCACGAGCTCAGTGCAATCGCGTTCCCTACGAAAGTGCGGTTAGGATTCCTTTTTTTTGTGAATAATTGGTTTTGCTTGGGACGAGCAAAAGTTAAGTTTGGGGGTATTTGTTCACACCAGAATATTGCTTTTACTACCGCCCATTCTTACGCTCGTTTGTTTATCGGTAGGTACTCTTGAGCCGTGTTTGCTAGTTAAATGCACGATACAGGTTCTCAGCTCTAAACAGTGAAATTCATGGAAAAACACGACAAATTCTGGATTACTGCTAACCACAGATAAAACACGGGTCTCCGCTCTCTATCCGTATGTTGTCGTACACCAGTTTAAGGGACAAAACGGCAAATCGTTGTCATTTTCATGCACAAAGCTCAATGTCAGCACAAGATCCAACATATCTATACGGAGCTCGAGGAAATCATGGAAAAAGATCCACATCACATCACCTTTTGTTCTGCTGGAATTCTGGAAATATTGTGAAGAGATTCTGGGAAACAACATATACCACACTGAAGAGTACACAAAACCAGGGAAACCGACAAAAGATGAAGAGCCAATTCCTCTATAGGGCCACGGTTCCGCGGCATAAGCACGCTTAGGCCACGGATCCGCGGCCGTATGGTCTCCTCAGTAGGAGATCTTTTAGGAGCTGTTTGGTAATTTTATAAGGAGGCCGATTGTTGCCCTAGGTTTCCAGTTCCCTGCCTATAAATTTCCCAAAACTTGCCAAGCCATGGATGTTCTTTTCATGCCCTCTTTTTGTTAGTTTTTAGTTTACTTCTTCTTCTTCTTCTTCATCTTTTCTCCATTAAATTGTTGTGAGAGCTTTTGAGTGGATGTTAAATGAAGATGAGGGTTATTTTGTTTCATTCTTTTTGCTTAGCTTCCCCCTTGAGCTCTCTACCTTAACTTGATCTTGCAACCTCTTAAGTGAGCTTGCAAGTTTAAGCTTTGGTCATTGATCTCAAGGGGTTGTATCATTTTGGAATCAATAATGTTCTCTTTTTTGTGCTTCATTCTCCATGAGTTCCTTGCCTTTTCTTGATCTTGCAACCTCTTAATTGAGCTTGCAAGTTTAAGCTTTGGTTATTGAACCCATGTCTTGTTTTGGGTTCTATGGTTCCTAGTTTCATTTCTTGCTCATTTACTTTCTTGCACTTTAATACTTGCTTTACTTTCATGCACTTAAATTCCATGCACTTTTAATTACTTGCTTGTAATCTTTTCTTTTCTTTGTTTATCTTCTCTTTTGCTCTTTTTGGTTCGTTTTGTGAATGGTTGTAATATGTTGTTGTTAAGAATAAATACGATATTGTAAGTTAATGTTTCTTTTCTCATTTCCTTTTCCCGTTATTTTCCTTTGAACTCCGCCCAAACGTTACGCAAGTGCTCCGTTAGGCACCCTACCCTACCAAGGTAACGGTGATTCCTAACCGCGACCGGTTGCGTTCGGTTTGGCCGGAGGCGAAAGCAAGAGACAAGAACGGAAGGTCAAGTGTAAATAAGCCGGATTCCACGAATACCGTGCTTAAATACCCTAATCCACGTTGTTGCCGATTGCTCTAGCTTTAATTGGTCAAGACTCGGCTCAAAGGTTTTGAGTACGGATTTCCTTAGCTTACACTTTCGTATCTTTTTCCTAACAACTTTATACTTGCATATAACACTTAGGATAGAATTGAACAAACATATACACATTCTTTATTGACTCGTCTAAAATTCGAACGGACATACAACCATCTCCCTGTGGATCGACCCGTGCTCAACCGGCTAGCTGCAAAGCGACACCGTCCTGATCGCGGTTATAACTTTAGAACTTTGAACATCCGACACGCCAAAAGCATGCGATCAATGCTCTTTTGTTGGATCTAAAAGATCCCGTTAAGTTGATCTTAGTCTGAAATTAGACTAACATTTCTTTAACATACGTTTAAGTTGATCTTACTCTCAACTAACGTATCCTTAAACCCAACCCCAAACCCAAATCTAAGAAGATACGGATTTGGACTAATTCACATCCTACGAGCGACAACATAAATTAGTCTCCGTATACAATCCATGGGCAACCAAAAACAAAACAAACACACACGACACGAAGTGACCATCTGGAGAAGGAGAAAGTGGTTATCGCGATGCGGTAGCGTAATTAACTGCAGGGGCTTGCGCCTGCAGGGAAGAGCGTCCCCACAATCAAAAACCCTCAACGAGGTGGAATCTGACGAAGTCTGTTACATCGGCCGTATCCGTCTAAACCTTCGATACACGATCTCATAAATCAACTTGGAATCTTTAGAGAGGTGGACGGATAGCACCGAATAGCATCTTCCTTCGAAATTCAGGCAAGACGAACCTACGCGGTCTTGTCTCTGTGTTTCGGCAGAGAACAGATTCTGGCACGCCCGATGGGACCTTTTCCTCTTTCCACTCCACACTTCGTGTGTCGTGTTCGCGAACGAATCGCGGTTTGCTATGGTTTCCTGTGGATTCAAGGTACTAAAATTTGGTGTCTTGCTCCATGCAGAAAACAGAAAATCAATGGCTTCAAACAGCACTAACTGCAACGGTAGCTCTCGCTCCGTCCCGTCCGGAGGTGTGACTTACGGGCCCCAAGCGGCCTCCATCTTCACTATGCCGGTGGAACAGGTGACTCATGCTACCACTGGATTGTTCTTTGGGACCATGATCCCGCCAACAAGCTTCAACGCTCCTGTACCATCACAAGAAGCTCTGAAGAAGTCGGTCTTTGATCGGCTTACCACTACTGTGGCCCCTCTTAACGGGTCGCCCAAACCAAGCATCTCAGTTTTCAGCAGACTGGGCCAAAACTCCAACGGGCCCATGAAAAAGCTCGTAATACTAGAAGGCGTTATCCTGAAGCAGATAGCTATTCCTACTCCCGAAGTCACCAAGGCGGCTTCTCCGGCTAAGGGGTTGGTCTTCACAAGACTGACTGTTTCAGCTCCTGCTCCGGGTGATGTAACCAAGGCTGTTTCCCCTGCACGAAAATCGGCCTTTTCAAGATTAGCCATTCCCTCTTAGCGAGCATCTATCTTTGACAGGCTGGCGCCAACAACAGACTCTCGTCAGAACAGGGGGCATGGAAAAGCTGATCCAACAGCGGAGATAATCCCAACCGCACGACATGCTCGACGTCGCCACTGGCACCGAGTGAGGAAAGCTGGGGGCAATTCCTCTTCTGGACTGACTCCGCCAGCTCTAACGGTGGAAGTTGATGTTGTTGTTCCAACCGGAAACAGCTTTGAACTACTTAACAGGGTGCACAGGAATTCGCCAACTGCTGTGATGAAAAGATCTCCTCTACCAATGGAGAACGCTACAAAGGCGAAGCTGAAGCAGCCCCCTCAGCGGCTGTCCTTTAAAATTTATAAAGTTTGGCGTCAAGTCCAAGACTCGGTTATTGATCAAGACTACCCCCACCGACTAGAAAATATGAAGGTTCGGCAAGAAGAGAACCACCCTGTTAAGCCACAGAAGACGACAGCTACTTGGGTGCCCACTACAACGGCCTCCTCAACTTCGACCGCCCATAAGAGGAGAAGGCCAGAGAAAATTCCCATGTCTGCGACAAATGTCAAGGGCACTGAGCCTAAACGCCCTATGTCTGGGGGCATGGTGGTGCATACCGTCTATATGGCATCCGGAAAAGAGGATAGCCGTATCTCCACAGGTCATCAACCACTTACGCGATCAGTGACTAAGGCTCAGGAGCAACAATAACAAAAGCTCCAAGAGATGCTAATAACCATGGCCGCACTTACAGGACCAAAAGTAAGCTCAGAAATGTCCTCAGAACAGCGTCATGAGGAGGAAGCTGATGCAGAATTCCTTCGGAGAATGCTTGAAAAGAAGGACAAGGAGGCAGCGGAACAAGTGGCCAACATAAAACGAATGGCGCTTTTATTCCAGGACATGGTCGGGATGATGTTACAGCCGGGTCCTCCATATGAAGCCCCCTCGATTATCATTGAAGATGACAGAGGGGTGACATCGAACCCTCATCCGGCTCTTTCAGCAGCCAAAGAGGAGGCCATCTCCAAGGCCGCTCTGGATGATTACATCGCTCAGCAAATGCGAGCTCATCATGCGAGCGAAACGGCCGAGCAGATCGTTAAGACTGGACGACCTTATTCAGGCTGGTATGACCAAATAAGGTACCCATCGGGATATACGATCCCCAAATTCCACGTATATAAGGGGACGGTAAATCCGCATCAGCACGTCGCTCAATTCAGAGCCTTGTGCGGCAACAATGGAGGTGATGATAAACTTCTGCTCCGTCAGTTTGTTGGCAGCTTGTCGGAAACAGCATTCGAGCGGTATTCGGAACTCCCGAATGACTCTATCAAGACATTTGCGGAGATGGTGCTGCTGTTTACACAGAGATTCGCAAGCGCTAGCGAGCGCACCCTGATCACCTCATTGATTAACGCCAGGGTAAAGCCAGGCAAAACGTGGGTACAATACGCAATACGGTGGCGGAGTTTATGGTCGAAGTGCGAGCGGTGCATCGAGGAAGCACCTGCGGTAGGCATGTTCGTGGGTATTCTTGATCCGCAGGCGACCATTTCGTAGCTCATGATGTTTTTCAAGACGACTACTTTCCAGGTCTTGATTGACAAACTGGCCCAAATGGATCAGATGGGCCATAGACCGTCTTCCTCGAAGATGGAGCCTCGAAACGAGAAGGGCAAAGGGAAAGAAATCTTCGTCGCCAACGCTCAACAATAGCCGAGTGGCCCGAGACCGGTTGTTCACCAAAGCAACAAGCGGCAATCCCTTGATGTGAAGTTGAGACGTCCTTACTCGTTTCCCCGAGATAAAACAAGGAGACTATTCGAACTAGTAGTGCGCAACGGGCTCATCATTCTACCGGAGTTGAGACGCTCACCGCAACAGAACGACGTCAACGATCCTAATTAATGCCCCTACCATCGAGTATTGGGCTATCCACTCGAAGATTGCTATGTCTTCAAAAATTGGATTGAAGACCAATACCAGCAAGGCAAATTCGCGTTGTTTGAAAATTGGAAGGTGAACCCGCCACAACCATATGCTCCGAAAAAGATGGACATGCCGGGGGCATCGTGCTCATTCATAGAGGAAGCTTCATGGGAAGTTGTTTTTTTGGCAAAAACTAAAAAAATGCTGAAAGATCTTCAAACATGTCCGGTGATCAGGTGGAGAAGTCCGCAAGAACCGGAGATTATCGAGGGGATACTGAAACCACGCCCAACATTAGGAGTTAATAGTGATGGTGGACAAAACATTCAGGCCCAGCCGTCAAAGTCTTCGAAGAAAAAGAAAAAGACCAAAAAGCCCGCATAGTTTGATGACAAGCGCATCGATCTGCAAAAGCATATTGACGCGCTGGAGGAATATAACCAGAAGGCATGAACCCCAGTCACACTCCAAGAATTTCTTAACAATATCCTTGAGAGCGGAGATAACGACAATAACGACGGGGATGACTCGTCAGAAGAATCTGAAGACTATGTGGCAAGTCGCCACATGATCTCTCATTCGGTGTTAACTAACTAAGAAGCTCACTCGGCGATAGAAGACATCATAAAAGAGCTGGGGGCAGGATCGAAGCCAAAACCCTTGGAACCGTCTGACGAGGTGATCGACTTGCTACTGAACGAAGCCCGTCAGAAAAGCAAAGCCAATCGAGAGCGCGAACTGGCTATATTCAAAAAAGCCGAACGCCAACGACTTGATGAAAAGGTCGAGGCACCCCAACCGGATCGAAGTATCCCTATCTCTAGCAAAAGCAAGCTTAAAGTAAGGAAACGATTCGCTAGGGCCCTGTCAATAGGAATGAAGTTGCACTCTTTCAGAGGCAATTCTCCTGGCGGTATACATCTTGATGAAGCGGACATACATCCTAAGTTCTGCTTATACCATCAGAGGATTACACACCCTACCGAGGAGTGCATAGCCTTTAAAAACTGGTGGCAGGGATATGTTTCCCACCGACAACACGTTCAACGAGTGAAGCGTAAGGCTCGTCGGGAACAGAAAAGCACGACAGATGAGCGCAAAAGAGCCGCTGGCAACTGTCACATAGTCGACACCAAGGGATCGCAAGTTATCACCTTTGGAAGCGACTCTAACGAAGAAATCGCCCTCAGCTCTCTCTTCAAGGAATCCACCTCCGACACAAAAGATGTGAAGATTTGCGAGAAAATCTAGCTGCGTAATCGTACGTTGCCCGAAAAATCTCGGACCTATGACCGAAACGTCGTTAAACTAATAAAAACCCACGGCGTCCCCAGGCTGATGTGGTAAAAAACGGTACGTCCATAAGCAAGATGGGCACGGATGAAAACCCAAAAGGACTCCGTGAGTAAAAACGGCAGGGCTACCAGCGAGTTTTGTAAAAACCCGAAAGGGCGCAATCTCGTTAAAAGACACTTGCAAGGTCCTCTCGACCCTGTAAGGAGAAACTACCTGCGTGAGATCCTTATGACTCACAAGGGAGCAACACACTTAGGGGTCCCCACGATTCCTAAGGAGAAATTACACTTACGAGGTCCTCACGACTCGTAAGGAGAATTCCCCTTTGAGACCCTCACGGCTCATAGGATTCAAAAGCCTTAACCTACAGGGATCTGAAACTGTTCTTAAGCCATCGCAATCTCTCATTTTGCCCCACGAGCGGTTCAATATTGACCCTTGTATACAATCCACGGGCACGAATAAACATTTCCCTAACAGAGTCCCACCAGCGATAAGGGATATGCTCACACGGTGAACAACCCTTGTAATCCCTCTCGATTTATAAGGAGAAAACACTCTTGTAAGATCCTTACGACTTACGAGAAGCCGTACACTTAGGAATTCTCACGATTCCTAAGGAGAAAACGCACCTACGAGATACTCACGACTCGTAAGGAGAAACACCTTTATGAAACCCTTACGGCTCATGAGGTCAAAAGCCTTAGTCGACGAGATCATAACCCTATTTGCTAAGCCACCTTTGTTCGACATCGACAGAGGCAAATGATGATTCACTCCTGTCAATATCCCAGTTGTAGCGATGCCGATGCCTAAATCGGTATCAAATTCCAAGTCCTTTCATGGAAAATGATGATCCACTCCTGGCAATATTTCAGTCGCAGCGATGCTGATGCTGAGATTGGCACTAGATTCCAAGTTCCACACTCGCGATAAAAAATCAGCGAGCCAAAAATGCATATGAAATAGCCGAAATGATGGGGCAACTTGCAACGAAATTAGCAAGTAAAAATGTACGCATATAAAAACAGCCGAAATGATTGGGCAACTCGCAATAAAAAGCAGCGAGTAAAAAAAACAGCCGAAATGATTGGGCACCGCGAAAAATAGCCGAAATGATTAGGCAATCGCGATTTTCGGTATGTAAAAAGCTGAAATGATAGAGCATCGCGGAAAGAATTAAAAAAAATGAAAGAATAAAACTTTTTTCCCTGCAGGTGAGGTCACATTGACCTCTGTATACAATCCATGGGCATAAACAAGAAGGGAACCATATCGTCCCACCAGGCTTCGTCGAAGCGAAGCCAAATCTCGACGGTTCATAGACAACCTAAAGACAATCTCGACATTCGTCGCAATATTACAGACACAATGTCAACAAACGAAGTGAAGGAACATCCCTAGCTTCAGGGTCTCGACGTCAACATCGACAACTTAGAGATCAACACCGACGTTCTTCCTCCCTCCAATCGGATGCAAACGCAATATCAACAAACGGAGCCACGACAAAGTCCCCTAGTTCCAAATCTCGACGGTTCATAGACAACCTAGAGACTACCCCGGAACCATGGCAAAGTCCCCTAATTCCAAATCTCGTCGGATCACAGACAGCTTAGAGATCACCAACGGCGTTTGTCCTTACTCCAGCAGGATGTAGATGCGACGTCAACAAACGACCCCAGGGTCAAAACAACGGAACCATAGCAAAGTCCCCTAGTTCCAAATCTCGACGGTTCACATACAGCCTAGAGATCACCAACGGCGTTTCTCCTCACTCCAACCAGATGCAGACGTGACGTCAACAACCGACCTCAGAGTCGCAACAAAACAGAGCCATGGCAAAGTCTCTAGTTCCAAATCCCAATGGCTACATCTACGACCCGAAGACCAACAACGGTGTGCCTCCTCATTCCAGCAGGACACAGATGCTACACCATCAATCGGAGCCATGACAAAGTCCTCAATTCCAAGACTCTACGGTTCACAGACAACCTGGAGTCATCCAATGACCCCGTCTCAGAATCAAGTCAACTCAAAAACCTAGATTCAGGAAAATTAGCGTCCTTGACGAGAGCATCTCGATTCGCGTCGACCCGCAAGGAAACCAGTGTCTTTGCAGGAATACCTCGATTCATCTCAACCCCCAGGGAAATTAGCGTCCTTGGCAAATACCTCGATTCAGGGAAATCGTCGTCCTTGTCGAGAGCACCTCGATTCGCGTCGGCCCGCAGAGAAATCAGTGTCTTTGCAGGAATGCCTCGATTCTTTTTGACTCCAGGTAAATCAGTGTCCTTGGCAAAACCTTGATTCAGGGAAATCAGTGTCCTTGACGAGAGCATCTCGATTCGCGTCGACCCGCAAGGAAATCAGTGTCTTTGCAGGAATACCTCGATTCATATCAACTCCGAGGAAATCAGTGTCCTTGGCCAAACCTCAATTCAGGGAAATCAGCGTCCTTGACGTGAGCATCTCGATTCGCGTCGACCCGCAGGGAAATCAGTGTCTTTGCAGGAATACCTCGATTCATCTCAACTCCGAGGAAATCAGTGTCCTTGGCAAAAACCTCGATTCAGGGAAATCAGCGTCCTTGGCGAGAGCATCTCGATTCGCATCGACCCGTAAGGAAATCAGTGTCTTTGCAGGAATACCTTGATTCGTCTCGACTTTGAGGAAATCAATGTCCTTGGCAAAAACCTCGATTCAGGGAAATCAGTGTCCTTGGTGAGAGCATCTCGATTCGCGTCGACCCGTAAGGAAATCAGTGTCTTTGCAGGAATACCTCGATTCGTCTCAACTCCAAGGAAATCAGTGTCCTTGGAAAAACCTCAATTCAGGAAAATCAGCGTCCTTGACGAGAGCATCTCGATTCGCGTCGACCCGTAAGGAAATCAGTGCCTTTGCAGGAATACCTCACTTCGTCTCAACTTCGAGGAAATCAGTGTCCTTGGCAAAAACCTCAATTCAGGGAAATCGGCGTCCTTGACGAGAGCACCTCGATTCGCGTCGACCTGCAGAGAAATCAGCGTCTTCGCAGGAATACCTCGATTCGTTTCAACTCCGAGGAAATCAGGGTCCTTGGCAAAAACCTCGATTCAGGGAAATCAGCGTCCTTGATGAGAGCATCTCGATTCGCATCGACCCGCAGAGAAATCAGCGTCTTTGCAGGAATACCTTGATTCATTTCAACTCCGAGAAAATCAGTGTTCTTGGCAAAAACCTCAATTCAGGAAAATCAGCGTCCTTGACGAGAGCACATCGATTCGCGTCGACCCGCAAAGAAATCAGTTTCTTTGCAGGAATACCTCGATTCGTTTCAAATCTAGGGAAATCAGTGTCCTTGGTAAAACCTCGATTCAGGGAAATCAGCGTCCTTGGCGAGAGCATCTCGATTCGCGTCGACTCGCAAGAAAATCGATGTCTTTGCAGGAATATCTCGATTCAGGGAAATCAGCGTCCTTGACGAGAACATCTCGATTCGCGCCGACCCGTAGAGAAATCAGTGTCTCTGCAGGAATATACGACATCAGCAAAGCGGAGCCGTGGCAAAGTTCCCAGTTCCATGACTCGGCGGTGCACAGACAACCCAAAGTCAACCCTCGACCTCCCTGTTGAAGCAATGCTTTGACTCGGGAGTAGGTTAACTCATTAATCACTTACGAGTCCTCTCGACTTGTAAGGAAGAAAATTCTCCTGTGAGATCCTTACGGCTCTCAAGAGAAAACACACTTATGAATCCTCACGATTCCTAAGAAGAAAATACACCTACGAGACCCTCTCGACTCGTAGGGAGAAAAAATCTTTATGAGACCCTCACGGCTCATAAAGTTGAAAAGTCTTAGGCAGCGGATCTGAACCTGTTTCCTAAGCCATCTCTTCTTATCTCGATTTAGGGAAAGCGTCCTCGGCGAGAACCTTTCGATTCGTTTCGACCCGTAAGAAAATCAGTGTCTTTGTGAGAATCTTTCGACTCGTCTCAACTTACGGGGAAATTAGTGTCCCTACGCATAAAGAAAATTCTCTTGTGGGATCCTTACGATTCTCAGGAGAAAACGCACTTAGGATTCCTCACGACTCCAAAGGAGAAAAGACACCTACGAGATCCTCACGACTCATAGGGAGAAAAGCCTTTATGAGACCCTCACGGCTCATAAAGTTGGAAAGTGTCACGCACCGCTTCCTATTATACGGCGAAGGGGACGCGACTGGCCCGCTACGTATTTACTCAGAAGCAAATACGTTAAGCGTAACTAAACAATATAAAAGAAAATACACAAGAGGCAAGATATAATAAAAACAGCAACTTTTATTTATTAACATTCTTTTGTACAATGCATGAAAAGGAAATACAACTGAAATAAAAATGATGCCTAAACAATGGCATGACAGGAATGAAAAGTACTGAATGGAAAATGTACAATGAAACTAGAGCTCTGGTTCTCCAGCAAACTGATCCAAGTCTTCTGCAGATGGCTCGATCTCTGTTGGGTCCAAACCACCTGACGATATTCAAAGAAAAAAGAAATAGAATGTCGTCAGCGAACAGATCGCTTGGTAAGTCCCAAGAATAAGGGAGAAGTAGAAAAGAAGAAAGAGAGAGAGCGTAGCTTTTAATATTGTATTATATTGTTGTAATGTTGTATTAACGCTGTTGTTTGTAGCTTGGTACAGAAGAATGCCAGTGTATGCGAGAGGGGTCTCAGTATGCTAGAGATCATGGCAAATGGAAGTACAAGGCTCCGTTATACAACCCGGAACAACGGCAATTGGATTCATGTTAGGTATCTTAATCTTACCGTCTCGTGCCACTTTTAACACCTTCCGTACCAATCCACCCTTTAACCCCGCGATGTCTTATTTGTATTGGTTGTATAATTGACTGACCGACCGAAACCATGATATCAGTAAACGGATGTACCCGTAGAATCATGTAAGTGGAATAACTGGAGAACCATATAGAAGGAATATATCCATGGTTTGGTTCAGTCAAGTTGTATAGGTTGATAACTGGATCATGGATTCATGTATTCATGTTGAATTGTAATTTTGTAGATTGTAGATAGTACTTGAATCATATTCAAGTCAGATTATAATCAGACTCAAACCCGAGTCAGACAATTAGAAATGTAATCTTGATTATTTCTTAAACCTATATTTACTAGAGTCCTTAGGGTAATTTATAGAACTTGTGGGGGTTTTATGTAAAAATGCGTTTATATACCTTTCAAAATACTCCCCAAGCATTTATTTTTCATCTTCAGAGTTGTAATGAGTGTGGATTTTATATTGTGATATTTCTAGTGAAAATATCCCAGTTTCATATATAAAGGTATTTATCTGTAATATTGATTTATGTGGAATTTATGGTATTTTAGCGTAAAATTTATTCTTGTGATTTTTAGAAAAAATGGAATATTTATATCATAACAAAATAGGTATTTTAATGAAAATATACATATATTTATACAAAAATAATTTTAATATATTTATTATATTCAAAAAAATCTCATTTTCTTAAGATGTCGTATTTTAAATCTTTCGAGACCGAATGCTCCTTGCGGAGGTCTGAATCTCGCACTACTAAGCCCAAGAATGTGTGATAATCCGCACCATCCCGAACGGGTTCCCCAAAATGGGTTGTAGCGGCGCTTTACAAAGATTGTAAAATACTAAATCTTTTAGAACACGATTTTATAAAGTAAATGGTATTTATTTGTAAAAATGTCAATTTTCCGTATTTTAGGTTCTAGGGTCTCCTAAGTCAACTAGACTATTTCTAAAAGGTCTAAACGACAAGTTGTGAGATGTCTCAAATCGCCTCTTCACCGCCAATTGTGGCCAGATAAGTACAAGTGAGGAAATGAGGGATCCGCTCACGAATCACCGTGAAACGAGCCTTTTAAAATTACCTTTCTCACTTGCCTAGCCTAGACACCACAAAGTCAGGTTTAGATAAACGACCGATGTCCGCAACTTATCGTATTTTCATAATAAGAGATATTTATTTAAAAGTGTACCAACATTGAATCTTTTAGAAATAGTTTTATTAAGTAAAGGGTATTTAAATGAAAATGTTGTTTTCTCGTATTCTAAATTTCTAATGGTATCGTGTTAGGTTGTATGTAAGTGTGTGAGGAGGTAGGTCGTTACCTCGTGATTCACTTAAGGTATAGCAAGGTTAATGGGATTAAATATGGAATCGAAACATTGTGGTATTTAAGTGAAAATACGATAATTTGAAATAGCTGTCATTTCATATGATGAAACTTATTCAAATTGTTTGATTAGTGTTTAATAGTCAATATGAGGAAGTTTAAAAAGGATTGTATTAGTGAGAAATGGAATTTTATAGAAAACCGAATCGGAAATCTTATTTGTTCCGATTCCGTCGGGTTTTGTAAATCCGTATTTTTAAAATGGAAAAGAGAGATAGAAAAGGACTTACGGGTTTTAGATTACTCAAAAGAGTGAGAGGGAACTAGAGGGATCACCGATGTATTGCGTCGTCGCCGGTAGTTCCCAAAACGATCGCCGGAAGTTCCGCCGGGAATTCGTCGTAGATTTCGCCGGAGCTTCGCCTAGAGATCGTTTTCAAAGTGCACAAGATTCTTGGAAATTTTTAGAGAGTTGGCTCAGAAATGTGAGTGAGAGGGTAGAGGGTAGGATGGTATTTATAGGGGTAGGCTAGGGTTAGGGTAGATGAAGAGTTTAATTGAAAAAAAATATAAAAATATATAAAATGTATTAAAAATTGGAGTAAATGGGGCTTTCTGCATTCTCTAGAATCGATCTCAATATTTAAAGTATACAGGGCGGTTGAGAAACTCAAAAGACACAACTCCCATGTTGGGGACTCGGCCGTCCGGCCGAGTTCGGCCGGCGACGCCAGCCCGAGTCGGGGCATGGGAAGGTGGGGGGTCGTCAGATGAGACCTCTGATGTATTTAGGTTTTCAGGTGCAGTTCAAGTTTTGGGAGTTATGGTGTGTCGATTGTTGGGCTTCCAAGGAATTTAAAACAAAATAAATATTAAAAATAATGTGAGGCAGGGAATTTGAACTCTGGTGGCTTGGTTCAGCAATGCAAGGTATTACAAATGAGCCACAAGCTCCTTCTTGTAATTAAATTGCTAGTTAATTACTTAAGTCATGTGCTCTGGCAATAAATACCCTTTTATGGATTTGAAAAATAAACAATTTAAAATTTTGTATGGAAAAATGTATAAGAAAATTAGGGTTGTTACAGAAAGTCTTAAGCAACAGATCCTAACCCTGTTTTCTAAGCCATCGCTACCTTATAAAGAGTTCAAGATAAACTGTTATCTACCATCTATGGGCCACACTTGCCAAAAGCTACATGCCACTGAAATGGAGAAGTTACTAATGAGCATATAAACTACTTCACGCCAGAGTAAAATATAAAGAAATAGAAGGGTGAGGCTCATGGGGCTGAGGGTTTGGAACTATATCCCTTAAGAGTCGAGATTTGAGTCAATGATAAATGACAAAGCTTGTGTCCGCTCGTTATCTTCTTAGATCAAGATCCTGAAAATTATATACCAACTCAAAACTGGTCATACGCTATGAATTACTCTGCACCAGTTCACCCATGTATATACTTACGTGGGCAAACTAGTGGGGGGCATTTGTTCCCGCCAAAAAATTTCTGCGCAAAAGTGCCCAAGGTATCAAATGGCAGCGATATGTTTAAGAAAATGTGAACCAGTATTTTCAGGGCTATATTTTGACAAACTCCCGAATGTGAAACAGCTAAATTCTGATGGTATCGAAAGCATCACGAAAATGCTTTCGATTTTATATATTCTGGGCTTCATAATTCATCCGGGATCAAAAGTTATAAGCAAATATGCTATGCACGCGTAATCTAAGAAAGAAAATACGAACCAGTATTTTCTGGGCAGCATTTTGACAAACTCCCGAATGAGAAACAGCTAAATTCTGATGGTATCGAAAGTGTCTCGAAAAATCCTTCGATTTGATAAATTATGGGCCTCATAATTCATTCAGGATCAAAAGTTATGAGGCATCATGTGCCCACACTTGACCGGGCATCACGTGCCCACACGTGACCAGGTATCACGTGCAGACACGTGACCATTTACATGCAAAATTTGTAGGCACTGAATAAAATAAATAATTGGAAATAATTAATCGATGGGGTCACGTGCCAACACGTGATAGGCTCTTAAACCCTCTGAAACAATAGAATTAAATTCTAATTAAATAATTAATCAGTGGGGTCACGTGCCAATAAGTGATGGGTTCCTGAGCCCTCTAAACCAATAGAATTAAATTCTAATTAATTGGTCAATCAGTGGGGTCACGTGCTAACACGTGATAGGCTCTTAAACCATCTGAACTAATAGAATTAAATTCTAATTAAGGGAAATAAAAAACCGTAGTTGGAAAAATATTTCCCTAGATCTTTCCAAACAAAAATATTGTGCTCTGTAAGGTGGAGCACCGTTGGGTTAAAAATCCAATAGTGATTAAAAATCACCAATTTATAGAAAAATTCTATACAAGGAAAGATTTTCCTGAAATTTGCCAGGAATAACAGATAAAAGATCTTTTGGATTAAAAAACCAATGGTGAATAAAATTCATTGAGTGATCTAAAAGATCATGTTGGTTACAAAATCAATTAAAATCTTTCAATGAAAGATTGACTAAACAAACTGATTCTTTTCTTTCTCCTATAAATATGAGCCAAGAAGAGAAGAAAAAAAAGAGGGGGGATACAACAACAGAGAGAGAAAAGAAGACAATTTAATTCTCTAGAGAGAAAAGAAGATTTCCTCAGAAGAGAAAGAAACCCTAGGTGAGAAAGGGGAAAGAGATCTAAGCTCCATAAAACAAAAAAAGAGAATTTAATTCTCAATTTAAGAGTTTAACTCTTCTGAATAAGAACTTAGTTCTTCCTTTGGTTGAAGATCTGCAAAAGCAGATCTCCCCATAAGTTGAGAATTTAATTCTCATCGGGAAGATTCTGCCATGCAGATCCAAAACTTAGAGGGAGAATTGAGTTTAAGGAATTTAATTCCTCCAAATACTTAGGAATTTAATTCCTCCAACAGAGACAGAGTTTAACCCTTAAAACAAGCTTAGTTCTTCTTCATGGTTGAAGATCTGCAGAAACCGATCTCCCCATAAGTTGATAATTTAATTCTCATCGGGGAGATTCTGCCATGCAAATCCAAAACTTAGAGGGAGAGTTAAGTTTATAGAATTTAATTCTTCCATATACATAAGAATTTAATTCCTCTAAATGAAATTAGGGTTTAACCCTACAAAAGAATTTAATTCTTAAATAAGGGACTCAGACATTCATGCACGTAAAAGGATCAAGTACCCAACATGATCACGTGCCAACACGTGACCCTCCCCTCAATGATCAAAAGAGAACGAAAAAGATTAGGTCACGTGCCTCCACGTGACCCTTAAACAGACTCCTCAAAATGAGAAAGAAGAAGCTTGGAGGCAATGCCTCACATGCTCACACGTGACCCTTAAAACTAAAGGGAGTAAAGCCAAAGGCAATACTGATTTAGGGTGCCTCACGTGTCCCCAGTGACCCCTGACAAAAACCTTTTTAAAAGGGCAAAGAAAGAAAACAGAAGAATTAATACCCAATACATGGGCACTATCACGTGCCCACACGTGATGATTACAAAGACTAAGTGTTTAACACTTATTTGCAGATTTTGAGAGTAAAATAAAGGACGTCTGACCCCATTCTCAGGCGCCTCACGTGATCCCACGTGACCACCTCATTTTTTAGTGTTTAACACTACTTTAAGTGCTTCGTCCTTAGTGTTTAACACTATTTTAAGCGCATCATGTGGGAGCACGTGACCGCCAAATATCCTCTAGTGTTTAACACTATTTTAAAACCAATCTTAGCCCAAATTGGCTAAGTTTTTCAGAGGCAAGACTTCCCTCCAACTGAACATCAAAATTGATCAGTTCATATGATATGCAAAGTAAAGTCCAGAGCTATAATGAATGGTTAGTGCTCAGCCAAAGCTAAAATGTTGTCAGAGCCCCAAACCCCTGTTTAGCATTGCTAAATAATGGGGGGCTGAACCCAGACAAGTGTTCAACAGTCCCAACAAAGCTCCAGCATTTTAAACCTAATTGGACTTAGCCCAAGTTGGGCTCCTCAACTCAGATTTAACTGAGCCCATGTGTTCATAATCTACTTAGTTGATCGTAGTCCCAAATTGGACTGCAGATTTCCCAATCAACATTAGTTCAAGGGTACATCTCTTCACTCGTCTGATATTTCTCGTTGTAATCTTTCAACGTCTTCAGAGAGGTGACGGGTCCTGATAACCAGACATTCCATGGACTGTGGGGTCCTTAAACCCATGGACTATGATGTCCTTAATCTCGGACTGTGGGGTCCTTAAACCCATGGACTATGATGTCCTTAACCTCGGACTGTGGGGTCCTTAAGCCCATGGACTATGATGTCCTTAACCTTCGACCGCAATGTCCCTAAACTAAACAATAGAGTCCAAATGCTCTTTTGTTGGATCTAAACGATCCCGTTAAGTTGATCTTAGTCTGAAATTAGACTAACGTATCCTTAACATATGTTTAAGTTGATCTTAGTCTCAAATGAGACTAACGTATCCTTAAACCCAACCCCAAACCCAATTCTAAGAAGATACGGATTTGGACTAATCCACGCCCTACGGGCGACAACATAAATTAGTATCCGTATACAATCCAGAGGCAACCAAAAACAAAACAAACACACACGACACGAAGTGACCATCTTGAGAAGGAGAAAGTGGTTACCGCGATGCGGTAGCGTAATTAACTGCAGAGGCTTGCGTCTGCAGGGAAGAGCATCCTCACAATCAAAAACCCCTCAACGATGGGGAATCTGACGAAGTCTGCTACATCGGCCGCATCCGTCCAAACCTTCGATACACGGTATCATAAAATCAACTTGGAATCTTCAGAGAGGTGGACGGATAGCACCAAATAGGATCTGCCCTCGAAATTCAGGCAAGACGAACCTACACGGTCTCGTCTCTGTGTTTCGGTGGAGAACAACATGTTCGAAGGATCTCTTGCATAAAGTTTCATCGATAAAGGCGAATGACAGATCCTGTTTTGTGACCTGGTGTCTTTATGATGCATATTCAGGCACCCGCTTGGACTTAAAGTAGTCGTTGAATACTTCTCACTAATCTTGTTCTTCTTCTGTTTGCAGGACATTTTCTTTGGCTGTATCTTTCTCTTCAGATGTTTCTTTTTCTTTGGGTGTTTCTTTTGGAAATTCGGAAGGGAACTCTTCTGGCACTAAGATCTTGCGGCTTTGTGCAATAATCCTTACATCATTGAGATCTTCATCTGCTAGCTCCTTGGCCAGGTTGGCTAACGCATCCGTTTTACTGTTTTCCGCTCGCAACACGCTCTCCAATGTATTTAATAGAATTTGCGTTAGCAGCCGCCGAACCTTTTTGCCATACCTTACCAGTTCTTGCTTGGATGTTTTATAATCATCGTTGACTTGGTTGACGATCAATTAAGAATCTCAGTATATGAGAAGATCCATGATACCCATATCAATCGCGATTTCGAGACCAGCTGTGATGGCTTCATACTCCGCCTCATTGTTGGCTCTCAGTTCTATTAACGTGATTGCATAGCGTATGACTCCACCTTGGAGAGTCACGACTATGAAACCCACCCCGGCTTTGATAATTGGAGTGTTCTTATTTCGCACTTTCATTGAAGATGCTCCATTGAAATAAAGCTCCTAACGGCGCTTTTCTTTATCTTCTTCTTCCTCGGAGATTGGATTGAACACATACGCATCCGGCAGCTCGCAGTTTAGCGGAGAGTCAGCGGAAATGGGGTTCTCAGCGAGGAAATGGGCGATGGCCTGTCCCTTTATCACTTTGAGAGTGCGATATGATTGAGAATTCCATTAGCAGAAGAGCCCATTTAGCAGGTCTTCCCGTCAGTATAGCCCTCTTCATTAGGTACTTGAAAGGATCCACCTTTGATATCATGTGAACTTCATGCGCTAAGGCATTGTGTCTGAGCTTCATAACTGTGAAGATCAGCGCCAAGCAATACTCTCGATGGGGGAGTAGTTGAATTCTTCCCACAACAGAATTCGACTTAGATAATAGAGGGCTCTTTCTTTCTCTTGTTCATTCTTTTGCGCCCATAGTATGTCTAAAGAGTGATCAAGTGTGGTCATATATAAGATGAGTGGTTTTCCAATACCTCGAACAGCTGATACCAGCGGATTTTGTAGGTACTGTTTGATTTCTTCCAATGCCCTTTAGCATTTCTGGTCCCATATGAATGGGGTTCCTTTCTTCGTGAGATGGGAGAAAGGGCGGCATTTGTCTGACAGGTTAGCGATGAACCGTCCAATATATGCGAGCTTCCCTTGGAGCGATCGTAGTTGCTTGAGATTTCTTGGAAAGAGAATTTCGATAATTGCCCGGATTTTAGAGGGGTCAATTTTCAATTCCTCGGTGGCGGATTATGAAGCCTAGGAACTTTCCTGATGAGACTCTGAAGGCGTATTTCAGAGGATTCATTTTCAGGTTGTATTTTCTAAAGCGCTCAAATACGATTCTGAGATTCCCCAATGCTTCTCGTGAGACATGCTTTTAACCACGAGATGGTCTATATAGCATTCAATGATTTCGTGGATCAAGTCGTCAAAGATCTTCGTCATAGCTATTTGATATGTCGCTCCGGCGTTCTTCAATCTGAAGGGCATGACCTTGTAGCAGAAGACGCCTTGCGGGGTGGAAAGGCCGTATGCTTTTGATCTTCAGGATCCATCTTGATTTGATTATATCCGGAAAATCCATCCATGAACAAGAAGACCTTATGAGTGGAGGTGTTGTCGATCGTCAGCTCTGTGACTGGTACGGGAAAATCATCTTTTGGCCATGCCTTATTTAAGTCCCGGAAGTCCATGCATATCCGAACTATCCCGTTATTCTTCATCATGGGGATGATGTTGGCAATCTAGTCAGGATATTGTACTTCATGGATGAAACCGGAGTCTATTAGCTTCTTGACTTCGGTATTGATGCTCATCTCTAGCTCAAGCCGCATCCTTCTTAGTGATTGCTTGACAGGTTTTATACCTGGTGTTATAACCATCTTGTGGACTGCTATCTCTGGATCGAGTCCCGGCATCTCAAAGTAGTTCCAGGTGAAGCAATCCCTGTGCTCCATGAGTATGGTCTTCAAAGTGGCCACTTGTTCTTCTGTTAGCAACTCACTGACAAACGTAGGTCGAGGATCTTCTTATGCTCCTAAGTTTATTTCTTTAGTTCGCCTGTCATGGTATGGATCCCATCTTCCAGCTCTTTTAATGTTGGCGGCATTTCAGAGATCTCTTCATCTTCATTAGTGAAGCAATCGAAGTGCATGGACATATCTTCATCTCCTCTATCATTTGAGAGTCTTATCATATGGCATGTATGAGCTGGTTCCTGGACATATCTGAATCCGGCGATATCGGCTTTAGTCGGCATATACTTCTATCGGGGATCCACCCTCCAACTATCAGTCAACGTGAACCTTCCTTATTTGTATTGCTCTTCAACCCAGTTCTTGAAGATAAAGCAGTCTTCAATTGGATGAATTGTGACCCGATGGTATATGTAATAATCGGGGTCATCAACCACATTTGCTTTGAGCGTCGTCGAGATTCTGGCAGCCGTAGCATTTGGTGGTTAATGAAGAGACCAAATAACTTCTTTTTCTTGTTACGAGGGAAAGAGTGTTCTCTCCCCATCTTCTTTATAAGGGCTAGACGCAGATAAAACTTCTTCTGAAGGCTAAGCATTTTGAAGCCGCCATTTTGTTGTTGGGTACTAGCCGCGAACGCCGTCTTATTCTCGGCATTGTTGCTTCGAGGAGTGGTATAAATTGTCCCTTCCATGGATTTCTTACTTAAGCGCAATTGTTTGGCCTTTTCATATATATCCATCTCCCACCTTATCATATTTTCGCCATCTTGAATAGCTTCTCCCATCAGCTTATCAATCAGGTCCTCTTGTGGCAGAGTTGAAGCACTTTGCATGGCGCCTGTCCCCTGCTCTGCTGCGTCGTTTATCGGCAGAGTGTCTCCTTCTTTGTATGAAGATCTTATAGTACGGCAGTTGTGAGCTCGTTCCCGCTTCTTGTATGGACGTATCATAATCCAGTGGTATCAGCTTTACTATTAGGGTCGACTCTACGGGCCCCTGGCATTATCCAGATCCTCTTATAAAACTGTGTCTCTTGAAACGAATTGTTCGAAAGGCACCCCTTGATGTCTGAGAAGCTCTTTTAAACTCCTTGAGAAGTGTTTCGGCATGTGTATTGGCTGTAACCTATCTAGATTTGGATCAACTCCATTCCAGATTTTTTTTTCAATTTTGGCCTCTTCAGATTTGTAGAAAAGAATTGTTTTCACGCCTTTATACTTAGGAGGCACGTAAAATATTACCAACCCCTTCACATTTTCGGTGCTTATGGTAACAAGTTCAATGCCGAGATGGGGCCATAGTGACATGTAGAGTCCAGTCGGCTTCATCAAGGACATTTGATAGAGGGTGAGTGGAGAATACCGTCTCAGCTTCATCTTCTGAATCACTTCCAAAGATTGGAATGATGGTGTAACAACCCTAATTTTCCTATAGTAATTTTTAAAAAAAAATAAATCCTTAAAGGGGCGCAACAAGACAGGTTTTGTTGGTGGCCCATGCAAGTCAGAGCTGTATGAAACTCTATCATGCAGTTCTGTTTTGCGTGAACAACCTAAACAATATAACACAAGAACCAAAAACTAAAACATTCTTTACAATCATGATTCCTTGAATTCCATCATTTCTTATTCTTTGAATCATATACTTTGAATCTGTCCTAACCTAAAAATTTTCATTCAAGGTTATGGATTCACCAAACAACACCAGCACCAATGTCAATAACACACCTCCACCATTACCACTCACACCTGCCATTCCTGCTCCACTCAACGAGCAAACGGTTCTACTTGAGACAATCCGCAGCCTCCTAGAGGGACAGCAGCAGCTCTTGAACCGTCCCGAGGCTGAATCACCTGGGGTGAAGCAATTCAGAGCTTTACGTCCCAAACAGTTCTCAGGAAAGGGGAGCCCATTGGAAGCTGAGGAATGTGCACAAAGTATCGAGGATGATCTGGCAGCAGCACAAGTGCCAGAGATAGCTTGGATCCGAGTTGCAAAGCTGCAATTCACGGACAATGCACGGAACTGGTGGAAGGCGGAAGAAAGCCGTCTTGATCAGCCCATTGAATGGAAGACTTTTTGCGATAAGTTCGACGCGAAGTACTTCCCTGTGACTGCCAGGTTTGCCATGGAACAACAGTTCATTCATCTACAATAAGGTTCAATGTGGGACAAGTCAGTAGATGAGTATGACGTTGAATTCACCATGCTCAGTCGGTAAGATATGTCACAGTATTTCAAACTTTTAATATCACAGCTAACACAAGACCGTAACAGATTTGCAGCACACCTGATACCGACGGATGAGATCAGAGCTTGTCGATTTCAACAAGGTTTGGACACAGAAATTCGGGCTGCACTAGCCATAGGGAAATTTCTAACTCATGAAGATGGTCTGGAAGCTGCCTGCAGTTATGAGGCAGTGATAAAGGCGAGGGGCAGACCCCAATCTGCCGGTTTGAAACGCCCTGCCACTCAAATAGCAGGAGGAGCCTCTTCTCGGCCATCGTTTGAACCCAGGAGACCAGAAGAAACCAATAACCAGTCGAGTCCAGATTTTTGCTACTACTGCAGAAGAAGGGGACACTTGTGGAAGGACTGTAGACGCGCAAAAGGCCTTTGTCTAATTTGTGGCGTATCCAACCACAGAATTGGGAACTGTCCTTATAATAGCAACTCAGCTCACACACCCACCAACTACCCGCAGCGGCCAGCTATCTAGGCTCCTGCACCTCGTTATGCACTACCTGCTCCACCACCTGCACCGCCTACTCGCCAATTCCAACAAGCAATAAGGGACATACCTAGAGAACAGAGGAACAGGCCTTAAGGACAGAATGTGCCCCCAGCTAGAAGGAATGTACCACGGCGACAGACATTCACCTTAGCAGCCATAGAACCTGAAACTGTGAACCAAGGTAACCCAAGTAACTCCTTCACAATTTTGACCAAAATTTTTACAATCTTTAGTTCTGTCATCAAACTGTTACACTTTCCTTTTACAAATTTCGAGGACGAAATTTTTATAAGGAGGGTAGAATGTAACAACCCTAATTTTCCTATACAAATTTTTAAAAAAAATTTAAATCTTTAAAGGGGTATTTATTTCCTGAGCAACAAGACTTAAGTAATTAATTAGCAATTTAATTACAAGAAGGAGCTTGTAGCTTATTGGTAATACCTTGCACTGCTGAACCAAACCACCAGAGTTCAAATCCCCTGCCCCACATTATTTTTAAAATTTATTTTGTTTTAAATTTTATGGAAGCCCAACAGTCCATACACAATAACTCCCAAAATTCCTACTGAACCTGAAAATCTGAAAGCACCAGTGCCTATCTCGCGAGACCCCTCACACTCCGACCATCGAACTCGGTCCGCCGCCGCCGGCCGGAGTTGCCGATTCCGGTGATTCATTAACACAAAAAAGGTGTCTCTTCACCTCCCCTACCCCCTGTATACTCTATTTATTTAGATCGGTTCCAGAAACCTTTGAAATCCCCATTTACTCCATATTTTAATGAATTTTTAATATGTTTTACATTTTTTTATTTAAACCCTTCACCTACCCTAATCCTATAAATACACCCCCTACCCTCTACCCTCTCACTAACATTTATGAGCCAACTCTCTAAAATTCTCAAGAGATCTTGTGTACCTTGAAAACGAGCTCGAGGCGAAACTCCGACGAATTTCCCGGCGGAACTTCCGGCGATCGTTTTAAGAACTACCGGCGACGACGCAACACATCGGCGATTCCTCTACTTCTTTCTCACTCTCTTGTGTGATCTAAAACCTGTAAGTCCCAATTTCTACCTATCTCTTCTATCTAAAAATACGATTTTACAAAACCCGACGGAATCGGAACAAATCCGATTTCGATTCGATTTCTTATAAAATTCCACTTCTCACTAATACAATCATACTTAAATTTCCTCATGATGACTATTAAACACTAATCAACCAAATTGATCAAGTGTCATCACATGAAATGATAGCTATTTCAATTTATCGTATTTTTTTCACTTAAATACCACATTGTTTCAACTTTATATTTAGCTCCATTAAACTTGCTATACCTTTAAAGTAGAGCACGAGGTAACGACCTACCTCCTTACACACTCATATACAACCTAACACGATACCATCGAAAACTTAGAATACGAGAAAACAATATTTTCATTTAAATACCATTGACTTAATAAAACCATTACTAAAAGTTTTAGTATTGATACACTTTTAAATAAATATCTCTTATTATGAAAATACGATCAGTCGTGGACATCAGTCGTTTATCTAAATCTGACTTTATGGTGTCTAGGCTAGGCAAGTGAGAAAGGTAACTTTAAAAGGCCCGTCTCACAGTGATTTGTGAGCGGATCCCTCCTTTCTTCACTTGTACTTACCTGGCCACAATTGGCGGTGAAGAGGCGATTTAAGGTATCTCACAACTTGTCGTTTTGGACCAGTTAGAAATAGTCTAGTTGACTTAGGATACCCTAGAATATAGAATACGGAAAATTTATATCTTTACAAATAAATACCATTTACTTTATAAAACCGTTTTCGAAAAGATTTAGTATTTATACAATCTTTGCAAAGTACCGCTACAACCCATTTTGGGGAACCCGTTTGGGATGGTGCGGATTATCGCACATCCTCGGGCTTAGTAGTGCGAGATTCAGACCTCCGCAAGGAGCATTCGGTCTCTAAAAATTTAAAATACGACACCTTAAGAAAAATGAGATTTCTAGATTATAATAAATGTATAAAAATTTATTTTCATAAAAATATATGTATATGTAACTCCAAAATATCTACTTTGAATTATTATGAATATTCTACCTTTTTCTAAAATGGCACAAGAACCGGTTTACACTAAAGTACCATGAATTCCATTTAAACAATATTTACACATAAATACCTTTATATATGGAATAAGGTTATTCTCATTAGAAATATCACTAATATAACATCTACAATTATTACAACTCTAAAGATGATAATAAATACTTGGGGTGTATCTTGAAAACTATATAAAAGTATTTTTACATAAAACCCCCTCAAGGTTTATAAATTACCCTAAGGACCCTAGTAATTATAGGCTTAAGAAATAATCAAGACTTAGATTTACATTTCTAATTGTCTGACTCGGGTTTGAGTCTGATTATATCTGACTTGAATATGATTCAAGTACAATCTATAATCTACAATCTCAAATATTACAATTCAACATGAATCCATGAATTCAATTATCAATCTATACAACTTGACTGAACCGAACCATGGATATACATTCCATTTACATGATCTTCAGTTTACATCCATTTACATGATTCTACGGTTACATCCGTTTACTGATATTATGGTTTTGGTCAGTCAACCAATTATACAATCAATACAATTTACAAGACAAACAATACAATCAAAATACTATAGGGTTTAAGGGATAGATTGGTACGGAAGGTGTTAGAAGTAGCACGAGACGGTCAGATTTAAGACACCTAATATGAATCCAATTACCGTTGTTCCGGGCCTTCTAACGGAGCCTTATACTCTATATTCCGTTTGCCCTGGTCTCTAGCATATAGAGACCCCTCTCGTATACACTGGTATCCTTCTGTACCAAGCTGCAAACAACAGCATTAATACAACATTACAACAATATAATACAACATTAAAAGCTACTTTCTCTTTCTCTTACTCTCTGTCTATTTCTCCCTTATCTTTAGAACTTACCGAGTGACCTGTTCGCTGCCGACATTCTATTTCTTTCTTCTTTGAATGTCGTCAGGTGTTTTGAACCCGTCAGACAACAAGCTCACTGCTGAATACTTGGACCAGTTCAGTGAAGACCCCGAGCTCTAGACATTGTACATTTTCCATTCAGTACTTTTCATTTCCTGTTATGCCATTGTTTAGGCATCACTTTTGTTTCAGTTATATTTGCTTTTCATGTATTGTACAAAAGAATGTTAATAAATAAAGTTGTTGTTCATTTTATATCTTTTATCTCTTGTGTATTTACTTTATATTGCTTAGATACGCTTAGCGTTTTTGCTTCTGAGTAAATACGTAGCGGGCCTCTTCTCCGTATACCAGGAAGCGGGGCGTGACAGATGGTTGACGGGCTTTTTCCATTGCCTCCCTCCTAAGATTGGCTTAGGAGCATGGTTTCCTCCTCGTTCTCGGAGTCGCTTTCGAATAACGGAATATAGGCTACTTGCTTCTTCTTAGCGTTTCCATCGGATGTGGGTTTTCTGCATCTTTCGGTATCTTCAAAATCAGTAAGGAAGTACTTATCATCTTCGTATTTGCAGACCTCATTCACAGAGAAGAGATTAACCTCTCCTCTGATGATATGCTCTTTGCCATCCTTGGAATACTTCATACACTGATGTTGTGTAGAAAGGATGCTATTTTACTCATGTAGCTAAGGTCTACTAAGTAGAGTTTAAACTAGGTTTTAGCGTCAATGACATAGAGCTTGACATCAGTGACGAGCTGTCCAAACCGGAGTGTTAGAACGATGGATCCTTACGTTTGCGAGAACTGAGAGTCGAATCCGGATATCGTGATCTTCTCCTGGGTGAGAAATCCGGTGTCCATAGCAAGCTTCTTGAGCACCCTCACATTTAGCAAATTGACCGAAGATCCGTTGTCGATAAGGATTTTGTTTATTTTGACGTCTTCGCAGTAACCGACGACATAGAGTGGGCGGTTGTTCTCGAACGTTCCCAACATAAGGTATCACGACCCGAACAAGAAACGTGACCGACACTTAAATCACATGACGTCTAAAAGAATAACCCATTTAAGTAAGTCGGAACTCAGAATCTAAACCGTAAGTAAAGATAAAGATGTGAAGTTCTTAGAAAAATAATAAATTAAAGTGTAAAAGAGTTGTTTGAAAATGTTTTGAAAATAAGTTATCGTTAAAATTTTCGGCAGCACCTCGTTTGCAAATTTTGATAAAAACCGATATATACACAATATATATACAAGCATCCTCACTTGGGAGCAATCTCAATGCCCACTTGGCAGAACACAACCACGCTGTTAGATATACAATGTCTCTGGCAAAGAAAGAAAAGAAAGCAATAGCAAAAGCATAATTACAACAATCGGCTCATACGAGCACGACACTAGAGTCAATATAAAACAAATCTCTCAATCCCGTCTCTAAGTCAAATATATGTATAGTCGATGGAGTATACTAGATACAATATGCAAGTACAAAAGAAGGAAGACATAAGAATACTCATAACCCACCTAAGAAAAAAGATCATGTCCAAAAGTATAAGTATACCCCCAAGCCATGACTACTCCGAGCGATCGGCCCTGCCAGAAACTATGGCACAACGGGGGTGAGTTGCCAGCTCGTGGGTAATAAATAACATCATAAGTTGCAATCACATGTATAAACGAAACAGCGACAATCCTAAATATGAGATTATAATGATATGTAGTATTATGGATGTGGCAAATGTGAAGTAAGCAACATGTAGTAACATGGATGTAGCATGTAACAAATCTAGTAAGGTAAAAACAGGAATACCATCAATGAATCATCATAAATCATGTGTCAAACGTTGACACTCGAAATCCAAATATCTCAGGCGCCGTCTCTCGGATCAGCCCTCATATCCATCTAAAACATATAACTCCGGTCGGTATCCTCCGGATATCCGCCGAATTTCCATACTATCACCGGTCGGTCTCGTCATCGCTAGGCTCACCCATCTTTCTATATGGGCTTCTTACCCCTGGGTACCGTACCGGGTCCACCATATATCCGTAATCGGTTTCCCCCTGTCTCGATTCGGATAGTCATACCATAAATACCAGAAAACTCATGGTGGACATCAAATCATCATATAAAAAATAAAACCAAAATTTTGAAAACGAATCCAGGTTTTATAAAATCATCTCCGTGGTTTCCCAAATCTCATGAAAACAGGAATCCTACAAAAACCACATCGTATAAAGAACATGATAACAATGATAAAAGTACAGAATATTAGCATGATGCATGCTAGTATGTGAGGAGCAAAAATCTAACTACTAACAGGGATATAGTGCAATGCAAGGAAAAATGGCAAATTCTATAGTGTACGTGGCATAGCAATTACCGATGGTGTGTGTATATATGAGTCTGTGCACATGCGACATAAAAATCATTGGTAATGGTGCAAGTGTCCTAACATGTATTTGTCGAGGTGTAGTAAGTAAACAAGTACATGATAATGATAATCCAAACATATGATGTGAATAGTAATGCATAACGCAGGTTTAGGTATCGGGCGCATAACGCCATGAAGTCAATTCCTTCGTAGATGATAAATCTACTCACCGAAACGAGCCTCGATCTACTCGAATCCAATCACTTCCTTCTCCTTTCTTGCTGCTTCAGAAGTCCCTGCAACCGATCCTAACATCGAATAAAAACATTCGTATGTGATAGGCTAGATTACCGATACGACGTATATACACACGCAAAGCGGACCAAACTCCTATAGGTCAACATTTTGTTATGTTACGCATGCTCTAATTTGTCAGCCGTCTGTTTGTGTTGGGACCCGTTCATCGTAAGAAACTGGTATCAGAGCTTTGGTGTTGATTTGTTGCGGGTTTCTAGATGGCTTCGACAAGTAACAAAATAGAAGTATTTGACGGCATAAATAGTTTCAGCTTGTGGCGTGTGAAGATGCAGGCACTTTTGGTGCAGAATGGAATGTTTAAAGTATTATCCGGAAAGGACAAGTTACCCGCCTCCATTTCAGAAGATGATAAAGAAGAACTTGAGATGAAAGAACATAGTGCTATCCAGCTTTGTTTGGTCGATGAGGTTCTGCGGGAAGTTATAGATGAAGAAACGGTTGCTGGTTTGTAGCTCAAGTTGGAAACCTTGTATATATCGAAATCTCTTACAAGCAAACTCTATTAGAAGCAATGCCTATTTCCCTCACATGAAAGAAGTTATATCCTTTAAAGGCCACTTAAATGAATTAAATCAAATTCTTATGGATTTGAAATATATGGACGTTAAAATTGATGAAGAAGATCAAGCTATTATTTTGTTATGTTCATTGTCAAGTTCTTTTGAGAACTTTGCCAATAGCATACTCTATGGTAGAGATACACTTTCTTTGGAAGATGTTAAATCGGCCTTACACTCTAAAGAGTAGAGGTGGGAAAGAACCAATCAGGACCGAAAAATCGACTGAAACCGATAAAAAATAACCAAATAGAAACCGAATTGAAATATTTTGGTTCGGTTTCGGTTCGGTAATTTGGGAGTCGGTTTAAACCGATTCAAACCGACAGGTGAAAATATTGGATGAAAAGAATATGGGTGCACAATAATTTTTATCATAAATGTAATTAATTATGTAACAATAGTATGTATAAACAATGTCAAACATACCTAATATATATTTAATACCATATTATATTATATTATATCTTGTTACTTATTTTACAAAATTCCATATTGCAGAGAAATATTCTTACTATCAATCAGTTAATTTGTAGAATTATTGTCTAAATTTTAGCAATAATTTTTTGTTTCCTATATTAGTTTTGATCAAAAGTTTTTATTTGAATTTTAGGGAAATAATTGATAGGTTTTTACATCAATTTAAAAAACCGAGATTAAACCGAAACCGAACCGTCGAATAAACCGAACCGAAAGTTTCGGTTTGGTTTCGATTCGAAATTTTTTGTCAAAAATCGAACCGAACTGAACCGTGCTCACCCCTACTAAAAAGTTGAGGCAGAAGGTGTCAGTTGATGGAAGTGAAAATTCGGTCGATGGTTTATTTGTTGGTGGTCGTTTGGACAAGGATAGTTCTGCTAAGGACAGGTCTGCAAGATCAAAGTCTAGTTCAAGAAAAAATCTTGATTGTCGATACTACCACAACTTTGGGCATTTGATGTCTGACTGTGAAGAAATCTCAAAATGAGAATTCTTCGGTTGTTGTTGCAGAAGAATCTTCTAATTTAGAAGTTATATCTGTTGTTACGTCAGTGATGCTTGCTCGAAAAACGAGTGGGTTCTTGATTAAGGTTGCTCCTACTATATGTGTCCTAACATAGATTGGTTTATGTATTTCCGATCTGTTGATGGAGGGAATGTATTTACAGGGAATAACCAATATTTTAAGATATTTGAAATTAGTTCGATCAAGATTCATAGTGTTTAACAGTAATGTTTGGACGTTACATAATGTTCGTTATGTGCCAGAGTTGAGAAGGACTCTCATTTCTCCGGGCATACTTAACTTCAGCTGCAGTAAGGTTGCAGCTAAAGGTGAAGTTTTAAGAGTTACTAAGAGCTCTTTTGTTCAAATGAAGGCAAAGATGGTAAATGCCCTCTATGTCTTTCAAGGTAGTACAATAACAGGTGTTGCAGTCGTTTCGCAGTCAGTTGATTCAATTTCAGACATGATTCGTCTATGACATATGCGATTTGGGCACATGAGTATTTGTCCCTCTTGAGTTTCATCGAAAAGTGAAACTGGTATCTTTTGATGTTGATCGATGATTTTTGAAAGGTTTTGATGTATCTTTTGAAGCACAAGAACACAATCTGTTATTTGAAGAATTGATCGTTCGATAAAGCGATTGATTTCAGAACACCCAAAGAAGTAGGGTGTGGTAATCTTTCTAATTATTTGCATTTGAAAATATTTGTTTGTCCTGCTTATTTTCATTTTGATGATTTTAAGCTTGAGTTTGGGACGAAAAATTGTATTTTCTTGATTATACTACTGGGGTGAAGGGATACATGTTTTGTTATCATGTTTGTAAATCACCCAAGTTTGTTATTAGTAGAGATTACTACTGGTAAAAATTCCATGATTTACCCGAGAAACGAGTTTTTTGTAACTACATATTCGAGAGAGGAAATCAACAAGCAGGTGGAGTTAGCTAGTACAACTCTAAAGTGAGTGCACGAGCGCACTCATGTTGAACTGCTTGATATTGTGCACGGTTCGAGTAAAGCTTATTATACACCTTCAGAGTAACAATAAAATATTTCCACTAGGAAAGAAAAAAGGCAGTTCAGGCCACTACAGAGTATACTTCTGACTGGCTTTCTTGCCAATACTTTGATTGTGGTAGAATGAATTGTTATTCCAGAGCCTTCTACGTAAAATGAAGGTATTTGCAGTGGTGCGACCGCTCGACGAACTATTGGTATAACCGTAGAGAATGATTCTTTACATAAGAGCCAGACATTCGAACAGGTTAAATCATTGATGGGACAGATATTTTGGTCTAGGTAAATCCGGCAAATGTGATCGCGAAGATTTTACCTTCACGCAAATTCGAGTGTGGTATCGAATTTTTAGATGGTCACGGCGGTGGCGGTTGAGCCCATCAGGTGTTTTTGTGGCGAAGATAGCCTGAATTCTGAAAAGATTTAACAGTTTGAATCAAGATGAAGATTTGTTGATGTGACTCAAACCCGTCCACACTTATCCTCTTATTTCAAAACTAGAAAGACAAAAAGAAAAGGGTATTAAAATCTTGTTGATGGGACTTGTCCGCTGAGATTAAAAGAGACAATGCAATGAATGCCCATTGAAAAATGGGGTTTGTGGTTGTACTCATCTTGTTTGTTAGTGAAAGAGATGCTTGCATTCGGTGAAAAAGAGTTGTACATGACAAATCACATTAATACTTTGTCTGCAAAGACAAAGTTGTGCACTCTTTATTTTGCCCATTAAAAGAGAACATGCATTTGCTTAGAAAAGTAAGGAGAGGTGAAGACTTGAAGTATGAGAGCTTCATTTCCTCCGGAGAACACATTTATGTGAGGGAAAATATAGAGAGAGTTGGAAGAGTTTTGTATTGAGAGTTGTTCTGCTCTCTACTCTTTTTTTGTTTGAGCTGCTCTTTGTTTCTTGAGTGTTTCGTTTTGTTGAGTTTTCTCTTTGTAGTAAGTTTGGGTGAAATTGAGAGTATTGTAACTTTTTTGTGTTCTCCTCTTTGATATAATGGAATCTTGCTACTGCTGTTTTCGCCCGTGGACGTAGGTCAAGTAAGCCGCACCACGTTAAAGCGTGTGTGCAGTCCATTTCATCTGCTAGCTATTTCCGTTGTCTATTCCGCATGCTCTATTTTGTTAGCGGTCTGTTTGTGTTGAGACCCGTTCGTTGTAACATTTATGTTGGAACATAGAAGAGCTTGATTTATATTTTCATTCGTATTTTATATAAATTTCCAAATATTTGTATGATAAGTATCAAAAAGGCAATATTATGTCTTCTTTCCTTTTTTTCTGTTTAAAGATTTTGATTTGTATTTCATTCATATACTATTCTTACACAAATTTACCTTCTCAGACTCCTTAATTTTCTCTAGCCCAGTCCAAAAATTATTCAAAATATCACAGAAGAAGAGATATTCATTAGAACTTCTTTGATTCTTGCAAATCAGGACAGTTTTCAAAATTCAAATAGACTCCTTTTTGCTAAGCATTACTGTTCAGATAAATCTATTTCGCCAACAGATGTTTTGCTTTAGTTCTATTACGTACCTGTTTTTTTTCAATCTCAGGTTGCAGTCGCTACCATCGTCTCAAGGCTTATTTTCAAGAACCCGATTACGGCTTTAAGTGTGGTTGTGTGGAATCACACTATGTGGCTGTGCTTTCTATGGGTACATCTGGCATCCAGTAATCGAACCTTTAGATAGAGCGGAAATGCATCCCCTCGTGACTTATGATGTTAAGCTTGAAAGGGGTTAATCCTTCTGTTAGAATGTTGGTATTCCTTCAGCTTTTCTCATTCTAGCTTCATAACATGTATGTGTTTTATAAGTAACACAATTATATAATTATTGCACAAAAGGAAGCAGTTTCTAAGTTTTCGTATTAGGTCGTTGTTCATTTTCTGAGTTAAAGATTTTGGATTCCACCTTTTGTTAATTGCATTTACTATCTTATCACATGATCGATCCTGAACTTGAATCTGTCGCTAAAAGTTTACTGTTTGGTTAATTTTTTACTTTAAATTTAATTATACATGAAGGGCGTTATATACTTATATTTATATAAGTGTTGATATAAGTTGGTTTTATCAATAACACCCAAGCCTTGTGAAGGTTTGGCTCATCTTATATTTTATAGCGATGCACTTCTCATATTTTTTTCCAATGTGGGATTATTTTTAATCCACACATCTCAACACTTCCCCTCACATGCAACGTGGTTACGTTGCACGTGAATCATACAACACATGTAAAGGCCAATCTCTCAAAGGCATGTAGACGGCTCTTTCAAAGATGTTATAAAGTATGAATCCACACAAGTATTCAACCTAGCTCTGATACCATATTAAATTTAATTATACATAAATGAATGGGCGATTTTATATTTATATTTATGTGAGCATACGCGGGCCTTTAACATAGAAAGACTTCATCTTATGTTATATACCCATACACACCACTTCTCCTGCTCGTCTATGTTAAAAGCACATGTACACTCATATAAATATAAATATAAAATTATCTCACCATCTTGTTCGTGAATATATATAAATTTAATATGATACCAAAGCTAGCTTAAACACTTGTGTGGATTCGTACTTTTGAGAAAGAGCTGTCTATATGTTTCTGAGAGACTAGTCTCTACATGTGTTGTACGATCCACGTGCAACATAACCATGTTGCACGTGAAGGGGAGTGTTGAGATGTATGGATTAACATAGTCCCACAATAGAAAAAGTATGAGAAGTGTATGTGTATAAAACATACGATAGAGCTCATCTATATTAAATTCCTATACACACTCATATAAATATAAATATAAAATTGCTCCTTGTCCATGTATAATTAAGTTTAATAGATATAAATCATTTTTTTCACCAACCCTGTTTCCTTAGAGTCTAATTTATTCGATGTCTTGATTGCTTCTTCCTTTCCATCTGTACATTTAATCAAAACAAATAAGGAAATGACATTTGCAATGTCGTGTCCAACACTACGCATGCCAGATGTTGAGATTTTCTAAGTGATGATGCTCAAGATCAGTGACCTCCAAGATCAGGGCACGTGGCAGATGACGTGTCCCGAGACCCCGAAGAAAGGGCCCGCAGGGGCCGGCCAGGCCACCCTATGCCCGAACGGTAACCACGAGCTGGCCCTTCTCGGTGCCCCCTGCGAATTAGCCTCCTCGGCCCCTCAGTCCGCCTCGAGCTTCAGCAGGACCGAGACTCCTCGGCCCACTCACTCGTCCCCGAGCTCCTGCCGAGGCCATCTTCCTCGGACCTCCGAACAACTCCAACACTCACAGACGTAACCGTCGCTCCGTGAATCTCGCCATGCGTGGATTTTACGCCAGCAACATCCCACGTTCCACGCCATCATGATCCCCATTAATGGACGATCCGCTTTCTACACGGGCGTGACGTCGGGGGCGTAACTGCTGGCGAGATCCTCGCACCTGCTGTTGCGTGCCACCACCGCTATATAAACCCCATCACAGAGGGGTCAAGTAAGCCATTCTTTACTCTTTTAAGCCGTTACTCTGCTCGGATCTCATCACTAACTTGATCGTCGGAGGGTCCTTGGTAGTACCAAACCACCCCGGGACATCTTTGCAGGTACTCGGCACCAAACTCCTCATATCACCTCTTCCACCAAAACCCATTGAGACCCACACGCAACATAAGGTAACAACCTAAGTCCACCAGGAGATCAGCGGAAGACAACATCTGACGGAGACCCGAAAAGGACCTCCATCAGTTGGCGCCGTCTGTGGGAAGCTCGAAAACTCCACAAAAACAAAGTTGGCATTCCGATCTCCGCCCACATGGCAATCGATCCCCCTGAAGATCCAAACGCCCGCTGTCGCCTCCTTCATAATGGAGACGCAGACGGGCCCTCACCCAACGTCGTCGGCCTCCCCGCTGGCAGCCGCCTCATAGGCCCCAGCGACCGTCCGAGCAAAAGGGTTAGGGGCCGAGAGCTCATCAGCTTTGACGACGAGGATCTCCACGGCATATCTGTGCCCCATAGTGACCCGCTGGTGATCATAGCCCAAATTCACCGGTACGAGGTCCACAGAATACTCATCGATTCGGGCAGCTCGGCGGACATTCTCTTCCACGACTGTTTTCTACGTATGGGGGTCGCCCCCGCAGACCTAAGACCGACCTCCCACGTCTTCTCGGGGTTCACCAACCACTCTATCCCGGCACAAGGTGTAACAACTCCAATTTTTGTATATATAAAATTGAATTAAATTTGAAGTATACTTAGGGTATTTTATGTTGTTGTTACCACTTTAAGTATTTATTTTCCCACAATAATTACTAGAAGGAGCTTGTAGCTCATTGGTAACACCTTGCACTGCTGAACCAAGCCACCAGAGTTCAAATCCCCTGCCCTACATTATTTTTATATTGTTTTTGTTTTAAATCCTTTGGAAGCCTAACAGTCCACACACCATAACTCCCAAAAGTTGAACTGTACCTGAAAAACTAAAAATACCAGAGCCTTCACCCGATGACCCCCCATCTCCCGACACCTTGACTCGGCCGGGATCGGCCGGACCACCGAGTCCCCTGAACGAAAAATGTGTCTTTTCGTATTCCTAACCCCCATGCACACTTTAAATGTTTGGATCGGTTCTCGAGACTTCAATATACCCTATTTACTATGATTTTTAATGTTTTCCCCACATTTTTTACATTTTTTAATTAAAAACTCTTCACCTACCCTACCCTAGCCTACCCTATAAATACACCCCCTACCCTCTACCCTCTCATCCCAAAACACTAAGCTCACTCTCTTAAAATCTTCTCAAGAGTTGTGTACTTTGAAAACAAGTTCGCGGCAAAACTTCGACGAAATTCCGGCGACATTTTTAGGAACAATCGGCGACGAAGCAACGCCTCGGCAAGCTCTTTAGTCCCCCTTCACTCCTTTGCTTAATCGAAACCCGTAAGTCCCATTCTATCCCTCTTTCTTATTCTCTAAAATATGAAATTACAAAACCCGACGGAATCGGAACAAATCCGATTTCCGATTCGGTTTTCTATAAAATTTCACTTCGCACCCATACATTCATGCTTAAACATCTTTATGTTTACTATTAAACATTTAACAAACAATTTGAACAAGTTTCATTACATGAAATGATAGCCTTTCCAATTTATCGTATTTTCTTCACTTAAATACCACCATGTTTCGATTTCACATTTAAACCCTTAACCTTACTATACATTTAAAGTAGAGCACGAGGTAATGACCTACCTCTACACACACACAAATACAATCCTAAACGACATCATCAAAAACTTAGAATACGATAAAACAATACTTTCATTTAAATACCATTACAATATTCTTAATAAAATCATTTCTAAAAGTTTTAGCTTTGATACACTTTTAAATAAATACCTCTTATTAGGAAAACACGATAAGTTGTGGATATCGATCGTTTATCTAAACCTGACTTTGTGGTGTCTAGGTTAGGCAAGTGAGAAAATGTAACTTTAAAAGGTCTGTCTCACGGTGATTCTTGAGCGGATCCCTCCTTTTCTCATTTGTACTTACCTGGCCACAATTGGCGGTGAAGGGGCGATTTGAGACTTCTAACGACTTGTCGTTTAGACCATTTAGAAATAGGCTAGTTGACTTAGGAAACCCTAGAATCTAAAATACGGAAAATTTACACCTTTGCAAATAAATACCTTTTACTTTATAAAACCGTTTTCTAAAGGATTAATATTTTACAATCTTTGCAAAACGCCGCTACAACCCATTTTTAGGGAACACGTTCGGAATTGTGCGGTTTATCACGCACCCTCGGGCTAGTAGTGCGAGATTCAGACCTCCGCAAGGTGCATACGGACTCGAAAGGTTTAAAATACGACATCTTAAGAAAATGAAATTTTTGGAATATAACATATTTATTAAAATTATTTTTTTGTATAAATATATGTATATTTATCATTTAAGCATCTATTTTATTATAATATAAATTTTCACTTTTTTTCTAAAAATCACAAGAATAAATTTTACACTAAAATACCATGAACTTCTAATAATCAATATTACAGATAAATACCCTTATTTATAAAACTAGGATATTTTCACTAGAAATATCATAACATAAAATCCACCCTCATTACAACTCTAAAGACGAACAATAAATACTTGAGGTGTATTTTGAAAAGTATATAAAAGTATTTTTACATAAAACCCCCTCAAGTTTTATAAACTACCCTAAGGACCCTAGCAATTATAAGACTTCGATTTGCATTCCTGATTGTCTGACTCGGTTTTGAGTATGATTAATCTGACTTGAATATGATTCAAGTCAATTTATAATCTACAAGATTCCAATTCAATATGAACACATGAATCCATAAATCCAATTCTCAATTTATACAACTTGACCGAACCGAACCATGGATATATTCCTTTTACATGATTCTCAGTCATTCCATTTACATGACCCTACGGTTACAACCGTTTCCTGATATCATGGTTTCGTTCAGTCAATCAATCTTACAATCAATACAATTTACAAGAAAACAATACAAACAAGATATCGCGGGGTTTAAGGGGTAGATTGGTACGGAGGGTGTTAAAGGTGGCACGAGGTGGTCAGATTAAGGCACCTAACCTATATTCAGTTGCTGTTGTACCGTGGCTTAACGGTTCCTTGTACATTCCGTTTGCCCTGGTCTCTAGCATATAGAGATCCCCCTCGTATACACCGGCATCCTTCTGTACCAAGCTACAAACAACAGCGTTAACACAACATTACAATAATAGTATACAAGTTTAAAAGATATCTTCTTATTCTGTCTATTCTACTTTCCTCTTACCTTTGGGACTTACCGAGCAACCTGTTCGCTGACGACATTCTGTTTCTTTCTTCTCTGAATGTCGTCAGGTGATTTGGATCCGGCAGAGATCGAGCCATTTGCAGAAGACTTGGAGCAGTTTGCCGAAGACCCTGCACTTTAGTTTCATTGTACACTTTTCCTTTCTATACTTTTACATTTCCTGTTATGCCACTGTTTAGGCATCTTTCAGTTGTATTTCCTTTCCTACATTGTACAAAGAATGTTAATAAATAAAAGTTGCTGTTCTTTTTATATCTTGTCTCTTGTGTATTTATTTTATATTGCTTAGATATGCTTGGCGTATGTACTTCTGAGTATATACGTAGCGGGCCTCATCGCGTCCATTTCGCCGTACACTGGGAAGCGGGGCGTGACATAAGGGGTGGTCACCCTGCAGTTCACGATCAGGGAGCCCGGCCGCACGCGCACGTTGCCTATGGACTTCATCGTAGCGAAGGTTCCGTTAGCCTACAACGTCCTCCTCGGCCGCCCGACGCTGAACTCCTTCCAGGCCCAGATCTCGACATACCACTTGGCGATAAAATTCCCCCTCGATCGGGGCGGGATAGGTCGGGCATACGGGAGCCAGCGGGTCGCGAGGATAGGCCTCACAGAGACGTCTTCGCCTGAGCAGCACGCTGACGATACCGATGCGTGCAGCGACATCAAAGGATCCCTGGACACCCGGGACGAGCGGAAGGAAGTCCGTGGGGGCGCAGGTCGAACCTCTTACCGAGGTTCCCCTAGCAGAAGGAGAACAAGGAAAGACCGTCCAGGTTAGGTCACTCCTAGCGGGGACCCAGCGGGATGACCTGATCAAGTTCCTCAGAAGCAACTCCGATGTTTTCGCCTGGGTGCCTGCTGACATGCCTGGGATCGACCCAAAATCATCTCCCACAAGCTCGGAGTTGATCCTACGGCCCGACCCATCAGACAGAAGAAAAGAAGTTTCGCCCCGGTCAACCAGAAGGCGATCGAAGAGGAGGTTGATCGGCTCCTCGCCGCCAACTTCATCAGTAATGTGCCCTACTTAGAGTGGCTAGAAAACGTAGTCCTAGTCAAGAAGTCAAGCGGGAAATGGCGTATGTGCGTCGATTTCACCGACCTTAATAAGGCCTGCCCCAAGGACAACTTCCCGCTCCGCCGCATAGACCAGCTCGTCGACAGCTCGGCCGATCACGAGCTACTGAGCTTCATGGACGCCTTCTCCGGCTACAACCAAATCCGTATGAACCCCGAAGAGGAGGACCTGACCGCATTCACAACGGACCGGGTGGTGTACTGCTACAGGGTGATGCCCTTCGGCCTTAAGTGTAGGGTTCCTAGGCACACTAATGAGGTCTCACAAGGCATCAACCATGCCAAATTCAAAAAATTCTGGTGCTGAGAAACCCTAATGCGATCGTTGACTAGAGTTTAAGGCGAAACTTGCAACTAGTTAACAACTTAACTAAGAGTGAACGGAAAATACAACCATTGTAGATCCGGTCCTCCACTTCCTTAGCTCCGTGACGATGTCCCCCTCGGATCTCAGACTCTAGTGTTGATTTCATCGGAGAAATGATCGGGCTAGGTCGTCGACTTCGATGCCGAAGATGATCTACGTCGAGGCAACACAAGATCAAGCTCCCACTTCACCAAGTCGTGAAACTTGTGAAGAAAACATCCTATACTACATGGCAAGTGGTAGAGGATGAAGAAATAGGAAGTGGGTTCACTTTAGAATTGGATTTCTCACTCTTTTTCTCAAGTCACCATTGAAGCTAACAAGCTTCTTTCTTCTTGAAGAAGAAGAAAAAGAATATGATAAGAATATTGAATAAATGGAAATAAAAATCATTCTTATCATATTAGCAACCATGGTTAAGTGTAGAGAATAAACTAAGGTTAGGTGAATGGTTAGGTTAGGCAAAAAAAACAAAAATGGTTGAACTTTTCAAAGCTTCATGAAGCTTCAATGTAAATCCAAAATAAACAACCATTTCTTTTTCCTTTGCCAAAAAGAATAAAGAGAATAAATAAATAAGTAAATCAATACCCTAACCATTAACATAACCAAGGTTTAATCATACACACCCAAGTTTGCATGTATCATCAAACATGATACAAACTAGTGCACAAACTATATCATATATACAATGTGCACATTCAAGTGAGAAAGTAATCTTAAGTGAACCAATATTAGTTAATGTAAAGTAATATATCAAATATATAATTATACATTAAATCATTAAATCAACACTTGATTTAACGATCCGGTCACATCGCATATGACCGACTAATATTCAATGTATCGACTTATCGAATCAATTCTCGATTCGATAACCAGGTTATATCGCATACAACCAATCGATACATTCATCGCGAGAATAGAATACGGTATCACATACACGCATTATTCTCGGTCCCGCACATATCTCATATGCGCTCCTATTTCGTTTCGCTTGAGCCAGGAAACCTCTGTGTAGGACTCTAAAGACTCGTCAATACGCCGGCAGCAGGTGATGATCATATCAAACACCCACAAGCCGCAAGCGGTCTGCTAAACGTAACGGCCACCCGGGTATTGAGCAATCAGAAGATCGACGAGCAAGCCCGCTCACACTCCTGTGAATCCAACCAGTAACACTTACCGTACAGTTCGGTCTGTTCGTCTGATATGTCGCATATCTCGCCTAGGGGTGGTAAACGTCAGACCCCAGTAGCTCGATAAGTTGTGTTGATATGAGGTCTATAATAGTTCGAGAAACTACTGGTAACACTTACCATCAAATCTCAGCAACCCTGGCCAGGGATTTCCGGTTATAGCCAATCGAACACAGTGCAACATCAACTTCCTATACCGGGAGAGACGAATCCCCTCCTATCGCTCATTGCCTCCATGTGATTCGGGACTGTACCCAAAAACCACCGTTTTGCATGCCCTCTTGGACGTGGTAAGGTGGAAATCAAAGCACAGTGGGAATCATACAAGACTCTATGACGATCTCGGGTCTACAGACTAACCTGTACCAGTGTCACCAGAGAACTGCCATCTGACGTAAGGTATAATACCATCTGGGAGTTCTCGGCGAGTCCGTCCAGTGTACGCAGTCTCCACTGAGCACCCGTATATCATCTCCGGTGTCAAACACCAATGGATATGGGATCTTCCATCGCCCATCTGTATGGGTCGAGAAGGTATACGCTAGTCTACTCTGGTATATCGATGCCCTGTCTCGATACACCCACGACTAAGGACCTTGAAGGATGTACTTATGGACTACCATGTCCCCACTAGTACGATCTACATCATAGTCCAGGTAGTCAAGTACACATCCTAAGGGCTTTACCAACATGTAATAGAGAGACAATCAGTATACACATTAAGGTAAAGAGTAACCAGATATCATACTATCATATCGAGCAAGAAAGTCCTCCCTATATATGTCCCAGCATCCACTACAATATACATCCTATGTACAGTAATGGCCTCTAGGGCATACATATAACTAACAATCTCCCACTTGCACTAGGGCCATCTGTAGCAGTGGTTGCAGTATCTCATACTCAACCATCCCATGAAAGCCTCTCTCTGGGAAAAGGCCTTTGTGAGTGGATCCGCCCGTGTTGTCCTCTGAGTCTACTCTCATAACCTCGATCAACCTGGAGATCAACTATCTCCATGATCAGGTGATGCTGCCTCAGAATACGTCTGGGTCACTGATGGGACCGACGTTCCTTGGCATAAGCCACAACTCCATTGTCACACAATGGCAGGAACGAAGTTCATCTCATGAACTAATACACATCCAGACTGCCTCTTTGGTTGCATCTTAAGTAGCGATGTATCCAGCCTTTATCGTCTAGTATGCCACGGTATCTAGCTTGGAACTCTTCCTACATACCGTCCCTCGACTGTGGGTAAAGACAATGCATGTGACTGACATTCAGTCGTCCTTATCACCCTGGAACCTTTCCAGTGATTCTCCCCAGGATCGATTGATACCATCTCACTACTACTAGTGAGAATCCTAGCATCCAATTACATCTATCTCATAGATGAAAACTCAGGATATAGGAGGTATCACTTTGATCCTATATGGAGAATCCTTGTGATAAGCGGAGATTGACCGAGCGTAGCATAGGAAACTCCTTCCCTATCAAGAGTATGTCATCCACGTACTCTACGAGGATCACTATCATACTCCCTACTACCTTTTTGTATATATAAGGTTCATCTACCATTTTGATGATGTCAAACTGTTTGACTAACTCATCAAAACAGATGTTCCAACTCCGCGATGCCTGCTCTATCACATAAAACATCTTGCACACGTTTCCACTGCTCCCACTGTCTACGAAGCCCTCTGGCTGTGTACTTATAGACACTCTCTTCTAAAACACCTTTTTAGAAAAGCAGTCATGACACCCAACCACCAGATATCGTACTCATGGTATGTAGCCGTGGCAAGTAGGATCTGGATGGACTTAAGCATAGGCCCCGGAAAAGGTTTCATCATTAGCTACAACTGGTCTATAATGCAAACCTTTAACAAGTCTAACTTTGAAAGTCTCAACTTTTCTATGTACACCAAGTAATCTTCTCAAGATATACTTGCTCCTGATGGGGATTTAACCCTTCAGATAAAGCAACCAAAGTCCATACTTTATTGGTGTATAAGGATTCCATCTCATATCGCTAAGCATCCAGCCATTCTTACAGAGTCCCACTCCTGATGGCCAGCTCGAAAATAGTTGGGTCATCATCTCATGATGCATTCCTCGCTCCCACTGTCATAAAGAAACCGAAGTATCTCTCAGGTGGGTGAGGAACCCTACTAGATCGGCGGAGAGGCTGAAGTTCGTTGGAAACTATTGAATCCTTTGGTTCTACCAAATCATCTGCTGTAGTTTGTATAGCTGGAACCTTTCCAGTTCTACAAAACTGACCTTGCCTCGATCTTGTCCGGATTTTGCTTTTGACATAGGCCGGACAATCCCAAATCTTAACTTACTTAAGAGATAGGCTCTTCCCATACCATATCTTATATGGAGTGGTAGGCACTGATTTGATTCGAACCTATTCAATAGGTATGCAACTTCATAAGTGCATAACTCCCAAAAGGAAATAGGAAACTCAGTAGTACTCATCATAGAGCACACCATATTATATAGGGTGCTATTGCTCCATCCCGATATACTATCGTGCTATGGTGTATACGGAGGAGTAATGCTGAGAGAGAATCAAATTCTCCTTTAGAATAGTCCAGGAATTCTGTGCTAAAGTATTCTCCTCCTTGATCACATCAAAGGAACTAATACTTATACCCGTTTTGGTTCTCTACTTCTAACTTATATTCTGTGAATATCTCAAAAGGTTCGGACTTGTGTTTCAACAGGAGCATATGTCTGAATCTAAAAAGATCATCAGAGAATGTAATGAAGTACAAAGAACCGGTCTTGGCATGTGTAGACAGGGGACGTACATACATCAACATGTATCATCCCAAGAGTTCACTAACTCTTTCTCTGTTTCCAATAAACAGAGTTATGGTTATCTAATCTTTGTGACATGACTGACAAGTTTCACAAGATGTAAATTCAAAATAGTTTAAATATGCATCTAAATATAACTTAAGCCAGTCGGGTCGCATTGATATGACCTAGTCTACAATGCCTCAAGCAGGATTCATTCATTTCTGAACTCTTCCTCTTATGTGTGTTATGTATACTAAGAACTGTGGTTTGATTTAGAACGTCAATGCTTTTAGATAACGTGCCTGAACCGATCAACTTTTGATATAGGAAATGTTCAAAACATTATCCAACAATACAAAATTTTATCATTTCTTTACTAATAAAGAGACTGATATAATTTTGTATATCAGGTTCGGTATCTAATAACATTCGTTCAGAATCAATGTATTTGGAATACAGGGGACAGTGACCAACAGACTTGGCTGCAACACTTGCATCGTTTTCTATCTCATGAAACTTATCACCCGTTCTCAGTTCTCCACCTTTCTGTAGCCCTATGTAACAGATTACATATCTGGGATCCTGAGCCGGTATCAAATACCCAGGACGTAGAGGATACAGAGAAACAGTTCTATGTAATGAACACACCCGAAGATGATGCATCAGTATGCACTTTCTTCGTTTGGGCGGCACGGGAGTTCTGGTAATCCCCAATTTCCTGCTCTGTCTTATAACAATTATAAGTTGGAGCGGGACCAATGTTCCCCAGCTCAGTATAACAAGCGGGTTCGGTCAATAATCCGTATTATTATCTTGATTAAGGCGTGAAATGGTCGCTACCTGGAGAGAGAGAAGAAAACACTCAGCGTATGCTCTTGCAAGATCAGATTGGTTATTATTTTATCTAATCAGGATGGCTCCCACTATTTTTATCAAATCTTCCTTCAAACCCTAAAAGGAAAGACTAGCCGGGATTAATTACATACTACAAGTTCGCCAATCTTTCAACCAGGCCAGTGTCGGTACTTTGAGGGAGGTCTCCCGTGCTTTCGTACGAACCTAATTAATGTAAACCTCGTTTTCCCAGAGGCGTAACCCCATTGACACCTTTCTAGATACCTACTTGATCGGCTAATTGTAATGTGTAAAACTCTCCCATGAGTAACTCTTACTCGCAGCGGGTATCGGGATCCAACTATCTCATAGGAGGTATGCAATCTCATTGCAAATTTCAACACTTGAAATTCCCGATAATATTTTGCCCCTAGCAGCTATATGACCTTAACATAGTCAACAAATCATAAGTGCTAGTCAAGTTCAACCCGTCATTTCCTGATTGAATTAAACCCACCCGCACGACCCTTAACATAGGCAACAAAGTCGCACGACTACCCTAATCCAATCGCATCATATGCTTATACAGATAAGCACTAATTAGCTACCGCACACTACGCCTTAACATAGTCAACAAACGTAGCACGAATACTAACTAGTACTTATCTGAAATGACGGAGGGCTACGAATGGTTTTTCTGAAAACCTATTGCGTAATGAACTTGATATCGTTGTAGAATCAAATGATTTTAAAATGGAGTGTTTTTGAGGCTTTTCTAGTTTTGCTAAAGGGGTCACTCCCGGTGAAGGGATCGTCGGCCCTTTCCTCGTCGAATGAGGTGCGGGATATATCATATATATCACTGTGCAAAGCAGAAACTATAGAAGCAATCAAAAAACATACCGAGGGTTGTAGCATCTTCCAGTTATTGCTAAAGGGGTCACTCCCGGTGAAGGGATCTCGGCCCTTTCCTTATCGAATAAGGTGCAGGATGTTCTACAAGGAACACCGCGATGCAAAGCAAGAACTGTAGCTACCTGTTTTTAAGAAATTCGATTCCACAACATCTTAGGTTTCTTTTCTTTCATTAATCACATTAATAAAGTCCTATCATTTAAGCACCTAAACATCACAGATAAATACGACGTACACTTATGCCATCCGCATTCGCCTCGATATCCCTTCGTGCACCATTAGGTTAGGTAACTAACGGCAGAGCAGGGCAGGGCTAGCGCGGGTGTAAAACATAAGCAACGTCTATATAATATATCATATATACTATATACAGTATTTATCACAGAACATATCACATGATCACATCACAGATATCGCAGCAGAAGAAACATATGAAACATTGGATATACTAGGACGTCCGTGTTTCTAATACGAGCCAGTATAAAACACGGATTCCACGGTCGCGATGAATAGCCAAACCCATACCCCTAGACCCCTACGAGAGCGGCAAGCAACCCTACCAATTCTAGAGTTAGGAGACCCGGACTCGACTCCTCGAGTTGGTCTCCTACTGGACTCCAGAACCCGGTTACTTGTGCCCTCCTTCTTGGGTCTATCCTAGTGCAGAAAAGTAAATAATATACATCAACGGTGACAACTTCCGTAACCTGGAAGTGCCCCAATAAAAGAATATTACATACAAGTTTTTACATGAATGAAAATGAAAAACACTCATCTCACATAAAAAAAACCCGGCTATTCAAACACGACGATCCAATATAACATATCCAGCAACACATAACATCACATGTCATCAACGTAAGTAAATATGCGTATCCCAATTGTCGTTGACATATAGCAACGAAACCGGCGATATCACATATTACACTTACGGTCACAGAAAAGAAAGTGTAAAACTACAACAGTTGGAATCCGCAACCTACTTAGACATCACATGCCTAACCATCTGAATTCCTTAGACATCACATGCCTAACCATCTGAATTCCTTAGACATCACATGCCTAACAATTATAAACCCCGCATTTTAGTCTCATTATCGAAAACTCTTTTCAATATCAAGTCGGGCAATTCAACAAGATTCCCGACATCCTGATCGAATGTTCGTCGCAAACTTTAGTAGGCGGCCGCACCCCCGATACCGTCGACGAAGTGCACTAAGGCGGAACACCGCTACCGCGAGCACCCGAACGGATGCTTTCGGCGACGGGGTTCTCCTACAGTCACTTGGTCGGGGCTATGGGGTGTAGCTGTCTATTAAGTTTATCTGGCGAGTATCCGCGTTCGCTACGTGAATGCGACGGACTTTTGATCGCATCAAAATTCCGTGGCAACCGATCAAGTGAGACTAAACTGCTATGTTTATAACATCCAAATCAGTTATCTCATAACTACTTGTGGATTCCAAATATTGTATCACATTCCAGATAAACAGAAAATGTTAAACTTTCCGATCGAACAGTCAAACACCCAAATTTTCCCGAAATAGCTCAACACATGAAATAAGTTTAAAAACATTCACTTCATGCCACAGTACCAACGGTCCAGCCATAGAAGGGCCAAGCCAACGCCTCACATGTGGCACGCCGTATTGCCCTAAAGCCTAAGGTTCAAAGGGCAGTTCAAGACGGTCACATAATCGAGTTAAGGTTTGTTGTCTTCTAGAGGGTCCATCGCGTTACTTGCACTACTTAGAACATTCTTAAACTACGGAAAAATTCAACACTTGGAAAATTTCCGGCAGGGAAAAAAGTGGGTATTTATATCCGGTCAAACTGTTTAACAGTTTCTAAAATATCCGGAAAAAAAACATAAACGAAGTTAAATTATCCGATCAAATTAACGAGTCCCCAATAAAACCCTAGAAAACTCAACACTTGAGTGGAATTAAAATATTCCCATAAAAAATTGCCAAGAAAGGACCTAAGAATAAATATATGAAATTTCAGGGACTAAGTCCAAATTTTGGCCGCGGAACCGCCGCCAAACCCCTGGTTTCGCCGCGGTTACGCGATCAAATTATTGAATTAGTGTACCGTACTTCACAGTAATTCTTATTTTTTCCTTCTTGTTTTTCTGAGAATTTTTAATTCACAAAAATCCACTGTTTTGAAAAATGTACAGAGAAGGGTTTTGTCGGGGTTTACGAGTTCGATCGGACTTCTAACTTCGTCTACACTTCGCCTAAAGCTCTAACTAGGCTCTGATACCACTGTAGGGTTTTTAGGCACACTAATGAGGTCTCACAAGGCATCAACCATGCCAAATTCAAAAAATTCCGGTGCCGAGAAACCCTAATGCGATCGTTAACTAGAGTTTAAGGCGAAACTTGCAACTAGTTAACAACTTAACTAAGAGTGAACGAAAAATACAACCTTTGTAGATCCGGTCCTCCACTTCCTTAGCTCCGTGACGATGTCCCCTAGCTGCGATCATCGGATCTCGGACTCTAGTGTTGATTTCATCGGAGAAATGATCGGGCTAGGTCGTCGACTTCGATGCCGAAGATAATCTACGTCGAGGCAACACAAGATCAAGATCCCACTTCACCAAGTCATGAAACTTGTGAAGAAAACACCCTATACTACATGGCAAGTGGTAGAGGATGAAGAAATAGGAAGTGGGTTCACTTTAGAATTGGATATCTCACTCTTTTTCTCAAGTCACCATTGAAGCTAGCATGCTTCTTTCTTCTTGAAGAAGAAAAAGTAGAAGAAAAAGAATATGATAAGAATATTGAATAAATGGAAATAAAAATCATTCTTATTATATTAGCAACCATGGTTAAGTGTAGAGAATAAACTATGGTTAGGTGAATGGTTAGGTTAGGCAAAAAAAACAAAAATGGTTGAACTTTTCAAAGCTTCATGAAGCTTCAATGTAAATCCAAAATAAACAACCATTTCTTTTTCCTTTGCCAAAAAGAATAAAGAGAATAAATAAATAAGTAAATCAATACCCTAACCATTAACATAACCAATCATACACACCCAAGTTTGCATGTATCATCAAACATGATACAAACTAGTGCACAAAACTATATCATATATACAATGTGCACATTCAAGTGAGAAAGTAATCTTAAGTGAACCAATATTAGTTAATGTAAAGTAATATATCAAATATATAATTATACATTAAATTATTAAATCAACACTTGATTTAACGATCCGGTCACATCGCATATGACCGACTAATATCCAATGTATCGACTTATCGAATCAATCCTCGATTCGATAACCAGGTTATATCGCATACAACCAATCGATACATTCGTCGCGAGAATAGAATACGGTATCACATACATGCATTATTCTCGGTCCCGCACATATCTCATATGCGCTCCTATTTCGTTTCGCTTGAGCCAGGAAACCTCTGTGTAGGACTCTAAAGACTCGTCAATACGCCGGCAGCAGGTGATGATCATATCAAACACCCATAAGCCGCAAGCGGTCTGCTAAACGTAACGGCCACCTGGGTATTGAGCGATCAGAAGATCGACGAGCAAGCCCGCTCACACTCCTGTGAATCCAACCAGTAACACTTACCGTACAGTCCGGTCTGTTCGTCTGATATGTCGCATATCTCGCCTAGGGGTGGTAAACGTCAGACCCCAGTAGCTCAATAAGTTGTGTCGATATGAGGTCTATAACAGTTCGAGAAACTACTGGTAACACTTACCAGCAAATCTCAGCAACCCTGGCCAGGGATTTCCGGTTATAACCAATCGAACACAGTGCAACATCAACTCCCTATACCGGGAGAGACTAATCCCCTCCTATCGCTCATTGCCTCCATGTGATTCGGGACTGTACCCAAAAACCACCGTTTTGCACGCCCTCTTGGACGTGGTAAGGTGGAAATCAAAGCACAGTGGGAATCACACAAGACTCTATGACGATCTCGGGTCTACAGACTAACCTGTACCGGTGTCACCAGAGAACTGCCATCTGACGTAAGGTATAATACCATCTGAGAGTTCTCGGCGAGTCCGTCCAGTGTACCCAGTCTCCACTGAGCACCCGTATATCATCTCTGATGTCAAACACCAATGGATATGGGATCTTCCAACGCCCATCTGTATGGGTCGAGAAGGTATACGCTAGTCTACTCTGGTATATCGATGCCCCGTCTCGATACACCCACGACTAGGGACCTTGAAGGGTGTACTTATGGACTACCATGTCCCCACTAGTGTGATATGCGTCATAGTCCAGGTAGTCAAGTACACATCCTAAGGGCTTTACCAACATGTAACAGAGAGACAATCAGTATACACGTTAAGGTAAAGAGTAACCAGATAGCATACTATCATGTCGAGAAAGAAAGTCCTCCCTATATATGTCCCAGCATCCACTACAATATACATCCTATGTACAGTAATGGCCTCTAGGGCATACATATAACTAACATCAAGAACGCTGGGGCCACATACCAAAGGCTGGTCAATCGCATGTTTAAGCCGCAGATCGGCAGGAACATGGAAGTCTACGTCGACGATATGCTCGTCAAGTCTACCTCGTCGGCCAACCATGCCAAGGACCTAGGCGAGGCATTCGGAGTGCTCCGCAAATTCAACATGAAATTAAACCCCGCCAAGTGCACATTCGGAGTCACCGGTGGAAAGTTCCTCGGGTTCATGGTCACTCACCGCGGAATCGAAGCTAACCCGGAGAAGATCGACGCTATCCTGAGCATGGCCGCACCCAAGACCAACGTCGAGATCATGAGGCTTACGGGGCGGGTCGCCGCTCTGAACCGTTTTATGTCCAGGTCAGGGGAGAAGTGCCTTCCGTTCTTTAAGGCGCTGAGGAAAATTCCGAGGTTCAAGTGGTCGGAGGAATGTCAAGCCGCCTTCGACCAATTGAAGAAGCACCTCGCTACACCGCCGCTGCTCACCCGGCCAGTGGAGGGGGACGAGCTGTCGCTGTATCTGGCAGTATCTGACCAAGCAGTAGGCTCGGTGCTCATCCGAGAGGCCGAAGGGGCGCAGAAGCCGATGTACTATGTGAGCCACATGTTTAAGGACACAACGACGAGGTATCCCGCCATAGAGAAGATTGTCTTGGCCCTCGTGGTAACCTCGCGGAAGCTGCGGTACTACTTCCAAGCACACACCATCATCGTTCTCACCGAGCGCCCGTTGGGGGCTATCCTGGCATCACCGGAATCCTCAGGCCGCCTGGAGAAATGGAGGTGTGAGCTATCTCAATTCGACATAAGGTATCGCCCGAGGCAAGCCATCAAGGCGCAGGCCCTGGACGATTTCATCGTCGAATGCACCATCCTTGGCAGGAAGCCGGAGTCCGCGCCGCCCCTCGCAGCCCGGTGTCCCGTCCCGGAAGGCCCTAGCTCAGTTCCGGAGTGGGTCATCTACGTCGACGGGTCTTCTACCGAGGAAGGCTGCGGTGCCGGCCTCATCATCCGGGGCCCAAAAGAATCCGAGATGGAGTACTTTTTGAGGCTCGGCTTCAAAGCTTCGAACAACACGGCAGAATACGAGGCCCTCCTGGCCGGACTGCGCATGGCCGTCGGTATGTGGCTGAAGATAATTCGAATCTGCAGTGACTCGGCCCTCGTTGTCGGCCAAGTGACCGGCCGCTTCGAAGCTTGAGAGCCTCTAATGATGAAGTACCTGGACGAGGTAAGGAAGCTTCGGAAAAACTTCGACGAGGTCCAGGTAGAACAAATACCCAGACAGCTGAATGCCCAAGCAGACGCCCTGAGCAAGCTAGCTTCGTCGTACTCGGCCAGTAATAGGCGGTCAATCCTCTTCGAAACCTTGCCTCGACCCAACATGGGAGACGAAGCGACGGCACTCCATGTGTACGCGGCACAGGAGAGCGACCAGGATTAGAGGAAGCCCCTTGTGGAGTTCCTGAAGGACGGTGCACTCCCGGAGGACCGGGCGGCCGCCCGCCGTCTCCGGGCCAAAGCCCGCCACTTCGTCTGGAGCAATGGGAAACTCTATAAGAAGGCCTTCACTCAGCCCCTGCTCCGATGCGTTGACCCCCGAAAGGCTGACTACGTCCTTCAGGAAATCCATGAAGGGGTGGGCAGCGCGCACCAGGGGGCTCGAACCTTGATCCAAAAAGCGTTGCTCCAAGGGTACTACTGACCTACCATGCACGAGGACGCCCTGAAGCTGGTCAGGAGATGCAAAAGCTGCCATCTCCACGGCAGTATTCCACGCCTCCCGGCTACCGAGCTAACCGCCCTGACTTCCTCATGGTCGTTCGCCCAGTGGGGGCTGGATATGATCGGCCAGTCCCTACTGGAACAGGCGGGCACAAATACGTCCTCGTTGCGGTGGACTAATTCACCAAGTGGATCGAGGCCGTCCCCATCAGAAAACCGGACGCCGCCACGACCATCAAGTTCCTGCAAAACAACCTGATACTCCGGTTTGGCATCCGGAGGTGCATCATCACCGACCACGGGACGAACTTCGAGAACGAGAAAGTAAAAGACTTCTGCAAAGAGTACCATATCCTCATGAAGTTCGCCACGGTCGCGCACCCCCAATGTAACGGGCAGGCCGAGGTCGCTAACCGAGACGTCCTCCGGGGTCTCCGGACCCGCCTAGAAGGGAGGCAAGGCAGTTGGGTCGAAGAGCTGCCCCGGGTCTTATGGGCCCTGCGGACGTCAAAGAAGACTCCCACCGGGGAGACCCCCTTCAGCCTCTGCTACGGGACCGAAGCGATGGTCCCAGCGGAGATCGGGCTACCCAGTCACCGGGTCGAGCACTTCGACGATGACGCAAACACCATGGCGCTATGGACCAACCTCGACATATTGTTGGAAATAAGGGATCGGGCCCAGATCAGAGCCACCGCCTATCAGCAACAGATGACCCAATACTACAACGCTCGGGTGAAACGCCGCTCCTTCAAGACCGGAGACCTGGTCCTACAGAAGAACGAGTTCATCGACCAAGGCAGGCTTCATAAGTTCTCCCCAAAATGGGAGGGTCCTTTCCTCGTCTCTGAAGTGCTCCCCGGCGGAGCCTACCGCCTACAAGACGCAGAGGGACGAAAGCTGTCGCGGCCTTACAACGCCGAGAAGCTCAAGCTATACCAATGAGGTCAAAACCAGCGAGTGTTGCCCAACCCCCCCTCGAAATTTCCTTTTCACAAAGATGGTGTAAAGCGTTCTCTGAAATTCATGTCCATACGAATAAGAAACGTCGAATCTTTTTACCCAGTAGAGTTCCCCCTTTACAAACCTCCCAGAGGCAGTCGAGTCCGAGGATCCCTCGCTTGGCTACCCCCATCGGGCAGCTTCCCTGCCACAACACCGGGGATCAAAAGCCCTCACAAAGGCAGTCGAGCCCGAGGATCTCTCGCTCGGCTATCCCCATCGGTCAGCTTCCCTGCCACAACGCCGTGGATTAAAAAGCCCTCACAGAGGCAGTCGAGCCCGAGGATCTCTCGCTCGGCTATTCCCAGCGGGCAGCTCCCCTGCCACAACGCCGGGGATCAAAAAGCCCTCCCAGAGGCAGTCGAGCCCGAGGATCCCTCGCTCGGCTATCCTTCAGGACAAAAGCCCTCGCCAAGAGGCACCGGACAGTAACCCTTCCCGGCCAAGGGTCCTTGGTAGGCTTCTACAGCCCCTCCCGCGCTAAGGACCAAAGTCCTCTCAAAGGCGGTCGAGTCCTTGCTCAGCTATCCCCAGCTGGTAGCTTCCTACCACAACCGACAGGGATCAAAGTCCTCGCCAAGAGGCACTGGCAGTAACCCTGCTCCATTCCCGTCCTGAAAGATCAAAAGTTCTCACAAGAGGCAACCGAGCAGCTACCCTGCTCGGTCTACTCCGGCTAGTAGCTCCCTACCTATGACACCAGGGATCAGAATGCCCTCGAAGGGGCACCATAGCGGCTACCCCGCTCGTCCATCCCAGGCTGCTAGTTGCCTACCCCTGATGCCAGACTCAAAGCCCTCGCCAAGAGGCAACCGCGCAGTCTCACTGCCCGGTCATCCACAGCGAGCTACTTACAACCACTCCAGTGATAAGGACCAAAGTCCTCCAAGAGGAATTCGAGGCTTTACTCGGCTATCCCCGGCTTGTAGCTTCGTACCACAACCAATAGGAATCAAAGCCCTCGCCAGGAGGCAACTGCGCAGCTACCCTGCCCAATCACCCTCGGCTGGTGGCCTATGCTCGAAGTCAAAGATGCCCTGTAGCCAGCGGAAGATCCGATACACCAGTGAGGGTAGTAAGGTTATCCAAATCTAGACGGTCTCCCCTGACTCCGGGGCACATGGGGATACCTCCTCGGTAGCGATTGTCATACGCGTCAGCTAGCAATTGAAGTCAACTCGACGGAAGATCGCCAGAAAGATGGCCAACCTGACACGAGAACATGACGGTAGGAGAAAAGATATCTTACGAACATCCTTCACACACAGAAGACAAAATGCAAACCGACGAATCAAGGATTTTCTTTTATTGCCAAGAGCAAGGTTTATACAAAGGGTATTCTGGGCCCCCCAGCCCTACAAACTACCCGGAGGCTTACTTCGGACCCTTCATCGCTGGCGTCACGGCCTGGGGCTCTACCACCGGAGACTTTGCCACCAGGGGGGCGCCCTACTACCCTCGCCATCTCCCACCGGAGGCCTCGCCGCAGGAAACGGAACCCGAGCACGGAGTTCACCATCGTCGAACTCAGGAAGCTGTTCCTTCACGGCGTCCAGGGCCTTGTTCCATGCGACGACAGAATACTCCCCGAGCTCGACATAAAACTGCTCTGATGCCTTTTACTCGGCCACAGCTTTCTTAGCCCGAGCCTTGGCAATTTGGGCCTTCAGTAACGCCGCCTCAGCATATCCCTTGCTGGCGTCCCTCTCTTTCTCCAGAGCCGCTAAGTGTCCGACCAAATCTGCCAGCTTCCTATCGGAGACCCTGAGGGACGCGTTCAGACGATGAAGGACACCCCGATTCGCCGAATTGGCAAGTTCCGCAGCCTCCGCCCGGCCCGCCAAGACGTCGACCCTTGCCCTCTCCAGGCGCAGGTCACGTCGCAAAACCTCGACCTCTGAAAAGAACACTTCTATTGGCCTCGGGGCGTGGAACGCCCCCTCGGCCTCCATACGAGTGGCAAGGGCACAATGTTGAAGGACCTGACAGAAAGCCGATGAGAAACCATGAGGCCCCGAGACAGGGTAAGGTATACCAAGAGGAATACACGTAAAGGGGTTCGTACCTGGACCGCCCCCTGGGCCATGGCCTCCAATTGATCCCTCAGGGAGCCGTGCAGAAGCTTTTCCCCGGCCGACTCCTCTATCCCGGCGAGTAGGCCAGCGGCAACGGAAAGTCCTGACGGAACCGTGAAGACGGCGCCCCCTCCTGCACGGAAATTCCCTCAGGGACCCTCGACGACGACGCGCAAGAGACCGTCCTCTTCCTCTTGAGAGAGGGCCTGCACTCGCCCTTCCCTCTGTCCCCCATCTGGAGCTCGGGTAACTATGGACGTCCCTGGCGGCCGCCGGAGAAACCACCGGATTCCGTCGACGAAGCAGACGGCCCAACCGAGGGCTCGGCCGCGCCACCAGCCTCCTTCTGGCGCGAGCAGCCCGAAAAGTGAGAGCGAACCATGTATTCAAAAGAAAGAATACCGAGCAGCAACGACTCAAGGAAGAGGGGAAAATGAAAGATTGGGGGCCCTGGGGCGGGCCCCACCTATGTTTATTGCTGCGTACGGCCTCATCCAACGGCGACCGTCATCTCCCGCCAAAACACCCCCCTCGACCAGCGGCTCTGATCGCTCCACGTGTCGACCCTACGTTGGACCGCATCCCATCTGACGCCGCAGGCCTGCATACGTCGTGTCGGCCAATCGACGCTTAACGCGTGGACCATCGCTTCAGTTGCAGGGTGCACGAACCAGCGCACCTTCTTTAGATGCAGAGACCTCGCCTTGATTCGCTAGCGGAAAAGAAAACCGACGGCCCGAGAACTCATCCCGACCGAGCCTGGGAAATGAGCTCACCCCGGGAGGCCTGGCAGTCCACCCCTGCCCTGACCCGCTAGCTGGTCGGGACAAGAGTAGGGGGCTAATGATGATGCTCAAGATCAGCGACCTCCAAGATCAGGACACGTAGCAAATGACGTGTCCCGAGACTCCGAAGAAAGGGCCCACAGGGGCCGGCCAGGCCACCCTGTGCCCGAACGGTAAGCATGAGCTGGCCCTCCTCGGTGCCCCCTGCGAATTAGCCTCCTCGGCCCCTCGGTCCGCCTCGAGCTTCAGCAGGACCGAGACTCCTCGGCCCTCTCACTCATCCCCGAGCTCCCGCCGAGGCCATCTTCCTCGGACCTCCGACCAACTCCAACACTCACAGACGTAACCACCGCTCCACGAATCTCTCCATGCGCGGATTTTACACCAGCAACATCCCACGTTCCACGCCATCACGATCCCCATTAATGGGCGATCCGCTTTCTACACGGGCGTGACGTAGAGGGCGTAACTGCCGGCGAGATCCTCGCACCTGCTGCTGTGTGCCACCACCGCTATATAAACCCCCATCACAGAGGGGTCAAGTAAGCCATTCTTTACTCTTTTAAGCCGTTACTCTGCTCGGATCTCATCACTAACTTGATCGTCGGAGGGTCCTTGGTGGTACCAAACCATCCCGGGATTTTTTTGCAGGTACTCGGCACCAAACTCCTCATATCACCTCTTCCACCAAAACCCATTGAGACCCACACGCAACAGAAGGTAACCACTTAAGTCCACCGGGAGATCGGCGGAAGACAACATCTGACGGAGACCCGGAAAGGACCTCCATCACTAAAGGACATCCATCCTGTGGAGTTTATTAGATTGTGTCATGGGCTGTCTGCGGGTTCGAATGGACGAGTGCCGGTAAGGGTCCTACGCGTGTCCCAACAGGTTTTCATTTTATACAACATCATCTGATTTTAAAACAATGTATTAATCGGTGTACAAGGTTTAACTTGTCTCATTTAACCCTCAAAATGCAGACTGGTGCAGATGGATTTAAATAAGTCCAACCGTTAGGGTCGTAATTTACACTCCACCGCCGAAATAAAAAATCAAAAGTCAAAGTCAAAAGTCAAAGTCGACGCCTAAACAAGTGGAACCAAGTCCAACCAACTTAGGTCCATGTCCAAGCAAGTGGGCCCACGCCCAACCGTCTTAAGCCCAAGCGAAACAGGCCAGCTTTCGAAGAAAAAAGAGAGAAATTTGTAATAAATAAATTTTGTATGCAAATAAGTGTGAAAATATAATACAAATGGGTAAAAAGACAGATTTATGTAAAACTTATGGCTTATATGCAAAAATAAATGAGCATATAGAGCATGAGAAAGACAAAAGACCAATTGTGTAAAGCCTAAGGGGCTATGTGTAAAGTCGCAAGCTTATATAAAGCAAACATATGACGAAATCAAGAAGATTTTTTATTCCTCTCATATCATTTTAGGGTTTTGTACCTGCATTGCTCTTTAGAAATGGGTTCTTTCTTCTTCTTCTTTAAAAGAGACCTAAAGCAAAATAAAGTTCTTTTTTGTCTCTCTCATCTTCTCTTTCTCTTTTTCTTCTTCAAAACAAACCATCAAAAGAAAACTCATCTCTTTAAAAAAAAAACTTCATCCCTTGATGCTCATGATCCAAAATCAAACCTAATAAAGGAGCAAGGTTTTCTAAACAAACTTGAAGAACCAGGGAGGATAAGGGTTCTCAAGGAGAAAGCCCATGACTTTCATCCTCGAACAAGCATGTCCAATTGCGTCGAACACAAAAAAAAAAGAACCTTCGATGAAGAACTTCGAAGAAAGCAATTGGCTTATATCCTATTCATATCGCCTTTGCTCGTTATCGAGGATCCTCAAAAGGATCCTTGCCATGGACATCGCCGTGAGGGGAATGTCTGTCTCGAAAACCTCCGCAAGAAGATATTCCGTCTTGGAAATCCCTCCAAGGGGATTTTCCGCTATATCCGTCGTGGATGCCTCAAGGAGATGCCTGCTAGCGGATATCTCCAAGGGATACCCGCAACGGGCATTCTCAATGGGGATATCCGCTTCTCTAGAAATTTTCCTTTCTCGAAAATCTCCGACATATTCTAAACGCTTTACTTTCAAAAAAAATTCTGACAGGGCGCTGTCCCGAACCTCGCAAAGGGATTGCTAACCCTCTTGACCCCCAACCTGCTGACCGGGCAAGCGGGACCCCGGTGTGATGATCCCCGATATATTTAAAGAAGCCTAAAAATCGTTTTCCACACACATAATTTTACATTGAGTTCGTACGATCCATTAATCGGAGACGATGGGTAATTAACTGTAGTTTTGTCCGCGGCTGTCAGAAATTAGAATCTCTACGGTCAATAAACTCATATCTATCATTAGACAGAAGGATCTGTACATGTCTGACAAGCGAGCTCAACATATCTCAATAGAGTGGCAAAAAACACTTTACACGGACCCATGGCACATCCCCAGATTCTGAATTTGCATTGCTAGCAACAACATAACAGCCCATAAGAGAACCATATTATTCACATGCTATGAATGTTACATAAGATAGAAGAGCAAGCATTCTAAATTGAGCAATGAGGCCATGTGACTAAGATTAGATATACATTCGGTGCTAGGGTCAAATCTTTAGTTTACAACAATAGAAGTGATGCTTGTTAGAGAAATGAATTAATCATTTTCATTCAAGCCAGCAGCCAAAAGTTCTTCAGCCATTTGGTGCTCACTAGATACCCACTCACTCCTTTGCTCTGCTTTCTCACTGCCATTGTCAAGCAATTAGCTCTGTTGATGCACTGCTCCACAAATTTCTCTCCTTTACTCCTAAACAAGCTGCAATCAACAACAGACAAAAAAAAGGCAGGAAAAATAAAATGAAATGTGTTTTGATAGTGTTGAATTAGCAAGAGTTGTTTTTATTTTACCAAGAGAATGCTGAGGTCTTGCTTTGGCTCAACACCAAAACTGAGGCATCCAACTTCTTCGCTTGGCTGAGTACAGTGTCCAGCCTGGGCCCTTGGATCACAAGTGCTTCCACATCAACCTAATAAATTGGAATAATTTCTAATTTATTTATATAATTAAATAGGTTTTTGCTTTAGGAAAGTCCATTAAAAGAAAAAGGGGTCAAGTAAAGAAGATAAATTCCCCTCTATTTATAGCTATCCTTTTTCTTTTATTGGTCTCTGCTAATCTCTTGGAAAGAAGATAATTAAAGAAATAAAAACATTTTAGGCACTGATTAATTATGAAGTCTAGAGTTATTTTAAGTGGTGATATAGACAGTGGAAACTGCCATTCTAACTCAAGAAGCTAAGATAGGGATATCTACATAACTCATCCATCCTAACTGCAGTTTTGGAGTGTTATCTTAAGTCCGTACTTCAAAATTCAAAATTTAATGATGTGTTTAGGTATGGAGATAACACGTTGGTTTTATTTTAACCGGAGGTAGAGACGATGCAAACTCTGGTCTATAAGTTCTTGCCTCCACCCAAAATAATGATGTGTTTGGTTTTGGAGTCGTCCAAACTCCAAAATTTTGTTTTTGAACTTATCTAGCTAGCTAGACTCCAAAATGAATGTTTTTTGTTATAATTTTGAGATTAGAAAACTTTGGTTGAAATGAAGTTCAGTAAGCTTTGGTTATCTTAGGTCCAAAACTCCAAAATGAAAGCCGGACATGGTTACCAAAGTTAAAGTAAGACGACCATATGGAACTACAATTATCTAAACTTCATAAATTCCTAAGCAAAGCCTGAATGGTTACCTCAGGTTTGCAAGCTTTGCAGAGGGAAACAAGAGAGCTGGCAAGATGATGAGCAGCCTCTTCTACATCTTCCTTGTCACCATGAGCCTCATCAGAGATAACATGAAGCAGAGTGAAGAGATCTCCTCTGTTGGCAACATGGGTCAATGCCCACACCATGGCTTGCTTTGCCCTTGAGCTCTCATCTACCACCACCACCACTCTCTTTTTCTTCTTCTTCACCACCATTCCTTCATCTCTTTTCCTTGAAGAAGAAGAAAAAGAACAAGACATGATTAAGATCTAGAGATTTGGGTGAATATATCAAGGACTTGTTAGGATTTGCTCTGGGGTTATTGTTATATAGAGTTGAGAGAGAGGGTGGGAAAGAAACAAAAGTTAAAATGGACAAGTCTAAGATAAAAGAGAAAAGTGTTTGGTCACGGGGGTATGGAGGAATGCATCATAAAAGAATCCTGCAGTAGGCTGTGATGATGGGTAGGGACTGGTGTTCATCAATTCACATCATGTTCATGTACCCTTTTTTCTTTAATGTTATTATTAGATTTCAGAGTTCTTAGATTTCTTCTTGATCTTCTTCTTCTAAGAAAGCTTTGGAGTTAAAATATTAGATTATGACTAATGGATTAGTGTTTTAGATACTAATGTTAATTTAAGGCCTACTTGTTAGTCAAGAATTGGGTTGGAATGAAGAATCTGGTGGTGTTGTTTCCCCCTCTCTTTTTTGTTTGTGTGTGCGCACACGCGGTGGGTTTTTTTTTCCCTCCTTTCCTTTTTCTATTTTTTATGGGGTAGTGGTGTGGGGTTGTTTCTATAGAATTTTAGGGAAGGACATGGCATGTGACATTAGCACAAACCTAAGCAAATGCAAGATTTCAAATTCCTTGCAAAAACCTGACGATTGGCTAATTCTTGGAAAAAAATTATTAAAAAAAGATGTGATACGGTCAATCATATACTATTATATCATATAAACCTACTATTATATCATATAAACCATCAAATACTTTTCTCTTTCCATCCTTCAATTCTCTCAAAGGGCACCCTTTCAATTTTCAGACATATAACTTGTTTAAAACTGTTGCGACAAGACGATCACGAAAACAAAACAAACGATAACAAAAGCATAGGCAAATAGAAAATACGAGAACTTTCTCATTAGGCAAAGGCGAAGTTTTATTAATAAACAAAATCCGGAGGAGTACAAATCGATGAAGAATACAAATCCCTCTCAAACCCCCCGATCTCTCATAATTATCAATAGGTTCTCACAAATTAACAAACGGCGTCAATCTTTAGGATTATAAAATACTAAAATATATATAGTACATTAGAGATAAGTCTAAATAACTAATTTCTCAACTAATAAATATCCACCTTACTTGTAGATAAGTCTGAATCTGTTATCCGTTACCTTATAGATAAGTCTGAATTTATGGGAAATCAATAGGGATCGAAATGGGATGCATACACAACAAATCTCCATCTTGACCGGCATTCCACAAATTCCTTCATCAAAATAACAACAGCTCCACCTTTACCATAAAACCCCTCAAGGCCTCAAATGAGTACGACGCACTCCAATTAAATTTAGGCAATGCTCAAACTTCACAATCGAAAGAGACTTTGTCAACACGTCGGTCAGATTATCTGCTGTGCCAACCTTCTTCATAATAATATCTTTTTTTCTCAACGACTTTCTGCACAAATCAATACCTTATGTCAACATGGTTCGTTATACTATGATGAATCTGATCTTTCGAAAAGTGAATAGCGCTTTGGCTATCACGATAGACTATTATGGTATCTTTTTGAATACCAAGTTCTGAAAACGGTCTCTTCAATCAGATCGCCTCCTTAACGGACGCAACAACGGCCATATACTCCGTCTCCGTCATAGACGACGCTACCGTAGGCTGTAATGAAGCAAGCCAACTAATGGCACATCCTTTCAAGGAGAATACATAACCAGTGATCGATCTGTGTCTGTCAAGATCATCCACACGCTGAATCCAACTAAATTGTCGCCGTTCCTTCCAAGCGTCAACCTCACATCGGACGTACATTATAGGTATCGTAATATCCATTTCGCTGTCTGCCAATGGCCTTTATCAAAAAAAGCCATATAGCGACTAACAACACTAACAACGTGTGAAATGTCGGGTCGTATACAAACTATGGCATATATAACGCCACCCACTGCACTCGCATATGGAACATCCGACATATATCTAATCTCATCCTCTATTTGAGGTAATGAATGAGCTGAAAGTTTATAATAAGCTGCTAACTGAGTACTTACAGATTTAGCGTCTGCCATACCGAAACGCTCCAAAATTTTCTAAACATATCGTTGTTGAAACTGGTATAGCTTTCCTCCTTTGCAATCGCGCATGATCTCCATACCAAGTTTTTTCTTGGCCGCTCTCCAATCCTTGGTCTCAAACTTACTTTTCAACTGTACCTTCAAAATATGAATATTAACCATATACCTTGTTGCTATCAACATATTATCACAATAAAGCAAAAAATATATGTAAGAACCATCGGCGAGTTTCTTCGAATATACACAATTGTTGCCTATACTTCTCATAAACCCTATTTCTTTCATGAATGAGTCGAACTTCTTGTACCAACGTCTTGGTGACTTCTTCAAACCATAGAGAGACTTCTCTAACAAGAAAATGTGGTCTTTTTTTACCTTCGACTTCGAAACCTTCGGGCTGTTGCATGTAAATTTTCTCTATCAAATCACCGTGTAAGAATGCGGTTTTCACATTGAGCTGCTCAAGCTCCGACTATTGTATAGCTACTAAACGGAGCAAGACACGTATAGAGGTGTGTTTAACAACCGGAGAAAATACCTCGGTGAAGTCAACTCCCCGCACCTGCGAATAGCCTTTAGCTACGAACCATGTCTTATATCTCATATCAATAGCCCCTTGGTCATCTTCTTTCTTCTTGAAAACCCACTTGTAGCTAACTACTTTCTTTCCTCCTTCGGATTTCACAAGCTTCCAAGTCTGGTTCTTGTGAAGAGACTCAATCTCTTTATTCATAGCGACTAACCAACGAGCTGACTCATCGGAAGAGATGGCTTCTTTATAGTTTGTCGGTTCGCTACTATCAACTATCTTTGCAACAGACAACACATACGCCACTGGGTCATCGTAGCCATATCTCTGTGGCGGTCTAATGTCTCTTCTCTGTCGGTCACGAGCGAGCAAATATTCTTCATCATGGGACTGCTCCTCTTGAGTTTCTTCAGACGATGGTGAAGGAGAGATCTCCTGCGAACCCGAGCTATCACCGACCTCAATATCAACTCTTGGCTAATCCTTCTTCGAATCGTTTTCAACTAGAGATTCCTTGTTATTCGGCTTCAACATAGAAGATTCATCAAAAATCATATCTCTGCTAATCATAAATTTAGGTGACTTTGGATCCGAACACAAAAATCTGTAATCTTTAACACCGGTAGCATAACCGAGAAATATACATTTCTTCATTCGAGGATCCAACTTGCCTTCATGGCAATGTGCATAATCGGGGCAACCAAATATCTTAAATGTTGAATAATCGGCGTGCTTCTCTGACCATACCTGCTCCGGTGTCTTACTACCTAGTGTCGTATGAGGTGACCGATTCATAAGATAGCACGCTGTGTTTACTGTTTCTACCCAAAACTCCTTTCCGAGCTCTGCGTTGGACAATATGCACTGCGCTTTTTCCAAAAGAGTCCGGTTCATTTGCTCCGCAACTCCATTCTGCTGTGGTGTATGGACAACGGTATGATGCTGAACTATGCTTTCATTTTTGTAGAAATTGTTGAAATCTCCACCACAAAACTCTAACGCGTTGTCCGTCTTTAGTCTCTTGATCTACTTTCCTGTCTGCTTCTCAAGTAACGTCTTCCATTGCTTGAATATAGTAAATACATCACTTTTGTGTTTCAAGAAATAGATCCAAACCTTTCTCAAAAAATCATCAATGAAGGTAAGCTGATACTTGGCACCGATTCCTTTAAAACAACTGGAGAGGGTCCTCACAAATCCGGATGGATATAATCAAGAGTACCTTTTCTATTGTGCATCGCCGAACTGAAACTAACGCGCTTTTGCTTCCCAAAGACACAATGTTCACTTAACTCCAGTTTCGTTGTACTCTTGCCACCAAGTAGACCCTGCCTCGACAACTCGGGCATACTTCTCTTACTCATATGCATGAGCCTCATGTGCCACAATCTGGTAGTTTCCGAATCCATCATAGATTTGGATGATGACATAGCCGCCAATCCAGAAGTCGTCGAACCCTGCAATGAATATAAGGACCTCTTTTTCAAACCCTTCATCACAACTAAAACACCTTTGGTTATCTTCAAAACTCCACATTCAACGGAAAAATTATAACCCTTGTCATCGAGTGCACCCAAAGAGATGAGATTCTTCTTCAAGTCAAGTGCATACTTGACTTCCGTCAATGTTCTTACAATACTGTCAAACATCTTGACTTGGATTGTCCATTTGCCAATAGCTTGGCACGAGCTATTGTTGCCCATCAAAACCATTCCACCATCTACGGACTCGTACGTGGTGAACAAATCCCTATTAGGACACATATGGTAAGGACAACCCGAATCCATGATACACTCGTTCTTGAATCGCTGTGTGTTGTCAAGGACCATAAGAAGACATATTGAACAATTTCGTAACCGATCTTTCACTCTTTTCAACACTTCTAGTTCTTGGGATCAACAAGTCCATTCACCTTTTTATCCAAATGTTAATCCTACTCCTGTCCAACCATTCAATTCCTACCAGTCCTACCCGACTTCCGCACCTTCCCTAGACATTGCTTCTACACAACCATTTGGGAGTTTCACGTATCCAAACAATTTTGAATCTTTTACTGAAACCCCTTCACAACCCATGTCTAGTCTGGAAAAGTCGTTGGAAGCTTATATTGTAGCGACAAACCAACAGATGAGGAATTTGGATGCGTCCATTACCGCCTTTATGCAACCTAGTGAACCGGTAGCTAATTTCCAACTAACTCCAAATCTTCCAATGTATGATGAGGCGGTTGGACAGATTGAGAATTTGAGTGGAGAGAGTGAGCTGTGCACCCTTCCAAATCAAACCTACCCATCACCAATTGAATCCCACAACTCCAGTTTTCAAACAAGTGTCCCAAATGATTCACCAGTTGAAAATAAAACGTTTAATGAGTTGTGCGACTTTGTAGTGCTTGATTTGCCAGATTGTGAAGGGTCCCTTTTAAGTGAACCATCACCAATCCTTTCGATCTTTACACCTCCAATCTAGAACCCGAATTGATAAATATCCATGCCTTTGATGAGGTGTCTAAAAAAATGGATTTTCACTTGATTGAGGATATTGACGCAGGGAATATCTTGGATGATGAACCCGTAGATTTGACTGAAATTTTCTCTCCAATTCATCATCCCGAGTCATTAAATGTTTCTCCCGAACTTCATATGCGTCTTGATTTTGATGATAATTGCAATAATAAGATAACTTTTGAGGAGAATTATGAGGATAGTATTGAGGATGAACTAGTTTTGTTTGATGTGTCGGATTTTCCAATTCATCCTCCTGAACCTTTAACTGTTATACTTCCTAAATCACCCTCCTCCTTTCCATCGTTCCGACCACGCAAAAGATCACGCAGGAGGACTGCGAGCTTGAAAAATTTATGTTTGATCACAACAGTTTTGACGCCACTAGTGCGTCCCTCCTTGAATCTGACACAGTTTGCACAACCGATAGCGATTACGAGTGTTTCACTTTTTCGGACGATTTTGAAGACTCACCGCCCGAGTTTGAGTCTTTTGAATTTTCGGATGAGTTAATCGAACCATCCGACTCGGTTGCCTACAGTGATTTCGAACCAATGATGGAATCCTTCGAGTTCGAGACAGTTTCACTAATTTTACCTTCAATTGTTTCACCTCCAAAACTCGAACTCAAGCTTTTGCCGACTCACCTTAAATACGCTTACCTAGGTGAGAATGAGACATTTCCCGTTATCATATCGGCCTCTCTAACCCTCGAGCAAGAGAAAGCCCTTTTAATGGTCTTACAAAATAACCGGCAAAATTTTGGCTGGACTATGGCGAACATCGAGGAGATTAGTTCCCTCATAATTAAATATCATATGCATATGATGGATGATGCCAAGCCAGTAAAGGATCCATAGAAACATCTCGGGGATTTTGTTGTTAATCAACCTCACCCTATAGAAGTTGAACCACCCCCTTTTCTTCTAATAAACTACGAGAATGCCAATATTCCACTGATTTCTGATCATTCACATTCTCGTTTTTATTCATCATCACCTCCTATCTTTTCACTTCCACGTACATGCAAACACTTTCCATACCATCACTTATCTCTTCCCTACTTCTTCTTAGCTATGTACAACATGTTCTTCCACCGACCGATACTTTACACAGATAAAATTTTCAACTGGTTGGTGTTGACTTTTGGTCTTTGCAAAGTTTGGCATTGACTTGTAACATCGTTTAACTTAAGTTTGGGGGGGGGGGGGGAGACCTTGTAGTATATATATTTTGTTTTGTTTTAACAATAAAAAAAATTGAAAAAATTGAAAAAAAAAATTGGGGTATTTTTGTAAATTTACAGATTAAATAAATAAAATAAAATTTTATTTTGCAAATAATTTCCTCTTTTTGAGGGGTTTATTTGCAAATATCCATAAATTCCCCCTATATAAAGACCCCGACCCCTTTGTTTGCACAAACCCTAAATTTAATCCCCTCAGAAACCCTAGCGCCGCCGCCGCTTCTTCTGCAGAGGGATCTCTTTGTGCCGCCGCGGAACCGCCGCCCGACCCCTGTTTCGACCGCGCTTCGGCCGCCTGTCAGCCGCGTCGCCCCCTGAAATTTTCAGGGGAGGTATGGTCTCTCATACCCTCTCTGTTTTTAAACTTTCTAGATCTGTAGAACACCCAATGGCACACCTCATGCAGCTTGAACGCGATTTTTCGCAAGTTTTTTCACACGAGGTGTACGGTAGTTATTTTGCAAACGAAATCGCGCGTAGGGGTTGGAACTATTTAATATACAATCATCCTAATGCTTATGCACTACCGAAATTAGTCACTCGTTTATACGAGTGTATGGAGGATGGGTGTCTTACCCTATTTGGTTTTATTAAATTGCAATGGGGTGATCGAGAAATTATTATTGATAGGGATATTATACACGAAGTCACACTAATCCCTCGCATACCCGCACATGACCAACCTTTGCAATTTGAGGATTGCATGCCCTTGATGGGCAACAATTGCTCAAGGGAGCCGTATAAGGGTATCCAAGCGAGAACCCTTTTCGCGAATGTTTTGACTGTGTGCCGGTGGGCACAAAATAATATTTTCGGTAGCTCCCATAACACAAAATTTTTTACACCCTCCATGCATATTGTGCATACTCTTATGACAAAGAACCCCCATTTCGACATGTGCACAGTATTGCTTAACTCTATAGGTGCGGGTAAACGAGCCGCAAATTACCCTTGTCCCATGCTGGTTACACAATTATGTCGATATTTCCTCCCCGTGGAGGAGTTCGAATTTTACATGCATGAAGGTATACTGGTTATGCCTCTTATTGAGGGCGTTTATACGTCCTATTCTCGATTGACAGATATATGGTCGAGGACCGAACCGGCGGAGCATGTACCCGCCTGCACACCTAGCTCTAGCTCGGCCGCGAGCGAAGGAGAAATGACCACTCTAGAGCATGCACAATTGATGCGGAGAGCAGTTAAGGGCATTGATGAGTTGAGGGAGCAATTTAGGGTGACATCGAGGGAGCACGACCGTCGGGTGACGGAGGTTGAGCAGGGGATTCGAACCCTGCTGGTTAGGGAGGAGCGTTCACGTTCACGCTCGAGAGCACGGCGTGGGGCCGAGCAGTGAGGGAACTGCTTTGGTTAAGTTTGGGGGAGTTGGTGGTTGTATATAGTTATCTTTTGCATTGCATACATTTTTAAATTTTTGTATATTTTTTTTCTTTTTCTTTTGCATGTTTAAATTCTGCATTGCATCCTTATATAAAAATCATAAAAAATTGAAGGAAAAAAATTTTGAAAATAAAAAAATTATAAAAATATAAAAATCAAATAAAAAAACTAAAAAATTTGAAAAATTATAAAAATTAAAATATTCAATTTTGGCCATAATTGACTTGAGTTTGACAAAAAGGTTAACTAGCTAGAAACAACTAGATCTTAGACTTAGTAAATTAAAAACCCTAATAATAACCTTTCTTAAAATTTAACGGTAGAAAGTATATGTCTTTGTAGTTTATTTAGAAATAGGCAAATTTCGAGTTCACTTCTTGGGCTAAGTTAAAACAAGGGAAAATTATTGATATTTTTATTAAAGTATAAGTTTGAAGAATAGTTCCTAAGCTTAAGTCTAAATTCTGAAAATATATACCCTATAAATTGCACAAACACGAACCTTGAAACTTGGAATAGCAGAAGAGACCTTGAAATGCTCTTGTCTAGAGTCCTTAGTACGAAGAAAAATAAATAAAAATACAAGTGTGAATAAAAAAAATGAACATTGGTTTTTGTAATTACTTAAGCCTGCATAAATAGAAAAAAATATTTAGCAAGGGTGCTTTATCACCTAGTGCCTTAGACCAACTGGTTTGGGAGTCACTGCTAAAACCTTAGGTGTTACAAGATTAGGAGTTACGCTTTAATGTGCAAACACATTTTGTAATCGGTCGTTGGTACCTCAAGAAATATTAACGGTCGCATGAAGGATGTGTGAGCAAATTTCATCTAAAAATTCACCAATTAAGAAGTATTTTAGACGATGGACAAGAGTATGATAGCTTGATTTGAATTTCCAAGTGTAGGGGTGATATATACACACACGTAGGGGTATATGATTGGGGTTTAGATGAGAGATAGGAATGAAAAATAGGACTTATATCTTTTATAGAGATGATAAAAATTCCTAAGTTGAGATAGAACCCTAGAAGGAAAACTCAAAAGATGCTAAAAACTAAGTAAATCTACAAATCATATATAATCTTAAGTTAAATGATAAGGAAGCGTGAAAAATACGGGTTGATAATTTCTGAGTCGAAGATAATAGAGTTTCTTGTTAGAAAACCTAATTGGAGAATAAAAGTCAATAGGCCGAATTGATAGGATTTTGTGGGTAGTATCCGCTGAAAACCCTCAGGAGACAACACTCCTCCTACTAGGGACACCTGAGGTTTAACGGCTTGTTGCACGAGCTCAGTGCAATCGTGTTTCCCTGCAAAAGTGAGGCTAGGTCTTTTTCAAGAATAAACTAGGTTTGCTCGAGGACGAGCAAAAGATAAGTTTGGGGGTATTTGTTCATACCATAATTTTGCATTATTATATTCCCCATTCTTATTCATTTTACAAATAAATAGGTGCTTTTGATCCATGTCTGCTACATAGTTGCAGGTTACAGGTTCTCGGAACAAAAACAGTGAAAATGATGAAAAGATGATACAAAAGTGAGACTACGACCAACAAATGGAAGAATCTTGATCATGCCTACAGTTTGAAGAACAAATGAAGATCAATGGACAAGTTCACAAAGCACAAAGGCAGCGCAAGGTTCAAGACTTCGACACGAAGCAAACGGTAAAAGTCCATGACATTATGCACTGTGGAAATCTGGAAGAAAACTAGAAGACAATCTGAGAAACCAAGTGAAGAAACAAGTACCCAAATGCAACCAGACCAAGACCAGAGAAAATGAACCAACGACCCCACTATATGGCCGCGGAAACGCGGCCAAACATGGGTTTTGGCCGCGGTTCCGCGGCCATATGAAGCCCGTGTCGGTGCGGCGGTGCGTTGACTAGTCTTCTTTAGGGTATATTTGTAAATGCAGATGTGAATTGATTATAACCCTAGGGTTTCTATGCTCTATAAATAGAAATCCTAAACCTCTCTTTGAGCTATGCCTCTTTTTATTACATCTATTCAGAATTTTAATTCGGTGTACATGTTTGAAGAGAGCCATCAAATAAAGTAAGATTTTTATTTCATTGCCATAGTTCTTAATTTTCTTTCTACCCTAGTATAGATTTCATTATCTGCCCTAGTTAATTAGTTTAGAACATGTTAATCAATTCCCTAATGAGTGAGTAGTTCCTCACTTGTTAGGGTTAGGAATAGGGAAGGTTTGAGAGATGAAAATCTCTCACCCCTTTCTTGCCCATCATATATTTTTATAGGACTCCATGCATACATACACACACCGCTCCCTACGACACCATATCCCACGAGGTAGCGGTGATACCGTAGTTTAAAAGATCGGTTGCGTATGTCTTCCATGGAGCTTAGGGTAAGAATTAAGAAAGGACGGACAAAAACCTAGAGGAAGAAACCATGTTTCTTCCCGATGGTACTAATCCACTTTATTAATTATTACCATAACACCTAATTAGATCTAAATTAGGCATTGAAAGCGGTGGGAAATCTTAAATTTCCAAACTTAACCTAAACCTAACCCTAGCAAGATTCTATTCCTAGTCTAAATCAACTTAGTTTTTAGTGATAATCAACCCAACACCGTTTGGAATTAACTCGTTAGAACAATTTGAGAATACATAACATCCCTGTGGTCCGACCCGTACTCACCGGCTAGCTACCAAGCGACGCCGTTCTTGATTGCGGTAATTAATTCTTTGATCGTAAAATTTAGCAGCAAAATCAAGCCCTCCGTCATTTCAGATAAGTGCTATTTTAGTATTCGTGCTACGGTTGTTTGGCCTCCGTCAAGGCGTAGTATACGGTAGCTGATTAGTACTTATCTGTAGCATATGATGCGATTGGATTAGGGTAGTCATACGGCGTTGTTTGGCCTCCGTCAAGGGTTGTTCGGGTGGGTCTAATTCAATCAAGAAATGAATGGATTGAACTTGACTAGCGGCCTATGGGTTGTTTGGCATCCGTTAAGGTCATAGGACGCTAGGGGTAAAAACCATTATCGGGAATTTCAAGTGTTGAAATTTGCAAAGAGATTGCATACCTTCTATATGATAGTTGGATCCCGATACCCATTGCGAGTAAGAGTTACTCCTAAGAAAGTTTTGCACTTTACAATTAGCTAATCCAGTATGTGTCTAGAAAGGTGTCAACGGGGTTACGCCTCTAGGGAAACAAGGTTTATTTTAATTAGGTTCGTGTGAAAACACAGGAAACCTCCTTCGGAGTACCGATATCTGTCTGGCCGAACGATTGGCAAACCTGTAAGGTGTAATTAATCCCGGCTAATCTTACCTTTTAGGGTTTGAAGGAAGATTTGATAAAAACAGTAGGAGCCATCTTGATTAGATAAAAACCAATCTAATCTTGCAAAGAGCGCACGCAAAGTGATTATCTTTCTCTCTCTCCTAGTAGCGACCAATGAAATGCCTTAATCAAGATAATAATATGGATGTTTTGACCGAACGTACTCATTATACTGGGCTTGGTTCCGCTCTATCTTATGATTGTCGTAAGTCTGATCAAGGAATAGGGGAACATCCGGATTCGCACGCCACCCAAACGAAGAATAAAGCATGTTGATGCATCTTCATCGGGTGTGATAGTTACCAAGAATTGTTTCTCAGTTAACTCTACGTCCGGGGTATTGGATACCGGATCAGGATCCCATACATGTAATTTGTTACATGGGCTACAGATAGGTAGAGAACTGGGAAAAGGTGATATGTTTCTAGTTGTAGGAAATGGTGCAATTGTTGCAGCCAAAGTAGTTGGCAAATATCACATAGTGTTACCAACTGGTGATACATTAATTCTGAGCGACTGTTATTCCATACCAAAATATTGTGAATATTTTCCTAAATCAAGTGTTGATTGGGTATGGTACGTTGTATAACAGTGTACACGTTCTGAATCAAACCACAGTTCTAAACGTACAAAACACACACAAGAGGAACAGTTCAGAAATGAACGAAGTCTTCTTGTGGCATTGTAGACTAGGTCATATCCATGAGACAAGACTAGCTAAAGTTCAATAAGAATGCATATTTGAATCCGTTCGAATTTACATCTTATGAAACTTTCCAGTCATGTCTCAAAGGCTAGGTGACTAAATCTCCGTTTACTGGAAATGGAGAAAGAGCTACTAAACTCTTGGACAGATACATGGTGATGTATGTGGTCCTATGTCTACACATGCCAGGGATGGTTCCGCGTACTCTATTACATTCACCGATGTTCTCTCAAGATACGGACATGTGTTCTTGTTGAAACACAAATCTGAATCTTTTGAGAATTTCAAGGAATATAAGTACGAAATTGAGAACCAGATGGGTAAAGGTATTCAAATCCTTCGATATAATCGGGTTGGAGAATACTTGAGCACGGAATTTCAGGATTATTTAAAAGAGAACGAGATTATCTCTCAGCTTACTCCTCCATATACACCACAACACAATGGTATATCGGGGTAGAGCAATCACACCCTATTAGATATGGTGCGCTCTATGATGAGTACTGCTGAGTTACCTATTTCCTTTTGGGGATATGCACTTGAGATAGCTGCATGCCTATTGAATAGAGTTCCGACCAAATCTGTTGCCTACCACTCCATATGAGATATGGAATGGGAAGAGTCCATCTCTTAAACGAGTTAAGATATGGGGTTGTCCGGCCTATATTGAAAAGCAAAATCCGGACAAGCTTGAGGCAAGGTCAGTTCTGTGCAAGTTTGTACGATATCCCAAACATTCGTGAGGGTATATCTTCTACCACACCGAGGAACAAAAGGTGTTTGTTTCTCGACATGCCACCTTTTCAGAAAAGGAATTTCTTGTGAAAGAAATTAGTGGCAAAGACGTAGAACTGGAAGAAGTTCCAGCAATACAAACTATAACTGACAATTTGGTGGAACCGGAGGATTCAATATTCCTAGAAGAACCGCAGCCACTCCGCAGATCTAGTAGGGTTCCTCATCCACCTGAGAGATACTACGGTTTTCTTATAGACGGTGGGAGCAAGGATTGCATCATGGAGATGATGACCCAACTAGTTTCGAGAAGGCCATCACAAGTGGAGATTATGTAAAATGGCTGGATGCTATGCGATCTGAGATGGAATCCATGTACACTAACAAAGTGTTGACTTTGCATGTTGCTCCTGAAGGGATAAAACACATCGGGAATAAGAAGATCTTTGAGAAAGATAATCTGGTGTAGATGAAAAAGTTGAGACTTTCAAAGCTAGACTTATAGCAAAAGGTTTACGTCTACGACCTGGTGTCGACTATGATGAAACCTTTTCTCCTGTCGCTATGCTTAAGTCCATCAGGATCCTACTTGCCATTGCTGCATACCATAACTACGAAATCTGGCAGACTGCACGTCAAAACCGCTTTTCTAAATGGTGATTTAGAAGAGAGTGTGTATATGACACTGCCAGAGGGCTTCGTAGACAGTGGGAGCAGCGGAAGCATGTGCAAGCTGCTTGAATCCATCTACGGATTAAAGCAGGCATCGCGGAGATGGAACATCAGTTTTGATGAAGCTGTCAAAGAGTTTGACTTCATCAAAAAGGTAGATGAACCATGTATATATAAGATGGTTGTAGAGAGTATGGTTGTCTTCCTCGTATTGTACGTGGATAACATACTCTTGATAGGAAACGATGTTCCTATGCTACACCCGGTCAAGCACCTCTTATCACATAAATTCTCCATGAAAGATCTAACTGATCCCTCCTACATCCTGGGGATATAGATCTATAGAGATAGATTTAAATAGATTTGGGATTGTCCCAATCCAAATATATAGACACCATGCTAAAGGGGTTTAGTATGGATGATTTTAAGCGTGGTAATGTATCCGCTTGTTCAGGAATCACTCCCTCCAAAGAGATATCTCTCAAGACTGATTTGGAGAGGGCTCGCATACAAGGGATACCCTATGTTTCGGCAGTCGGGTCAATCATGTATGCGATGTTGTGTACCAGACCGGATGTAGCTTGCTCACTAGGTGTAGTGAGTAAGTATCGAAAAGATCTTGGGGAAAACCACTGGACGGCTGTGAAGAACATTCTTAAGCGCTTGAGAATGTCTAAAGAGATGTTCTTGGTGTATGGTAACGGTGAACTCCAGATGGAGTCCTTTACCGATTCGAGCTTCCAGAGTGATAAGGACGACTGAAAGTCAGTCTCGGGGTTTGACTTTACCCTCAGTGGAGGGACGGTATGTTGGAAGGGTTCCAAGCTATATACCGTAGCAGACTCTTTGATAGAGGCTGATTACATCGCTACCAACGATGCTGCCAAAGAGGCTGTCTGGATGAATAAGTTCATAAGATGAACTTGGTTCCTACCATTGGGCATCCAGTACCTGTGTATTGTGATGAAAATGGAGTTGTGGATTTGGCCTAGGATCCCCGGTCCCGTCAGCGATCCAGACTTATTCTTAGACAATATCACCTGATCAGGGAGATAGTTGATCTCCGGGAAAGTAAGGTCAGGAGAGTTGACACAGAGGATAACACAGCGGATCCACTCACCGAGGCCATCCCCCAGATGCTATTCGAGAGACTTTTGGGACGATGGGTATGAGATACTACAATAACTGGCCATAGTGCAAGTGGAAGATTGTTAGGAATATGTATGCCCTAGAGGCCATTATTGATGATATAGTGGATGCTTGGACATATATATATAGGAATTTCTTGCTCGACATGATAGTATGCTATCAGGTTACCTTTATCTTAACACGTAGACTGGTATTTATACTGTCTGTCTCTTACATGTTGATAAAGCCCTTAGGATATGTACTTGACTACCAGGATTATGATGAGATCATACTAGTGGGGCCAGGGTGGTCCAAAAGTACATCCTTTAATCAGTTCCTAGTCGAGGGAATATCGAGACTAGGGCATCGATATTCCAGAGTAGACTAGTGTGTGTTTCTTGTCCCTTAGAGGGCAATGGTTGATCCCACAACCATTGGTGTGTGACATTAAAGATTGTACACAGGTGCTCATTGGAGAATGGGTATACCGAACGGACTCGCCGAGGACTCCTAGCTGGTAGTATACCTATCGTCAAATAGCAGTCCTATGGTGACACTGGTACATGTTAGTCTGTAGACCCGAGATCGTCATAGAATATTGTGTGGCTCCCACTGTGGTTTGATTTCCTCCCTACCACGCTCAAGAGGAGTTGTGCAAATAGGTGGATTTTGAGTACATTCCCGAGTCACATAGAGGCAATGAGCGAAAAGAGGGGTTTCGTCTCTCCCGGTATTGAGGGTTGATGTTACGCTATGCTCGATTGGCTATAACTGGAAGTCCCTGGCCAGGGCTGCTGCCGAGATTACTGATAAGAGTTATCAGTAGTTTCTCAAACTGTTATAAACCAGACATCGGCATGGCTTATTACATTACTGGGCTCTAACGTTTACCACCCCTAGACATGATATGCGACATATCAGACGAAGAGACCGGACTGTACGGTAGTGTTACTGATAGGATTCATGGAGAGTATGGACAAGCTTGCTTGTTGATTTTCATATCGCTCAATACCCGGGTAGCTGTTACGTCCAGCTAGTACCGCTGACGGCTTGTGGGTGACTGATGTGATCATCACCTACTGCTAGCGTATTGACAAGTCTTTAGAGTCCAACATAGAAGTTCCCTGGTTCAAGCGAAACGAAGTAGGAAACATATGTGATATGTGTGTGGGCCTGATTCAATACGTGTATGTGATACCGTATTGTAATCTGGCAGTTATCTGTTATCGAATTAGGTTATATGTGATATAACCAGATTATCGAATTAAGTGTTGATTTGATAATGTGATACACAGATAAATGATATTAGTCAGTTATATATGATATAACCGGATTATTAAATCAAGTGTTGATTTAATAATGTGATATATATTATATTTGATAATTATATCTTAACTAATATTATTAGCTCGCTAATTATTCTTCATAATATATATATATATATATATATATATATATATATATATATATATATATATATATATATATATATATATATATATATGAAGCGTGGCTTATTTTCTATTTTTGTGAAAAATAGAAATGAGGTGGAAAATGATAGCATGGTTTCAAGTATGGCTTTTATGTTATTTTATTCATCTTGACTCATTATTTAAGCATTGTTGTAATTTTATATTGTTATTTTCCATGCTTGAATGAATGGGGGGTCAAGGGTTGCCATTGATTCACTTGATTTTTTTTAGAAACACTTAACCATTTTCTTGAGTTGCTCCCATTTTGCTCTCATCTTCTTCCTCTTCTTCATATCATGGTTCAAGCTTCAACCCTCACATGAGATGTGAATTATGAAGCTTGAACACATACTTGGGAGCAAAAGCATATCCCCTACTTCACCATCTTAAACTTGACTAGCGATCGAGTGTAACGTGTTTCATACGCTAAAGAGTTTAGTGTAGAGGTAGTTTGAGTTGGAGGGACTTCGCGTGGATCATCTTCGGCACGAAGGTCATCGGAGGAAGCTCGTCCAAACCCTCAAGTGGGGCCTAGTGGAGTCGCGGGAATACTACGTGGAGCATGTGAAGTGAAGGACTCGATCTACGAGGGTATAGCCATCTTCACTTCTTATAGTTTTTCTTGATATCAAACTTCAAACCTTAATCAACTAGTTAAAGATCTTGTTTAGTTTAACTTAGCACCTATAAAAATTTGAATTTGGCATGCTTTATTTCATTAGAATCTCACGGTGGTGCTAGGATAGACTTTCACAATATATATAGCATACTAGAGATAAGTCTAAATATCTAGAGATAAGTCTAAATAACTAATTTCCCAACTAATAAATATCCACCTCGCTTGTTGGTAAATCTGAATCTGTTATCTCTTGCCTTATAAATATGTCGGAATCTGTTATCTCTTGCCTAGTAGATAAGTCTGAATTTATGGAAAATCAATGGGGATCAGAATGTGAGGCATACACAACAAAAACAAAATACAAAACAGAATATTGTATGGCATGTTAAGGGAGAGTAGACTCATGAGAATTCTAACACCGTCCCCCTTCCTATTTTTCCCCGTACCAACAACCAAACATGCCGTTAGACGAATTTGATGGATGGAAATACCGTATACTCTACATATATATCTTAAGTGATTAGGAGGACAAGTAAATAGCTTGTTTCATACGACGAAGATATGTAAGTTTTGAGGGAAGCTAATGTCAAAACAATCCCTTCCACCTCATGCCTTTTAATTTTGTGAAGGGATAAAGAGTCTTTAAATTTTATCAATTATTTTTTGTGAGCATATCCTTCATAAGCATTACAAATTTGAGCATAAAAACTGCTTAAAGCCAAATCACTAGTTGAGAAGAGTCCACTAGATTTGATGTTGCCATTGATAGGGCCTATGGAGTTGGGACAAAACTAGGAGGTAGGTCTATATAGTTGTAGATAACTGCAGCAAGCAGATATATTAATATTTTAGCTAAGTACAATTTGGTACAAGAGCTACAGGATACAACTTCACACTCAATGTCAGGGCCAGTGAGATTCTGATACTTGCTTAATCTAGGAGTTTGTTTTGTTTTGGGATTAATTTGATAATCTCTTCTTAAAGAAGGTATATTGGGTTTAGTTGCTGTATATTAATGGGTTTTCCACATGTTGCACTTTGTTATCAACTATATAAAAAAACTTTAAGAAAACCTAGTTAACTTGGTACAATCCAGAAAAAAATATATATAAAAGATCCATTGCAAAGTCGACTCGATTTGAAATTTCAGTATTACGTGAATTAAACAGCCGTGTGTCTTTTCTGACTCATCCTTCAATATTTTTTTTAAATTTTTTTTTTACCAAAACCACCATTTATTATGAAAAAAGTAGATGCCCGTGACCCCTCACACCGATTTTGTGCACAGAAATCTTCTAAAGTTTTATCCCTCGAAAAAACCAAGGATCAATTTCTTTTGGTTGCTTATGGCGCCAAACATTTCCACTGGCACACATGAGTTTATTGGAAATTGAACTATGATGAAAGCAGGTGCATGGTCCACAAGTTCCTTTTCCTCACTATCTCTCCCTGGTAAAATTTTACAGGACATCAAGTTTTTTACCCATGGTAAAATTATCAAAAGACTATCAAATAGTTCTGTTAAGGGTTTTTTTTTTGAATTATTATACTTTTAAAATTAAATTATAAAAATAGGGGGGGATAAATTTTATTTACGAAAATAGGATGGTTTCACCCACCCCCTGGCCCACCCCCCACCCCCAGTATAGGGGGCGGATTCCCAGAACCCGCCCTCTATAGTTTCCTACTGAGGGCGGGTTTGTATAGGGGGCGGGTTCCCAGAACCCGCTCCTTTTTCTTTTAAATTAAATTAATTTTTAATTATAATTATTAACGATTATTATTATTATTATAATTATAATTATAATTATAATTATAATTCTTAAAAATAAAAATAAAATTAAATAGACAAAAAAAACATTTAAATTAAAGAATAAAATTTCACTATATCAAATTTTTTTTTACAGAATGAATCCGTCAAAATTTACAATGCCAAAAAATCCTATCTATTTGTAAAATGTAAATGCTATATCGACGGTCAAATTTATAATAACAAAATGAATCCGTCAAATTTATAATACAAAAAAATCTGAGTGCACTTGTCACGATCCTGAAGGTCTTACCCCTGATGCATATCCTGGACATCTGGTCCTATAATGGCCTGGTTGTTTGCATAGGCTACATCTGGATTGCCTTTGCTGAGGATCAGCATCCATTATCATTCGATCTCGACGTACCTTAGGTCTTCCGGGCCTTATATTTTTTTCCGGCGGTAATACAGTCGGTGTTTGTCTGTTGGCAGTATAATAGTGCCAATAGCGACTGTCCGGTATAGGATGAAATTTTGGATCGTATGCACCTTGGTAATTAGAAACTGTATAGTAATGGGAAGCAAAATTGTAATGTGAGGTATGCATACTGCTCGCAGCAGCAATTGCGTGGGCACAAGGTAAATGTTGTTGCTGGAAAAGACCGCATGTACACGAAGAGAGCCCTTCATCTCTAAAGTTCACGGTATATTGATTCCCATTACCGCTCGTCACCTGAAACTCCGCCGTATCAAATCTTTCGGATCTGTAGTATTGTGCTCTGCGCTCTCTTTTCCGAAAGATATCTTCGTAATACGCGGTGAGCGGAGTGTCCATCGCCAAGGACTTTTCTCTTCTGTGCACAAAATAAGTATTCATCCGGAAAAATGTTCGAACAATCAACCCCTGTATCGGTAAGCCTCTAACCCCTTTAAGGACCCCGTTGAAGCTTTCAGACATATTAGTCATCATTAGGAGATATCTGCACCCATCATCATGTGCTTGTGACCACATGCGTACTGGATACTCATCTAACCACACTTTCGCGGCTTGACTCATCTCCCCAATTTTCGTCATGTATATGTCGTGAACATTAGGGTCAGGCGTTTCACCGGCTCTGTACATAAGTTTATGTAGATCCGAATTTTTAAATTTTCGATCAAAATTTTGCCTGAAGTGCCGTAGGCAAAACCTATGTGGAGTCGTCGGAAATACAGATCTCATTGCAGCTAGTATTCCCAGATGTCTATCAGATATGATGCATAAATCCGTTCTATGAAGAACAGATGGGATATTTTTGAGGTTGCGGAAAAACCATGACCAGGATGATGTATTTTCACCCTCGACAATAGCAAATCCCAACGGAAATATACCGTTATTAGCATCAACACCTGTAGCAATTAACATGCAGCCTCTGTACTTACCGTATAGATACGTACCATCAACGCACAATACCGGCCGGCAGTGTGTGAAACCAGCCGCACATGGACCAAAGCACCAGAAAATTCTTTGAAACCTGACAGAGCCCTCGACGTCTGTTTCTGTGGTTTTTAACCGGTATACGGTCCCCGGATTTGATGCTTTCATGGCTTCTATAAAAGGGACCAGTGAGTTGTACGAGCTTTCCCAGTCCCCGAATATCTTGCACAAAGCCTTTCTACGAGCATCCCATGCCTTCACATACGAAATCTGAATTTTATGCTCTCCGCTAACCAAGAGCCGTATCTCTCGGGGAGTCATGGCCACATCTGTACGGATCAGGGGCATGATTAGCGAGCAAATGTAAGATGAAGTGCAATTCCGGTGATCCTGTAACATGATAGAATTGATGCAAGTGTGTTCTTGGTTGTATTTCGTGACCTTCCAAGCCTTGGCTTTTTTGGAACAACATGCATGCAATCTCCACTGACATTCAGGAGCTTTCGTACATACCACAGTATAGTACGTCTTATTTGACTCTTCGGTTTTAAATGTAACGTTTTGCTGAATGGACCACGACTTCAGCTTACAAATAAGATCTCCTTTTTCCTGAAATAAATCCCCGACGCTGATGCAATCTTCGCTTGCTGCTGTCGCGTCCAAATAGGGTGCCGTATTTACTTCTGCAACGGCTAAGTCTACCCAACCATCATCTTCCAGCGGATCGAGGCCGGGATCTTCTAGTTCGACAAAATCGTTATTCGCAACCATACCATCAAAGAATGCTACCTCATTCAATCCAGCAGCATATTCCACGCTATCCTCCCCCTGATGATCTTCACCGGTTTCATCATCATCACTGCCACACATATCAATATCACCCGCAGCAACATAAGGCTCGGGTGCAATATATGATGGTTGTGGTCGGTGTAATGTGGATGGTTCGGGGTGAGAAGACCGGAAAGATGTGGACGGACATGCTTGGAATGCGCTGCTTGGATCGTGTTGGAATGATGCGGAGGTATGGGGAAATCTGCGTTTAGTATATAAATTGTTATTATAATATTATTCCTTAATATTTTTGTAACTAAATCATCACTTGTTTCAAATTTATTTACCTGTGGAAGGCTGTGTATGGTAATCCTTGTTGTTCTTCTGGGGTGCATGTAACTGCAGCAGTCGACTGGGAGAACCTGGATTTATGCATTTTATTAAATGTTTGAATATTAGTATATAGGTATTACTAAAATGTTTAAATATGGGTTTATAAAATGTTTACCTATGTGCTTGAAGATTTGAATAATGTTGTGTATAGTCATATCCACCGGCACTGACGGCATCATCGTTGACCATGTGACCGTACCCCCAGGAACTATCTCCAGCATTACCATCAAAATTACCCGTTGGAGGGATATCTGATACTTCCAATTGGTCCTTCTGAACTAAAAGTTCGAAAGAATGCTGGGCGCTCGAGAGACCGAAATCTATCATCGAAGATATTGATGCATCGTCTACAATTTCAACCAATGCATTTCCACTGAACATAGGCCATATACAACTTAACTTAACCCTACTTTCACGGGGATCGTATTTCGTAATTTTGAACACTTTAGCCTCTAGTTCATCATAAGTCGTTGATGCTTCCAATCGCATGATTCGTGCAGACCCGCCCATATACTCGGGACCTTGTGCACTTGTGATAACCTGGCCATCGTATTTACATACAACAAATATACTTGGGGAGGCCATAATCCTGCACAAAAAAATGGGTAGTTAGCGACCAACGAATAAACCATCGGCTTAGACGGGCCGGATTTTATGAAGCGTCGTTGATTCGGCATATCCAAATCGACCACGCCCTCGTCACCTCTCTGGTCGAACGTTGGAGAAAAGAGACCCACACATTTCATCTAAGATGGGGTGAGGCCACAATCACACTCCAGGATATTGGCCTTTCACTCGGTTTACGGGTCAATGGGCTTGGTTTGGTCGCTGGAAAAATTGTTGGTCCAGATACTGACCACCCATACTGGGATACATATGCCGAGTCTGCTCTCGGACAGGTAAACAATTTCATTCTGCTTTCCCTATTTAGTGTACCTATTTTATGTTTTACATTATTTCTGGCTTTAATATTTAAAAAAATGCTAATATCAGGCACCAGGAGGCCACAGTAAAGGGTATAAAATCAATTTGAACTGGTTAAGAGATACATTTAGTAATATCCCTGATGAAGCCACCGATGAAGTTTTGGATAGACATGCACGTGCCTACTGTACATGATCGGTACTTGGTTGATGCCGGACCAATCAGCAACGCATGTCCATCCATTATACCTTGGCTTCCTAGCGGATTTTGATGTCTGTGGCCAATATGCTTGGGGAGCAGGGGTCCTGGCCTTTCTTTATAAGGAACTCGATAAAGCATGTGCTCCTACGAAGAATAAAATTTGTGGATGCAGTACATTACTTCAGGTAAATTCTTTATTTTTCACAGCTAGAATTTTGCAATATTCGTTTTCTCTCTTATAATCTGAAACTTTATTTGTAGATCTGGTCGTGGGAGCATATGTATATAGGAAGACCAGAGAATATTAAAATAACTGGCTTGGATATCCCCGGAAAGCCGCTCGGCTGCTGGTGGAATGGGAAGAAAGCGTATAAGGCTCCTCGTCGAGTGCTTAAGTACTATAAAGATGAGTTGGATCGCATGGAGGCGGTTCAGGTAATCATAATTTAGGTAATTTAATTTGTTTTACAATTTTGAAATACCTAAATCATAATTTTTTTACTATGTTATTTGCGCAGTTTCTGTGGATGCCTTATATAGCATATCGTCTAGAAAACTCACCCGGCATCTGTCTCGAAGGAGAGCCGGTTTGGCGGGCTCGATACCCACTCCTCTGCATCAATGTCGTTGTTATGCACCTCCCGGATAGGGTTTTGCGGCAGTTTGATAGATTGCAACATATTCCTGTCCCGCCGCCTTCGCCTATGACAGTAGAGGGAGACATACGAGGAGGAAATACGGAGCGTGATTGGAGGGAGCATCATCATCAGTATTTGCTGAGATGGGAGGATAGGCAGCATAGTATTGCCTTACAGCAAATAGGTGACCACACAGCTACCGACGCTACCAAAGTATATCTACAGTGGTATAAGCGTGTCACCATAAGATATCTTTCTGCTCCTCCCAAAAACTTCCCAAACATCTCGCGGTACGAGCCTAGAGGCCACATGGAACGAGATTTGGTAAGCCGCCCTCTTTATATCATATTACTTTTTAACATCCGGCGGTATGAGTCAATACTTATTTCTTATTTCTAATGTAACGACAGACTCGTGGGTTGCATCTCGTACAAACAATGGTGCAGGAACCATACCCGACTGATGCTGGTCCGGCATCTCAGGCTCGATTTTCAAATGTCGACCAATTTATTGGTGATGTATTTGGTTCATATAGTATTTCTCAACATTTATCGCCGGCACCGCAGCCACAGTATGAACCGGCACCGCAGCCGCAGTATGACCCGGCACCAGAGCCGCAACATCAAGGAGATCCAGCGCAGCAGGATCAGTGGTTTGGATCACCATACCGTCAGCAGCAACCCTGGCATACCGGACAGGCGCAACAACACCAGTCTTGGGGATCAGGTTTTGCAGAACAGCCGTCTTGGGGGTTAGGTTTTGCGCAACAACAGCACCCTTGGGGGTCAGGATTTGCGCAGACATGGGGCTAAGGTTTTGTGCAAAATCAACCGCATGAAACCGGGACAGGTTCTTCGCTACAACTGCCCAGTTGGAACACGGATTTAGCGTCCTACGCAAATTTGTTGGGAAGCAGCACATATCCGACACCTGTCCCACATTCAGGTTCAGGATTTGTGGATCAACAGCCTGTCCAAGACGTTGCTGAAGACGAAGCTGAAGCAGAACCCGAACCCGAAGCAGCAGAGCAGACGCCGACGCCGCCACCGCCATCTATCCAAGAAACAGGTGGTTCCTCCAGTCATCCCAGGAGGCATAGGCTTATGTCAAGCCTTCTCGGATTTCATAAAGGAAAAGGGAAAGGAAAAAAATAGCATTTACATTTTACAAATAGATAGGATTTTTTGGCATTGTAAATTTTGACGGATTCAGTCTGTAAAAAAAAAATTTGATATAGTGAAATTTTATTCTTTAATTTAAATGTTTTTTTTGTCTATTTAATTTTATTTTATTTTTAAGAATTATAATTATAATTATAATTATAATAATAATAATATTATAATTATAATCGTTAATAATTATAATTAAAAATTAATTTAATTTAAAAAAAAAAGTGGCGGGTTCTGGGAACCCGCCCCCTATACAAATGTATAGGGGGCGGGTTCCCAGAACCCGCCCTCTATAGAGGGCGGGTTCTGGGAACCCGCCCCCTATACTGGGGGTGGGGGGGTGGGCCAGGGGGTGGGTGAAACCATCCTATTTTCGTAAATAAAATTTATCCCCCCCTATTTTTATAATTTAATTTTAAAAGTATAATAATTCAAAAAAAAAACCCTTCTGTTAAAGCACCAACAACTTTAAACCGTAGAGAACGCTATCATGACTAATTGTCAACACAAGTCAATGTTTAATGGTGTTCATAGTGTATATAAAATGACATTTTTTTTTCTTTTCCAAAAGGCAGTTAATTAAACTATTAGTTGTTTTTGAAGGAACAAACCGAGCAAGACGTCTTACACAATAAGATAAATTAAAATAAAATATTTAAAATATTGTGCCTATAGATAAATAGTAAGCATTTGAACTAATATTTTATGATTTTATTTATGAAAAAGTAACGGATCATTACCGTTATCTTACAAAAATGCAATCACAAGATATAAGTTTTACTTCACACAATAAAAGTCCTTAATACATCACATAAAAGTTGCAGACAAAAAAAGGCTTCTATTACTTATTTCAAATATCGACACTTCCTAAATTGAATGATTTACAAATTCAGGCTTAAGAACCTTCCTTCTCTTCTTATCCAATAGATGAATACTATTAATAGTATTTTTATCCTTAACAATAATGCCGCAAAATGTATCAATATTCATAATGGCATAGTCATCATAATCATCGAGAGATTTAGTAGAGGAAGTAGAGCGTTTCGTACCCGGTTTCTCTTTAGCATTCTTAAACGAGGAAGCAGGTCCATACGACAGAGAACGGTATTTACTAAAAGCAGTAGAAGTAATCAATTTTTTGTTGGAGGTCTTCTTAGTGCGAGGTGGTGTGAATCCAGTAGGGATTATAAGGTCTCCGTCCGAGCCCGACTCATTCGAATAAAAACTTTGCATGATTAAATTATCCGAGTTTACGGGTTTAGATACCACATCTTCTTAAGTGATTTTAGTTAAAGATTTGTGCAAGTCTTCTGGTTTGGATTTATCGAAATCATTAGCAGCGTTCATTATGACTGGTTGAGTATCAACTACTTTTTGCACCATAGAAGGCTCTGAATTTTTGTGACGGGTCTCATTATGTACTAGTACTTCAGCAGAGATTAAAACAAAGTCAGTCAATGAGTCACTTAGTGTTGGGTATGTATGCCCTAGAGGCCATTATTGTATATGTATACATGTGGATGCTTGGACATATGTATGTACAGGACAATCTTACTCGATATGATAGTATGCTATCTGGTTTGTCTTTATCTTAACATATGCGTATGTTTTACTTGATATTACATATCATTTATACATGTTGATAAAACCCGTAGGATCATTGCTTGACTACCTGCGTTATGATGACGATCATACTTGTGGGAGCTGGGTAGTCGATAAGTACATCCTTAAAAGGTCCCTAGTCGTGGGAGTATCCAGACCGGGCATCGATATTCCGGAGTAGACTAGTGTATACGTTTCTAGACCCCGACGAGAGACGATGGTTGGTCCCGCAGCCATTGGTCTTTTGCACCTAAGATCATATACATGTGCTCACTAGGGGTGAGTACACTGGACGGACTCACCGAGAACTTCTAGATGGTACTATACCTATCGTCATATAGCAGTTCTCAGGTATCATGAGTACAGGTTATTCTTCAGACCTGAGATCGTCATTTGTCTCGTGTGAGTTCCCACTATACTTTGATCACTATCCTACCATGGCTCTACTGAGTCGTGAAAACAGGTTTTGGTTGGGTATAGTCCCGAGCTACATGGAGGCAGTGAGCGATTGTTGGGGATTCGTCTTTTCAGGTATAGGGAGTCGATATCGCACTGTGTTCGATTGGCCAGCACCATAAGACCTTGACCAAGGCAGTTGGGATTTACTAATAGGTTGATCAGTAGTTTCCCGGATTGGTCGTGAGCCACATCAGCACGAAATATCGGGTTATTAGGGTCTGACATTTACCACCCCCTAGACCCGGTATGCGATACTCAAAGACGAAGAGACCGGACTTTACGGAGATTGTCACAGATACACTCAGTAGGGATCCGGATGAGTTTGCTCGTCGGCCTTCTGTTTCGACAGGTACCTGGATAGTCGTTACGTACAGCTAGTGCCACTGACGTACTTGTGGTTATGGATTGATCTAGTAACTTACTGTCGGCGTACTGTCGAGTCTTTAGAATCCCACACAGAGGGTTTCCCTGGTTCAGGCGAAATGATGTAGTGGCCGTATTGGATACGTGCAGGGTTCCGATCAATTGATTGTACTAGTTGGCCGGACTTTCAATCGGACAGTTGATAATACTAGCCGGATCGGGATTGAGCTGGATTATTAAATCAGGTATTGATTTAATAATTTACATATATGTATTTCGATATGTATATTCTAATATTATGTTCTTTGTGTTATTCTATCTTTTTGGGTATTCGTATTTCGATACGAATACAGGTATGTATATACAGTAGAGTGTAATCCGTATTTATACGGAAAACATTCTAAAAGGAAGACAACTCATTTTAGACTTTTCCATTTATCTTTAAAGGGAATAATGATGTGTAAAAAGAGGTGTGGGGAGTATGGTGAGAGCCATACTTCAATAGTAATGACAAATGAATTTTTAATTCATTTGTGCAAACTATTGAAGCATGGTTTGTTTTTATATTGTGAGAAAATGTTTTACAAAACCATAGATGGTCTTTTTCCCTCTCATAGTTTTTCTCATTCTCACCATTTGCTTCACTCTCCTCTCTAGTTCTTGAGCTCCTCCACCTTCATCTACAACCTTCTATCTACAATCTCTTGAGTTGAGAATCAAGAAAGGAGGTGAGATAGAAACACACTTAGAACCATACATTACATCATAGACTATTTAGATTAGCAATCTAAAGTTTCTAGTTGCTCCACTAGACTCTTAGTGTGGAGCTAGAGCCATGCACTACATCTTTCAGATGGATCATCTTCAATGGAGGGAGACCGACGATCAAGCTCGATCCAGGAGAACTCAAGGAGCAAGGAAATATGAACAAGCTCGATCAAGGAGATCCCTAGGTGCAAACGAAGATAATAAAAGACCGAAGGACACGAACCTTTTGGTGAGAAACTTCTATCACAGTAGTTAGCTCCTCTCATGTTAGCTGGTTTAGGTTTATGGTAGTATCTTGGTCGGGTTTTTCTAGCGCCGTTTTCAAAACCCTAAAAAAAATTGTTCCGCAAACGGCCACGGTAGATGGTCAGGACGCTAGGAAATCCCAACATGGTATCAGAGCCAGCCCATGAAACCTTAGCTAGCTAGTTTAGACGTGTTTAAAATATTGATCGACAAAATTTTTCCAAATCACAATTTCTTTCGATATACTTTCTGTCGAATTTTAAAAAGTGTTCAAAAAATTATTTAGAGTGCCTTAAAAATACATGCAGGGTATTTTAGAAAGCCAAAAGAAATTTGGGCACATAAGCTCTTCATTCCGCTGCGAAACCACCGCGAAAGATGCTTGTTCCGAAATGGGGCCGTTGTGCACTAAAATTCTTCTGGAACTCTATTGTCTAGAAATATGATTTTTGGGATATATATTTTTGGCCCAGATTTGTTTGAGTACTGGTTAGCACTTAGGGCCTATACGAAAAAGTTTTTGTCGATCAAAATTTTAAATTCGAGTTTATCAGTACATATGTTAGTATCTACGACCGTGAATATCATTGAGCGGTATAACCCGACTAATTGCTATATGTTCTATTAGACGGGTTTACGAACATGATATTCATGTTGATGTTATGTAATGTGCCGATATTGTGGTTGGATTGTCGTGGTGGATAGCCGATATTGCAATGGTAGCAGTACAGTTCAGATTCATTTGTGTATTCATTATTGCGGGGCGAGCGGCCGACATGTGGACAGCCGTCTCTGTCGGATTGTATATTATTTTATTAGGGCATGACCGGGTTGAGGTCAATGTCACCATTGTACATATATTTTTCTTTTCTGCACTAGGATTACCCCACGGTGGGGTGCTCGAATAGCCGGGTTCTAGAGGGCAACGGGCCCGCAACTCATGGCGTTGAGACAGAGGGGGCCTTAGTCTAGAATTGGCGGGCTATTTGCCGCATTCGTAGGGGGTATAGGATGACCTACAGAGGAGCGCTCAAGTTACCGGATCCCGTGAAGTGCTGGGTGGCTCATTCACTTTGTTGATTGGGGTTGCCTCACTTCTGGGATTAGCGGGTAACTTGCCGCGCTCGTAGGGGTTTAGGTTTTCATTGCACGACTATCCACATGACCGGAAACGTCGGGTTTTATTTGTGGGTCAAATGAAACCCGAGACTCCAAGATTATCCACCATTTTGTGTTGCTTGTTGTTGATCTGTGATGTTGCTTATATCATACCTGTGACGAATGTTATATATATATTTATATATACTAGTAGATGTTGTATATGTTTTGCGCCCGCGCTAGTCCAGCCCCCGCTCTGCCGTTAATTAAATAACTTAACGGTGTATGACGGGGCCCCATAGTGAATGAGGATGACATATACGTACATTGTATTTTTGTTCTTTTCTGGTGTGATAGGGATTAATTGATGGGACCGCATTAATTTTGATTAATGCAAGAAAAGAAACTTAAAAGATGTTGTTGGAATAAATTTCGCACCTCATTCTAGGAGGCAAGAGCCTAGATCCCTTTGCGGGGAGTGACCTCTTGAGCAAAAGTTTATACTTTAAATTACTTGGTTTTCTTCAAAACCACAAGTTTTCAAAAGCGGAGCCTAAACCACTCCTTTTCAAAACTACTTGGTTCCTTCGACGATATCAAGTTCATTACATTAAAGGGGTTTTTGCCAAAAACCCAGCCGTAGCCCTCCGTCGTTTCAGAAAATTAGTACTTAGTATTCGTGCTGCGTTTGTTGATTATTCGTCAAGGCGCGGTGAGCGATAGCTGAGTAATGATTCTCTGTTACATAGATAAATGCAATTGGTTAGGACAGTCGCGTGATTTTATTGATTATTCGTCAAGGGTCATGCGGGTGGGTCTAATGCAATCTTGGATTACGACGGGTTGAACTTAACTAGGATCTTTTGATTTGTTGATTATTCGTCAAGGTCACTAAGGTCTTAGGGGTAAAAACCACATCGGGAGTTTCAAATGTACAGGAAACTTGCTAGTGCTGTATACCTTCTGGAGTATGGTAACTAGAGTGGCTTCCATCTAGTTTATCACGCAATGATAGTTGGATCATGATCCCACTGATGAGTTAGATTACTCTTGGGAGATATTTTTCACTTCACAATTAGATAACCTATTAGGTTCCTAGAAAAGTGTTAACGGGGCTACGCGGAAACGAGGTTTATTTTAATTAAGTCCGTGCGAGAGCACAGGGAACCTCCCTCGGAGTACCAACACTCATCTGGCTGAACGGTTGGCGAACTTGTAAGGTGTTAATGATCCCATCTAGTTCTCCTTTTAAGGTTTGAAGGAGAATTTGAGGAAACTGTGGGAGCCGTCCTGATTAGATAAACTAATAACCAATCTAATCTTGCAAGAGCATACGCTGAGTGTTTCTTTTCTCTCTCTCCAGATAGCAACTAATTCATGGCTTAATCAAGATAATAAAATGTATCGCTTGACCGATCCGAATTCTTATTCGGGGCAGGGGAACGTCGGTTTGGCTCTAACTTATGACAACAGTCATGAGTATGAGCAAAGGAAAGAGGATTTCATGAATTCCTTGATGAACTTAATGAAGAAGAAGCATACTATTGCGTCTCCTTCAGGTGTTCTTGTTATTGAGAACCGCTTTTCGGTCAGTCCTACCTCCTGAGTAATAGATACCGGATCAGAATCTCATATCTGTAATTTATTGCAGGGACTGAGAAAAAGTAGGATGGTTGGACCTGGTGATATGTCCCTCAGAGTAGGGAACGAAACACAAGTTGATGCTTCTGCCGTCGGTGAATATCACCTAGCATTGCCAAATGGCAATACTATGATTTTGAATAATTGCTACTATGTACCTTCCATGGTTTGCAACATCATATCAGTTTCTTTATTTGATAAAGATGGATATAGTTTTGTTCTTGATAGAAATATCATGAACATTTACCTTAATAAGGTATTGGTTGCAGAAGGTACACTGTGAATGGTATCTATATTCTAAATCAAAATGCGGTTTTCAATATACAAAACACACGTAAGAGGAAGAGTTTAGAAATGAACGAATCCTACTTGTGGTATTGTAGACTTGGTCATATCGGAGAGAAAAGACTAAGTAAGTTGCATAAACATGGATATTTGAATATGTTCGAATTTTCATCTTATGAAACTTGTCAGTCCCGTCTCAAAGGAAAAATGACCAAATTTCTGTTCACCGGACACGGAGAAAGAGCAACAGAGATTTTGGGACTCATATACAGTGATGTATGTGGTCCGATGTTTATACATGCAAGGGGTGGGTTCTCGTACTTCATCACATTCACCGACGATCTCTCTAGGTTCGGATATGTGAATCTCATGAAACACAAATCTGAAGCTTTTGAGAAATTCAAAGAATACAGAAACGAAGTAGAGACCCAGACTGGCAAACGTATCAAGATCCTCCGATCTGATAGAGGAGAGGAGTACTTGAGCACGAAATTCCTAGAATACCTAAAAGAGAATGGAATTCTCTCTCAGCTTACTCCTCCGTATACACCACAACACAACGATGTATCGGAGTGGAGGAATCGTACCCTTTTGGATATGGTTCGCTCCATGATGAGTAGTGCTGAGTTGCCTCTTTCATTCTGAGAACATGCGCTTCAAATAGCAGCATATCTTTTGAATCAAGTTCCGACCAAATCCATACCTATCACTCCATATGAAATATGGAGTAGTAAGAAACCATGTCTTAAATTCATTAAAGCATGGGGTTGTTCGGCTTATGTTAAAATGCAAAAACCAGACAAATTAGAAGCACGATCAGTTCTATGTAAATTTGTGGGATATCCTAAGAATTCACTAGGATATCCGTTCTACCATACTAAGAAAAAGAAGGTGTTTGTATCTCGCCACGCCACCTTTTTGGAAAGGGAATTTCTTGCAAAAGAAATTAGTGGGAGTATGGTAGAACTGGAAGAAATTTCTGAACCACAAAATGTAACTGAAGATTTCGTGGAACAGCTAGATTCAGTAGTCCCAGACGAACCTTAGCCACTTCGAAGATCTAATAGGATTTCTCATCCGCCCAAGAGATACTACGGTTTTCTCATAGACAGGGATCGAGAGGATTGCATCTTGGAAGAAGATGATCCTACTAGTTTCAAGCAGGCCATTATCTGTAGGGACTTTGATAAATGACTGGATGCTATGCGATCCGAAATGGAGTCCATATACACTAATAAAGTGTGGACCTTAGATATTGCTCCACCGGGGATAAAACCCATTGGATGTAAATGGATTTACAAAAGGAAATTTGGTGTAGATGGACATGTGGAAACCTATAAGACTAGACTTGTTGCAAAAGGTTTTCGTCAAAGACTATGTGTGGACTATGACGAAACCTTTTCTCCACTAGCTATGCTCAAATCCATTCGAATTCTACTTGCCATTACTACCTTCCATGACTATGAAATCTGGAAGATGGACGTAAAAACGGCTTTTCTAAACGGAAGTTTGGAAGAGTGCGTTTATATGGATCAGCCGGAAGGTTTTGTAGACAGTGGGAGCAGCGGGAAGGTGTGCAAGTTTCTTAAATCCATTTATGGATTAAATCAGGCAGCGCGGAGCTGGAACATATGTTTTGATGAAACAGTCAAGGAGTTTGACTTCATCAAGAACGAAGAAGAGCCTTGTATATATAAGAAGATTGTAGGACGAACTGTCGTATTCCTAATCTTGTATGTGGATGACATTCTTTTGATAGGAAATGATATTCCTATGCTACAATCGGTCAAGCTGTTCTTGTCACAAAAGTTCTCCATGAAAGACCTGGGTGATGTCTCGTACATTCTGGGGATTAAGATCTACAGAGATAGATCCAGGAGATTATTGGGACTTTCGCAGTCCAGGTATATAGAGACCATACTAAAGAGATTTAGTATGGAAGATTCCAAGCACGACAACATATTGGGTTACGATAGCGCCCTGGCCATCTACCGTGGCCGATGCGGAACAAAATGATATTTAAAAAACTTGGCGCTAACGAACCCGTCTAGAATCGAACCATAAACCTATACTAGCAAACTAATAAAAAAACTAAACTACTATGATAGAAGTGTTATACCGAATGAACCAAGTCTTTCGGTCTTCCATCATCTTCCTTAGCTCCTTTAGGCGTGCTCGATTGAACTTGGCCGCCGGTCTTCCTTCGTCGAAAATGATCCATCCGAGAGATGTAGCTCATGGCTCTAGCTCCACATCAAAAGCAAGTGAAGCAACTAGGGATTCTAAGTTGCAAATCTAGAATGCCTAGGATGTATTGAGTGTTCTAAGTATTTATCCATCTCACCTCATCTCTTGATTCTCAACTTATGAGATTGTAGAGAGGAGGTTGAGCATGAAGGTGGAGGAACTCAAGAAACTCAAGAAAGGAGAGTGAAGCATGATGGTGAGAAGAAAACTCATCTCTCAAAAATAATGAGCCATCCATGGAGAGATAAAATCTCATAGCATGGTTTTGTAAAACATTTCTTTTCAATTTAAAATCAAGCCCATGCTTGAATAGTTTGCACAAATGAATTAAAAATTCATTTGTGCACACTATGCAAGCATGGTTCTCACCATACTCCCCTCTCTCAATAATCCACCTCAATATCCATTTAAAATAAATGGTTAAATCCAAAATGAGGTGTCCACCTTCTAGAATGTTATCCGTATAAATACGAATTACATTCTACTGTATATACATACATGTATTCGTATCGAAATACGAATACTCGAAAAGATAGAATAATACAAAGAACATAATACTAGAATATACGTATCGAAATATATATACGTAAATTATTAAATCAATACCTGATTTAACAATCCGGCTCAAACCCGAGCCAGCTAGTATTATCAACTGTCCGATCGAAAGTCCCGATACATAGTACAATCAATCGATCAGAACCCTCTACGTATGCAATTCGGCTACTACATCGTTTCTCCAGAACCAGGGAAACCCTCTGTGTGGGACTCTAAAGACTTGTCAATACGCTGGCAGTGGGTTTAACCACAAGTACGTCAGCGGTACTAGCTGTACGTAACGGTGTTTGCCGCCGAAAGACGCGACCGGGATGTTGGTACGTCCGGCCTGAATTTTAGGGGGCAGATGCTATTTGGTTTTATATGTCCACCTCTTCGAAGATGCCAAGTTGATTTATGGCACCGTATATCGGAGATTTAGACAGATGCGGCCATTGTAGCAGACTTCATCAGATTCCCCCTCATTTGCGAGGGGTTTTTGATTGTGGGGACGCTCTTCCCTGCAGCCGCAAGCCCCAGTTAATTACGCTACCGCTTCGCGGTAACCACTTTCTCCTTCTCCAGATGTTCACTTCGTGTCATGTGTGTTTGTTTTGTTTTTGGTGCCCGTGGATTGTATACGGAGACTAATTTATGTTGTCGCCCGTAGGGTGTGTATTAGTCCAAATCTGGATTTTCTTAGATTTGGGTTTGGTTGATTTAAGGATCGTTAACCTTGTTTGAGATTAAGATCAACTTAAATGTTTGTTAAGGATACGTTAATCTAATTTTAGACTAAGATCTACTTAATAAGGTTTGAGGATCATTTAGATCCAACGAAAGAGCATTTAGGCTCTATCGTTTTAGTTTAAGGACGTTACGGTCCATTGGGTTTAGGGACATCATAGTCCATGGAGTTTAAGGACATCATAGTCCATAGTTTAAAGACGTCATAGTCTATAGAGTTTAGTTTAGGGACGTTGCGGTCCATTGGGTTTAAGGACATCATAGTCCATGGAGTTTAAGGACATCATAGTCCATAGTTTAAAGACGTCATAGTCTATAGAGTTTAGTTTAGGGACGTTGCGGTCCATGGGGTTTAAGGACATCATAGTCCATGAGTTTAAGGACCTCATAGTCCATGTTTAAAGACGTCATAGTCTGTAGAGTTTTAGTTTGACAGTTTGGGGATGCGCCAAAAGTTATCGGTTATTGGGACCCTTCATCTATCTGAAAACGTTGAAGAATTACAACGACATATATCAGAGGTGTGGAGAGATGTACCCTCGAACCAATGTCCCGACTGGAGGGGAATGGGATGAACACCATTTTAGATGCCATCTGTTGGGAGCTCATTAGTTATCTTTGGGACTGAGATCGGTTTTGGGGACTCTGAGCATGAGGTGCTCAATTGATGGTCCTCGGGAAATTTGGTCTTAGTTTGGCTAATATTAGCCTTTCATAGTGTTAAACACTAATATATGCTCAATGCTCACATGCTCCCACGTGAGGTGCTTGAAATAGTGTTAAACACTAAAAATTTGAGGCGCTCACGTGGGGTCACGTGAGGCGCTTGAAGTAGTGTTAAACACTAAAAATTTGAGGCGCTGTTTCTTTGGGTTTATTCCCTTGTTCTTTTCTGAGCGCTAAGCGCTATTGGGTCACGTGAGATCATGTGAGGCGCAAAAAAAAATAGAAACCGCCTTTGATTTATTCCCTTTTTGCTTTGTAAGTGCTAAGCACTACTTTGGGGTCACGTGGGATCATTTTCGGTTATCCTCTTTTGTTCATCAAAGGTGCTCATGTGGGAGCATGTGATCGACTGTTATCATGTTGGGTGACAATCCTTTTGCGTGCATGGAGATCCTGAGTTTCGAGACTTTCAATCCCACTGTTTTGTAAGAATTAAATTCTTAGGACTTAGTTTTTCTCTTAGGTTTGGGATCTGCATGGCAGAATCTTTCACTATAAGGAAGAACTAAGTTCTTATATGAAGGGTTAAACCCTTATTTTATCAGAGGAATTAAATTGCTATATACTTTTTGGGAGAATTAAATTCTCTGAACATAGATCTCCCCATAGGTTTTTGTTCTGCATGGCAGAATCTCCCCGATGAGAATTAAATTCTCAACTTGTGGGGAGATCTGCTTCTGCAGATCTCAACAAGAGGAAGAACTAAGTTCTTTTTTGAAGAGTTAAACTCTTATAGAGGTGAAAAAGAGACGAGATATTATCTGTGCTTTGTTCCTTCTCTTATCTCAGGTTTTTCTTTCTGTTTTCTCTCTTTAACTTGAAGTTTATGGGGGGTTGGGGGGTTCTCTCTTTTTCTTCTTCTCTTTTTGGCTCTTATTTATAGGAGAAAGAAAAGAATCAATTTGTTCGGAAAATCTCTTATTAAGAGATTTTGATTGATTTTATAATCAACCAAAATGATCTTTTAGATCAATCAGTGAATTTTATTCACCGTTGGATTTTTAATCCAAGGACTTCTGTTTTACAGAAGATATTTCTCACAAGATTAGGAAAATATTTCGCTATACAGAATCTTCTTCTGTAAATTGGTTATTTTTAATCACCATTGGATTTTTAATCCAACGGCGCTCTGCTTTACAGAGCGCAATCTTTCTTGTTTACAAAGATCTAAGAAAATGTTTTCCAAATAGAGCTTTGACCCCTTTTATTTTAGAATTTAATTCTACCGGTTCAGAAGGCATAGGAGCACATCACGTGCAGCACGTGACCCCACAAAGTTAAGCCCATTAAAGAGCGTCACGTGCTATCACGTGAATTTTTCTGGCCAATTGTTTGTTTTTAGAAGGCGCTTATATACATTGTATATAGAGGTCACGTGTCTGGACGTAAGGCTCAGTTTCAGCCTTGTTTTGTCAAGCGCAGTGCCTATCACGTGTGGGCACGTGATGCTCCATTTGGGGACTTTTCCCATTGCTTTTTATATTTATTATTCAGTTTTCATGAGGGAACAAATGCCCCCACAACGTTGTTCTCACGTGTCTTGCACGTGAGTGCAACGCTGTCGCCTTTACAGCCGTTGGATTGCCTAGGGGAACGGGGAGGTGAACCGCCCTTGTCACGTCTTATAAATGCAAGGGTTTGGTTCCTTAGGCAGCCATTGTTTCTTTCATCTTCTTCCTTCTTCGTTTTCTTTGAGAATTTAATTCTCCTCATCAGAGCATGGTTCTCTGCCATTGTAATTCCAGAGTTAAACTCTGTCAAAAAGAAACCCCTTTTTAGGTAAAGATCTTGCACATCATCAAAAAAAAACTTTTCTTTTCGAACAAAAATTTCTGGATTTTAAATCCATTATGAGAGCTTTGCTCTCCTCTGAAACCCATCTCCTAGAGATCCAAAGATGTGATTTTTTTTTAGCAGTAGACCTCCATATCTCGGGCATTCCCTTCTGATTTTTTGAGGATTTATGGTATTTTGTTTCTCATATATTTTTTATGAGTTCTTGGAATTTAATTCCATCACATAAAAGGAATTTAATTACTCTGGCGAAGAGCTTATCTCTGAAAGATCAAGAGGACCCTTCGGGAGTTTTATTCCGTGGTGTTCTTGAAATCTTTTCATAAGGCTTTACCCTTATTCGTATAAATTTGAATTTGTTGCGTGCTTAACAGAACTTGTTTTCCCAAGAATTTGTTTGAATTCTAATGTCTGTTTAATGAGGATCTTCTTGATTAGTTTGATTACTAAACTCTCACTGATTTTTCTTTTCAGACACTATGGCCGCTCATATGTACGATCTTGACGAAATTATTTCTTATGAAGACACTCGCGCACAAGGCCGTTGCCAAAACCAGGAGTTTACAAACGCCTAGTGCGCTGAGATTATGAATCGCTTTAATGAATACAACGGTCGACTTCTTTCTCTTCGCTCCGCTCTTTTGAAGCTCGTTGTGAGAGCGATTTGGGAAGCACTTCCTGGATTTTATGAAGCCATGCCGTTTAAGGCATTGGATGATGCCGAAGACAAGGTGCACTCAGTATATCTGATGGGCCTGATCTCGAATAAGTGGCGAGATAATCTCGTTGATATCTTGCATCAAATTTTCCAACAGACGACGATAATCTCTGCCTATCAGATGACGGATGACATCAGTGAGGACCCTGACACTTGCATTCGTGAGAGGATGCACACGAGAATGGCCAGAGAGGCCAGAAGCATTTTAGACGGCCTTACTTCTGAATTTCTCAATCCATGTCCCGGATTTAATGTTTTACCATTATAAACATTTCCTTTTATTTTTACATCATGTACAAGTTCTTAGAGTCTGAATGACAAAACTTCATGTTTACCCTCCTTTCTTTTTATGTTTACACGTGTTCTGTATGTGGTGTTGTTATATTGCTGTTGGTGTTCATGTGTTTTGCGCAGGAGGCACCGTTGGGGATTTTAATCCTGCACTAGCGCCTGTGCTCACGTGTTATGCACGTGTGGTGCCATTTTAGTTTTCAAAAGGGATCAAGTCTGGTGCTCACGTGGCATGCGCGTGAGGCTCTGCTGATGAGGTCGTTTCATCTTCCTACACTGATTCCAATGAGTCACTTCTTTCATTTCCCATGCTCTCCCCTTTTCCTAGGTCTTGGGAATAGTTCCACCATGCACAACATTTTCTGTGCATAGTATTGAATACTCCCTTTTATAACCTGAAGCCATGCATTTCTTCCTTTCTAAAGAGAAAACCATTTAGACCTTAGGGTGATCATCTTGAGAAACAAATCAAAGGTTATGGATTGCAACCGCCCTCACGCTCGTCGACAACCATGGGAGGTGCCCATTGAGGAGATTATTCCTCGCTTTGCCGCACGGCTAGTAGACCCTATTTTTACCGACGTTCAGTGTGACGCTGTGATGTATGAGATCCTGACTCGTAGGGGCTCTCCTCTTCCTATGGGCTCCATTTGGCACCGGATGATCTTTCTATCCGTGCTTGCCGATATCCCCCCTCATCCGGCGGAGATGACTCCGGCGATTCTTGATACGGCAGAGGACAAAATTGAGTGTTTCCATGAGGCACACTTAATTACCCAGCCTATGAGGGATCGTTCAGTTCATTTACTGAGTCAAATAAGGGCCCGGCAGGCCATCATGTTCGCTTTCATTGATGAGCACGGTGCTAACCGGTGGGGAGCAACTCCTCGCGAATACCGTCGCTTCGACATGTTGGAGAATGCAGAGAGGGAATTGGAGAACTTTGTATTTTGTTTTGTTAACCCCTGTATCTCTGATCCCATATTTGGTGATCTTTTCCCCGTAGAGTAGTATATTTAAATCGATGTATTTCTCTTATTATTGATTGTTGAATGCTTTCTGTTGAATTTTTATGTTCGTCATATATTCGTACGTGCATCCAGCCTGTGTACATGAGCTTTATATTTTACCCCTAGGAATTTTCTTTAAGCGCGAACATTATCGTCGTGTTGCCCGCAAATCAGCGCGTTTTGGATACCATTCCTATTTAAACAGGCATATAGTCGTGAATGCACGCTTAATGAGGTGTATACCAAAGACTCTCCTTACTGCCTTACATAGCGCATGATTTATGCATGTTTTGAATTGAGTATTGTTGTCGAGTGGAGGCTCAATCGGAAGTTTTCGGAAAGGGAGTTAGCTTCGAATGCTTTGGGGGGACTTCAAGCTCAACTCACTACTAAGACCACTCGTGCGTACGAACTTTGGCGGGTGCTTCAAGAAGCTATCACGGAGGTGGTGGCTCTTGATAAAGCCGTTATCTTTACCCGCGAGATGGTTGATGCTCACAAAGTTGCTGAAAAGGAGCTTGAGAGTCGGTTTGCCTTGTATCAGGCTCAACAGTCTCAGGCGGAGACCCGTCCCGTAGCAATAACAAAACTTGAAGCCGAGGCCTAGCGGAAGAAGGATGAACTGACGAATTTATTACACCGTTAGCCAGCTTAAAGAGATTTTTTTTGTATATTCTCCTTTTCTTGTATTCACTCCTGAATGAGAGAATATTTTGTATCCATTTTGATTCTTTTTATGACATGTATCTTGTATTCATTTTGAATTCATGAATAAAAGACATATTGTAGCGTCTTGAAAAGTCGTTTTGGTGTTTTCTTGAAATTCGGTGAAAATTCGGTATTTTTCCGAAAACCGTCTTTCTCGATATTTTGCAGTTTAGGGCTAATTATACTTAAAGTGGATAGGTAATTACTTGTTTTTAGTGACTAATGAGTTAATTATGAAATTTTGGTCATTTAAAAATTTTTCCCTATTTTTCATTTTTATATATTATTTTAAGCCGGTAAGAAAATGCATTAAATAAGCGATAAATACAAATTTTTCCGGGCTAATTTTAATCTCTAAAATTATGATAATTATAATCTAGTGATAACATGAATTTTTAGTAATTTATTTTGATTTTTAACCAATTTTTATGAATTGAAACGAATTTATTGAATTTTGGGCTAAAACTTGCAATTTTTGAGTTGTAGGGGGCCTTTTTGCATAAAATTTCTTTTGTAAAACCCCTCTATCTTTTTCCTCAGCCCTAGGACAGCCCCACCTTGTGTGAGACCAGAAATTTCTGGCCTCTCTCTTCTTGGTTTCTTTCTTGAGTTAAATTGTTGGTTTATGGATTAATTTAAATATATTGGATAAAGTATGATACATTGACTTTGGAACTTGACCCTTGACCTTCCCACTCACCCCACACCCTCCCCCATACCTCCTACCTGGCCGAAACCTGCACCCCTCTTCCTCATCTCTTTTCTTTGCATTTTTCTTCAATTTCCTTCAAGAAAATACATCAAAATCCATGAATTAATTCCAAAAATCCAAACAAAATCCTTATGCTATCATTATCCTTAACCATTCTTGCTTGAATCTTGGAGCTAGGAAGCCATTCATTGGAGCAAATTCTCTTGCTTGATCCTTTGATCAAGAGGTATAATTCTCATCAAGTTGCTTTCTTTTGCAAAAAAATTCCTTTAATTGTATGGTTAGTGTTAAAAGTTAGCTTATTTCTAATCTAGTTTAAAAGAAGTAGTTTGTCTAAACTAGGGTTTTGAACCATGGTGGTTATTTAAGTTGTTAATAGTTAAGTTAGTTGTTAATGAACTAATCTATATAGTTACCTTGTTGATATAGTTTTCAATTTTGCTAAATTAGTTAATTTTAGAAGGGTGGAATTGTTGTTTTGAAATTTCAAGAGAGGGTTTATGTTGGTATTGGTTTGTGAAGCTTGATTAGTGAGTGGATTAAGTTTTAGAAAGCATTATTTAAGTGATTTAAACCTAACTTGCTATCTAGTGTTTTGCTAACCTTAATCTAAGTGGTTAATTTGCTTATTAGGCTAAAATATAGTGTTAAATTAAGGTTTTTCAGGTATAGTTTGGTTTTTGTTTGCTAATTACAAAAATCAAGAGAAGGTTTTGTTTATGGAAATTAGGTTTTTTTAGCATAGTTGATGGTTTAAAATTAGTGTATTGGCTAGCTATTTGGTTAGTTTGGATGTTGGTGTTGGGTGGTGTTGACTTTGTCGCTAAATTGTCGATGTTTGCATCAAATTGCAATTTCTGCTTACTAGATTTTTATAAAAGTTATGTGATGAATTAATTTTGATATCTTGATGATTGTAATGGCTTGTCCCATGACTTTTAGGATACGTGAGTGCGGATTTTTGGGTAGTCGGGTTTTAGTTTTGCCGGGCGACCAAATCGGCGTTTTTCGGCAGTTTTTGCGATTTTCGCGTGTGTCCGCGCACTTTGTGCACGTTGTACCTAGCTAGCGAACGTTAGTAGTTTCGTTGGGGTTTTGCGTCGTTCTTGAATGTGTAACCCTATATTTGGTACTGATGTAAATTCCAGGTTCGGTCGCGGAAACGTCAGACGCGGCGCGAAAGGGAAAGGCGGTGATTGGACACAGCTAGCCAGGGATCCCGGTGAGTAGATTTAACATCTATGGGGGACGATCGTTTGGATGGCGCAAGTCGCCCGATAGATTTAGTAAAATGGAAAATAATAAATTGGATAATCACTTGTGACATTAGAATAATAATACTGGCATGATAATTGCTGCAATTAGATCAATATGTTATATCCATATACGCAAACTCAATTGTAGGACACATGCACCATTACCAGGTTTTTATATGCAGCACGAGCACTATTCATGTTTACACACACACCCTGGTAATTTCCATGCCACCACACTAGATAACCTTTAATTTAAATCTTTTACTAATTGATACTTAAATTGTGCTATTTCCTTAAAATGAAACCCTAGGATTGCTATTCATGTGCATGTACTTCATCATATTCATTGTTCATGCTTAATACATTAATCACACATCGCAATTTGATTATTGATATCATACGCACTCATTATCATTGATATATGCACTTATGAGGATTTCTTGGGATTTTATGATATTGCTGGATTTCGGGGGAAAACCGCAAAATTTCTAAACTTATTATATTTTTAAAATATGTAAATTGCGGTTTTCTAGTGATGTAAGTGTCGTCCACCATGAGTTTGCTGTGGTTTTTGGAGACCCGTTTCGAGGAGTTGGATGAACCGTTTCGGGTACATGGTGGACCCGGTAGGGTACCCCGGGGCAAGAAGCTCGTGGTGATGACGATGAGCCTGGCAGGGGACGGATTACCTACCGGTGACTTCATTGGGCACGGCGGATTTCCAGAGGGTACCGACCGGGGCCGCGAGAGGATGATATATTGATACTGAGTTGGGTCAGCCGGATGGCTGAGGCCAGAGACACTATGACATGGATTTATGAGATTTGAGACAGCTTTTGGGTGTCGTTGCTGGACACCGATTTTCGTCGATTCATTGACATTATGCTGGCATTCTAAAAGAGTTTCAAAAACAAAAGAAGATAAAATATTTCTTATATATACCTATTGAGACCCCAGATTTCCATGTTGCATACATATTAGCACACTGATGTTGTATACACACCTGCTAGTGCATCCAGTCATACCTGTATTTTAGATGCTAGGATGCTTGTGTGCATGCATACGATAGCCTTTGTAGATGTTATTTATTACTCACGAGTTGGCAACTCACCCCCGTTGTGCCACAGTCTTTTGCAGGTCCGCTCCGTCAGTTCAGTAGCGGCGGGCGCACTTGTCTTTTGCCTCCTTTGCCTGAGCTCGAGATTTTCTCATAGGTGGGTTATGTTACCTTTTTTGTACCACCTTGTATATTCTTGTATCTAGTGTACTCCATCTACTGTTCTACCAGATTATTATATATTGACCTAGAGATGAGACTGTGAGGTTTGTGGATTTTATGCTGTATTTTGGGGTCGAGCTCACTTGAGCCGACATGCTACTTTTTCATGCTTCCTTATGCTTTATTATGCTTGTTGTCATTTACATTGCGTGGGATTTGTGACCGCCTTATGGCGAAGAGCTAGCTCCCGCTTGGGGATGCCCTATTTTGTTGGATTCATGTATATATTTTGTTGTACCCATTTTTGGGGGCCAGTATTTACAAAGAAGACTCTGCCGAAATTTTTGGGAAAATTAGTATTGTTTTTAAAAAGGGTTTACATGACTTATTTGATAAACTTGCTTTCAAATTTCTTGGGTTTTCTTCACTCTTTTGCTTAATTGGTTTTGTTTTCTGGGCTTTGGCTTACTTATTTTACGGACGTCTTTAGACGTTTCGTAAACTTAAGTGCCAGTCACGTTCCGTACTCTGCGGGTCGTGACACATATACTTTATTTCATATTGGCGTGTCCCTTTTAGCAAATGCGTTCCGTAAATAGTCTATCTTGATCTCCTTGTAGGACAACGACAGCTTAGGAAACAGGTTCAGATCTGCCGCCTAAGACTTTTCAACTTTATGAACCGTGAGGGTCTCATAAAGACTTTTCTCCCTACGAGTCGAGAGGATCTCGTAGGTGAATTTTCTCCTTAGAAATTGTGAGGATTCCTAAGTATATATTTTTCTCTCGAGTGTCGTAAGGATCTCATAAGAGAATTTTCTCCCTTACAAGTCGAGAGGACTTATAAGTGGTTGGTAGGTTGACTTGTTTCCGAGACGGGGTCATTTGCTGACGTGTTTCCGCGACGGGGTAATTTGCTTACGTATTTCTGAGACGGGGTCATTTGCTGACGTATTTCCGAGACGGGGTCATTTGCTGACGTGTTTCCGAGACAGGGTCATTTGCTGACGTATTTCCGAGACGGGGTCATTGGATGACGTATTTCTGAGACGGGGTCATTTGCTGACGTGTTTCCGAGACGGGGTTATTGGGCGACGTATTTCCGAGACGGGGTCATTGGATGACGTATTTCCGAGATGGGGTCATTGGATGACGTATTTCCGCGACAAGGTCATTTGCTGACGTGTTTTCGAGACGGGGTCATTGGATGACGTATTTCCGAGACGGGGTCATTTGATGACGTATTTCCGAGACGGGGTCATTGGATGACGTATTTCCGAGACGGGGTCATTGGATGACGTATTTCCAAGACGGGGTCATTGGATGACGTATTTCCGAGACGGGGTCATTGGATGACGTATTTCCGAGATGGGGACGTATTTCCGCGACGGGGTCATTGGATGACGTATTTCCGCGACGGGGTCATTTGCTGATGTGTTTCCGAGACGAGGTCATTTGCTGACGTGTTTCCACGACGGGGTCATTGGATTACGTATTTCCGAGACGGGGTCATTGGATGACATATTTCCGAGACGGGGTCATTGGATGACGTATTTCCGAGACGGGGTCATTGGATGACGTATTTCCGAGACGGGGTCATTTGCTGACGTGTTTCCGAGACGGGGGTCATTGGATGATGTATTTCCGAGACGAGGTCATTTGCTGACGTATTTTCGAGACGGGGTCATTCGCTGACGTATTTCCGAGACGGAGGTCATTGGTTGACGTGTTTCCGAGACAGAGGTCGTTTGCCGACGTATTTCCGAGACGGAGGTCATTGGCTGACGTGTTTTCGAGACGGAGGTCGTTTGCTGACGTGTTTCCAAGACAGAGGTCATTTGCTGACTTGCTTCGCTTTCTGCGGTGTCGGGGCTGACTCTAGGTTGTCTGTGAACCGTAGAGTCTTGGAACCGGGGACTTTGTCGTAGCTCCGATTGGTGGTGTCGCGTCCGTGCCCTGCTGGCATGACGAGGAACGCCGTTGTTGGTCTTCTGGGAAGCAGATGTTGCTGTCGAGATCTGACTTTCCCTTTGACAGAGTTTTTTGGGACATGTGGTTCCTTTTTCATTTATGCCCATGGATTGTATACAGGGGTCAGTATGGACTTACCTGCAGGGCCAAAGTTTCATTCTTTCATTTTTTTATTTCTTTCCGCGATACTCTATCATTTCAGCTTTTTATATTGCGAAAGTCTCGATTGCCCAATCATTTTGGCTATTTTTCGCGGTGCCCAATCATTTCGGCTATTTTTGTTTTTACTCGCTGCTTTTTATTGTGAGTTTCCCAATCATTTCGGCTATTTTTGTATGCAAATATTTTACTTGCTGATTTTGTTGCAAGTTGTCCTATCATTTCGGCTATTTCATATGCATTTATGGCTCGCTGGCTTTTCGCCGCGAGTATGGAACTTAGGATCTGATACCAATCTTAGCATTAGCATCGATGCGACTGGAATATTGCCAGGAGCGAATCATCACTTGCCGTGAAATGACTTATAATTTGATACCGATTTAGGCATCAACATCGCTACCACTGGGACATTTCCAGGAGCGAATCATCATTTGCCTCTGTCGATGTCGAACAAAGATAGCTTAGCAAACAGGGTTAGGATCCTGTCGACTAAGGCTTTTGACTTCATGAGCCGTAAGGGTCTCATCAAGATGTTTCTCCCTACGAGTCGTGAGGATCTCGTAGGTGCGTTTTCTCCTTAGAAGTCATGAGGACTTCTAAGTAGTGTTTTCTCTTATAAGTCGTAAGGATCTCATAAGAATATTTTCTCCTTATAAGTCGAGAGGACTTACAAGTGTCTGTTCACCAAACAGGAGGATTTCACGCCATTGGCGGAACTTGGTGGGGGAGACGTTTATTTGTGCCCGTGGATTGTATACAACGGTCAATATTGAACCATTTGTAGGGCAGTCTGGGAAATATGATGGCTTAAGAACAGGTTCAGATCCCTGTAGCTTAAGGCTTTTGAATCTTATGAGCCGTGAGGGTCTCATAAGAGGGTTCTCCTTACAAGTCGTGAGGATCTCATAAGTGTAATTTCTCCTCAGGAATCGTGGGGATCTCTAAGTGTGTTGCTCCATTGTGAATCATAAGGATCTCACGCAGGTATTTTCTTCTTACCAGGTCGAGAGGACCTTGCAAGTGTGCATGAATTTTTTTACGAGTCTGCGCCCTTGCGGGTTTTCACAAACATCGCCGGTAGCCTTGCTGTTTTTACTCACGGAGCCCTTTCGGGTTTTCATCCGTGCCCATCTTGCTTATGGACGTACCGTTTTTTTTGTTTTTTTATTGCGTCAGCCCTAGGATGCTACGGTTCGTAGTAGTTTAAAGACGTTTCGGTCCGTAGCTAGTTTCAGGACATTGCGGTCCGTTGTTAGTTTAGGGACGTTTCGGTCCGGTGGCGATTTTGAGGCAAGGTTTCGCTCGATACTACTTATAGAGCTTGGGCTTGGGAAGATAGCGAGCGGACATAGGCGTCGTCATCTATCGTTGACCTAGGCCGTGACTCGCCAGGCGTAGTATTTTTTCAGGAACCGACCGTTTATTGGCCTGAAGGGTCTTTCGCCATTCATATCCATGAGCAAGTAAGCCCCACCTTGGTAGACTTTGTCTATGATGTACGAGCCCGCATAGTTCGGATCGAATTTCTCCCGTTTGGCGCGATTGGGGATCATAGGTCTCTTGACCACTAGCACGAGTTCGCCTTGGCGAAATGTTCTCGGTCTAGTTAATCTTTCGTATGAGCGCGTCATCCTTGCTTTGTAAGCTTCTAGGTTTTTCTGCGCCATGAGACGAGTTTCATCAAGGGCGTCGAGTTCCTCAAGCCGAAGATGAGCATTCTCTTCGTCGGTTAGCTCATAATGAACCGCCAATCGTAGAGAGGTTACCTTTATCTCTAAGGGGAGTACCACTTCAGTGCCGAATACCAATGCATACGACGTTGTGTTTGTGGCCATTTTGGACGTGGTCCGATACGCCCAGAGAGCTTCATGCAGTCTCTCATGCTAGTCCTTTTTATTTTTGGACACTGTCTTCTTTATGATCTTCGTCAAGGTTTTGTTGAAAGCCTCAGCTAGACCGTTAGCTCGTGGATTGTAGACCGAAGAGTATCTCCAGTCTATATTATGCTGCTGTGCGAAGCGGCTGATTCTGTGACTTCTGTAGGCCGGCCCGTTATCGGAGATAATCCATCACGGAGGGCCGAACCGATAGATGACGTGTGTCTTGAAGAAATGGAGAATGTTCTCCGTCTTCACTTCTATTAGCGGTACTGCTTCTGCCCACTTGGAGAAATAATCGGTTGTCGCCAATATGAACCGATGTCCTCTGGATGACGCTGGTTCGATGGGCCCAATTATGTTGGTTCCCCACATTTCGAACGACCAGCTAGCCACCGTTGGGTGTAGCGGGTTTGGATGCTGGTGGATGAAGTCTCCATGAATTTGGCACGAGTGGCACTGCTTTGCGTATTCGAGACAATCTTGAATCATCGTGGGCCAATAGTAGCCCATTCTTTTGATCTTCAGCTTCATCTTTGGCCCGGCTTGATGGAACCGCAGAGTCCGTCGTGAGTTTCTTGGACGACTCTCCTTGCTTCTTCCGCTCCCAGGCATCTTAGCCACAAAGAGTCGAACGATCTCCTTGTTCAGACCATAATATTGCATTTATCATTCCCCTATTCTTATACTTTTTATAAATAAACAGGTACTCTTGACGCACGTTTGTTGCATATTACAGGTTACAGGTTTCTGGAGCAAATACAGTGAAAAAGACACAAAACAACAGAAAATGGACTTTTGACCAACAATTAGACGAATCCTAGTCAAGCCCAGTTCACATAGGTGCAAGGCAACGAATGTCAAGGTGAAACAGTTAAAAAGCCCAATACAAGTCTTCACTGAAGATCTGGAGAAGAGTGAGAAGCCAACAAATGCCGCGGATCCGCGGCCATTCAGAGCCCATGTCGGTGCAGATTTTCTGTACTGTTGCGACGGTTCGGGTGCTGGGATTTTACGTGGGCAAATCTGTAATTGCGCAAGCGCGAGAGTCTGTAACCCTAGATTTCCTATTTTTCTATAAATTGTAATCCTAGATCTGAAAAATGTATGCCTCTTTTCAATCAATAAAATTCAGAATTTCTGGGAGTAAATTTCAGATCTGTTCTTCTTGTTTGGAGGGAGCCGTCAAACCTAGTAAGTATTTTATTTATGTTTCTTTTAATTATAATGTCTTCTCATCCCCTAATGAGCGAGTAGTCTCCTCGCTTGTTAGGGTTGGCCTTAGGGAAAGGGTTGAGAGATAAGATCTCTCATCCCTTTCAATGCCAATTTAACCTAATGAATTAGAACTTCACGCATACGAGCACAACCGCTCCCTGCGGCATCCTATCCTTTGAGGTAACGATGAACCGTAGTATAAAGGGCCGGTTGCGCGCGTTTTCCGTGAGGGTTAGGATAATTATCAACAAAGGAAGGGTACAAATCTAGAGGAAGAAACATCTTCCCAAAAGATTTGTATCCACTTTATTGATAATTAACTTAACATCTAATAGATCTATAAAAATGGCATTGAAAGCGGTGAGGAAGAATCTTAATCTCCAAAACTTCCCCTAAGCCTAACCCTAGCAAGACTCTTAATTAGATTAATTAGATCCAGTTTTTATAGATTTTTATAAACCAACCAAAACGACAAATAGAATCAACTCGTTAAAACACATAAAAGGAATTTACCCGTCTTTGTGGATCGACCCGTACTCACCGGCTAGCTGCGAAGCGACGCCGTTTCTGATTGCGGTAAACTTACATATTTTCATATTAGTCAAATGGCGCCGTTGCCGGGGATGGCGTAATTTTCTCTTTTTGTATGATTTCGGGTTGATATAAACTTTGAAAAATTATAAAAATCAGAAAATACAAAATACAAAAATTAGCTTTTCATTATTTTTATCTGTTTGAAGGGTTTCTCGTTTGAATCTTGCAGGAACGACAAGAACTTTTGGATCTGGAATTTTACAGAGGGTCAGAACAGAAAAGGGAACATCAGAACAAAGTATAATTGGTTAGCACGAGCTGCACAAAATTTTTCAGAGGCTAAACCCACTGTAGTGCCGCGTTTCCGCCGCCAAAGTGCCTCCAAAACCGCGGTTCCGCCGCGCATTGACCACGTCAGCACTTGAAAATTGCACGGTTTGATTTTTCTCTCTCCCCTCGGCAACCTCCATATCTCCACTGTGAAAATTCTCTGCAGGTTTCTTTGCGCTAAAAAATCTTCTTCCCCCTTCTAAATAACAGATTTGCTGCAGGTTTCTTTGCGCCGCGCTAAAATTGATTGCAAGTGAATTTTTTTGTTTTGCATAATTTAATCGGACTTAAGGGGCTATTTGACCAAACTCAGATTGGGTGGGGATTTCATCACCCTTCCCAGGACCCCAGAAAACATCTAAAGCATTTTGCATCGACCACCTTTAATTAAAAAAGATTAGACTCAGACCTAAGGACAGCGAGCTCAATAGGAAAAGGACTAGGGTAGGCATCGGCCGTTTATCCTAACCGACATTGTGGTGTCTAGGCTAGTGGTTATTAATTAGGCCCACTGTAGTGGTGGTTCCTTCCCACTTACCTGGCCGTATTTGTCCGTGAAGAGGCGGTTTGAGGTCTATTTCTAGCCCTAGTTAGGAGCTGTCTAGTAGACCTAGGCGACCCTAGATCTAGGACTGATTGTGCATGTGTGGTTGATACAGTTGTGTCACGAGTTTTTTTTTCAAAAACCTCTTTTGCAAAACTCACACATAAAGAAAAAAAAACATAAATAAACTTTTCAAAACTTGCAACTTGTCGCAAAAAGAAAAACCTGCAAATTCACCACACCACTTTCCCTCACTGACGTTATCTTACCCCCACATTCTGTTTTTTTCTTTTTTCTGACTGCACTATCCCTTTTAGTGTATGTCACTTTGGACTAGGGATACAGACGCCCGATTAGTCCGCGTTTCGTTGGTACCGACCAACGAACCCTTCGACACCGAAGTCGAAAATCCGTCCACTTTCTTACCCTCACCTTCAACTTCTTTCACCGAAGGTATGTCGGGATTTAACCCCAACAATACCTTACCGACGGGAATGATTCCACCTCCACCAGGTGCGAATAACCCAAATCTTCCGCCTGTTGTAGCGCCCGCACGAGTCGCGCTCCAGGATCTCTTCTATCCCGTCCGCACTTCCTTACCTACATGTCTTTCACCCCCACCGGCGAATGGGGATAATTTTGAAATAAAACCACACTTCATCAATATGCTGCCTAAGTTTCATAGTTTGGAATCCGAAGATGCATATATTTTCATTAATAAATTCCAAAACGTTTGCAGCATGATGAAGACAACCCAATTAAGTGATGACGCAATAAGGCTAAGGGTCATTCCTTTTACCTTATGTGACCTAGCCGAGAAGTGGCTATACAGCACCGCATCACATTCCATTAGAAATTGGGACGAGTTTGTGAGAGCTTTTCTGAAAAAGTTCTATCCTCATCATAAAACTGCTAGAATCCGAAACGAGATTATACAATTTTCACAGCTTCCGTCCGAACCATTCTGGAAGTGCTTCGAGAGATTTAAGGACCTACTTGTTCAATGCCCTCATCATGGGATAGAAAATTGGCAACTTTGCCAAACATTATACGAGGGGTTGAACGCAGCAACGAAGCAGTTGCTAGAAACAATATGTCAAGGTCATTTTCTCTCCAAGTCTAGCGACGAAGCTTGGCAGTTTCTTGAGGACCTAAGTGAGCAAACAATTCAGTGGGAGAGTACAAAGACCACATCATCTTCTTCAGTTGGTCAATCTAGGGCAGGCATACATCAAATAGATATGTCGATTGCTATGAAGACCGAGATGGCCTCACTTATGAAAAAGCTAGAAGCCATTGAGACAAAAATCTCATCGTCTTCTCCTGCCCCTACTCTACCCACACGAACTGTTTGTGCTTGTTGTTCGAACCCATCGCATTTAACCGAAGAGTGTCCTTATAATACACCTATTCAAGGGCAGGATCAAGTCAATGCTGCATTCCAGCAAAGACAAAGAAATGATCCGTACTCTTCGACATACAATCAGGGGTGGAGGAGCCACCCAAATTTCGCTTGGAACCAAAATCAACAAGTCCAAGGGAATAACAATTTTCAAAGAGCTCCTCCACAACAACAACAAGCACCCTTACAAACTCAAAACCAGCAACCTTTCCAACAACAACCTTATACAAATCAACCGAACAATTTGGTTCAACCAAATGATGATAAGGTTACCTCGCTCGAAAAAAGTCTAGATGCATTTCTTAAGCAGACTACAGAATCCGCAGCAAGATTTGAAAGTTATGTTCAATCTTTAATGAATAACAATGCCTCACACGATCAAAGTATCAAATCTATTGAGGCACAAATTGCACAATTAACTGCTGCGTTGAGCGAGAGAGAAAAGGGAAAGCTTCCATCTCAACCATTGCCCAATCCCGGTCACACACAAAACGCATATCACAATCACAATGTAAATGCGGTGACCACGTTGAGATCCGGAAGAGAATTGCAAAATAATGTGGGAACTAGTGATGACATCCCCGCCGGTGGTTCTTCTTCTTCTTCCCCTTCTTCATTTTCTTCACTTTCTTCTTCACCTTTTTCTTTAGAGCCTATTCTCCACCCTTCACATGGCTCTACTTCTTCTGACTCGAACGGACCCATTTCTCACAACACGAACACATCCACACTGGGATCCGTTCCTACTCCTCATTCTGCTCCACAGACTTTTGACTCAACAAATTTTCAGAACGCTCCATTCCCAAACAGGTTGAGTCCTAATAAACCAAATACACAAGTGGAGAAGATTGTGGAGATATTTATGCAGGTTAGCATAAATATACCTCTCTTGGATGCTATCCAACAAGTCCCTTCATATGCGAAAATCTTAAAGGGCTTGTGCACCTCGAAGAGAAAGGCATCTCAAGTACCCAAGAAAGTGCTAGTGGCTAGTGCAGTGAGCAATGCTATTAACCACCATCAAACCTTACCCCAAAAACGAAAGGACCCCGGCTGTCCTACTATTTCAATCACAATTGGGGATAAGAAAATTAATCAAGCACTTTTAGATCTTGGGTCTAGTGTTAACCTGATTCCTTACTCCGTGTACGAACAATTAGGGGTTGGAGAGTTGAAACCCACTCGTTGCACTCTCCAAATGGCTGATCGATCAATCACCTATCCAAGGGGTCAACTAGAGGATGTGTTGATCAAAGTCAGGGAATTCATATTCCCCGTTGATTTTATCGTTATGGATACACAACCTGTTGCTAACCCAAGAAACCAAATTCCGGTGATTCTTGGTCGACCATTTTTGGCCACTTCCAATGCCGTAATAAATTGTCGCAATGGCTCCATGACTCTATCCTTCGGAAAGAGGTCTAGTGAGTTCAATATTTATAAGATGGGAAGTCTGCCCCCCGTGCCTAAAACTAGTACACGAGAAGTTTGCTCTATTCACGAAATCACGCAGGAGGACTGCGAGCTTGAAAGATTTCTATTTGATGAAAACAGTTTTGACGCCACTAGTGCGTCCCTCCTTGAGCCTACTACCGTTGACACAACCGATGTTGATTATGAATGTTTCACCTTTTTGGATGATGACGACTCACAGCCCGAATATGAGTCGTTTGAATTTTTGGATGAGTCAGTCGAACCATCCGAATCTGTTGTTTGCAGTGATTTCGAACCTGTGTTAGAGTCCTTTGAGTTCGAGGTAGATTCCGCAATGGTTCTTTCGCCTCAGAAATTCGAACTCATGCCCTTGCCGTCTCACCGTAGATATGCTTACATAGGTGAGAATGAGACTTTTCCCATTGTCATATCAGCCTCTCTAGCCTTCGAGCAAGAGAACGCTATTTTAAAAGTCTTACAAGATAGGCGGCAAGTTTTCAGTTGGACTATGGCGGACATCGAGGAGATCAGTTCCCTCATAAGTGAATATCATACACAATTGATGGATGATGCCATGTCAATAGAGGACCCACAAGAACATCTTGGGGGTATTGTGGTGAGCCAACTTCCTCCCTTAGAAGTTGAAATACCCCCATTTCTTTTAATAAGGTACGAGAATGTCAACATTCCACTGATTGCTGATCATTTACATTCTCGTTTCGATGCATCACCATCACATGTATATTTACCTCCACACCTCCCATACCACTACTTCTATCTTACCAAATTCTTTGCGGACCACCACAACTTATTTTTCCACCAACCAATATTCTTTACTGATAAATTTTTCAATTGGTTGGTGTTGACTTTTGGCCGATGCAAAGTTTGGCAGTAATGTCTAACATAGTTTTATTGAAGTTTGGGGGAGGGTCTTTTTGTATATATTTTTGTTTTTCTTAACAATAAAATATAAAAATTATAAATAAATAAACAGGGAAGTGCCGGTATTTTGACCCTCTTGGTATAGCATGACAGTGAGGACACTGTCAAGTTCAAGTTTGGGGGTATGCTCGGTACGTCTTCTTCTTTCGCATTCATCTGTACATATTTTTGCATTTGCATACTTATTTGAAAACCCATAAAAATTGAAAAAATTTCAAAAAAATATAAAAATTATTGTATTCAATTTTGGCTAATTGACTTGAGTTTGACAAATAGGTTAACTGGTTAGGAACAACTAGATCTTAGACTTAGTAAATTAAAAACCCTAAAAATAACCTTCCTTAAAGTTTAACGGTAGAAAGTATATGGCTTGTAGTTTATTTAGAAATAGGCAAATTTTGGGTTCACTTCTTGGGCTAAGTTGAAACTTGGAAGAGTATTAATGTTCTTATTAGAGTATAAGTTTGAAAAATAGTTCCTAGCTTAAGTCTGGATTCTGAAAATGTATACCCTACAACCTGCACAATCACGCATCTTGAAACTTGGAATAGTAGAAGAGACCTTGAAATGTTCTTGTCTAAAGTCCTTAGTACGATGAAAATAAAAAAAAAATATGAAAAAAAAATGGACACTGGTTTTTGTGATTACTTAAGGCTGCAAAAAAAAAAAAAAATAGAAAAATATTTAGCGAGGGTGCTTCATCACCTAGTGCCTTAGACCAACTGGTTTGGGAGTCACTGCTAAAGCCTTGGGTGTTGCAAAGACTAGGAAGTACGCTTTAAAGTGCAAACGAATTTTGTAATCGGTCGTTGGTACCTCAAGAAGTATTAACGGTCGCATGAAGGATGTGTAAGCAAATTTCATTTTAATAAGTGCTTTGGACGAGAGTATGATTGCTTGATTTGAATTTCCAAGTGTAGGGGTGATCTATACACACACGTAGGGGTATGTGATTGGAATCTAGATAAGAGAAAGGAATGAAGAATAGAACTTGTATCTTTAATAGAGTTGATAGAAATTCCTAAGTGGAGATGAAACCCTAGAAGGAAGACTTAAGAGATGCCGAAAGCTAAGTAGGTCTACATAACATATATAATCTTAAGTTAAATAATGAGGAAGCGTGAAGAATATGGGTGGATAATTTACAAGTAGAAGATAATAGAATTCCTTATTAGAAGACCTAAGTGGAGAACAAAAGTCAAAGGGCCAAGTTGATAGGATTTTGTGGGTGTAATCCGCTGAAAACCCTCAGGAGACAACACTCCTCCTACTAGGGACACCTAGAGGTTTAACGGCTTGTTGCACGTGCTCAGTGCAATCGCGTTTCCCTGCGAAAGTGCGGTTAGGATTTTAGAGAATAAAATAATAAGTTTGCTCGAGGACGAGCAAAAGGTAAGTTTGGGGGTATTTGTTCAGACCATAATATTGCATTTATCATTCCCCTATTCTTATCCTTTTTATAAATAAACAGGTACTCTTGACGCACGTTTGTTGCATATTACAGGTTACAGGTTTCTGGAGCAAATACAGTGAAAAAGACACAAAACAACAGAAAATGGACTTTTGACCAACAATTAGACGAATCCTAGTCAAGCCCAGTTCACATAGGTGCAAGGCAACGAATGTCAAGGTGAAACAGTTAAAAAGCCCAATACAAGTCTTCACTGAAGATCTGGAGAAGAGTGAGAAGCCAACAAATGCCGCGGATCCGCGGCCATTCAGAGCCCATGTCGGTGCAGATTTTCTGTACTGTTGCGACGGTTCGGGTGCTGGGATTTTACGTGGGCAAATCTGTAATTGCGCAAGGGCGAGAGTCTGTAACCCTAGATTTCCTATTTTTCTATAAATTGTAATCCTAGATCTGAAAAATGTATGCCTCTTTTCAATCAATAAAATTCAGAATTTCTGGGAGTAAATTTCAGATCTGTTCTTCTTGTTTGGAGGGAGCCGTCAAACCTAGTAAGTATTTTATTTATGTTTCTTTTAATTATAATGTCTTCTCATCCCCTAATGAGCGAGTAGTCTCCTCGCTTGTTAGGGTTGGCCTTAGGGAAAGGGTTGAGAGATAAGATCTCTCACCCCTTTCAATGCCAATTTAACCTAATGAATTAGAACTTCACGCATACGAGCACAACCGCTCCCTGCGGCATCCTACCCTTTGAGGTAACGATGAACCGTAGTATAAAGGGCCGGTTGCGCGCGTTTTCCGTGAGGGTTAGGATAATTATCAACAAAGGAAGGGTACAAATCTAGAGGAAGAAACATCTTCCCAAAAGATTTGTATCCACTTTATTGATAATTAACTTAACATCTAATAGATCTATAAAAATGGCATTGAAAGCGGTGAGGAAGAATCTTAATCTCCAAAACTTCCCCTAAGCCTAACCCTAGCAAGACTCTTAATTAGATTAATTAGATCCAGTTTTTATGGATTTTTATAAACCAACCAAAACGACAAATAGAATCAACTCGTTAAAACACATAAAAGGAATTTACCCGTCTCTGTGGATCGACCCGTACTCACCGGCTAGCTGCGAAGCGACGCCGTTTCTGATTGCGGTAAACTTACATATTTTCATATTAGTCACTCCTATATAGGGTATCGTTGACGAAGGCGAAAGACAGAGCTCGTTTCATGAGCTGATGTCTTGAGGACGCATCTTCTGGTGTTCGACGGGATTTGAAGTAATCTATAAAGACTTCTCTCCAATACTTAACCTTTTCCTGTTCTTTTATTTGTAGGGATGTTTGCTTGGTCGCTTTCTTTTCTTTAGACGACTCCGGAGATATTTCCGCTGGTGCAAGAACCCGATGGCTTTGTACAATGATCCTTACGTCATCGAGGTTTTTGTCAGCTAGTTCTTTAGCGAGTTTGGCTAATTTATCTGCCTTGCTATTTTCTGTACGCAGTATGCTTTCCAGAATGTAGGAGGGAATTTGAGTTAGCAGTAGCTGCACTCTCTCGCCGCACTTTACCAACTCTGGTTTGCACGTTTGATAGTCGCCGTTTACTTAACTAACGACCAGCTGGGAGTCTCCGTGTATGAGGAGATTTTCGATTCCCATGTCGACGGCGATCTCAAGACCTGCTATCAAAGCTTCATATTCTGCTTCATTGTTTGTCCTCGGCTCTGTTAAGGAAAAGGCAAAGCGCATTATCCCTCCTTGCGGAGTCACGAAGATAAGGCTTACCCCAGATTTGATTATAGGGGTGTTGTGCTGTCGCTTCTTCACTGAAGATGCCCCATCGAAGTAGTGTTCCTATTGGGTATCACTCCCTCCTCTCTCCCTGTCGATCGTGTCAAACACGTGCTCGTTCGGCAGTTCGCAATTTAAAGGTGAGTCGCCAGGTATCGGGTGCTCAGCAAGGAAGTTGGCGATGGCCTGGCCTTTCACTGCCTTGAGCGGTCGGTATGTTATCGAAAATTCCATTAAGAGTAGGGCCTATTTAGAGAGCCGTCCCATTAGTATGGCTCTTGACATCAAATATTTGAGAGGATCCACTTTTGATATGAGATGGACCTCATGCGCCAAAGCATAATGCCGAAGCTTCGTTACCGCGAAGATTAACGCCAGGCAGTGTTTTTCGATAGAGGAGTAGTTGTTTTCTGCCCCCAGGAGAACTCGATTCAAATAGTAAAGGGCTCTCTCTTTCCCTTGGTCGTTTTCCTGTGACCAAAGTGCGCCTAAAGAACCTTCAAGGGCTGTTATGTACAGGATGAGGGGCTTTCCCTTAACTGGAGCGGTCAGTACCGGCGGATTTTGCAGGTATTGCTTGATTTCATCGAGTGCACTATGGCATTTACGATCCCAGACGAAAGGGGTCTCCTTCTTCATTAAATGGCTGTAGGGACGGCATTTGCCGGAGAGGTTGGCTATGAACCGCCGGATATACGCGAGCTTTCCTTGTAGAGACTACAGTTGCTTGAGAGTTCTTGGCGGAGGCATTTCCATAATCGCCTTGATCTTTGACGGGTCTATTTCGATACCCCGGTGTCGTACGATGAATCTAGAAATTTGCCCGAGGAAACTCTGAACGCGCATTTGAGAGGGTTCATCTTCAGGTTGTATCTCCGAAGACGTTGGAACACTATCTTCAGATGCTCCCAATGCTCCTCGTTCGATTTGCTTTTCACCACGAGGTCGTCAATATAGCATTCGACGATTTCATGTATGAGGTCATCGAAAATCTTTGTCATGCCCCTCTGATAGGTAGCGCTAGCATTCTTCAGACCGAAAGGCATCACTTTGTAGCAAAATATGCCCAGAGGAGTCCGGAAAGCGGTATGCTTCTGGTCTTCGGGATGCATCTTTATTTGATTGTACCCCGATGACCCGTCTATGAAGGAGAAAACTTTGTGAGTAGACATGTTGTCTATCATCAGCTCGGTGACCGGTACGGGAAAGTCATCCTTCGGACAGGCTTTGTTGAGGTCCCGAAAGTCTACGCAGATGCGCACTGTCCCATTTTTCTTCATCACTGGGACAATGTTGGCGACCCAGTCGGGATATTGAACTTCTTGGACGAAACCGGAGTCGATTAGCTTCTTAACTTCGGCGTTGATGCTCATTTCAAGTTCGAGCCACATCCTTCTTGGTGCTTGTTTGACTGGCTTGACGTCCGGAGATACCGCCAATTTATGCACAGCTATTTCTAGGTCTAGTCCCCGTATCTCGGAATAGTTCCATGCGAAGCAGTATTTATACTGCATGAGCACGTCTTTTAGCATAGCCACCTGTTCTTTAAACAACAGTTCACTGACGAAAGTAGGCCGCGGGTCGTTTGCCGTACCCAAGTCGATTTTCCTGAGGTTGTCCGCAGTAGTATGTATCCTATCTTCCAACTCTTTTGGCACCGGTGGAAATTCTGAGATCAACTCATCTTCATCCTCATTTTTGAAGCACCGGGAGAGGTCATCCATGTTCTCGGGCACTCCTTCTTCTGACAGCGTTATCACGTGACAGGTACGAGATCGTTTCCAGGACGGATGTTGATCTGGTTCTACTCTTGCCATATATGTTGCTTTTGGCACATGCCTTTATGGTGGGGCTACCCTCCAACTGTTGGATAGAGCGAACCTGCCGTGTTGATATTGGTCTTCAACCCAGTTTTTGAAGGTGAAGCAGTCTTCTAGAGGGTGTCCTATCGCTCGGTGATAGGAGCAATAATCCGGGTGATGAACCTGATTTGCTTGTTCGGGGTGCTTGGACTCCGGGTGCGTAATCATCTGATATTTCATGACGAGGTAGAATATCTTCCTTGTCTTGTCTTAAGGGAAGGAATATTCCTGATCCAGCTTCTTCATTAGCGACGGATTCCAGCTGGCCTTTTCTCGATCGTGTGGCCTTTTAGATCTGTTTTTCCGCTGCCGAACGTTTTCTCCGTTCTTTAACTTGTTTTTGCCTCTGTGTCCGGCCTTTTTCTTATCTTGGGAATGCATGGCGGGCTGACGGTGAAGGGCATTGTCATACTCCGTAGCCTGCTAAAGGAGGCGTTGCGTCTTGGCTTTCTCGTAAATGGCCAATTCGCGGCTGTGGTCGTTCCGAGCCTTTTGACTCGCTTCCCTTGTTAGCTTGTCCATCTGTTCTTCAAACGACGGACTTTTATGGCAGGACTTCGTTCTGGTTCAATGTCAGCATCTTTTAAAAGAGCATCCTCTTCTTCATCAAGGTCCTTTATGACATGGTAGCAATGGAACTGCTCCCATTTCTTGGACTGGACATATCCAAGCCTGACCGTTTCCATTTTTCCGTTGGGCAATTTTCGCTGAGTTCCGGGGACGTTCCAAATCCTGTTGTAGAATTGGGCCTGTCGCGCGGTTTGCTTAAAGGGTACACCTTGGCATCTCAATAACCTTTTCAATCCCTTTGCATAGTATCTGGGCAGACGGATTGGTTGGAGCCTATCAAGCGCAGGTTCAGCACCACGCCAGACTTCTCTCTCGACTTTGGTTTTCCCGGATCGATAGAATAGGATCGCCTTTTCACCTCCTCACCTGGGAGGGACGTAGAATGTCTTTAGCTCTTGCACACTATATGTTTCATGCGCATCGAGCTCTCTGTAGTGCTGCCGCAGAACCATGGCGATCTGCAAACTCTGATCATCCCCAGTGAGGGCTTGCATTGATGGACGGGCTGAGAACACTGCGTTGACTTCGTCTTCAGAGTCACTGCCAAAGACCAGAATAGGGGTAGATGGTCCCCGCCTGTTGCATTGGGGCGGCCCCAAATAGAATATATCTTCTTCCTCCTCGGTATCGCTCCTGAAGACCGGAATAGTGGTGATAGCCTTTTGCTTATTCTCCGGTTTATGACATCTTTTCATGTCTTCAAAGTCTGGTAGGAAATACTTAGTGTCTTCATACTTGCGGACTTCATTTACGGAGAATGGGGTTTTTCCCCCCATCACGGTATATTCGAGACCATCTTTGAAATACTTCATACACTGGTGTTGTGTAGAAGGGATGATGTTGTACTCGTGTAACCAAGGCCTTCCGAGTAAAGAGTTGTAACAGGTCTTGGCGTCGATGAAATGAAATTTGATGTCAGTGACAAGCAGCCCAAAGCGTAATGTCAGTATTACAGACCCGAGCGTCCGTGATGAATGGGAATCGAACCTAGAGATGGTGATTTTATCTCAAGCGAGGTATTGAACGCTCATGCAGATTTCTTTTGGCACCCTCACATTCAGGAGATTGACAGAGGACCCATTGTCAACTAAGATCTTCCCTATCTTGATATCATGGCAGCACCCGGTGACATACAGGGGACGGTTATGCTCGCACGTTCCGAGGAGGAGATCTTCATCGCCGAAAATGATTTCAGCTGTATGCACTTCTTCCAGCTCGTCCTTCTTCTTTTCTTCGGCAAGGAAAGCTTGAAATTGGTCGGGCGCTTGTAGTGCCTTGATCAGAGAATCTTGCGCCTCTTTAGATAGCAGAAGGGCATCCAAAATGCTTAGCTACGAGGGTATCTTCCTCAGGTGTGCCAGGACATTGTAATCCACCTTGTTCTTCTTGAGCGGGTCCTTGGCTGTAAGCTCTTCGACGACTCGATCATCGAAGGAGATATCCTCAGAGACTTTTTTCTTCCCCTTATCTTTTTTGTTCGATCCTTTGTTTGTAGGTCCGAGGTTCTTTTCAGGAAAAGTACAGTTGCGCAGTTGAATATTCTCACAGTTCTTCATCTCTTCTTCTTTTCCCGAGGTGGATTCTTTGAAGAGAGGGCCGAGGGCTATTTCTTCATCAGAATCGATTCTGAAGGTGAGAAATTGCGATCCCTCGGCATCAACCATGTGACAGTTTCCGGCAGTTCTTTTACGCTCATCTGTCGTGCTTCTCTGTTCCCGACGAGCCTTGCGCTTCAATCGCTTGACGTGTTGTCGGTGGGCAATATATCCCTGCCACCAGTTTTTAAAGGCGTTGCACTGTTCGGTAGGGTGTGTGACCCTTCGATGGTACAAGCAATAGTGAGGATGTACATCCTCTTCGTCAAGGTACATACTGCCAGCAGTATCTCCTTTGAAAGGTGGCAGCTTCATTCCCATTGACAAGGCTTTAGCGAACCGTTTCCTTGTCTTAAGCCTGTTTTTGCCTGCCGCAGGCGTGCTTCGATCTGGTTGGAGCGCTTAGCGACCCATCCCCGCCATGACTTCTTCAGCTTGATGCCGACGCCTGGCTCTTTTGAATATGGCCATTTCACACTCTTGCTCGGCTTTGCTCTTCTGACAGGCTCCGTTCAGTAGCATGACGATCATCTCGTCTGACGGTTCCAAGGATTTTGGCACCGATCCTGCCCCCAACTCCTCTACTTTATCTTCTGATGCCGAGTGAGCTTATTCGTTATTTAGCGACGAATGAGAGATCATGTGGCAAATTGCTATATAATCTTCGGGTTCTTCTGACGAGCCTTCTCCCTCATCATCATCATTATCTCTGCTCTCAAGGATATGGTTGAGAAACTCTTGGAATGTGATCGGGGTTCGCGCCTTCTGGTTGTATTCCACTAGCGCGCCAATATGCTTTTGCAGATCCGTGCGCTTGTCGTCAGGCTGCGCGGGCTTCTTGGTTTTCTTCTTCTTCTTCGAAGACTTTGACGGCTGGGCCTGGGTGTTTTTCCCATCGTTACCAATTCTCGGTGTTGGGCACGGTTTCAGCATCCCCTCAATGATTTCTGGCTCTAGCGGGCTTTTCCACCTTATTGCCGGGCATGCTTGAAGATCTTTCAGCATTCTTTTAGTTTTTGCCGAAAGAACTACTTCCCATGGAGCTTCCTCTATGAATAAGCATGATGCCCCGGCGTGTCCATCTTTTTCGGAGCGTGCGGTTGTGGCGGGTTCACCCTCCAGTTTTCAGATAGCGCGAATTTGCCTTGCTGATATTGGTCCTTAATCCAGCTTTTGAAGACGAAGCAATCTTCGATCAGATGGCCCAACATTCGATGGTATGGGCAGTAGTTGGGATTGTTGACGTCACCGGGCTGCAGTGGGCGCTTCGGATCAGGCAGGGTGATGAGCCTGTTGCGCACTGATAGTTCGAACAGTTCCTCGTTTTATCCCGGGGAAACGAGTAAGGACGTCTTAATTTCTCGTCGAGGAATCGCGGTTTGTTGCCTTGGCGAGCAGCTGGTTTTGGATCACTCGGCTGTTGCTGAGCGTTGGCGACAAAGGTCGCTTTCCCTTTGCTTTTTTCATTTCGAAGCTCCGTTTTTTAGGAGGGCGGTCTATGGCCCATCTGGTCCATTTGGGCCAACTTGTCGATCAAGGCCTGGAAAGTGGTCGGCTTGAAGAACACCATAAACTGAGATATGGTCGCCTACGGATCGAGGGTCCCTACGAACATGCCCACGGCAGGAGCTTCTTCTATGCGTTGTTCGCATCTCGACTATAGATTCCACCACCGGATTGCATACTGCACCCATGTCTCTCCCGGCTTCACTCTGGCGTTGATCAATGCTGTGATCGGGATACGTTCGTTGGCACTTGCAAACCTTTGTGTAAACCGTAGCTCCATTTCTGCAAATGTCTTGACAGAGTCATTCAGGAGCTCGGAGTACCATTCGAATGCTGTCTCCAACAATCTGCCAACAAACTGGCGAAGCAGCAGTTTATCGTCACCCCCAGTATTACCGCACAAGTCTCTGAATTGAGCAACGTGCTGGTGTGGATTACCTGTCCTCTTATACACGTGGAATTTAGGGATCGTATATCCCGCGGGTACTTTATTTGATCGTACCAACCCGAATAGGGTCTTCCAATTTTGACGATTTGGCCAGCCGCTTCGCTCGCCTGATGAGCTTGTATCTGTTGAGCTATATAGTCGTCAAGCGCAGCTTTCGAGATCATCTCCTCCCTGGCTGCTGATAAAACCGGAGGAGGGTTTGATGTCTCTCCTCTGTCATCTTCAATGATTACTGGAGGATTTTCGGCTGGAGGGTCCGGCTGGATCATCATTCCCACCATATCCTGGAACAAGAGCGCCATTTATTTTATGTTGGCCGCCTGTTCCGCGGCCTCTTTGTCTTTCTTCTCGAGCATCCTCCGGAGGAACTCAGCGTTGGTTTCTTGCTCTTGGCGTTGATCCGACGATACTTCCGGGCTTTCCTTCTGCCCAGTGAGTGTGACCATCTTTGTCAGCATTTCCTGGAGCTTTTGTTGCTGCTCCTGAGTTTTCGTCATAGACCGTGTGAGTGGTCGATGACCCGTAGAAGTACGGCTTTCCTCTTTTCCGGAAGGCATGTAGACGGTGTGCACTACCATGCCCCCAGACTTGGGGCGTTTTTGAGATTTGCCGTGGACACGGGGATCTTCTCCGGCCTTCTCCTTTTATGAATGGTCGAAGTTGAAGTGGTTATTGCAACCGATGCTTCCCGTGGTACGACGGCAGTGAAATTCTCCTCATGCCGGACCTTCATTTTCTTCGATCGGCGGGAGTAGTCTTTGTCGATTACAGAGTCTTGGACTCTTCGCCAGACCCTGTAGATTTTGGAGGACAGCCGCTGAGGAGGCTGCTCCGGCTTCTCCTTAGTAACATTTTCAGCGGGTGGATGAGACTTTTTCAATACGGCGGTTGGAGAGTTCTTGCGCACCCTCCTGAGCGGGGCAAAGCAGCAGCATCAATTTCCACCATTAGAGCTGGTAGAGTCAGTCCAGAGGGAGTGCTGCCCCCAGTTTTCCTCACTTGGCGCCAATGGCGACGTCGAGCTTGTCTTACAGACGGTACTGGCTCAGTTACGGGGGTGGCTTCATCATTCCCCCTGTTCTGGTGAAGGGTTGCTGTTGGTGCCAGCCTATCGAAGACTGACGTCCGCTGAAAAGAAACGTCCAACCTGTCGAAGACTAACTTTTGGGTAGGGGAAGCAGTTTGGACGACTCCACCCGCAGGGGGAGTTGGAACGGCTAGTCTTGCGAAGACCGACCCCTTAACAAGAGAAGCCCCTTTGATAACTTCGTTTATTGGAGCTGGAATGGCTATACGCTTCGAGATAACTCCTTCGGGTATTGCAGGCTTCTTCACGGGCCCACTTGAGCTTTTGCCTAGTCTGTTAAAGACCGAGGCGCTGGACTTGGAGGACCCGTTGAGAGGGGCCGTGGTAGTGGTAAGACGATCAAAGACCGAATTCTTTGGAGCTTCCGGCACTGGAGCGTTGAAGCTCATTGGCGGGAGCATGGCCCAGAAGAATAATCCAGTGGTGGCCTGTGTCACCTGTTCCACCGGCATTGCGAAAATGGAGGCTGCTTGGGGCCCGTAGGTTACTCCTCCAGACGGGGCTGAGCGGGAGTTGTTGTTGCAGTTGGTGCAGTTGGAATCCATTGACGCCATCTTCTCTTCTGCACGGAGCAAGACACCAAATCTTAGTATCTCGAATCTAGGGGCAACCATATTAAACCGCGATTTGATCGTGAACACAACACACGAAGTGTGGAGTGGAAAGAGGAAAAGGTTCCACCGGGTGTGCCAGAATCTGTTCGCCGCCGAAAGACGCGACTGGGACGTTGGGACGTCCGGCCTGAATTTTGGGGGGCAGATGCTATTTGGTTTTATCTGTCCACCTCTCCGAAGATGACAAGTTGATTTATGGCACCGTATATCGGAGGTTTAGACAGATGCGGCCGTTGTAGCAGACTTCATCATATTCCCCCTCGTTTGCGAGGGGTTTTTGATTGTGGGGACGCTCTTCCCTGCAGGCGCAAGCCCCTGCAGTTAATTACGCTACCGCATCGCGATAACCACTTTCTCCTTCTCCAGATGTTCAATTCGTGTCATGTGTGTTTGTTTTGTTTTTTGTTGCCCGTGGATTGTATACGGAGACTAATTTATGTTGTCGCCCGTAGGGCGTGGATTAGTCCAAATCCGTATTTTCTTAGATTTGGGTTTGGTTGATTTAAGGATCGTTAACCTCGTTTGAGATTAAGATCAACTTAAATGTTTGTTAAGGATACGTTAGTCCAATTTTAGACTAAGATCTACTTAACAAGGTTTGAGGATCATTTGGATCCAACGAAAGAGCATTTGGGCTCTATCGTTTTAGTTTAGGGACGTTACGGTCCATTGGATTTAGGGACATCATAGTCCATAGAGTTTAAGGACATCATAGTCCACAGTTTAAAGACGTCATAGTCTATAGAGTTTAGTTTAGAGACGTTGCGGTCCATTGGGTTTAAGGACATCGTAGTCCATGGAGTTTAAGGACATCATAGTCCATAGTTTAAAGACGTCATAGTCTATAGAGTTTAGTTTAGGGACGTTGCGGTCCATGCGGTTTAAGCACATCATAGTCCATGAGTTTAAGGACCTTATAGTCCATGTTTAAAGACGTCATAATCTATAGAGTTTAGTTTAGGGACGTTGCGGTCCATTGGGTTTAAGGACATCATAGTCCATGGAGTTTAAAGACATCATGGTCCATAGTTTAAAGACGTCATAGTCTATAGAGTTTAGTTTATGGACGTTGCGGTCCATGGGGTTTAAGGACATCATAGTCCATGAGTTTAAGGACCCCATAGTCCATGTTTAAAGACGTCATAGTCTGTAAGGTTTTAGTTTGACAGTTTGGGGATGCGCCAAAAGTTATTGGTTATTGGGACCCTCCATCTCTCTGAAGACGTTGAAGAAATACAACGACATGTATCAGAGGTGTGGAGAGATGTACCCTCAAACCAATGTCCCGACTGGAGGAGAATGGGACGAACATCAATTTAGATGCCATCTGTTGGCAGCTCATTAGCTATCTTTGGGACTGAGATCGGTTTTGGGGACCCTGAGCATGAGGAGCTCAATTGATAGTCCTCGGGAAATTTGGTCTGATTTTGGCTAATATTAGCCTTTCATAGTGTTAAACACTAGTATATGCTCAGCACTCACGTGCTCCCACGTGAGGTGCTTGAAATAGTGTTAAACACTAAAAATTTGAGGCGCTGTTTCTTTGGGTTTATTCCTTTGTTCTTTTCTGAGTGCTAAGCGCTATTGGGTCACGTGAGATCACGTGAGGCGCCCAAAAAAATAGAAACTTCCTTTGATCTATTCCCTTTTTGCTTTGTAAGTGCGAAGCACTACTTTGGGGTCACGTGGGATCACGTGAGCCAATCTCGGTTATCCTCTTTTGTTCATCAAAGGTGCTCACGTGAGAGCACGTGATCGGCTGTTATCATGTTGGGTGCCAATCCTTTTACGTGCATGGAGATCCTAAGTTTCGAGACTTTCAAGCCCACTGTTTTGTAAGAATTAAATTCTTAGGACTTAGTTTTTCTCTTAGATTTGGGATCTGCATGGCAGAATCTTTCACTATAAGGAAGAACTAAGTTCTTATATGAACGGTTAAACCCTTGTTTTATCAGAGTAATTAAATTCCTATATATTTTTTGTAATACCCTAGTTCATTTATACCAATTCCAGTTCTCGTATTTTCTTAATTGTGGTATTTTCCTGATTTATCGCGTTTTGGGTGCGAATAGTATTTTACATTTTACATTGCATTCAACCCGACCCGCTTGCTTGAAACTTGTTTGATTCATGTTTATGAATTATCCTGACTTGTTTCGTAGACATGTGCACTTTCATGAATAATGCATACTGGCTTTTTATCTGGTATTGCATCTTTTACCATATAACATTTTAAGTCACGTAAAATATTTTAAAAATACATTGCATGGCCTGCTTGATACCCTTAACCCCGTGGTAGCATCCGCGCATCTTGTTCTCGTCCCGTTCAGTGAAACGGACTTGTTTGGATAGCTACGCGCACGTGCGTGTATCCGTTCTTGGGGGTATGCATTTTCGTTACTCGGTTATCCTATTTTGGTTTTGGTTACTACGTATATTAACCGTATTTTCAAACCATAATTTTAGACCCGACCCGGACGTGTTTTGAACTATTTTTTGTATTAGCCAAAATCTAAAATAAATTCAATATTATATTCATTATATCAATACTGTTTTATATAAGATTTTTTTTAACCCAAAAAAAAACCATAATTACCTCAAGTCTCTATGTCTCTCTCTGTATATATATTTTAATATATTTTCTAAAATAATTTTAAAATCCAAACAGTTTCCAATCTCACCTCTCTCTCTATTAAATATTTCTTTAACATTTTTCCCTGCACTATTACCCACGTCCCTCTCTCTCTCCTCTCTTCTTTCTTCCTCTTCAAAATTTTTTTTCCCGCCTCCGAGCTCACGAAACCCATGCCCCCAGCCCTCGCGTCGCTCTCGCCGCCGGCGAGCCCTCGCCGTCTCACCACCCTCTTCGTCGCCTCCTCTCCTCGACCTCACTTCCTCTCTCCCCGCTCATCTCTCTCTCTCCCCTGCAACCTTTTCCCGACGAGAACCCACGCACCCATCTCCCCGCTCCTGCACCTCGCCACCGACGATCTCGTCGTCGCCTCCACGGCCTCATATGTCTTCTACCCTCTCTCCTCCTCGCCCTCAACCGTAACAAAAACCCTGCAACCTCTTCGCCTACACACCCTTCTCTCGCCTGCACACCCCGCCTTAACGCCGGCAACCACGTCATTGTCACCTCATCCTCACCCCGTCGCCACCACCTCCTCTCCCCTTTATGCAAACCATCACAACCTCCTCAAACCCCAGACCCTTTCCCTGCACAGAACCCTAACGCAAGCCTTCGCCGCGGCCACTGCCATCGCCACGGATCTCGCCGTCGACGACCCATCATCGTCGTCTTCGTCTCTCCTGCCTCGTATCTGTCCACAACCACCAGAATCCCAGTCCTCCTCTTCATTCTTCTTCTTCATTCTTCTTCTTCTACTACTTCTTCTTCTCTTTCTTTCTTGTTTTTCCGACCATCGCCGGAAAACCCACGGCTCATCGTCGTTTCTCCTCCTCCTCCGTCCTAGATACCCCGATCCAACCCCCAGAGCACCTTGAGCCCACAGCCCTCTTCTCCTTCTTCTTCTTTCTTTTTCTTTTTCTTTCTCTTTCTTGATTTCACATTTTCCGGTCATCGCCGGAGCCGTGCCGCTGCCGACGATCCGAGTAATCCAGTGGATATCCCCTGCCTGCGTGGTTACCTTCTTGCCTTGTCTGGACCCGTCCCGTGTGCTGTGGACGCGTTGCGACATTTACCCGACGTCGGACGTGCCGTACGCACCCGTCGTGTGTTCCGCTGAGGCAAGTTTATCTTGATACATGCTATGTTACTGTATTTACATCTATTTGAATAAATATAACACTTGTATTTTAAATCATGCACCCCATGTTTAGTTTTACAGTTTTCGGATACCCGTTTGCATCCATATCATTTAAAATATATATAACTGCATCTATAGATCACATTAATTCATGTTATTATTGTAGTAACACCCCATGCTTATTAAAGTGCATTCTAATTAGTAATGGAACTGTAAATGTAACCCCTAATCGATATTTGTGCATCCATACCATTAATTCTATATCTATTTGCATACCATGTCACATTATATCATTTTATTGTTATAATAGTACTCCATACTTGATTTTGTGCACCCATACTTATTACAGTTTGATCATGAGCACCCACTTGATACATGTATATGACTTGCCATGATCTGATACACCATTACTTGACCTGACTTGATACTTGTACACTACTTGACATGACCTGATACACTACTACTGACATGACTTGATACCTGTGCACAACTTGACATGACTTGATACATGTTGTAACACCCGAGCCCAATACTACTATTTTCTGTTATTGGTTGAGCATTAGATATTACTCATTTCATTTATCTTGCTTGTTTGGGTCTTACTGTAAAATTTTATCTGGCTAAGACATTTCTGCATATAACAAATTTTAGCACCTAAAATAAAATTAAAAATATCTATCTTGGCCTACTCGTCACCCCTAGCCGCGTGGTAGCGTCCGTGCGTCGAGTTCTCGTCCCGTTCGGTGAAACGGACGAGTTTGGATGACTACGCGCGTGTACAGGTGGCCGACTTGGGGGTATGCTTTTTAATCATAAAATATTTCATTTTAAAATTTGGAACCCGCTTAAAATCCTATTATTTGAATTTCGAATTTTTGGACCCAACCCAGGCGCGATTTGGAAATGTTTCATTTAGCGCCAAAATCCCAAATTAATAAATATTCAAACCTTATAATATTTCATATATATTTATACCCTTACTGTTAACGTAATATTCTTAAATCTTTTAAAAAAATTTCTTTAACCACTTAAAATCCTTATCAGCCAATCAAGGGGTTTTTAACCTCCGTGGGCCTGCTCCTATCTCTCTCTCTCTCTTCCTCTCTCCATCTCTCACGTCTCTCTCTCTCTCTAATTTCCCTAGCCCTCTCTCTCTCTAACCCTCTCTCTCTCCCATATATATATTTATATTCCTCCTCTCCCTCATAATTCCCAGAACCCCATGCGAGGAAACCCACGAGAACTTAACCCTAGCCGCCTCCACCGTCGCCGCCGCAGCTCCGACGCCGGCGCCAGCGCCATCGTTGCCCTCGCCTCCACCTCCTCGTTCCAACCTCGACATCCCTTCTTCTTCCCGTGTGCTCGGCGCCGCAACAGGGACCCCGCAGCAACCCCCGTGCCTTCTCTGGTTGGCCGGAAACTTCGTCGGCGACCCTCGTCGTCGTCACCTGCGCCACCGTCGGCACCTCCTCTTCACCTGCGCACCAGCCCCGACCACCTCCTCTCTATCTCCACTTTCCTTCCCTATTACATACCCGCAACCCTAGCCCACCGCCTGCAACCTCCTCGCCGGCGCCCCACCGCCGTTGACCCCATCGCTGTCACAACCTCTGCAATCCCAGTAAGCCTTCCTTCCTCTTCCTCCTTTCTTTTTCCCCCTGGTTTATCCTTGGCTGTACATTGAATTTCTGAATTTTGTTGTCGCTGTTCGCTGGAATCCGGCCGTGCCGGTGACGTGTCCCGACGATCCAGCGGAGTGCTTTGACCCGTGAGGTCCCTTGGTTGGGTTCAATCCGTGAACCGTGCATCCGTCGCGTGTTTCCCCGCCGATGTTACGTTCCGTTTTTCCCGGTTCGCGACCCATCGAGGCAAGTATCACTTGCTACATGCTATACTATACAATTATATATGTTTTGACTCATTAAACCTGCAAAATTTAACTCGGTATGGTTATTTCCTCATTGGGTTGCAATATGACATATATCATTTTACAGTTAACATGGAAATTACAATTTGCTACTATTAACCTACGAACCAAGTTTACCTGTTAATCACATTTTTACCGTTAATAGATTATAGCACTTTCCTATGTATTTCTATTACATTCGGATATTCAAAGACTTGATATAACGGTGTTGCATCATCCTTTAAACTGTTGCACCGCTAAGGGTGCTCAAAACCTGTTAATACAATAAAACGGCTGCTCTGTATTAATGCACTATTGTGATTGAATGAACTGCTCATTATTGTTTAATTTATTGCTTATTTTCTGCTGTCAATCCCCTGTTCGATTATATATCTGTTTGTGAGTACACCCACGATGTGTTCGTACCTTGACTTGACATTGCTACCCGATGCACCTAACATGGTACCGTTTACCTTGACTTGACCCGATATACCATGACCGGACCTGTTACCTGATCTCATGCCTAATGCCAACAAACCTGACATGGAGTCCTCATGGACCAATCTTGTTGTCTATCCAGACAAACCTACTGTTACCTGATCTTGTGTTGGCATTAGTTCTTGACTACTGAATACCTGACCTGACACTTATAACTTGGGGGTATGGGGAAATCAAAAGCGTAAACTAAAGTGTAACTTAAAAGGGTATTACTTGATCCGTGGTCCTGGGGGGTAACGGGACAGAGCCATTCGTGACTCTTACATCTTCCTGATCCGTGGTCCCGGGGGGCAACGGGACAGAACCACTATTGGTTCCCATATTCCTGATCCGTGGTCCCGGGGGGTAACGGGACATATCCTTTGAGTTACATGGAGGATTACTCAAATTGATTTCAGAGACTTTAGACTAGAAAACCTGATATAACAGTTTAGTTACCCACTGCGCACTACCCTGCACTGCTTGTTTCATACTGTTGCTTTATTCATGTTTATTTCTGCATTGCCTGTTACACCGTTTATATTATATTACTGGTTGACATGACGCACTGACGTCTGGGTTTTGCATGGCCCAGATTCTTTACCACTGTCGCTGTCCGAGCAAGAGTATTTCAGCCAGCAGGCTGAGTTGTGAGTTCTGTGGTGGTTAGTTTTATTTCCTGCATTTTATTTCCAGATGTGAGCCCGCATTATGGGACATACTTTTCTATTATTGTATTGAATCATTTGCTTCCGCATTTATTTATCATTGACTCTTGTTATTCTGGATTGTGGACATGTGTTAGATAGTTTTATCTTGTTCTTGATATCTCTACAGCCGTAATGTGACTGTGGATGGATACTTCCTACCCACAGGTAGCATGGTTGGCTATGTCACGTACCCAATCTTGCGTCCTCTGGGAAGCGGGGCGTGACATGGTTCTTTTGGTATCAGAAGCATAGGATAGTCGGGTTGATTCTTTTGTAGTTGGGTATTGTACCCAATACACGAATCAGAATACCCGTGTTTAGGAAACATGTCCTGCCACCTTGATCGTTTTACCATTCTTGAATCACATTCTTCCTGATTATATCTTTTACGATGTGCAAACTTTCTTTGCATATTGATTCGAAAACCTGATTCCTTGTTATCTCTCGGACTTAGGCGACTTGGATGGAGTTATGTAATTGTGGCTATGATACCGCGGCATAGTTACAATGCGGTACTCTATTTAAGTATCTTGGAGTTCTAGCCTTGATCTATATTCAAAATCTATCATTATGCTAATGTTGGGTATTTTGAGTTCAGGATTATGGTCGGTAAGAAATTGAAGACATACCAGAGGCGTGTGGACGAAGCCGCCATGCTTGGAGTGATAAGAGGAATGCTGGAGAATCAAAGAAACAGACCGAGCTGATCCAGCAGCAAGCGGACTCGTTTCGGGAAGGTTTGCAGATCGTTCAGCAGTCTGTGAACAATGTTGGAGCTAGACCAGTTAACCGAGTAGGGACCGTAGCAGATTTCAGGCGGTTGGGTCCGTCTACATTTACTGGTTTAAAGGAACCGTTGCCAGTGGAGCAGTGGCTAGTTGACACAGAGAACTTGCTTTTTGCGGCACAGATTCCAGATGACAAAAAAAAGTTGTTATGGTACGCATTCAGCTAGTGGACTACGCCCGAGAATGGTGGCTTGTTGAGAGACCCGCTTGCCCAAGCCGATCAAGTGGACGGATTTTTCTAATAGTTTCCTGGAGAAGTTCTTCCCGCGGACTGCACGGGAGGAAATGGAAGAGAAGTTCATCGGACTAAAGCAGAAGGGAGCACCCGTAGATGTGCATGTAGCAGAATGAACGAGACTCAGTAGTTTCGCTGGACCTTTAGTTGCCAACGATGCAGACAGGGAACGGAGGTTCATGCGCAGACTGGATGTGGACATCCAGCGGCAGATTGTCTCCCTGGGTTTGACCACTTTTTCACAAATATTTGCAGCAGACAGCAGTTGCGTTAAGGAAGCAGTTCGGTCGGGCCGGTCGAGTTTAGGGCTAGGCCGACAAACAATATTCTTGCATCAATGGAAGTGATGAAAGTAAAGAGCCGGCTGTTGTTCGTGATTCTATGGACGTGTTTGAAGATATATCGGGTTTACCGCCGAGGAGAGACGTGGAGTTCGCAATTGATCTTATTCCTGGTGCAGCGCCAGTATCTAAAGCGTATTATCCAATGGCGCCAGTAGAGTTGGAAGAAGTAAAGAAACAAGTTGCTGAATTGCTTGATAAGGGTTGGATTCGAAGCAGCAACTCGCCTTGGGGAGCTCCAGTCCTTCTAGTAAAGAAGAAGGATGGCACGAGAAGGATGTGCATCGACTATCGAGAATTAAACCGGGTAACTATTAAGAACAAGTACCCGATCCCTCGCATTGGAGAACTTTTTGAGCAGCTTAGTGGAGCGAGGGTATTCTCGAAACTGGATTTGCGATCCGGATATCATCAGGTCCTAGTGAAAGCAGAAGATATTTGCAAGACGGCGTTTCGAACTCGGTATGGACATTACGAGTATCTAGTGATGCCCTTCGGAGTAACGAATGCGCCGGCAGTATTCATGGACTTGATGAACCGAATCTTTTCACCGTTCTTGGACCAGTTTATTGTGGTATTCATTGACGATATTCTGGTTTACTCGAAGAGTTTTGAGGAGCACGCTGAGCATTTGAAGATCGCACTGCAGACATTGAGACAGGAGAAATTGTATGCGAAGATGAGTAAGTGCGAATTTTGGCTGGAAGAAGTGAAGTTTCTGGGGCATGTTGTGTCAGGCGATGGAATCGCCATCGATCCCGAAAAGATTGCAGCAGTTCGAGATTGGCCGATTCCAAAGAATGTAGCTGAGATAAGAAGTTTCTTTGGATTAGCCGGGTACTACAGGAGATTTGTGGAGAACTTCGCTCGTCTGGCAGAGCCGTTGACCAAGCTTACGCACAAGGAGGTACCTTTTGTATGGACGGATAAATGTGCGTTAGCTTTTGAGACGTTGAAGCAGAAGTTGATAACCGCCCCTATCCTGACCGTGCCAGACAATTTTGGAGGATTGGTGATTCATAGCGACGCATCTGGAAAAGGATTGGGATGTGTTTTGATGCAGCATGGGAAAGTTGTAGCGTACGCATCGAGACAACTGAAGATCCATGAGAAGAATTACCCAACTCATGACTTGGAGCTTGCGGCTGTGATCTTCGCTTTAAAGATTTGGAGACACTACCTTTTGGGCGAGAGAGTCGAAGTTTTTACAGATCACAAGAGTTTGAAGTATGTGTTCATTCAGAAGGAGTTGAATATGAGGCAGCGTAGATGGTTGGAGCTGATGGCCGACTACGACCTTGATCTTAAGTACCATCCGGGAAAAGTTAACGTCGTGCCGGATGCGCTTAGTCGGTTACCAGCAATTCAGGTGTTAACTACACAGAGGGAGATCATTGCAGATTTTCGAAGATTTGACTTGGAAGTTGTGCTACGGCGTTCTACGGGACAGTTGATGCAGTTGCAGGTGCAGTCGTCTTTGATTGAGAAGATTAAAGCAGCACAATCGCAGGATCCTAGACTGCAAAAGTTTTGAGAGCAGGCTGAAGCTGGACTACGAACAGATTTACTGGTCCACGAAGATGGTTCGTTGAGGTATGGTAGCCGTTTGTGTGTGCCAAAGGGAGATGTTCGTGAAGAGCTTATGAAGGAGGCACACAGTTCAGCTTACTCTGTACATCCAGGAGGCACAAAGATGTACCGAGATATTCGACCGCATTTCTGGTGGGAAGGTATGAAACGGGAGATTGCTCGCTTTGTGGCTAAGTGCTTAGTGTGTCAGCAAGTTAAGGATGAACACCAAAGGGTTGCTGGTTTATTGCAACCACTTCCGATTCCTCAGTGGAAGTGGGAACATATAACCATGGATTTCGTGACGGCTTTACCGCGGAGTCCAAAGGGCAACAATGCAGTATGGGTGATTGTCGATCGGTTGACCAAGGCAGCTCACTTTATCCCTTTCCGGGTTGGTCAATCAACGGAGACTTTGGCAGAACGGTACATGCAGGAGATTGTAAGATTGCATGGCGTACCGGTGAGCATCGTGTCCGATTGGGACACTCGGTTCATATCACACTTCTGGAGGAGTTTACAGGAAAGTTTGGGGACTCGATTGAAGTTTAGCACAGCTTATCATCCTCAAACTGATGGTCAGTCGGAGAGAACGATCCAAACTCTTGAAGACATATTGAGAGCATGCATGTTGGACTTCAAGGGGTCTTGGGAGGATCATCTACTTTTGGTGGAGTTGTCTTACAACAACAGTTTTCAGGCAACTATTCAGATGGCTCCATTTGAAGCTTTGTATGGTCGTAAGTGCCGTTCACCTGTTTGTTGGGATGATGTTGGTGAACGAAGATTATTGGGACCAGATTTGGTGGTACAGACAGTTGAGAAGGTTAACACTATCAGAAAGCATATGAAGGCAGCTCAAGACAGACAGAAAGGTTGGGCTGACACGTCAAGAAGACCTCTAGAGTTCGCCGTGGGTGATTTGGTATTCTTGAAGATATCGCCGACTAGAGGAGTGATTCGTTTTGGGAGTCGAGGGAAGGTTAGTCCCCGATTCGTTGGACCCTTCGAGATATTGGAGCGTGTTGGAGAGGTAGCGTACCGTTTGGCGTTACCGCAGTCCTTGGCAGGTGTGCACGATGTGTTTCACGTATCTCAATTACGAAGGTATGATCGAGATGAAACACACGTCTTGGATCATTCGGAGTTAACTGTACTGGAAGACCTGACTTTTGAGGAGCGACCGGTTGAAATCATGGATCGAAGGGAAAAGGTTCTTAAGAACAAGGTTTCCCCCTTGTGCTAGTTTCTTGGGGTAATCGATCGCATGGAGAGTTCACTTGGGAACGAGAAGACGAGATCCGACAGAAGTTTCCTCACATTTTCCTGTAGTTTTCTATCTTGTATTCTTGGAATTTCTAGGACGAAATTCTTTTTGTAGTTGGGTATAATGTAACACCCGAGCCCAATACTACTATTTTCTGTTATTGGTTGAGCATTAGATATTACTCATTTCATTTATCTTGCTTGTTTGGGTCTTACTGTAAAATTTTATCTGGCTAAGTCATTTCTGCATATAACAAATTATAGCACCTAAAATAAAATTAAAAATATCTATCTTGGCCTACTCGTCACCCCTAGCCGCGTGGTAGCGTCCGTGCGTCGAGTTCTCGTCCCGTTCGGTGAAACGGGCGAGTTTGGATGACTACGCGCGTGTACAGGTGGCCGACTTGGGGGTATGCTTTTTAATCATAAAATATTTCATTTTAAAATTTGGAACCCGCTTAAAATCCTATTATTTGAATTTCGAATTTTTGGACCTAACCCGGGCGCGATTTGGAAATGTTTCATTTAGCGCCAAAATCCCAAATTAATAAATATTCAAACCTTATAATATTTCATATATATTTATACCCTTACTGTTAACGTAATATTCTTAAATCTTTTAAAAAAATTTCTTTAACCACTTAAAATCCTTATCAGCCAATCAAGGGGTTTTTAACCTCCGTGGGCCCGCTCCTATCTCTCTCTCTCTCTTCCTCTCTCCATCTCTCACGTCTCTCTCTCTCTCTAATTTCCCTAGCTCTCTCTCTCTCTAACCCTCTCTCTCTCCCCTATATATATTTATATTCCTCCTCTCCCTCATAATTCCCAGAACCCCACGCGAGGAAACCCACGAGAACTTAACCCTAGCCGCCTCCACCGTCGCCGCCGCAGCTCCGACGCCGGCGCCAGCGCCATCGTTGCCCTCGTCTCCGCCTCCTCGTGCCAACCTCGACATCCCTTCTTCTCCCCGTGTGCTCGGCGCCGTAACAGGGACCCCGCAGCAACCCCCGTGCCTTCTCTGGTTGGCCGGAAACTTCGTCGGCGACCCTCGTCGTCGTCACCTGCGCCACCGTCGGCACCTCCTCTTCACCTGCGCACCAGCCCCGACCACCTCCTCTCTATCTCCACTTTCCTTCCCTATTACATACCCGCAACCCTAGCCCACCGCCTGCAACCTCCTCGCCGGCGCCCCACCGCCGTCGACCCCACCGCTGTCACAACCTCTGCAATCCCAGTAAGCCTTCCTTCCTCTTCCTCCTTTCTTTTTCCCCCTGGTTTATCCTTGGCTGTACATTGAATTTCTGAATTTTGTTGTCGCTGTTCGCCGGAATCCGGCCGTGCCGGTGACGTATCCCGACGATCCAGCGGAGTGCTTTGACCCGTGAGGTCCCTTGGTTCGTTGTTTGGGTTCAATCCGTGAACCGTGCATCCGTCGCGTGTTTCCCCGCCGACGTTACGTTCCGTTTTTCCCGGTTCGCGACCCGTCGAGGCAAGTATCACTTGCTACATGCTATACTATACAATTATATATGTTTTGACTCATTAAACCTGCAAAACTTAACTCGGTATGGTTATTTCCTCATTGGGTTGCAATATGACATATATCATTTTACAGTTAACATGGAAATTACAATTTTCTACTATTAACCTACGAACCAAGTTTACCTGTTAATCACATTTTTACCGTTAATAGATTATAGCACTTTCCTATGTATTTCTATTACATTCGGATATTCAAAGACTTGATATAACGGTATTGCATCATCCTTTAAACTGTTGCACCGCTAAGGGTGCTCAAAACCTGTTAATACAATAAAACGGCTGCTCTGTATTAATGCACTATTGTGATTGAATGAACTGCTCATTATTGTTTAATTTATTGCTTATTTTCTGCTGTCAATCCCCTGTTCGATTATATATCTGTTTGTGAGTACACCCACGATGTGTTCGTACCTTGACTTGACATTGCTACCCGATGCACCTGACATGGTACCGTTTACCTTGACTTGACCCGATGTACCATGACCGGACCTGTTACCTGATCTCATGCCTAATGCCAACAAACCTGATATGGAGTCCTCATGGACCAATCTTGTTGTCTATCCAGACAAACCTATTGTTACCTGATCTTGTGTTGGCATTAGTTCTTGACTACTGAATACCTGACCTGACACTTATAACTTGGGGGTATGGGGAAATCAAAAGCGTAAACTAAACTGTAACTTAAAAGGGTATTACTTGATCCGTGGTCCCGGGGGGTAACGGGACAGAGCCATTCATGACTCTTACATCTTCCTGATCCGTGGTCCCGGGGGGCAACGGGACAGAACCACTATTGGTTCCCATATTCCCGATCCGTGGTCCCGGGAGGTAACGGGACATATCCTTTGAGTTACATGGAGGATTACTCAAATTGATTTCAGAGACTTTAGACTAGAAAACCTGATATAACAGTTTAGTTACCCACTGCGCACTACCCTGCACTGCTTGTTTCATACTGTTGCTTTATTCATGTTTATTTCTGCATTGCCTGTTACACCGTTTATATTATATTACTGGTTGACATGACGCGCTGACGTCTGGGTTTTGCATGGCCCAGATTCTTTACCACTGTCGCTGTCCGAGCAGGAGTATTTCAGCCAGCAGGCTGAGTTGTGAGTTCTGTGGTGGTTAGTTTTATTTCCTGCATTTTATTTCCAGATGTGAGCCCACATTATGGGACATACTTTTCTATTATTGTATTGAATCATTTGCTTCCGCATTTATTTATCATTGACTCTTGTTATTCTGGATTGTGGACATGTGTTAGATAGTTTTATCTTGTTCTTGATATCTCTACAGCCGTAATGTGACTGTTGATGGATACTTCCTACCCACAGGTAGCATGGTTGGCTATGTCACGTGCCCAATCTTGCGTACTCTGGGAAGCGGGGCGTGACACATGTACACCACCTGACATGACCTGATGTACCACAGCTTGACATGTTACCTGATCTTATTACTAATGCCGACAATCTTGACCTGTTGTCCCTACGGACATTTCCTGTTGTCTATACAGACAAACCTGTTCCTGCTTGATTCCTGTGTTGGCATTAGTCTCAGATTTATCGATACCTGACTTGAAAACATAACTTGGGGGTATGGGGAAATCAATGATGAAACCTTACTTGTAACTCGACAGTTCGATGCCTTTACTGATCAGTTTTACGGGCTAGGCCAGCCCCGGGATGATGCTGCTGACATCAGTCGTCTTTATATACTACATTTTACTGCCTAGCGGCACGTCTCGGATTCAGCCCGAGAGTTTTTGACCGTGGTCCCGGGCACGCACGGGATACTATTGAGTTACATCGACGATTCATTAAATTGATTTCACAGAATTGAGAGTAGTTACCCAGTAGTTTAGTTCAGATTACCCACTGCACGTCACATATGCTTTTACCCTTCACTTTTCCACATTCGTGTTCCTGTTATACCGTTATTACTGTTGATACTCATGCCTGCATGTTTTTTACCCCTGATTATATTATTGTTGATATTATGACGCACTGACGTCTGGGTTTTGCATGGCCCAGATTCTCTACCTTTGTCGAAGGCTGATCAGGAGTACTTCCGCCGTTAGGCCGAGCAGTGAAGATCCAGTTAGTATCCAGTTTAGTTATGTTTTACCTTTCAGATTATTATTGTTTATTGGATCTATTGCTTCCGCATATTATTTCTTGACTTGTTATTCTGGCTCATGGATATGTACTAGATTGTTTATTTTACTTTCCTGTTCTTGATATCTTATTGACGGCCGTAATGTGACTGTGGAAGGATGTTTCCTATCCACAGGTAGTATGGTTAGCTCTGTCACATGCCGATCTTAGCGCACTTTGGGAAGCGGGGCGTGACACTTTTTAGGAGAATTAAATTCTCTGAACTTAGATCTCCCCCTAGGTTTTTGATCTGCATGGCAGAATCTCCCCGATGAGAATTAAATTCTCAACTTGTGGGGAGATCTGCTTTTGCAGATCTCAACCAGAGGAAGAACTAAGTTCTTTTTAGAAGAGTTAAACTCTTATGGAACTGCAGATTTGCTTCTTGTCTTGCCTGGACCCGTCCCGTGTGCCGTGGACGCGTTGCGACATTTACCCGACGTCGGACGTGCCGTACGCACCCGTCGTGTGTTCCGCTGAGGCAAGTTTATCTTGCTACATGCTATGTTACTGTATTTACATCTATTTGAATAAATATAACACTTGTATTTTAAATCATGCACCCCATATTTAGTTTTACAGTTTTCGGATACCCGTTTGCATCCATATCATTTAAAATATATATAACTGCATCTATAGATCACATTAATTCATATTATTATTGTAGTAACACCCCATGTTTAATAAAGTGCATTCTAATTAGTAATGGAACTGTAAATGTAACCCCTAATCGATATTTGTGCATCCATACCATTAATTCTATATCTATTTGCATACCATGTCACATTATATCATTTTATTGTTATAATAGTACTCCATACTTGATTTTGTGCACCCATACTTATTACAGTTTGATCATGAGCACCCACTTGATACATGTATATGACTTGCCATGATCTGATACACCATTACTTGACCTGACTTGATACTTGTACACTACTTGACATGACCTGATACACTACTACTGACATGACTTGATACCCGTGCACTACTTGACATGACTTGATACATGTACACCACCTGACATGACCTGATGTACCACAGCTTGACATGTTACCTGATCTTGTTACTAATGCCGACAATCTTGACCCGTTGTCCCTACGGACATTTCCTGTTGTCTATACAGACAAACCTGTTCCTACTTGATTCCTGTGTTAGCATTATTCTCAGATTTATCAATACCTGAGATATTCTCTGTGTTTTGTTTCTTCTCTTACCTCGGGTTTTTCTTTCTGTTTTCTCTCTTTAACTTGAAGTTTATGGGGGGGGGGGGTTCTCTCTTTTTCTTCTTCTCTTTTTGGCTCTTATTTATAGGAGAAAGAAAAGAATCAATTTATTCGAAAAATCTCTTATTAAGAGATTTTGATTGATTTTATAATCAACCAAAATGATCTTGTAGATCAATCGGTGAATTTTATTCACCGTTGGATTTTTAATCCAAGGACTTCTGTTTTACAGAAGATATTTCTCATAAGATTAGGAAAATATTTCCCTATACCGAATCTTCTTCTGTAAATTGGTGATTTTTAATCACCATTGGATTTTTAATCCAACGACGCTTTGCTTTACAGAGCGCCATCTTTCTTATTTAGAAAGATCTAAGGAAATGTTTTCCAAATAGGGCTTTGACCCCTTTTATTTTAGAATTTAATTCTATCGGTTCAGAAGGCATAGGAGCCCATCAAGTGTAGCACGTGACCCCATAAAGTTAAGCCCATTAAAGAGCGTCACGTGCTATCACGTGAATTTTTCTGGCCAATTGTTTGTTTTTAGAAGGCGCTTATATACTTTGTATATAGAGGTCACATGTCTGCATATGGGGCTCAGTTTCAGCCTTGTTTTGTCAAGCGCGGTACCTATCATGTGTGGGCACATGATGCTCCATTTGGGAACTTTTCCCATTGCTTTTTATATTTATTATTCAGTTTTCATGAGGGAACAAACGGCTACCCAGGTATTGAGCGAAAGGAAGGTCGACGAGCAAACACATCCGAACCCCTACTAAGCCTGTTAGTGACAATCTCCATACAGTCCGGTCTGTTCGTCTAAAAGTATCACATATCGAGTCTAAGAGGGTGGATAAAGTCAGACCTCTAATAACGCGATATTTCGTGTCGGTATGAAGCCCATCACCCACTGAGAAACTACCGATCCAAATCAGTAATTCTCGCATACCTTGGTTAATGATTTTTGGTGATGGCCACCAGTGCACCGCGCGACATCAACCGCCAATACCGGGAGAGACGAATCCCCGACAATCCTCTCACTGCCCCCATGTGGCTCAGGACTGTTCCTAACTAAAACCTGTTTGCACGACTCCTTTTAGCCGTGGTAGGGTAGTAATCAAAGCACAATGGGAATTCACATGAGACAAATAACGATCTCAGGTCGACAGACTAACCTGTACACATGTCACCTGGGAACTGCTATCTGACAATAGGTATAATACCAACTAGCATGTTCCCGGCGAGTCCGTCCAGTGTACTCACAACCCAATGAGCACCTGTATACTATCTTAGGTGACCAACTGACACCAATGGCTTGTGAGACCGGCCACCGCCCCTCTTCGGGGTCTCAAAAAGTATACGCTAGTCTACTCCGGAGTATCGATGTCCAGTCTCGAAACTCCCTCGACTAGGGACATTTAAGGATGTGCTTATAGACCACCCAGCTCTTACGTATATGATCGCCATCATAATCCTGACAGTCAAGCAAGAATCCTATGGGCTCTATCAATATATAATAGTGATCTGTAATACCACATAATGCATGTACATAATGATAAAGGCAAACCAAATAGCATACTATCATTTTGAGTAAGACTGTTCTACCCGTATAGGTCCTCCCTCAATCATCACAATCGCGTGCCTGCGATTACAATAATTGACTTGAGGGCACTATAGCCAACAATCTCCCACTTGAACTTAAGGCTAATTATTGCGGTGTCGCATACTCACAGCCTGTGTGATACCGAACACCCAACTTCTCTACTAATCAGTCTCGCAAAGCCCGTTTGCGAAACTATTGCGTTCGAGAAATATCCTCAGTGAGTGGATCCGCTCCAATGTTTCTATCTTTATCTCTCTCTATATCTCAACTTCGAGGAGAAAGACTATCTCCCGAAATGAGCAATACCTGTCTTAGAATTTGTTTGGATATCTGATGGGACCCAGTTCATAAATGAACTCCAAATCCAACAAACTTCTTAGACTGTATCATCCACTAAATTTAATTAGTATCCTGCGCCTCAGTATCCGCTTGGACCACCTGTCCAACATACTGCCCCTCAATAGAGGGAGAACTATAACTCTGACAGCTACTCTGTCATCCAGATCACCTTGGAAGCCTAAAATGATAACCACCTCCTGAAAGAGGCTGCCGTTACCATAAACCAAGAACATCAACTTATGTTTATAACTGCTTTCTAACGTTTCTCCAGGATTGGATTAATATATGTTTATTGTAGCTAGTGCAAAAACAATATCTGGTGTGGTACTTGACATCTCATGATTGATTCAATTGCCTAAGCAAAAGATATATTAATATGCAAATCCCTCTCCTCATTAGTCTAGAAGACATTTATTTAGAGAGGGTGACTCCATCACCTGTGGGTACACCACCTACGCCAGGAGTCGTCCATTCTAAAATACTTTAGAATAGTGTCAAGTACCCAAATTGGGACATTTCCCAAATCTAGATCTAAAAGCATAGATCTAGTTATCAGAATCCCTGATATTTTATCCAGATCCTATATGGAGAAAATACCTTGTGACAACCACAGTATAACCAATCGTTGTATAGGAATATCACTTCCTATAAAGAGCATGCCATCCAAATACCAGGACACCACTCCTAACTACCTTCTTACCAGGTCCATCTGTTGTTCCGATGAAATCAAACTCTATGACTGTCACATCAAAACTAGATGATCTATCCCCGCTATACCTGCTTTAGTCTATAAAGAGACATAAGCTACTTGCCCACTATGCTTCTACTGCTCCCACTGACTACAACAACCTTCTGGAAGAGTCATATACACGTGCGCTTCTAAAGCTAATTTAGAACGATGTTATACTCATCCTTCTGTCAGATCTCATAGTCTAGAACAGCAGCAGTGGCATATTTAGGTCATCAAAAACCTCCCTGTCACCGTCTTTGAGGAGACCGAAGTACCTATCGGGTGCCTGAGGTTACCACCAAATCTGCGGAGTGGCTAATGGAATATCGAATCCAATTAAATGTTTAGGTTCTACTAAATTTTCGGTAATCGTTAGTGGTTCTGGAATCAATTCCAGTTCTACCATACTCCCATTAATGTTTTCTGAAAAGAATTCATTTTACTAAAACTATGGGGAGTCAAGAACAATATAACTATTGATCTTCCAGATGGTAGAATGTTAACCCTCGTCAAAGCCCGGGATAACCCACAAACTGCCATTACTGAAGCGTGCCTAGAGTTTATCCGGATTCTGGTTTTAAGAATAAGCCGGACAACTCCATATACCTTAACATCATTAAGATATGAATCCATTCTATATATCCAGTATAGAAACAAAGACACAAATTTAATTGGAACCAGATTCAAAATACATGCAGCCGATCCCAGTGCATATCAACTAAATGGAAGGAGGCCAAGCAGCATTACTCATCAAAGAATGCACCCACACATGAGTAACCTGAAAGAAAAGAAAGTTCTCAAAACTATTACTTACAATGGAATACCAAACACAAGTATCCATATCTTCGATCACCTTGAAGAATCCTGATACTTGCAACATATGGTTCTCTACTTTATTCTTATACCTATATCTTCTTAAAATCTAGACCTTATATTTCAACGAAATACTTGTCTAACACTAGAGAAGTCATGAGTAAACAGAATATAGTACGAGTACCAACCGCTTTGTCCTCACGGACATTGGAAAACATACAATACTCTGTATAAGTTCATTGTGTTTAATAACTCAAATCCTGTGCGTCGTAGGCCGAAAACTATACTATGGTAAGAAGAATTACACCGTTGTTGAATGCTCCTTACCTAACCATCAACTGATATAGGTAAATGTCATAAACATAATTTCAAAAAGTTATATCTCACTTTATAAAATAAACGTACAGATATATCAGTTTGAAATTGGTGCATAACGACGGATATTCAAAACCAAATATTTGCCGTCAGGTAAAACCCAGGTGATTTCCTCAAATATCACCAATTACAAAGAATTCCGATATGATAAGGATCTAATTACCCAATTCCCAATATCTTACTCCTAATTAGCATCCGTAACGCCATACAGATGTGAGAATCAAATCTGGTAAATACATACCCTGGAGTTAGAATCTAATTAGGAAAATAGTTTTCACTTAACACCGCACAGAAAAAACTGAAACATGAAAATGTTTCGAAGGGGTGGCCGGGTATTCCTAGTAATGTCTCTTCTACTATCCAGATTCATGACAGTAACCGTATATTTCCTTGCTCTCACTCCAATCCCTTTATATGTCTTTACTTATTACCTTATGTACACCACACTTAGGCTAATTGGTTTTCTTCCTTCCTTACCTTTCAGCACCTGCCTATGGTTTGGAAGAAGACTATCCAATAAGCGCAATAGGTGTACTCTCATAATACTAGGAGCCCTCACAACCTGAGAGAAGGTAAAGGGAAAAGTCAATCGAATAATCCTATTCAATTTCTCCAGAATTGGAATCCATCCTCGAACTGGAACAAGTTCTTTCGAGTTCGTATATAACTATACGATGGAATATCCAAGAAATGTGGATCTTCGTAGTGATACGGAGTGTTCTGGAGAAATGCAAAGGGGATGTAGGAGTAGCAATGATATATGCGACTAAATGACAATCCAAAAGCTAAAGTGTTTTAAGAAGGCTCGGTTAACTTGGTTCATGAGTTTTTAATGTCAGGCCATGGTCTCTGCCAAAGAGAGGGAGAAAAGAAAAACTCAACATGCACTCTAATCTAAATTAGATTTGTTAATCACTTTATCTAATCTGGATAGCTCCCACTGTTTCCTCGAATTCTCCTTCAAACCATAAAAGGAGAATTAGTCGGGATCATCTAAAAATCACCCGAGGAGTAACACCTACTCATCAGTGGGAATCGAGATCCAACTATCATCGCATGATAACTTGATGGAATCCACTCAAGTCACCACACTCCAGAAGGTATGCACATGCCTGGCAAGTTTCCTGTATGTTTGAAACTCCCGATGTGGTTTTCGCCCCTAGGACCCAAGTGATCTTGATACATTCAACAAATCAAAAGGTCCTATTCATGTTCAATTCGTCATTATCTTGATTGCATTAAACCCACCAGCACGAGCCCTTGACACAGTCAACAAGGCTGCACGACTGTCTTAACCAATCGCATTGCATGCTACAAACAAGCACCACTTAGCTACCGCACACTACGCCTTGATACAGTCAACAAACGCAGCACTAATACTAAGTACTACTCGTAGGAAATGACGGAGGGCTACGACTGGTTTTTGGCGAAAAACCTTTAACGCAATGAACTTGATACCGTTGAAGGAACCCGAGCAGTTTTACAAATATATAGTGGCGCAAACTTTTGCTAAAGAGGTCACTCCCTGTGAAGGGATCTCGGCTCTTTCTTCATTGAATGAGGTGCAGGATATTCCTAACTGAATACCGCGATGCAAAACAAAAGAATCGACTATAGTGAAGTTATTACACTGACGCAAACTTTTTCTCAAGAGGTCACTCCCTATGAAGGGATCTCGGCTCTTGCCTCATCAAATGAGGTGCTGGATATTCATAACCAAATACCACTGTGCAAAGCAAAAGGAAACATCTGTAATAACAGTTTTCAAAATTGGTTCCAACAACATCATATAGGTTTGTTTTTCCTTGCATTAATCATAGTTAACGCAGGCCCATCAATTAATCCATATCACACCAGAAAAAGGAACGAAAATATAATGTACGTATATGCCATCCACATTCGCCACGGGGCCCCGTCATGCACCGTTAGATTACTTAACTAACGATAGAGTGGGGTCTGGACTAACGCAGATGCAAAACATATACAATATCTACTAGTATATATAAATATATATATATATATATATATATATATATATATATATATATATATATATATATATATATAACATTCATCCCAGGCATGATACAAGCAACATCACAGAACATCAACAAGCAACATGGAATGGTGGATAATCTTGGAGATTCGGGTTTCATTTGAGCCGCAAATGAGACCTGACATTCTCGGTCGTGTGGATAGCCTGTGCAATGAAAACTTTGACCCATACGAGCACGGCAAGTTACCCGCCAATCTCAGAAGTGAGGCAACCCTAATCAACAAAGTGAATGGGCCACCCAGCACTTCACATAATCCGGTAACTTGAGCACCCCACCTTGGGTCATCCTATACCCCATACGAGTGCGGCGAATAGCTCGCCAATTCTAGAGTAAGGTGTTTACCGCCAGAAACGGAGACGAACCGGGATGGATCGTCTTGCCTGAGTCCAGGGGGCAGATGCTATTTGGATTTATCCGTCCACCTCTCCGAAAATGCCAAGTTGATTTATGGCACCGTACATCGGAGGTTTGGACAGATGCGACCGTTGTAGCAGACTTCGTCAGATTCCCCCTCGTTTGTGAGGGTTTTTCTGATTGTGGGGACTCTCTTCCCTGCAGGCGCAAGCCCCTGCAGTTAATTACATTACCGCATCGCGATAACCACTTTCTCCTGCTCCGGAAGTTCACTTCGTGTCGTGTGTGTTTTTATTTGTTTAGGTTTCCTGTGGATTGTAAACGAAGACTAATTTATGTTGTCGCTCGTAGGGCGTGGATTAGTCCAAATCCGTATTTCTTAAATTTGGGTATTTTTATTTAAGGATCGTTAATCTGATTTGAGATTAAGATCAACTTGAATGTATATGAGCACTTGGGGGCTCGATTTGTTTTTTTTTTTGTTAAGGATATATTAGTCTCATTTGAGACTAAGATCTACTTAACGAGGTGTTAGGATCATTTTTGTTTCAGATCCAACAAGAGAGCATTTGGGCTCTGTTGTTTTAGTTTAAGGACGTTTCGGTCCATTATCTCCATTTTGGAGGAGAAATTCTAATTTGAGGACATCTCGGTCTGTGGATCACCATTTTGGAGGTGAGATTTTAGTTTAAGGACGTCTCGGTCCGTTGTTAGTTTAAGAAAGTTTCGGTCCATTGTTGCCATTTTGGAGACAACAGTTAGTTTAAGGACGTTTCGGTCCGTTGTTAGTTTAGGGACGTCTCGGTCCATTGTTGCCATTTTGGAGGGCAATGGTTAGTTTAAGGACGTTTCGGTCCGTTGTAAGTTTAGGGACGTCTCGGTCCATTGTCTATCTTGCGTGCACGTGTATTTGTTACGTGACGAGATGAGCAACGATAATATGGGATGCATCCAGCTTAGGATGTGGTTTGATTTGGGATGTGCACGTCAGTTTGGGAAGTGCACCAAAAAACAGTTGGTTGTCGGGACCCGCCACCTTTCTGAAGACGTTGAGCAATTACAACGACATGTATCAGAGGTGTAGAGAGATGTACTCTTGAACCAATTCCTGTAATTGAGGAAAAAGGGATTAATGGTAAACCCATGAATCATTAGTCGTATTTTGAGACTAAGATTTCCTTAGGAGAATATGGGACGAATATCGTTTTGGGATATCATCAGTTGGAAGATCAATAGTCGTATTTGGGACTAAGATCGGTTTGGGAAGTAGTGAGCACATGGGCTCGGTTGATCTGAATTAAGGAGTTTCTACTCTCAAGGGACCTAACTAACTTAGGCTTGGTCCATTCAGTTTTCTTTTTATTTGAAAAAAGAGTGCTAAGCACTTGTTTGGGCTCAATTCTTTTTTTTATGCAAAAAGTGCTGAGCATTTATGTAAATTCTGACGCTCACATATAATCATGTGGGGTTTTCAGTCATGGGAATTGGCCAATAAATGTTCAACACTTTACCCCTTTTGCCTTTATATGGAGTGCTAAGCACTCTTTATGGCACCCACGTGCGAAGCACGTGAGGAGCTAGGCGCTCGGCGCTGCCTAGTGAGTGCCAAGCACTTTTATTCTGTGGCGCCCACGCGAGGGTCACGTGAGGCACTGGGCGCTGAGCGCCGCTCAATGAGTGCTAGGCACTCCTATAGCACCCACGTGAGGGGCACGTGGGGCGCTGGGCGCTGAGCGCCGCTCAATGAGTGCTAGGCACTCCTGAGTTCTTTTGTAGCGCCCACGTGAGAGGCATGTGGGGTGCTGGGCGCCACTCCCTGAGATCTTTTTATTCTATGACGCCCATGTGAGGGGTACGCGGGGCACTAGGCGCTGAGCGCCACTCAATGAGTGCTAGGCACTCTTATACCGCCCACGTGAGGAACACGTGGGGCGCTGGGTACCGAGCTCTCTCTTTTTTTTCTTGAATGATCCACGGGATCTTTATCGACTTTTATTTACCTAAAATTTCCAAGAAGAGATTTCTTCTTCCTCGAGAATTTAATTCTCTGTTCTTTCGAAGCTTTCTCTCTTTTTTTAAGCTTTTGGGGATTCCTCTCTCTCAGACTTGAAGTCTTGGGTCCTTTATATAGTAGGAGCAGTTTGTTGATTAGCTCTGAAGAAATCTCTCATTAAATGATTCCAAATGATTCGGGGATTTTACCCACCGTTGGATCTTTGATCCAAGGACTTCTGTTTTACAGAAAGTATTTTCTTGTTTTTAACAAGATTAGGGAAATATTTAACCATACAGAATTTATTCTGTAGATTGGTGATTTTTTAATCACCATTGTATTTTTAATTCAACGGTACTCTGTTTTACAGAGGGCAATCTTTTTTGTTTAGAAAGATTTTTGGAATATGTTCTCTAAACAGATTTTAATTCTGCATCCTGATGATTTATCGTCTCCGTTGGATCTTTGATCCAACGGCTCTGTTTAATAGAGAGTAGAATTTAATTCTACTAGGCGCCGGCGCTCACGTGTTGTGCACGTGGGCGCTGCTTAAGATTTTTGTGTGCTTTGCACACTGGCACCGCTCACATAAGAGTTTTTAACTCTGGCGCTGGCGCCCTCGTGGAAGGCACGTGAGGCGCTGCCTCTTGAATTTTGAACCGAGCTTTGCTCTTTTATTGGGGAAAACAAATGCCCCCCACCGTTACGCTCACACGTGAGTGCAGCGGTGGCACCTTTTCCACGTTTGATCTTCTTGGAAGTTGAACCGTCTTCCTGTGCCTATAAGTAGGGCCTTTGGCCATTGAGATGACTGTTGTTCTTCCTTAGCCTTCTTCTTTCTCTGAGAATTTAATTCTCTTTCCAGAGCTCAGATCTCTGTCCAAGGAAACTCTTTTAGAGTCAAAATTCTGTCAAAATTTGGTAAGAATTATGACCAAACTCTTGAAGGAATCTCTTCATGTTCTAGGGTTTTAACCCATTAACAGAGCTTTGCTCTTCTTTTACAAAGATCTCTTAGCTTTCTAAGATTTTTTTCGTGCAGATCTTGAAGATATTTGGGGTTTTATCCTGTTAGAAAGTTTTGCTTTTGAGGGTTCTTGGATGTTATCCTATTGTTCTACAGAGCTTGGCTCTGAAAAATTTTGGGAATTTTTTTCCCTTCCTAATTTTCTTAAAAGATTTGAAATCTGTTTGCAGAACACAGTTCTTGAGGGAGTTTAACTTCCGAGTCTAATGATGTTTTCTCATTAAATGAGAATCCTTTTGGATTCTATTTTTAATGAGTGACTGCCCCATCATTGATGGGGCATCACCTTGATTTTGTGGGGCCCTTGTCCCCCTTTTTTTTGAACTGCGGTGCAGTACAATTTTAAGTGACAAAGAATGTTAAGGCCTTAATCATTGTGTCGATAGCTGACTCCTTTCTTTTTGTGCAGGTACTATGGCTTCTGATTCCTCTTTTCCCTTCATATGTTTGGAAAGCGCTTTTGCCGACACGCCCGTAGATCGGAAAGTCTTCACGCTTATTAAGGATCATGTCCCAGAGCAAAAATCTCTTCACCTATGGGGGTCATGGTATAGTCAGATTATCCGGGGTCGGCGCAGTTTTTCTTGTGCGGCACCTTCGGAGCCAATCCCAGCGATTCATTACGCCGACCTGCCTCAAGTGACTTACGCCGTAGAGGAGGTCAACTGGACCTCGGAAGGTCGCCTTCAGCCTTCCATGGCATCGATACCTGTACAGCCACCGATGGCCTTGGACATTTTTGGGTGACGTATATGCCAAGGAGAGTCGCACCCTTGGGGAAAAGTTTATATGATAGGATTGACTCTCCGTCATTCGGCCGGCTATCTATAGTGGGCCCGGTATATCCTGTCGGGTAAGAAGTCGCTGCTATTAAAGACCGGGTTGTACCCCGCAATCTACGCGTCGCTCTTTCACTACCACGATCCTCATGTGTGGTGGATCAAGTCCGTTTTGGAACAATGGAACATCCTGATCCATACCTTTCTCTTATCAGATCGGGAGGTTTCGATTTCATTAGAAGAGTTCGCGGAGATCTCCGGTTTACCCGTCATAGGGGAGCACTATGAGGAGATACTTGCCCCCGATGAGTACATCTTTGCCACTAATTCAATGGTAATGGGCCTTACCCCGGAGAACGCCGTTCAACATTAGTTCCCCAGATTGATCAAGGTGTTGAACGTGTATGAGAATTTATTCCTGGAGTCTAGTGGTCACGGGGTTAGCTTTGCGGATTTTATCGCCCGCTTTCTTCGTCCAGAAGTTCTGTCTAAACAGACTGCAAAATTCGCCAAACTCGACGACCCGTTCGGATTTGGTTTGGATAATTTGCTGAGCAGAGGCGGATCTAAAGAATTTCTTTATTCCATACACTCCAGTCGTTCCCTTTGTAGAGATCGCTACCCCAGGTGTTGACGAAGAGACTTTCTTTTTGGAGTTCATTGGCCTGTGGCTGAGTTGGTTCGTGCTTCCGACGCACCCCCGCTACATGAGGCCATCTGTTTTTTATCCATCTCATCGCATCGTTGCAGGGACGTGCGTGGCCATTGGGATCGCGGGGTTAGCTCATTTATACCACGGCCTGAGTTTAGCGGCTGACACTACTCAGCTGGGGGTAAAGCCCATGTATCTCCTATTGCATTACTTCACATCATGGGTCGAGATGCACGTGCCGGGTGCCTTTGTTGTTCATAAATGACCCTGATTTTACGAAATCTACAACTTCCCCTGGGTCATGCATCTAGTTGACGCTTCTGCTCCAGACCTGTTACAGTGAGAGGCTCGGCGATTACTCCTTCGACCACGCATGGTTGGGGACAGTATGATCTTTGTCGATAGAGTCTTGACTATCGGTAAAGAATCCACCAAGGCGGTACAACCGTTTCACGATACTTTTAAAGATGGGGCTTCTGCGTTGAAGGCCCGGGAGGTCATGCACCCGTACTCTATCAGGTTAGGCTTCCTAATGTTTAGACAGAACGCCTCGGTGCTGTTCATGAGGTACAACCCACACCGCTTCGCTCAACAATTGGGTTATAATCAAGATGTTCCTTTTGAGGCATTCTTAGTCGAGCCGGTTGCTACGGAGGAGGGTATTCGCAGCACGATGCATCATTTTATGCGATTAAATACGGGGTCCCATTTCCTGGTCAGCGAGCCGAGCTATGTACCGAAAGCTTCGAATGCTCACGTGGCGTGGTACCAGCATGCGACGGATGCGGTTGTCAGGGAGGAGAGGCGGCTGTTACTTGATCACAAGGATGCGGTCCCAGCCGGCAATTCAGCGGTCCCTTTGAAGCGATGAGCAGTCGTTCGCCCTTCTTTAAGAGAAATCACTATGGCTATAGCCCCCCGAGCTTTTCTTGATAAGCTTCGTCCGGATGTTCCCGCGACTGCGGTAGCCATGGCGTCCCCGGAATCGGGCATTGGTTCAGAGATCGGGACCCGCCGTCCGAAGAGGCCTGTCAAGCAAAAGCTTTTATCGTCGGCTATTGGTGTCGGTTCGCAGAAGAAAAAGAAATCTCTATTCTCTACTGATGTCTTATTCGGCCAGGAGCCCTATGCTCCCTACAGTGAGGGTTGTGTGAATATGGCACCAATGAGGGTTTGTTTGACACGCCTGCAACTGATACTGATCTTCAGGCAGCCCTCGCAGCTTCCGAGCAACTGGCTCGCGAGGAAGCAGCTTTGTTCTCTTTTGCGGAGTCGGGTATACTTCATTTACATTCTTTTGCATCTATCCCTTCTCCCCTTATTATGCTTTATTAACGCTCTCTTATTTAATAGATATTTTTGCTGAAGAGGCTCTCGCGGCTTCCCTCAAGACGTTTAAGGAGGAAGAGAGGCTTCGCGCCACCTTAGGTCTTGGTATAATTCGCTTTACTACACCTTTGCTCTTTTAGTTCCTTCTATTCATGGTCTGACTCTTTTCTTTATCTTGTTGCAGGGACTACCAAAACCCAGGTTGTTCCAAGTGTAATTCCAATCCGAGGCGGTGACACAGAAAAGCTTCCAGAGCCACCGATTACGAGCGGGGCCATCCCAAAGCCACCACAGGAGGCGTTGCTGAAGCATCCAATGATGGACGCCGTAGCGGCTTCGGAGGCAGAGCTCGGTTCGGACGACGACGTCCCCCTGTCGGAAGTTTTAAGGAGGCCGGTTCTCACGGTTCAGGCTGAAAGGAAGCGCAGAAAGCATGTGGCGAGGAAACGTGACGCTGTCTTAGCCGCGGGTGCAGACTCGAGCAATGTTCAGCCTGCTGACACTCCTTCGGCGAACGTTCCTTCTGCCCTGTCTACCGCCCATAGACAGGTTGCGCGTATAGCTCGTGAAGAGAGTGAACGACTACTTCAAGGTAGAATAACGCACGGTCCTTAATAACAGCTCCTCCTTTTCTATTTATTTAACATACGCATTTTATTTACAGGATCAAATTTGGATGACGGCGTGACAGGTGAAGCGCCGGCAACTAAAGAGCATGAAGCGCCCAATCTTTCTTTGGACTGTGAGACCATTCCAACTACTACTCTTCCCCCTGTGGATCTTCGATATCGGCGGGTGACGCAAGCATTATGACAGCCCTTGTCGAATCTGGTTATGAAGCTGTGGGTGTTGAATCTGCTCTCACAATGGAAACCGAAGAAGCCGTTACAGCTGGTGACGCTTCGGGAACGGTTTCGGTTTCTGACTTGTCAGATATTCCTTGGGTTATTATCTTTGAGTTTTTAATCCTGCTAAGCGTCTCTGATGATATTTCCTTTGTCTTGAGCATAGGCACAATAAACCCTGAAGTTGTATTGGCCGAAGAATTACCGCCGGCCGCTGCCTTGACTGTCACGGTTCCTTCTGTGCCTCCTCGAGTTTTGGAAGGTAAGGGTTTCTCATTTATTTGCTTTATTGTAGATAACGATTTTCTTTTCCTTAACCATATATTGTCGCAACCTTACAGAAGTGCTCTTTTACCATTTATACCAAGTGCTACACCCACACTTTTCCATCCAATCGGAAGTCGTTCCCTCTTCCAGCAGTGGTCAGTATATTCTTTGTTTAGTGTTTCTCCTTTTCGTGAGTAAACTTTCTACTGATAAGCCTTCCTTATATTGACCCCAGTATCACAGTTCAAAGGAGGGAGGGAAAGAATATCCAAGCCTTCGGAGTTCCTTATTTTTCTATCTTCAACAGCTGGTACGGTAGATTTCGTCCGTCAGGTTTCTTTTTTGTCTTTCAAGTTAAAATCTGACCGTAATTTATTTTGCAGCGATTACATCGTCTTCAGCTCCTTTTGAGTCCCACATTCCCATACACACGGGGCCATTCGCTAAATGTCCATCTTCTTAGGGCGTGGTGACTAGCCGGCGAATGTTAAGCGAGTTTATCGAGGATCTTGACGCCGAGGCTCTTACTTCTTTTACGGATTTTTCTGCCGAAGTCAATCCAATGCTGGCGACGCTCGTGAATTTCCACACTGAAGACCTCGTCGGTTCTTGGGTTGCAGGAAGATTGAGGCTTGTCTGCATGAGATTGAGCTTAAGCGCCTCGCTCTTGAGGTATTAACTTTGAAATCTCAGCGAACCGCGTGGATCGAGCAGAGTATCGCTTTCATTCAATATTTTAAACAAGAGGTGACTCTGAGGCAAAGGCGCATGAGACGGCTTCCGGTGAATCCGTCCAATTACGTGCCCAAATTGAAGTAAATGCTGCGCAGCTGAAAAATATTTTTGAAACCTCCAACGATGTATTTCTGGCGGGTTGGCACTAAGGCAAAAGCTTGACTTCACTGAGCGGGTCACGCAAAGTTGCGAAGCTACCAAACGGGAAATTGCTGAGAAACTTTCATCCTGCTTGCAACAACGAGCACAAATCGAAGCGAAGCTGGCCGCCGTAGCTGAACGCAAGGAGGAATTGCAGGGAGCATGTGAGCGGGTCGTCAGTTTATTGAAAGCTCATCCTTCTTAATCATGGTAATTGTATTTCCCTTTTAGCATTGGTTGTATTTTTTAAACATTTTGATTCATGAATAAGAAAATACATTCTCTTTTATGCGCTTATCCGTGTCTTGATGCCTTAATGTGGCGGTAATTAGTTTACTTACTCGTTTCGGAGTTTGTAGTTTATGCGCTCGTTTCGGAGCCTGTAGTTTATTCGCTCATTTCGGAGTTTCTAGTTTATGGACTTATTTCGGAGTTTGTAGTTTATTCACTCATTCTAGAGTCTCTAGTTTATGGACTCATTTCGGAGTTTATTTAGTTTACCTCCCTTGGGTTTATAGGCAAACTTGTCCTAACGTTATAGTTAACCCCTGCTCTTTACGACAGAGGTCCGTTAGGTTTTGTGATACTAGGGTTTTAGTCCGTGGTATCATCGCGTTGGCTGATGCGTTCCCCGATATGCAGACTTTACGCTGTTGTTCGAGTAGCCCCGCGACTGTCGTATCTATGATCCCTTCGGGGGCTGGACAAGACGTATTCAAGTTATCTTCTTCGGCAGTTTGACCGTCGGAAAAGCAAGCGTTAGGAATTTTGCCATGTCGCTTTTTACTTGAGGTTAGGCTTAGTTTGGGAGCCCCGATGAGTCATAACCACTCCGCGCTGGTAGGGAATGATCTCCGATAGTCTTTCGGGTTTTATTTGAGTTGCCGTGAAGACCCTGAAGCTAGGAATTTGGCCTTCGCTTCCTTTTGATTCGGCTATTTTGGAGCCTTTGTTGACATTGCGTATGCTGTAATGAGAAGAATGCCAGAGTAGTCTGTAGGTTGTTTTGTGAACCGTCAAGACTTGGAGCTAGGAATTTTGCCATGGCTCCGTTTTGTTTTGACCCTGGAATCCTTGTTGACGTCGCGTCTGCATCCTGCTGGAATGAGAGGGAACGCCGTTGTTGACATTATGTCTGCTGTAACGAGACGAATGTCGGGATATTCTTTAGATTTTTTTATGAACCGTCAAGACTTGGCTCTCCCTTTGACGAAGCCTGGTGAGAAAACACGGTTCCCTTTTTCATTTGTGCCCATGGATTGTATACAGGGGTCGGTGTAGACTCACCTGCAGGGCAGAGGAAATTTTATTTTATTTTATTTTTTATTTCCGCGATGCTTTATCTTTTCAGCCCTTCATATCGCGAAAGACGCGATTGCCTAATCATTTCGGCTATTTATCGCGGTGCCCAAACATTTCAGCTAATTTTATATTTTTACTCGCTGCTTTTTATTGCGAGTTGCCCAAACATTTCGGCTATTTCATATGCATATATTTTTTGCTCGCTGATATTTATTGCGAGTTGTCCCATCATTTCAGGTATTTCATATGCATATTTTTTTTGCTCGCTGATGATTATTGCGAGTTTCCCCATCATTTCGGCTATTTCATATGCACATATAATCGAAAGAACCTGATAGCTTTTAAATGGAGTGGTTTGAGCTCCGCATTTTAAAAGTTTTGCTGTTTTGAAAAAACCGAGTGGTTTTAAATTGTTCCAACGGTTCAACTTTGGTTTGTTTGCTTTGCATTAATGTAATGCAGTCCCATCAATTAACCTACCATTGCAAAAAAAAAAACGAAAATACAACGTACGCTTATGCCATCCGCATTCGCCACGGGGCCCGTCATCACCCGTTAGGTTACTTAACTAACGACAGAGCGAGGGTTGGACAAGCGCGGATGCAAAACATAAGCAACGTCTACTAGATATCATATATAGATATATACATTCGTCTCACTCAATAATAGCCATTGCAGATCATAGATGAACATATCGGATATACTAGGAATTCCGCGTTTCGTTTGAGCCTGTAACGAAAGACGGATTCCACGGTCGTGATGAATAGCCAAACCCCACCCTAGACCCCTATGGGTGCGGCAAACTACCCTCCAAATACCCGAAGTGAAGCAACCTCCATCAACAAAGTGAGTAGGCCACTCGGCACTTCAAAATACCCGGTAGTTTGTGCACCCCATCTTGGGTCTATCCTAGGAGCAAAAACAGTAAAAGAAATAATACAACGGTGGCTACAACCTCAACCCGGATGTGCCCCGCAAAATAATATTACATCACTTTACAAATTTACATCGAATGAAAGAATGAAAACCCTCATCTCACATTCTCGGCTATCCATCCACGACGATCCAACAAGTTCATATACACAAACCAACATAACATCATCACAGATATGTGCAACCCCGACTAATCGATGTATAGCAATTAGTCGACGTTTCCAAACACATATATACAACACAAAGCTTGTAAAGTAACCGCGACATTAGAATTCCGTGCGCAATTAGAAAACTTAACCAATTTTCCAAGACATGAAAATCCAGTGAGCAAAAGTTCCAAAACCGATCGTTTTGAGCCAATGCGGGAGTCGAAACGAATTCGAAACCCGCCCGAATCTTCGCGGACGTGAAGACACAAGAATAACTATCGAATGGGGGGCCTCGGAGGGGATACCCACCCCCGAGGGCCACCATGAGGTGGCCCCCAAGGGGAAAGGCAAACCCGAGAGCACCAAACTGTGGTGCTCTCGGGTCACCAGCCCCCAAGACCACCTTATGGTGGCCTTGGGGGATGGTTGTCACGACCCGAAATTAGCTTGTGACGGCCCTTAAACTACGCAACGTCTACAGGCGTAACGAAGTTTAAGTAAGCCAAAAACCCAGCAATCTAAACCATCAAAAGTAGTAAGAAATAAGAACAATTTTTAAAACCTTTAAAATCTCAACCCAAATTCTTTAAAGTCCAACTTTATTTTCTTAAAAATTTTGGCAGCACCTCCTTTGTAAAAACTAACCCCAAAATGGGTATAACATAAATATAAGTAAAGCATCCCCAACGGGAGCATATCCACGCCCAACGGCGGAAAACAACCACCACAACAGATATACGACGCCGTAGCGAAGAAATAAAAGACGATAGAAGTAAAACTGCATAAAAGACTTCCAAGTCACAAAATAATATACAATATCGTCCTCACATCAAGTCTCTAAGTCATACAAATGAAAGTGGTAGATGGAGAGTATATGGATACTATGAATATACAATAAATAACATTAGATAACCGCAAAACCCACCTAAGCAAAACTGCACACTGTGAGCCGAAGCGGGATCCGCTGCAAAAGATGATGTGATAGATGAATAGCCTGTCTCGACTACTCTGGGGAACAACCTGCAAACACTGTGGCACAACGGGGGTGAGTTGCCAACATGTGAATAGTAAATAACATATGCAGGTAATCGCAAGTATGCACGTACAACGCGAATCTAACATATGAAAACTAATAGCAATAAAAGTCATATGTGTGCAATAGTCTTGAAAGGTACACTAACATGTGTCACTAATACATGAAGCAGAAATATGACAATATGTATGCAACAGTCATGTAATGTACTCTATCAGGTATAACTAATACATGAAGCGATGATATAACAATGTATATATGCAACAGTCATGAAAGGTACTCTAGCAGGTACAACTAATACATGAAGCAATGCATATAAAATAAAAGTATGTAAATACATCAGTCATGGAAGGTACTCTATCAGATACTTCTAATACATGAAGCAGTGCATAAACAATAAATGTGGAGTATGGAATGAAACATGTCATTTCCACGGAATCCTGATATCGTGGTAGGACCAAACTCCATCATGACAATCCAAATTCCAATTCCTCAAATCAGCCCCCAAATTGGCTCTCATATCATGTAAGTCTCACAAACCCCGAATGTACAACATCAAGTAAATCTCATTAATCCTGAATGTACAAAATCAAGTAAATCTCATATATCCTGTATCCAATATCAAGTGAATCTCATATATCCTGAATCCAATATCAAGTGAATCTCGTATATCCTGAATAAGTATATTTGCATGAATAATTATGATGATGTATATGAATTGAAATGTATACATATATATTAGCATCCCATTCCACTAATATATATATATATATATATCCATATATAACAACGTCCCATTCCACTGTTATATATACTTAGAAGTAAAAATATCATGAAACCAAGTGTCAAGTATCGACACAAAAATACTGATCTATCAGGTGCTGTCACCACGACTGGCCCCCTGATAGGTACGTATCATACGCTATACTGAAAGCTCGAGTGCCTATCTCTGACCCTCGCCTCTCGACGTATCCATACATACATGACTCCCGTCGGTATCCCCACCATAACCGCCGAGTCATTGGTACTGTCACCGGTAGGTACTTGCCCACCTTATAGGCTCAATCGGCATGGACCGTCGATCATCTAGCCGAGGGGAACCATACCGGGCCCCACCATGTACCCTCACACGGCCCACGACGCTCCTCGCATGGGGTATATATATCAGAACCGATAAAACTCATGGTGGCTGCTAAAATATCATATCAAGAGAAACCGGGTTTTTCAAATAATGAATAATTTCATGAAACTACCACGGTCCTCAAATCCAGAAAACATCATGAAAAATCCAAATCTCAATGCGAAAATCCATGAATATAATATATGCAACATAACACTGCAATGTAAGCATATAAAGGAAAAGCCGCTATTTAACCGCAACAAGTTAAAATATATATATGCGGTTCCTAATTTCTCCAAGTCTATATAACATCAAATAAAGGTAGACATGTGGCTACAACTAGATATGTGCGTAAACATGAAGATATAGCAAGGTATATGTATCTACCTATCAATAATGATGAAATATACCCTCCGGGTATAAGTGAAGTATGTATGCAAGGTATACATATAGCTATGTTTTTATGTGTGTATGTACCTATCGCTAATGGTACTATACCCTATAGGTATACAGGTAACTAGCATGTAAGCATGTCAAGGCATATGTGTAAGCATGTAGGTATACAGATATGCTATATGTCATATGCATAAAGAAATATGAATCAATGTCTCAATGTCCCTAACCAAACAATATCATATAGGTATGTGTGTTGTGCGTGTCATGGCAATTATTGACGGTGTGTGTGGCATACAATCAGTGCTCGTGCAACATGAGCCGTCAATAATAGTGCAGTGTCCTAAAGGTACAAGTACAAGCACAACAAATAACTAAGTAATAAGGTGTATACGCAACTCTATATATGAAATAGAATATGCGACAATTCATAACATCTCTAGCCCAGACGCATAACACCATGTGGGCGACTCCCCTGTAGATGTTAAATCTACTCACCAACCATCCTGGCTAAGTAAAGCCAACTACTCGCTTTCCTCTGTTCGCAGCGCCCGAAGTCCCCGCCTGCGATCCTGAAAGCATATAACAATATAACAAGTATATATTAGTAATCGATCACTAACACGTACCAACTACGTTTGACCGACGCACAAACTCCAAACATACTCTTAAGTGTTCATCAAGTGGCTAACGTGCGTAGCGACACTACGAAACCAACTCAAGAGTAAAAGCTTCATAAAGACACGAACGATATCGGCACGACCCTAGCTAGGAACGCTAAAACGACACCACCATCAAGCCTAGACCCTGATCGTACCGATCGCGCAAACACAACACAATAATAAATATGGAATCTAATATAAATAACGTCGCAACGTCAAAAGAAACCCACGCCTAAAATATCCGTAAATCTAGTAAGCAGTATTTATCATTTTAGCACAAAACTACAAGTTTTACCAAGAACTAGAGTTTGCAAACATCACAAAATAGTAATGTTAAACCATTTAAACCTTTACTAAAATTTTAGATTTCACTAATTAGGATTAGCAAAAGTTTAGTTTGTTAATTAGCTTAATTAGCCGATTAGGAAAATATTATTTAACAAATTAGCAACTTGATTTAATTTTCTTCAAGCTCAACATATTAACTAACCATTTAACTAATCAAAACCCTAATTTGATTAACAAAATGATACCTTGAATTTCTAAATATTAATTTAAAAGCTTAAATTAAACATCTAATTAAGCTAATTAAAGGTATTAAGCAACAAAAAGAGATTAGGGTTAAGGTTTTATACCTTCCAATAGCACAACTTGAAACAAGAACAATCCACACTTTTGCCTGCAAAATCCTCACTAGAATGAAGATCTAAGCAAGATTTGTGAAGAAGAATGAAGGTTTTGGATTATATTTGAATTTGTATGAATTAATTTGGATTTTCATCATTTTTTTGAAGTAAAATGAGAAGAAATGAAGCAAATATGATCAAGGACAGCAAGGGATGAAGTGGTTTCATCCAAGGAGAGGGAGCTAGGGTGTTGTGGAATGTTGGAGAAAAATCTAGAAGAAAAATAGCAATAATTGCATAATAAAACAAAAATTAGCATTAGTCACCATTTTCTTTTCTTAAGAAATTCAATTAAATCCTAAAAATCTAGATATTTTGGTGAGGAGGTTCTAAACATAATTCTAGTGATTAGTTTAGCATAAAACCATATTAGTAGTAATTTACCCACAAAAAAAATAATTACCATTAATAAAGTGCACAAATAAAGCATTAAAATAATATTTTATTAGGGAAAAATTCTATATGGACCAAAACTTTCTATAGACCCCCAAAGCTCACGCACTAGCTTTATTTTAGCTAAACTAGGTGCCAGCAAATATCTATGGAAGTTTGATCACAATCGGGTTAAAAGGGAAAACACCGACTATTTTACCCTAAAACGGAAAAATTCGCAAAACGATTTCTAAAACGTTACAATCATCCCCCTTAAAGAAATTCGGTCCCTGAATTAAAATTCATCTACGCGTACCTCCAATGAGACGAGGGAAAGAAATCTTCCGCATCTCGCTCGCAGCCACTCAAGTGATCACCTCACTATACGGCTACGCCAAAGAACCCTCACAGATAGCAAGACACTTGACCGAAGTTCCTCCCCCTGCCGATCCCCTATAACTATCGGTTGCTGGTGAATGAAGATCGCTTCCAAGCTAAATGGTCTTATGCTGAATCATGTGAGAAAGGTCATGAAGGTAATTGTGAAGTATCGACACATGGAATACGGGGTGAATACTTAAAAATCTGGGCGGAAGTGCCAAATTTTAGGCAACGAGACTAACTCGCTTCAAGGATCTCAAAAGGACCTACAATCCTGGGATAAGCTTCCCAAAACTCAACACGTCATTCATCGGAAAATCCATAGGAATACATGATCTCCCACTGCGAACTCAAGGCTGCGACCACCACGTCGGCATAAGACCTCTGTCTGCACTGGGCTACTCTCATCCTGACCTAAACTAACTGGATTATCTCCGAAGTCTCTAGACTAGCTGGGGTCCAAAAATCCTACTCTCGCAGAGTCAGAATAACAGAATGGTGATCGACACGACCAAACAAAACCTAAAGGTTGCCAATTGGAGTGTCTCCTGATAACTGCTATCGAAGGAGAATCCCAACAATGGCAAGTGACGATCCCAACTGCCGACAACAATTAGTACGCACGCACAAGCATATCCTCCAGAGTCTGTATAGCCCGCTCTCACAAACCCTCATCCTGCGGATGGAAAAGCGGAGCTAAAGCTTAACCAGTACCTAAGGCTTCCTGAAGCTTCTGCCCAAGACGGCAAGCGAACAGGGTGCCTCTATTGGATACAACATAAGAAGGAACTTCGTGCAACGCACAAACTTAACAAAGAACAACTGAGCAAATTGAGCATAACCGGACAATAAACACCCAAATGGAGTCACACCCTGTCTAAACCTGGGTAGACGCCACAACGAATATTCATGGAGATCTGCTCCCATACCCACTCCGGAAACGGTTAAAGGTTGCAACTCTCCAGCCGGTCCCTCAATGCTCAACCTTAGCACGCAATAAGACAGACACCTTGAAACGAAATCTGAAACTTCACTCTTCATCCCTGCCCACCCGTAACTATCTCACAAGTCACGTCACATATGGGTGGACTTGAACGAACACAGAAAGCCGACTGATGTGCCTGCTCTAGGATTTCGCGTCTCTAACCATCAGTAACAGGTACACACAAACGCGTCCCTAAACATAGCATACCCTAGTCACAAATCAAGGACTCCGAATCATTACCCAGCCGGGTATGCTCAAGAATCTCTGACGAACGAGCATCGGCGGGCTGTGCCACGCAAAAGCGATTAAGGAAAAGCGGAAGGGCGCGGACATGAGCAAGTTGTCCCCTCAGTAGAGGTGAACTTAAGTTGTACTCAACGATCGTACAAGAACTGTAAATCTGCAGAAACTTTCTCAACAATCAAAACCCGCTGCAGGAAGATGTACATTAAGCTCTGTGGTCCGTGAAAATCTGACACGACTCTCCGAACAAGTAGTGTCTCCAATCTCCAACGCATGACCACCGCAGCCATCTCCAGATCATGAGTGGGATATCCTGCTTGTACTTCCTCCAACTGTCGGGAAGCAAAACCGATAACTCTATAGTGTTACCTTAGTACACAATCGAGCCCCACTCGCGAAAACATCACAGTTAAACAACAAGGTCGCCCGAACCAGAAAGCAAAGAAAGAACTGGTGCAGTTGTCAACCGAGTCTTCAACTGCCGAAAACTCCGCACGCATGCCACAGTCCAAGGAAAAAGAACCTCCTTTCTGTTCAGTCCAGTCAACGGTGCAGCGATACACAAGCAATCCTGCACGAAACGGCGGTAAAAACCTGCTAAGCCCAAAAATCTGCGGACCTCCGTCCGTACACAAGCCTGGACCAAAACTGTACGGCCTCGATCTTCCTCGGGACCATACGAAAACCGTCTCCCGTAACTACAAGACCTAGGAGTCAACACAATCAAGCCTGAAGGAACACTCCGAGAATTTAGCAAACCGCTGGGGCTCTCCCAATGTCTGCAAAGCAAATCCTCAAGTGCTGCTCCTGTTCCTCACGACATATTGGAATAGACCAGAATGTCATCAATAACACAACAATAAACTGGTCGAGGAACGGCCTGAAGAAATCTGGTTAATCACATCCACGAATGCTTCTACGGCATTGGTGAGTCCAACGACACCACCAAAACACATAAATCCCGTAGCGTGCACAAGCAGTCTTCGGAATGTCATCACTCCGAACCCGCAACAAATGATGACCTGATCCCAAACAAACTTAGAAAATGTCTCACACTCTGGAGCTGATCGAAGAAATCGTCAATGCGAGGTAAAGGATACCTATCCGCACCGCCAGCCGGTTCAATTGACGATCAATCAACCACAACCTCAAACTGCCGTGTTTCTCCTAACGAACAGAATAGGAGCTCCTCGAAATGAAACACTCAGACGCACAAGACCCCCAACAAATAACTCTGCAGCTGATCCTTAAGTTCCCTAAGCTTCGCCGGCTCATCTGGAACAACGTCGGAAAACTCTCGCACGATAGAAACCCGGTCCAACAAACCCACTATAGCTCCGGTATCACGAATGAACGCCAAGAATCCTCGACATCCTCTCCTCAAAAGCCGACTAGCGAAAAAGGCTGAATTCAAGCTGTGAGAGGCGGAACTACTGTCCCCCTGCACAACGAGAACTGACTCGCCGGGAAAACAAAACCTGACTGTTTCCTCGCGGTAGTCCACAGACGCCTAGCACGTAGCTAACCCGTCCGTGCCCAGGAAAACGTCAAATCCAACATCTCAAGGAAGTTCAAAATGACGGACGAACCTTTATCTCCTATCCGATTGGCACTCGACTGAAATACGTGTCGCGCAACAAAAGAATCGCTGACAGAAGTTAACACAAAAAATGGCTGATCTAGCTAACACGACTCTCCTCGTCCCAATCCTCTGCTACTCCCGCGATGGTCACGAAATCTGCATCGACGACTAAGCCTCTGTCTCTGGGATGGTACGCCGGTATGAGTCCTCCGCTGTTCTGGAACTCCCAAAGTCTCTGGAAGACGTGCCTCGTCAACTAGGGCTACATCCAATGGTGCTGTATAAGTAACACTATGCTGTGTGCAGATCGTAAGGAACAACTGGGTAACAAGGGTGACAACCTCCCGTCGCTGCGCCCTACTGGCCTCAACCAAAGACCTCATCGTCTGGCGCAAGTCCTGCATCTCTGCCACAAGCCTAGCGATGCGATCTGTCGAAGGCGGATCCATCTGCTCCAGTGCAACGAGCGTGCCATCCTGGTCAGTCCTCGTCTCACACGAGTCACTCTGACCTCGGCCCTTGCTGCACCTCTCTGAGTCCCCATAGTCATCGGCGACAAAGGCTATAAATGGAAATAGGATTCGATATGAACACGGAAATCGAATCACAAGGATATGTATCATCAAGAAAGGGATTTCAAGCAATTAGTACTAAGGTCACTTCAGGCGGAGTACCGCGTCATGAGTATGTTGCGGACATACACACACTACGTTACTCTGCTTAAGCTACCTGCTCCATCATACCAAGGTCATCCTACACTCCGAAAGGTAAAACCTAGCGCTTTGATACCAACTTTGTCACGACCCAAAATTGGCACGCGACGGCCCTTAAACTATGCAACGTCTACATGCGTAACGAAGTTTAAGTAAGCCGAAAACCCAGCAATCTAAACCATCAAAAGTAGTAAGAAATAAGAACAATTTTTAAAACCTTTAAAATCTCAACCCAAATTCTTTAAAGTCCAACTTTACTTTCTTAAAAATTTTGGCAGCACCTCCTTTGTAAAAACTAACCCAAAAAATGGGTACAACATAAATATAAGTAAAGCATCCCCAACGGGAGCAAATCCATGCCCAACGGCGGAAAACAACCACCACAACAGATATACGACGCCGTAGCGAAGAAATAAAAGATGATAAAAGTAAAACTGCATAAAAGACCTCCAAGTCACAAAATAATATACAACATCGTCCTCACATCAAGTCTCTAAGTTATACAAATGAAAGTGGTAGATGGAGAGTACATGAATACAACGAATATACAATAAACAACCCTGGATAACCGCAAAACCCACCTAAGCAAAACTGCACACTGTGAGCCGAAGCGGTGTCCGTTGCAAAAGATGACGTGATAGATAAATAGCCTGCCTCGACTACTCTGGGGAACAACCTGCAAACACTGTGGCACAACGGGGGTGAGTTGCCAACTCGTGAATAGTAAATAACATATGCAGGTAATCGCAAGTATGCACGTACAACGCGAATCTAACATATGAAAACTAATAGCAATAAAAGTCATATGTGTGCAATAGTCATGAAAGGTACACTGACAGGTGTCACTAATATATGAAGCAGTAATATGACAATATATATGCAATAATCATGTAATGTACTCTATCAGGTACAACTAATACATGAAGCGATGATATAACAATGTATATATGCAACAGTTATGAAAGGTACTCTAGCAGGTATAAAATATACATGAAGCAATGCATATAAAATAAAAGTATGTAAATGCAACAGTCATGGAAGGTACTCTATCAGATACTACTAATACATGAAGCAATGCATAAACAATAAATGTGGAGTATGGAATGAAACATGTCATTTCCACGGAATCCTGATATCGTGGTAGGACCAAAATCCATCAAGACAATCCAAATCCCAATTCCTCAAATCAGCCCACAAATTGGCTCTCATATCATGTAAGTTTCACAAACCCCTAATGTACAATATCAAGTAAATCTCATTTATCCTGAATGTACAAAATCAAGTAAATCTCATATATCCTGTATCCAATATCAAATGAATCTCATATATCCTGAATCCAATATCAAGTGAATCTTATATATCCTGAATAAGTATATTTGCATGAATAATTATGATGATGTATATGAATTGAAATGTATACATATATATTAGCGTCTCAATCCACACACACACACACACACACACACACACACACACACACATATATATATATATATATGCATATATAACAACGTCCCATTCCACTGTTATATATACTTAAAAGTAAAAATATCATGAAACCAAGTGTCAAGCATCGACACATAAATACTGATCTATCAGGTGCTGTCACCACGACTGGCCCCCTGATAGGTACGTATCATACGCTATACCAAAAGCTCGAGTGCCTAGCTCTGACCCTCGCCTCTCGACGTATCCATACGTACATGACTCACGTCGGTATCCCCACGATAACCGCCGAGTCATTGGTACTGTCACCGGTAGGTACTTGCCCACCTTATAGGCTCAATCGACATGGACCGTCGATCATCTTGCCGAGGGGAACCGTATCGGGCCCCACCATGTACCCTCACACGGTCCACGATGCTCCTCGCATGGGGTATATATATCAGAACCGATAAAACTCATGGTGGCTGCTGAAATATCATATCAAGAGAAACCGAGTTTTTCAAATAATGCATAATTTCATGAAACTACCACGGTCCTCAAATCCAGAAAACATCATGAAAAATCCATATCTCAATGCGAAAATCCATGAATATAATATATGCAACATAACACTGCAATGTAAGCATATAAAGGAAAAGCCGCTATTTAACTGCAACAAATTAAAATATATATATGCGGTTCCTAATTTCTCCAAGTCTATATAACATCAAATAAAGGTAGACATATGGCTACAACCAGATATGTGCGTAAACATGAAGATATAGCAAGGTATATGTATCTACCTATCAATAATGATGTAATATACCCTCCGGGTATAAGTGAAGTATGTATGCAAGGTATACATGTAGCTATGTTATTATGTGTGTATGTACCTATCGCTAATGGTAACATACCCTATAGGTATACAGGTAACTAGCATGTAAGCATGTCAAGGCATATGTGTAAGCATGTAGGTATACAGGTATGCTATATGTCATATGCATAAAGAAATATGACTCAATGTCCCTAACCAAACAATATCATATAGGTATGTGTGTTGTGCGTGTCATGGCAATTATTGATGGTGTGCGTGGCATACAATCAGTGCTCATGCAACATGAGCCGTCAATAATAGTGCAGTGTCTTAAAGGTACAAGTACAAGCACAACAAATAACTAAGCAATAAAGTGTATGCGCAACTCTATATATGAAATAGAATATGTGACAATTCATAACATCTCTATCCCAGACGCATAACGCAATGTGGGCGATTCCCCTGTAGATGTTAAATCTACTCACCAACCATCATGGCTAAGTAAAGCCAACTACTCGCTTTCCCTTGTTTGCAGCGCCCGAAGTCCCCGCTTGCGATCCTGAAAGCATATAACAATATAACAAGTATATATTAGCAATCGAATAATAACACGTACCAACTACGTTTGACCGACGCACCAACTCCAAACATACTCTTTAGTGTTCGTCAAGTCTAACGCGCATAGCGACACTACGAAACCAACTCAAGAGCAAAAGCTACATAAAGAAACGAACGACATCGGTACGACCCTTGCTAAGAACACTAAAACGACACCACCATCAAGCCTAGACCCTGATCGTACCGATCGCGCAAACACAACACAATAATAAACGTGGAATCTAATATAAATAACGTCGCAACGTCAAAAGAAACCCACGCCTAAAATATCCATAAATCTAGTAAGTAGTATTTATTATTTTAGCACAAAACTACAAGTTTTACCAAAAACTAGAGTTTGCAAACATCACAAAATAACAAGGTTAAACCATTTAAACCTTTGCTAAAATTTTAGATTTCACTAATTAGGATTAGCAAAAGTTTAGTTTGTTAATTAGCTTAATTAGCCGATTAGGAAAATATTATTTAACAAATTAGCAACTTGATTTAATTTTCTTCAAGCTTAACATATTAACTAACCATTTCACTAATCAAAACCCTAATTTGATTAACAAAATGATACCTTGAATTTCTAAATATTAATTTAAAAGCTTAAATTAAACATCTAATTAAGATAATTAAAGGTATTAAGCAACAAAAAGAGATTAGGGTTAAGGTTTTATACCTTCCAAGAACACAACTTGAAACAAAAACAATCCACACTTTTACCTCCAAAATCCTCACTAGAATGAAGATCTAAGCAAGATTTGTGAAGAAGAATGAAGGTTTTGGATTATATTTGAATTTGTATGAATTAATTTGGATTTTTCATCATTTTTTTGAAGTAAAATGAGAAGAAATGAAGCAAATATGATCAAAGACAGCAAGGGATGAAGTGGTTTAGGCCAAGGAGAGGGAGCTAGGGTGTAGTGGAATTTTGGAGAAAAATCTAGAAGAAAAATAGCAATAATTGCATAATAAAACAAAAATTAGCATTAGTCACAATTTTCTTTTCTTAAAAAATTCAATTAAATCCTAAAAATCTAGATATTTTGGTGAGAAGGTTCTAAACATAATTCTAGTGATTAGTTTAGCATAAAATCACATTAGTAGTAATTTACCCACACAAAAAATTACCACTAATAAAGTGCACAAATAAAGTATTAAAATAATATTTTATTAGGGAAAAATTCTATGTGGACCAAAACTTCCCATAGACCCCCAAAGCTCGCGCACTAGCTTTATTTTAGCTAAACTAGGTGCCAGCAAATATCTATGGAAGTTTGATCACAATCGGGTTAAAAGAGGAAAACACCAACTATTTTACCCTAAAATGGAAAAATTCGCAAAACGATTTCTAAAACGTTACAGTGGTCCTGGCCGTTGGTCCCCCCGGGGTATCCCCAGGGTGCGCACGCTTTACCCCGCGGCTTCTCGGTTCAAACCGTGAGCCCGCGAGGTGTGCAAACAACTCAAAACTTCATTTTTGAAAACTGTTTTTGTCAGCAGTTTTTGCGCAATAAAAACGGTTGAATTCTAACATCGCTACAAGATATCTATAGTTTATGAGCGGCTCTGATACCACTGTAAGTCGATGTCGCGCGCCCTACATGTTCGCGGATAGGCGGAATTAGCAAAAAATTATTTTTACGGGCTTCGCAACACCGACTTGAAGCAAGGATCGAACATAAAACCCTAGCTAGAAAACTATATGAGGTTTAACTACTCGGATGAATGTTATACCTCATAGTATCGTGTCCTTCTTGTCTTCTCGCTGTCCTCCTTCACCTCGCGAGCACCTTGGAGTGAAAGTGGATAGTTCCTACTCGTCGGCTTCTCGATGTCGAAGAAGATCCACCCGAGAGTTCCAACCTTGAGCTTTAACCTCCAAGATTAGATAACTAGGTCACTTGGTGTGCTATACTAAGTAACCTAGAGTGGGTAGAGAGTGATTTTGGATAGCTTAGTCTCACTAGCTCTTGGATTCTCAACACATGAGACAATATGAGCTATGAGTTGAGAGGAAGAAGAAGAAGAGAGTGAACTTGAGGAAAGAGAAATGGTTTTTGATAATGATAATTGAAAATGAGATGGCTCACTTGATATGACTACAAGCATGGCAACAAAATATCTCATCCAAAAATATCTAGTGCCACAAAAATATCTAACAAGAAATATCTAAGTCAAAGAGTCAAACCAAGTCAAGTGGTCAAACCAAGTCAAGTAGTCAAAAAAAGTAGCCATGCCACAATTATCATTTACAAAAAATAACAAATACTTTCCTCCACTTCATATTTTTTTTAATCAAGTCAATGGTCAAAACCCTAATGTGGTGTCTCCTTCTATAACAATCTTGAGCAGTTACAAGAATGCCCCTCTCATCCGTATATATATACCCGCATCCGTGTTTCGAGAAAGACGAATACAATGAGACGAAACTAATCCAACAATCAAATACTAGGATCCGGCTTAAACCAAAGCCCACTAGTATTGTCCGCTAGAACATCACACACGCATAAGTAAAAGTATGTGATCGAACCCTGTCGTAAAACCATACGACCTCTACATCGTTTCTCCCAAAGCTGGGAAATCCTCTGTGTGGGACTCTAGAGACTCGACAGTACGCTAGCAGTGGGTTTAACCACAAGCACGTCAGCGGTACTAGCTGCACGTAACGGCTACCCAGGTATCTGTCGATAAGAAGGCCGACGAGCAAACTCATCCGAACTCCTACTGAGCCTGTCTGTGGCAATCTTCGTACAGTCCGGTCTGTTCGTCTAAGATTATCGCATATTGGGCCTAGGGGGCGGTAAACGTCAGACCCCTAATAGCGCAATAAATCGTGTCAGAGTACAGCCCAAAACACCCTGAGAAACTATTGGAGTACCTACCAGTAAATCTCGCTTTCCCTGGCCAGGGACTTTGTGTAATGGCTTTCCGAACACAGCGCGACATCAACCCCCAATACCGAGAGAGACGAATCCTATCTAACCGACACTGCCTTCAAGTGCTTCGGGACTGCACCCAACTACTACCTGTTTACACGACTCAATTGCACCATGGTAGGGTAGCAATCTAAGAACAGTGGGAACACACTTGAGGCGAAGTAGCAGTGTCAAATCAACGGACTAAGCTGTACTCATGTCACCTGGAAACTGCTACCTGACGATAGGTATAGTACCAACCAGCAGTACTCCACGAGTCCGTCCATTGTAACTCATAACCCAATGAGCACCTGCATAATATCTTCAGCACGACGTACTGATGGCTGTGGGACATACCATCTCCCCTGCTGGGATGAGAAGCGTATACACTAGTCTACTCTGGAGTATCTACGACTAGGGACCTGTATAAGGATGTGCTTATAGACTACCCAGCCCCCACTAGTGTGACTGCCATCACAACGCTGGTAGTCAAGCAAAGATCCTAAGGGCTCTATCAATATGTATTAGCGATACGTTAAAAGAAACATATACACATATTAAGATAGATACAAACCAAGTAGCATACTACTATATTGAGCAATACTGTTATAAATCCGTGTATATATCCCAACCTTCCAAAATGTAATATACAAACTAGTACAATACAATAATGGCCTCTAGGGAATATAACACTAACAATCTCCCACTTGCACTAAGGCCATGTGCTGGCATATCGCAGACCTATCATCTTGAATAGCCTCTCAAACTGCGTCTGAGAGTTGGCCTTTGCGAATGGATCTGCAGTGTTGTCCTCCTTAGCAACTCTCCTCACCTCGATCTCCCGGCGATCCACGATCTCCCTAATCAGGTGATACCGCCTCAAGATATTTCTAGACTTCTGATGGGACCTGGGTTCCTTTGCTAAAGCTATAGCCCCGTTGTTGTCACAATACAGAGGTATTGGGTCAACAATGGACGGAACCACCTGAAGTTCAGTTAAGAACTTCCTTATCCAAACATCTTCTTTTGCGGCGTCACAAGCTGCGATATACTCCGCTTCCATCGTCGATTCAGCAACGGTGTCCTTCTTGGAACTCTTCCAACAGACCGCCCCTCCATTGAGGGTAAAGACATAACCCGACATGGACTTGGAGTCATCCTTGTCACTCTGGAAGCTGGAGTCAGCAAAGGCCTCGATATGGATGTCTTTTCCTCCATATACCAAGAACATCTCCTTAGCTCTTCTCAGGTACTTGAGAATGTTCTTTACTGCTATCCAGTGCTTCTCCCCAGTGTTTGACTGATATCGTCTTACCACGCTCAGTGCGTAAGCAACATCTGGTCTGGTACATAACATCGCATACATTATAGAGACTACCGCAGAAGCATAAGGAATAATAGACATGCAATCCCTTTCCAAATCAGTCTTGAGAGACATCTCTTTGGAGAGGGTGATTCCGTGAAAAGCCGGTAATTACCGCGCTTTGAATCTTCCATACCGAATCTCTTTAGTATGGTGTTGATGTACCTTGACTGTGAAAGTCCCAATATCCTCTTAGATCTATCACGATAGATCTGGATCCCCAGAATGTAAGAGGCATCACCCAGGTCTTTCATGGAGAACCTTTGTGACAAGAATCCTTTGACAGATTGTAGCATAGGAATGGCATTTCCTATCAAGAGAATGCCATCCACGTACAAGACGAGGAATACTACAGTTCTTGCTACAATCTTACTATAAATGCACGGCTCATCTGGATTTTTGATAAAGTCAAATTCTTTGACCGTCTCATCAAAACAGATGTTCCAACTCCTCGATGCCTGCTTTAGTCTATAAATGGACTTAAGCAACTTGCACACTTTCCCGTTGCTCCCACTCTGAATGAAACCTTCTGGCTGGTCCATATAGACGCACTCTTCCAAATTTCCATTTAGAAAAGCGGTCTTTACGTCCATCTTCCAAATCTCATAATCGTGGAAGGCAGCAATGGCAAGAAGGATCCGAACGAATTTGAGCATAGCCACAGGAGAAAAGGTTTCATCATAGTCCAAACCAGGTCTTTGACGAAATAATTTTGCAACAAGTCTAGCCTTATAGGTTTCAACCTGTCCATCTACACCAATCTTCTTTCTGAAGATCCATTTGCAGCCTACGAGTTTTACCCCTTCTGGAGCAATGTCCAAAGTCCATACTTTCTTGGTGTACATGGACTCCATCTCGGTCCGCATTGTATCCAGCCATTTTATCGAGTCTGTGCTTTGAATGGCTTGCTGGAAGTTAGTTGGCTCATCATTATCAATGATGCAATCCTCTCTATCCCCGTCTACGAGAAAACCGTAGTATCTCTCGGGCGGATGAGACGGCCTACTACTCCTGCGGAGTGGCGCGGGAATGTCCTATTCTATTGAAACTTCTGGTTCCACCAAGCTTTCAGTAATAGCTTGTGGTTCTGGAATTTCTTCCAGTTCTATTGCGCTCCAACTAGTTTCTTTTTCTAAAAATTGATGTTCTAAAACGTGGGCATGACGAGAAACAAAAACCTTTTGTTCCTCTGCGTAATAGAAAAGATACCCCCTTGGAGTTCTTTGGGTATCCCATAAACCTACACAGTACTGAGCGTGCCTCGAGTATGTCCACATGCTGCTTTTTGACAAAAGATGGACATCCCCATATCTTCAGATACTGAAGATAGGGTTTCTTCCCACTCCACATCTGATATGGTGTGGTAGGCACAATCTTGGTAGGAAGCTTGTTCAAAAGATATGAAGCTGATTCTAGTGCATAGCCCTAGAATGATCGCGGTAACTCAACGTTACTCATCATGGAACGTACCATATCCAATAAGGTTCGGTTCCGCCTCTCCGATACACCGTTGTGTTGTGGTGTGTATGGAGGAGTAAGCTGAGAGAATTCCATTCTCTTTTAGGTAATCCAGGAACTCGACACTCAAGTATTCACCACCTCGATCGGATCTTAGTATCTTGGTACTTTTGCCGGTTTGTTTTTCCACTTTATTCTTATATTCTCGGAATTTCTCAAAAGCCTCGGATTTATGTTTCATCAAGAAGACATGTCCATACCTAGAGAAATCATCCGTAAAAGTAATGAAATAGGAATAACCACTTCTTGCATGTGTAGACATTGGACCACACACGTCGCTGTGTATGAGCCGTAAGAGCTCACTCGCTCTAACTCCGTGTCCAGTGAACGGAGTTTTTGTCATCTTTCCTTTGAGACATGATTGACAAGTTGCATAAGATTGATATTCGAACGGATCCAAATATCCTTCTTTATGTAACTTGGTCAACCTTGTTTCGTTGATATGACCCAGTCTACAATAACATAAGAAAGCTTGATTTAATTCTGGAGTCTTTCTTTTATGTGTGTTCTGAACATTGAAAACTTGTAGTTGGTTTAATGCGTATATACTGTTGTTTAGTGTACCCGACCCAATCAGACCATAATTAAGGTGGATGTTTACAACATCGCTTACAAATGTAAAAATCATAACCTTCTTTTGATAACAAAGATACATAAATGATATTACAAGTCAAACTAGGTACATAAAAACAGTTGCGCAAAACCAAAATATGTCCACTCGTCAATCTTAGGTGATATTCCCCTACGGACACAACATCCACGCTCGCTCCCTTAGCAACCCTGAGGGTCATATCACCGGTCTTCAGAACTCTACGGCTTCTCAGTGCCTGCAAAGAATTACATATATGAGATCCTGATCCAGTTTCCAATACCCAGGAAGTAGAGTTGATTGACAGACAGTTTTCAATTACAAACACACCTGAAGCCGAAGCCACAACTTGCTTCGAGTCCTGGTTCTTGGTTCTCCAAGCCCTGCAATCTTTCTTCCAATGGCCATTTTTATGACAGTAGAAGCATTCTTCCTTCCCTACTTTCGGCCCCGCCACTTTTTCCTTGCCCTTTGCTTCCACCTTACTAACACCGCCTCTCGGCTTGGTGGGGGCCTTCTTCTTCTTTCTTTTGGCTTTCGTCTTGGATCTAGATGAGGAAGCTCCACCAACAAGCAGAGCGGGTGTTTCCCTGGATTTCTTCAGGGTGCCCTCAGCACTCCTCAATATGTTGAGGAGTTCCGGAAGTTCAACTTATTTACCTTGAATATTAAAATTCAAGATAAACTGGGCGTAGGTGGAAGGAAGGGACTGGAGAATCAAGTCTGTATACAGCTCGTTCTCTAATGTGGTCCCAAGGTCCGCGAGCTCCTCATTGTAGCCGATCATCTTAAGGATGTGTTCCCCTACAGATGACCCGACAGCCAACCTCGCCTGAAATAGCTTCTTCGAGGTCTCGTATCTTGCGATACGAGATTGCTCTCCATATAATTCCTTGGTATGGAGGAATATGGATTCAAGATCTATATTCTCGTGCTGCCTTTGGTGTTCATTATCCATGGAAGCCAGCACGAGACACTTGGCTTTTGCGCAATCAATTTCCCAGGTCTTATGGATTTCCCTATCCGCGACGTTGGAATCTGGACCTGGGACGGTGGGGGGTTTAGTAGTAAGAACATAGCCTAATTTGTCATAAGTGATTGCCATCTTGACATTCATGAACCAGTCTTTATAGTTTGGCCCAGTCAATATATTTTTATCTAATAGTAACTTAAGGCCCGTCATGTCTGGTCGCTACAATTAAGAGAGAGAGAAGAAACACTTTAGCATGATACTCTTGCAAATTTAGATTGGTTTTTAATTTATCTAAACAGGATGGTTCCCACTGTTTCTCGAATCCTTCCTCAAACCATAAAAGAAGAATTAGTCAGGATTAATCTCACCGTACAATACTTGCTTAACCATTCAGCCAGGCCAGTGTCGGTACTTCGAGGGAGGTTTTACGACGCTTTCGCGAAGTTCCTTAATTAAATAACCTCTTTTCCCTGGGGGCGTAGCCCCACTAACACATTTCTAGACACCTACTTGGTTAAGCAATGATCGTTATGTGAAAAAATCTCCCGAGGAGTAGCATATACTCACAGTAGGATCGGGATCCAAATATCATCGTGTGATAAAGTCGAAGGAATCCTACCAAAATTATCACACTCCAAATGGTATGCAACACCAGTAAGTTTCAGTTTCTTTAGAAACTCCCGATGTGGATTTTTGCCCCATGCTCTTATGACCTTGACGAAGGCCAACATATCATAAGTCATGTCAAGTTCTACCTGTCATTGTCCAGGTTAATTTGAACCCACCCGTACATACCCTTGACGAAGGCCAAAATAGCAGTACGACTGTCCCAAACCAACGTATCTATCTATGTTACAGATGAATATTCAGCAGCTACCGATCACTATGCCTTGGCGAAGGTCAAAATACATAGCTTGAATACTACTGAATATCCAACTGAAATGATGAAGGGCTACGAATGGTTTTGGTGAAACCGTGAAAGTAGTGAACTTGATATAATCGAAGGAACCTGATAGCTTTTAAATGGAGTGGTTTGAGCTCCGCATTTTAAAAGTTTTGCAGTTTTGAAAAAACCGAGTGGTTTTAAAATTGTTCCAACGATTCAACTTTGGTTTGTTTGCTTTGCATTAATGTAATGCAGTCCCATCAATTAACCTACCATTGCAGAAAAAGAACGAAAATACAACGTACGCTTATGCCATCCGCATTCACCACGGGGCCCCGTCATCACCCGTTAGGTTACTTAACTAACGACAGAGCGAGGGCTGGACTAGCACGGATGCAAAACATAAGCAACGTCTAATAGATATCATATATAGATATATACATTCGTCTCACGCAATAAGAGGCATTGCAGATCACAGATGAACATATTGGATATATTAGGAATTCCGGGTTTCGTTTGAGCCTGTAACGAAAGACGGATTCCACGGTCGTGATGAATAGCCAACCCCCACCCTAGACCCCTACGGGTGCGGCAAACAACCCTCCAAATACCCGAAGTGAAGCAACCTCCATCAACAAAGTGAGTAGGCCACTCGGCACTTCAAAGTACCCGGTAGTTTGTGTACCTCACCTTGGGTGTATCCCAGGAGCAAAAAAAGTAAAAGAAATAATATAACGGTGGCTACAACCTCAACCCGGATGTGCCCCGTAAAATAATATTACGTCACTTTACAAATTTACATCAAATGAAAGAATGAAAACCCTCATCTCACATCCCCGGCTATCCATCCACGACGATCCAACAAGTTCATATACACAAACCAACATAACATCATCACAGATATGTGCAACCCCGACTAATCAACGTATAGCAATTAGTCGACGTTTCCAAACACATATATACAACACAAATCTTGTAAAGTAACTATGACATTACAATTCCGCGCGCAATTAGCAAACTTAACCAATTTTCCAAGACATGAAAATCCAGTGAGCTAAAGTTCCAAAACCGATCGTTTTGAGCCAATCCGAGAGTCGAAATGAACTCGAAACCCGCCCGAATCTTCGTGGAGGTGAAGACACAAGAATAACTGTCGAATAGGGGGCCTCAGGGGGCATCCACCCCGGGGGGCCACCATTAGGTGTTCCCCAAGGGGAGGCAGACCAGAGAGCACCAAACTGTGGTTCTCTCGGGTCACCAGCCCCCAAGACCACCTTGTAGTGATCTTGGGTGGTGGTCCCGGCCGTTGGTCCCCCCGGGGTGTCCCCGGGGTGCGCACGCTTCACCCCGCGGCTTCTCGGTTCAAACCGTGAGCCCGTGGGGTGTGCAAACAAATCAAAACTTCATTTTTGAAAACTGTTTTTGTCGGCAGTTTTTGCGCGACAAAAACGGCGGAATTCTCACATCACTACAAGTTATCTACGGTTTATGAGAGGCTCTGATACCACTGTAAGTCGATGTCGCGCACCCCACGTGTTCGCGGGGAGGCGGAATTAGCAAAAAAATATTTTTACGGGCTTTGCAACACCGACTTGAAGCAAGGATCGAATATAAAACTCTTGCTAGCAAACTATATGAGGTTTAACTACTCGGATGAATGTTATACCTCGTAGTATCGTGTCCTTCTTGTCTTCTCGCTGTCCTCCTTCACCTCGTGAGCTCCATAGAGTGGAAGTGGATAACGCCTCCTCGTCGGGTTCTCGAAGTCGAAAAAGATCCACCCGAGAGTTCCTACCTTGAGCTTTAACCTCCAAGATGAGATAACTAGGTCACTTGGTGTGCTAAACTAAGTAACCTAGAGTGAGTAAAGAGTGGTTTTGGATAGCTTAGTCTCACTAGCTCTTGGATTCTCAACACATGAGACAATAAGAGCTATGAGTTGAGAGGAAGAAGAAGAGAGTGAACTTGAGGAAAGAGAAATGGTTTTTGATATTGATAATTGAAAATGAGATGGCTCACTTGATATGAATACAAGCATGGCAAGAAAATATCTCATCCAAAAATATCTAGTGCCACAAAAATATCTCACAAGAAATATCTAAGTCAAAGAGTCAAACCAAGTCAAGTGGTCAAACCAAGTCAAGTAGTCAAAAAAAGTAGCCATGCCACAATTATCATTTACAAAAAATAACAAATACTTTCATCCACCTCATATTTGTTTTAATCAAGTCATTGGTCAAAACCCTAATGAGGTGTTGATCAGTCGAAAATATTGCATTTTTAACACATCAATTTCCCTACTATTTGCAATCATCTAAATGTGTTCGGTATGAATATAGCACATATTAGCAATTTGTCTGTAAAATACTAAATAACACGTGTTATACATTATAAACGGCATTTTGAGGGAAATTGAGTGTTTATTATTGCACGCATGATCTTTGTATATCGCAACACTTGTCTCGAGATTGTGTGCAGGAAATTCCAGGTAAAAGAGCCGGAAGTGCTAAAAGTGCTGATAAAAACACGCCAAGTCTAAGACTTGTGATCTGGCAGTGAACAAGAAAGTATAAAAATATTCCAGACATCAAAAAAGTGCCATAAAGCCAACATAAAAATTACCATGGAAAAATAATGCACCAAGCGCACCAAACGGCCGCGGATCCGCTGCCGCGTTGACTCAGTGGGGGCCGAATGATATCTCAGAGCTCTCCTTTCAAATGGTAAACTTCTTCAAGACACTTTGGTCTCCAGAGATCTCCAGAAGCTTCTCTTCTAACCGCCAAGCTTCTTGTGCAAGCTTCATAACAACCAAGCTTCTCAAGCAAGCTAAATAACTAACTCAATCTAGAAGCTTCCTTCATAACTACCAAGCTTATAAGGGAAGCTAAACCTAGCTTAGCTCCTAATGGAAGCTAGATCAAGCTTCTAGGGGAAACTAAAGGAGAAGACTATAAAAAGGAACCCAAGGGCATCATTAGAAAGTTGTTGAAAATTGAGCCAAAATTCCGCAAGTTGAGTGACACAACTTGCTACTCAAAACCCTAACCCGAATCCAATTCAAAAGCCAAATCAAGATTCATCGTGTACCAAATTAAGCAAGAATTCAAAGTGCCTTTTTGAAACAACGCCGATCTTCATCCGAGCAAGTGATCCACGACGATCCGCGACTTAAGAAGACGATGCGAAACTACTTCGATGATTTAGTTCCTCCTTAATTCTTGTAGTCTTTGAGTGAATTGTAACGAAACATCGAATAATGAAAGGTGAAAATTCTTGATCTTGCTTTTCTTTACAATTAAGCATTATGATGAGTTACCAATTCTTGATTGTTTTCTTTTTCATGATGTTTGAGTGAAAACTCCGCTTGTGGAGGAATCAAGAAAATAGATAGATGATGATGATTAAATTCTTGAACGATTCTTAAGTCTTATGAGTTTTGTAAACTCTAGGAAATTGAATCAACGACGACTCTAGGAAATTGAATCAACAATGGTATATTCTGTACTTTCTTATCTCCTCCCTGCTTTATCCATTAACCAATTTCTGCAGGATACTTTGCAAAAATTCGCAGCGCCACAAAAAAAAAATTGTTGCGTGTTTGATCTTGGTTGTTTACATTTTAATACGGAAATTAAGGGGCAAAGACCAAATTCAGATTAGGTGGGGAGATCATTACCCTTCCTAAGCCCCAAAAATCATAAACTTGCATCCGCATCATCCTCATTAACTAAAAAATATCTAGACATGACTCTAAGGACCGTCGTGCTGACTTTGTACAGAAGGAGGTCGTGGGTAATCTATTGCTTATCCGCGTTTCTTTTATGGTGTCTAAGGCAAGTGTGTCTAAGGCAAGTGGTTACTTAATTAGGCCAACTACTTACGTAGTGGAGAACCTCCCACTTACCCGACACTTACCTGGCCACAGGAGGGGCAAAGAGGCAGAAGAGGATTTATCTTGCGACTTGTCTTCTGGAAGTATAGGAACGGTCTAGAGCCTTGACTTAGGTGACCACTAGATTTAGGGTTGCTTGTGCATTGTTTGTGTGAATTTTTCAAAAATCCGTATTTTTCAAAAACCAAATACCAAACTCATCTTTTCCTTAATTATCACAACGTTGCTACTTGTGCTAAACCATTTAGTGCATGCTCGGCTGGACACGGGATTCTAGTGCCCGTCTTGTCCGTGTTCCTCCTATCGACTCCGAAGTCGGTATTTCTACGTCTACTTTTTCTTCATCCCCCACCACACCCACTTCGATGGACGGTTCTCTATCAAACTTCTTTAACACTACTCTGCCACCGTCCGCAGGTGCGCAGAATCCACCCCGCATCTCTCTCCAAGAGAGATGTTACCCTATGCGAGGTCCTCTTTCGACCCGTCTTACCATTCCACCAGCCAATGGGGACAACTTTGAAATCAAACCACAATACATCAATCTTCTACCAAAATATCACGGTCTCGAGTCTGAAGACGCATATGTCTTTATTACCAAATTTGAAAATGTATGCGCTATGATGGGTACTTCACAGCTTTCTGTGGATGCTATGCGTTTACGTCTTCTCCCATTTACCCTGTGCGATATAGCCGAGAAGTGGCTTTATAACACAGCCACACATTCTATTTCAAACTGGGGAGAATTCGTAACAGCATTCCTAAAGAAATTCTACCCCAATCATAAAACAGCTTGAGTCCGTAGCGAAATAAATCAATTTACCCAGCTTCCAAATGAACTGTTCTCGAAGTGTTTTGAACACTTCAAGGATTTGTTAGTTCAATGTCCACATCACGGAATCCTTAGATGGGATCTGTGCAGAATCATATATGAGGGCATTAATCCTACCACAAAACAGACCCTTGAATCCATGTGTCAAGGCACCTTCATGACTAAAGATGATAGTGAAGCCTGGAGATTCTTAGAAGATTTCGCTGAAAAATCTTTACAGTGGGAGAGTGTAAGTCAGTCATCGTCTAGGGGTGGTAACCACCAATCTGATGTTTCCATAGGAGTTAGAGCTGAAATGTCAGCAATGCAAAAGAAACTTGAAACTATGGAAAATAAATTTTTAGCAGCCGCCTTAAATCAGATGTCACTCTCCAAAACTGTCTGTGGATGCTGTTATGATCCATCACATCTTATGGAAGAATGTCCATTGAATTCTCCGTTTCAAGGTCAAGAGCATACCAATGCTGCTTTCCAACAAAGACCTAGAAACGATCCGTATTCTTCCACTTATAATCAGGGTTGGAGGAATCACCCTAATTTTGCTTGGAACCAATCACAAACTCAAAACACGGTTCCAAATCAAAACAATTTCCAAAGGGCTCCTCCACCACAACAACAACTACTTCAACTAAGTCAGCACCCATACCAATCACAAAATTTTCAAAATCCGGTCAACACACCTGCACCGTATAATCCTTTGCAGTTGACCGGTACTGATAACTCCTCTTCACTCGAACAAACCGTGAATTTGCTTTTGACAAATTTCATGCAAGTTTCGGCTGAGATGAAGTCTTCCGTCGATAAAATCCAGATAAACTCTGACTCCCAAAGTGAGAGTATTAAATCGATGGAAGCACAAATTGCCCGTATAAATGCCGAATTGAGTGCTAGAAAGAAAGGAAAACTTCCAGCTCAACCTTTACCCAATCCTGGCTATTCACATCATGTGAACGCTATCACCACGTTGAGATCTGGAAGTGTGCTTGACAATCATGTCGGTGAAGAGATTGATAATAATGAAGAATCAATTGATGATACCCCGGCTGAGACTTTTCCTTCCACATCCACTTCTACTTCAGACCCCAGTTCTTCTACCCCACCACCTTCTTGCGAGCCTATTCTTCGTTTCTCCCAAGGCTCGACACCTCAGCAAACCTCTTCTAGTCCACCAAAGATGATCACCACTCATATTCTTAGATCGTTCCTACCCACACGATCTTCTCCAATGTTGGACCCCGATCTTATTGCTAAACCTCCTTTTCGGAATCGGTTAAGGGGAAACAGACCAAGTCCGCAAATGGAGAAGATCACTGAAATCTTTAAACATGTTAACATCAACATTCCTCTTCTAGATGCTATTCAACAAGTCCCTGCTTATGCAAAAATTCTCAAAGACTTGTGCACTAGGAAGAGGAAGACTCAAGTGCCAAAGAAGGTATTCATGTCAAAGACTGTAGACACAGCTTTTCCCCAACAATTACCTAGGAAATGTAAGGATCCTGGCTATCATACTATTTCTATTTCTATTTCTATTGGGGATAAACACATTAACCGTGCTCTACTTGACCTTGGCGCAAGTGTTAACCTGCTTCCATACTCTGTTTATGAGCAGTTAGGGATCGGAGAGTTGAAACCAGCTCATTGCACTCTCCAGATGGCCGACCGATCGATCACCAAACCTAGGGGTGAACTTGAGGATGTGTTAATAAAAATTGGGGAATTTGTATTCCCTGTGGACTTTATTGTACTTGATACACAGCCTGTAGAGAACCCACGGAATCAAATTCCGGTGATTCTTGGTCGCCCCTTTTTGGCCACTTTCAATTCTATAATCAACTGTCGTAACGGCTCTATGACCATATCCTTCGGGAAGATGTCAATTGAGCTGAACATTTACAAGTTGGGACGTGTACCCTCCGAACCTTCTGCTCAAGTATGTTCTGTCAATTAATGGATATCGACAGCAGCGAATTTGATCAGCCTCATGTAACTGATCTTGGCTCTTTTCATATGTTGTTGTTTGACCCAACTATGTATCATACACATACGGACTCTTCCAACGAGTTTTCCAGGTCAACAACTAACACTGATTATGAACCGTTTTTGGAGTCTGAAGATCACCCCGCGCTTTGTAATGAAATTATTCTTCGGGGTATCGATGAGAGTTTTGAGGAAATTTTCGCTGATGAACTCGCATTTTTAAAAGACACAGGTGTTGATATGAATCAACTTCAAGAAAAAGAAATTGAACCTCCACCCCTTCTTCTTGACAATCACATAAATGCGAGTAATCCATCACAATCACTGTGTCGTCTCTCCAAAACGAGACGCAAACACATTCTTTCACACCACTTATCTTTTCCCGACTTCTTCTTGACTCTTTTTAACTTGTTCTTCCACCAACCGGTGCACTACACTGATAAAATTTTCGAATGGTTGGTGTTGACTTTCGGTCTTTGCAAAGCTTGGCATTGACCAGTAATTTTGACCCCCTATGGTGATTTTCAAAGCTTAACATTGTTTAACTGAAGTTTGGGGAGGGGGGGGGGGTATAATCTAGCTCTTGAAAATAAAATTTTTAAATAAAATTTTTACTCAAAATTTTGAGCCAAAAGAATAAGTTTGGGGGAGGATTTTCACGATCAAATTTTTTGCCCCCGTTAATAAATTTCCTCCCAAACTTACAGGTTTTTGTGATTTAGCAGAAGACAACAGTGAGGACACTGTTGAAAATAAGTTTGGGGGAGGTTTGTGCTTATTTGCGCATTCTTTGCATCATACTTTGCATAAGCACAAAACATATAAAAAAAATGAAAAAAAAATTTGTACATAAATAAGATAATAAAAGATTACATAGTAAAAAATTACATCCAAAAGATTGGAAAAATTTAAGAAAACCAAGAAAATTAGAAGTTTTCTTAAAAGAAACTAGTAATAAGTAGTTATGAGCCGTTGTCCCAAGGGTTAGTAAGATGAAAGAAGTCACTAATCTGAGGATAAAAATAACTCTGAAAATTAGTTCCTATTCTGGAAGCCAAACATTTAAATGTTGTTACCCTACTATACACACTTACACACGTCTTGAAACTCGGGATAGTAGAGCATACCTTGAAATGCTCTTGTCTAAAAACCAAAGTATGAAGGAAATAATAAATGAAGAAAATATAAATGGTGTAGAAAAATGAACACTGGTTTTGTTATCGCCAAGGCAGCAATAAAAAAATATAGTGAGGGTGCTTCATCACCTAGTGCCTTAGACTAACTGGTTTGGGAGTCACTGCTAAGCCTTAGGTGGCGCAAGACGAGGAAAATAATAATACACCTAATAAGTAAGCACATGAGTAATCGGTCGGTTAGTACCTCAAGAAGTATTGACGGTCGCATAAAAAATGTGTGAGCAAATCCATCTAAATATTCACCGATTAAAAAGTACTGAGGTAGATGGACAAGAGTATGATAGCTTGAATTGAATTCTCCGAGTGTAGGGATGTCTTTTACACACACGTAGGGGTATATGATCAATGTTTGGAAGAAAGGTAGGAATGAAGAATAAAGACGATGTTTTATTGAGGGATGATGTGACTTCTAACATCTTTTCATGACTATTAAGATAGGGCTCATGACAACTGAAAAGCTAGTATTAGTTGGAAACTCTAATTTTCAAAGTTTTTCTTTTATAATTCTTATCTTTACATGTAACTTTCACGGTCTTCCTTTTATTATTTGATTTTGTGGGTGCAATCCGCTGAAAACCCTCAGGAGACAACACTCCTCCTACTAGGGACACCTAGAGGTTTAAAGGCTTGTTGCACGTGCTCAGTGCAATCGTGTTGCCTACGAAAGTGTGCTAGTTAGTTTTTCTTTTTCTTTATTTTCTCTTTCTTTTTCTAATAAAACAAGTTTGCTCGAGACGACCAAAATTAAGTTTGGGGGAATTTGATCAGTCGAAAATATTGCATTTTTAACACATCAATTTCCCTACTATTTGCAATCATCTAAAGGTGTTCGGTATGAATATAGAACATATTAGCAATTTGTCTGTAAAATACCAAATAACATGTGTTATACATTATAACCGGCATTTTGAGGGAAATTGAGTGTTTATTATTGCACGCATGATCTTTGTGTATCGCAACACTTGTCTCGAGATTGTGTGCAGGAAATTCCAGGTAAAAGAGCCGGAACTGCTAAGAGTGCTGATAAAAATACGCCAAGTCCAAGACTTGTGATCTGGCAGTGAATAAGAAAGTATTAAAATATTCCAGACATCAAAAAAGTGCCATAATGGGCCGATCCGCCGCGGATCCGCGGCCGCGTTGACTCAGTGGGGGCCGAATGATATCTCAGAGCTCTCCTTTCAAATGGCAAACTTCTTCAAGACACTTTGGTCTCCAGAGATCTCCAGAAGCTTCTCTTCTAACCGCCAAGCTTCTTGTGCAAGCTTCATAACAACCAAGCTTCTCAAGCAAGCTAAATAACTAACTCAATCTAGAAGCTTCCTTCATAACTACCAAGCTTATAAGGGAAGCTAAACCTAGCTTAGCTCCTAATGGAAGCTAGATCAAGCTTCTAGGGGAAACTAAAGGAGAAGACTATAAAAAGGAACCCAAGGGCATCATTAGAAAGTTGTTGAAAATTGAGCCAAAATTCCGCAAGTTGAGTGACACAACTTGCTACTCAAAACCCTAACCCGAATCCAATTCAAAAGCCAAATCAAGATTCATCGTGTACCAAATTAAGCAAGAATTCAAAGTGCCTTTTTGAAACAACACCGATCTTCATCCGAGCAAGTGATCCACGACGATCCGCGACTTAAGAAGACGATGCGAAACTACTTCGATGATTTAGTTCCTCCTTAATTCTTGTAGTCTTTGAGTGAATTGTAACGAAACATCGAATAATGAAAGGTGAAAATTCTTGATCTTGCTTTTCTTTACAATTAAGCATTATGATGAGTTACCAATTCTTGATTGTTTTCTTTTTCATGATGTTTGAGTGAAAACTCCGCTTGTGGAGGAATCGAGAAAATAGATAGATGATGATGATTAAATTCTTGAACGATTCTTAAGTCTTATGAGTTTTGTAAACTCTAGGAAATTGAATCAACGACGACCTAGTTTTGAGCGAACGCTTTCTTGAATGTTTTCGTTCTAAATTAGAGATCAACGATCGATGCTTGAATTTCCTAGAGGCTAGAATTTGAATGCTAATCAACGAAAGGACAAGGGATGATGATGAAGAAACCCTAGTTTCTTCAATAGATCCCTAAACCTCGTTGATCGTCATCGATCTAGCAACAAATCTTCAATAGATAAGAATTTGTAATCATAAGTATTCATCATCACTATCGATTGGATCGATAGTGATGAGCCTCTTTACAAATCTTGATAATTCAAACAATTTGGGAACATTTCTTGATTCTTGATTTTAGATCTTTACTATCTTTAAGTTTCTTGAAAATAAAAACTCACAAATCTTGAATCAATTTTATTGCAATTTCTTTTATCTTTTAATTTTCGACTCAACTAAAACAAGATTGATCAAATCTCACTTTCCATGTGGACGATCCGCATTCATCGACGAACCTACAATAGACACCGTTATTGATTGCGGTTTACAAATTTCTTTGGTTGTGATCTTTACACTTTTCCAAACACGACATCGAAAATGATCAATCAGGTGTCTCCTTCTATAACAATCTTGAGCAGTTACAAGAATGCCCCTCTCATCCGTATATGCATACCCGCATCCGTGTTTCGAGAAACACGAATACAATGAGACGAAACTAATCCAACAATCAAATACTAGGATCCGGCTTAAACCAAAGCCCACTAGTATTGTCCGTTCGAACATCGCATGCGCAAAAGTACACGTATGTGATTGAACCCTGTCGTAAAACAATACAATGTCTACATCGTTTCGTCCGAAGCAGGGAAACCATCTGTATGGGACTCTAAAGACTCGACAGTACGCTGGCAGTGGATTTAACCACAAGCACGTCAGCGGTACTAGCTGCACGTAACGGCTACCCAGGTATCTATCGATAAGAAGGCCGACGAGCAAACTCATCCGAACTCTTACTGAGCATGTCTGTGGCAATCTCCATACAGTCCGGTCTGTTCGTCTAAGATTATCGCATATCGGGCCTAGCGGGCGGTAAACGTCAGACCCCTAATAGCGCAATAAATCGTGTCGGAGTACAGCCCAAAACACCCTGAAAAACTACTGGAGTACCTACCAGTAAATCTCGCTTCCCCTGGCCAGGGACTTTGTGTAATGGCTTTCCAAACAGAATGCGACATCAACCCCCAATACCGGGAGAGATAAATCCTATCTAACCGACACTTCCTCCAAGTGCTTCGGGACTGCACCCAACTACTACCTGTTTGCACGACTCAATTGAACCGTGGTAGGGTAGCAATCTAAGAACAGTGGGAACACACTTGAGGCGAAGTAGCAGTGTCAAGTCAACGGACTAAGCTGTACTCATGTCACCTGGGAACTGCTACCTGTCGATAGGTATAGTACCAACCAGCAGTACCCCACGAGTCCATCCAGTATAACTCATAACCCAATGAGCACCTACATACTATCTCTAGTACGACGTACCGATGGTTGTGGGACATACCTTCTCCCCTGCTGGGATGAGAAGCGTATACACTAGTCTACTCTGGAGTATCGATACCCTGTCTCGATAATGCTACGACTAGGGACCTGTATAAGGATGTGCTTATAGACTACCCAGCCCTCACTAGTGTGACTGCCATCACAACGCTGGTATTCAAGCAAAGATCCTAAGGGCTCCATCAATATATATTAGCGATACGTTAAAAGAAACATATACACATATTAAGATAGATACAAACCAAGAAGCATACTACTATATTGAGCAAGACTGTTATAAATCCGTGTATATATCCCAAGCTTCCAAAATGTAATATACAAACTAGTACTATACAATAATGGCCTCTAGGGAATATAACACTAACACGAGTGACACTACTTCGCATATTCGAGGCAATCCCGAACCATTGTGGGCCAATAATATCCCATCCTTTTGATCTTCAGCTTCATCTTTGGCTCGGCCTGATGAGTGTAAGTCGATGTACTACACCCCAATACTTGTGGGGAGGCGGAATTTTCAAAAACGAACTTGTTTAGTGAACGAACATCGACTAACCGCTTAAATCGAAGCTAAACGATAACTAACCAAACACATAGTTGTTCTAAACTACTATGCTTAGGGATTATACCTTTCGAACCAAGTCCTTCGTCTTTACGATCTCCTCGTCCTCCTCGGCCTTCTCGTTGTAGTAGATGATCCACCCGAGAGCAAAACTCCAAGCTTAGCCTCTAAACTTGAGGCAACTAACCTTCTTGGATTGCTAATCAAAGAAGATAGAGTGAGATAGAGTGAGGGTTATGGATTGTTTAGTCTAACTAATCCTTGTTCTCAACACATGAGGGGTGAGGATTAGGGTTTGAAGAGAAAGAGCTTGAGGAGAGAGAATGTGAATATAATTCTCAAGTGAGAATAGTAAGTTATCATAATATATATGAAACTTTAAAATTCATCAATAAAAGAAAACAAATGATGAATAATCAAGTTTCACAAATATCTAATGGTGATTCATAACCATGACTCATTAAGCATTTATCATGCATTAATGATATGTATGAATCACCCTCATGACTCACTAAACCCATTTAATGCATATGACACCTAAACCTCCTTAGTCACCATCTTCTAGAAGCTTCTCGCCTAATTACGAGAACGCCCCTCCGATCCGCAAAAATACGGAAAAACTTTAGACTGTATAAATCCAATAACCGGATATCAGTAACTGGCTTAAACCAAAGCCGACTGGTAAAAACTGTCCGAAAGTCGTACGCGCGAAAACGCACGTATGCGTCCGAACCCTTGTCGTAAAACCATACGACCTCTATATCGTTTCGCCTGGAGTAGGAAACTCTCTGTGTGGGACTCTAGAGACTCGACTACTACGCTGGCAGTGGGTTTAACCACAGACCGCAAGCGGCACTAGCTGTACGTAACGGTCCCCAGGTAGTTGTCGATAAGAAGGCCGATGAGGAAACCCATCCGAACTCCTACTGAGCCTGCTGTGACAATCTCCATACAGTCCGGTCCGTTCGTCCAAGACTATCGCATATCGGGCCTAGGGGGCGGCAAGCGTCAGTCCCCTAATAGCGGTATAAGTCGTGTCGGAGGGAAGCCCATTACACCCTGAGAAACTACTGGAACCTACCAGCAAATCTCGCTTGCCCTGGCCAGGGACTTTGCGTAATGGCTCTCTGACACAGCACGATATCTACTCCCAATACCGGGAGGGACGAATCCTGTCTAACCGCCACTGCCTCCAAGTGCTCGGGACTGCACCCAACTGCTACCTGTTTGCACGACTCCTTTGAGCCGTGGTAGGGTAGCGATCTAAGAACAGTGGGACACACTCGAGGCGAAGTAGCAGTGTCAAGTCTGCGGACTATGCTGTACTCATGTCACCTGGGAACTGTTCACTGACGACTGGTATAAAACCAACCAACAGTTCCCTGTGAGTCCTGTCCGGTGTACCCGTAACCCAACGAGCACCTGTATACTATCTCCAGTACGACGTACTGACGGCTGTGGGACAGACCATCTCCCCAACTGGGATGAGAAGAGTACACACTAGTCTACTCCGGAGTATCGATGCTCTGTCTCGATAATCCAACGACTAGGGACCTGAATAAGGATGTGCTTGTAGACTACCCAGCCCCCACTAGTGTGACTGCCATCACAACGCTGGTAGTCAAGCAAGATCCTAAGAGCTCTATCAATACGTACACTCACATATTAAGATTGAAAAACCAAGTATCATACTACCATGTTTAGCAAGACTGTTATATACATGTGAATATCCCAAGCTTCCATTAAGTAATATACAAACTAGTATGATACAGTAATGGCCTTCTACGGCATAAACACTAACAATCTCCCACTTGCACTAGGGCCATGTACTGGCATATCGAAGACCAATGATCTCGAGTAGCCTCTCGAACTGAATCTGAGGTAGGGCCTTTGTGAATGGATCAGCAATGTTCTCTTCAGAAGCAACTCTCCGAACCTCGATCTCCTGACGATCAATGATCTCCCTGATCAGGTGATACCGCCTCAAGATGTGTCTGGACTTCTGATGGGACCTTGGTTCCTTCGCTAAAGCTATAGCTCCGTTGTTGTCGCAATACAGAGGTATTGGATCAACTATGGTAGGAACCACCTGAAGTTCTGTTAGGAACTTCTTCATCCAGACTGCTTCTTTTGCGGCATCGCAAGCAGCTATATACTCCGCTTCCATCGTCGAGTCAGCAACGGTGTCCTGCTTGGAGCTCTTCCAGCACACCGCCCCTCCATTGAGGGTAAAGACATAACCTGACATGAACTTGGAATCGTCCTTATCACTCTGGAAGCCGGAATCAGCAAAGGCCTCCAACCTGAGGTCTTTTCCGCCGTAAACCAAGAACATCTCCTTAGTCCTTCTCAGGTACTTGAGAATGTTCTTTACTGCTATCCAGTGCTTCTCCCCTGGGTCTGACTGATACCGGCTTACCACGCTTAGTGCGTAAGCTACATCTGGTCTGGTACACAACATCGCATACATTATAGAGCCTACCGCAGAAGCGTAGGGTATAATAGACATGCGTTCCCTTTCCAAATCAGTCTTGGGAGACATCTCTTTGGAGAGGGTGATTCCATGACAAGCCGGTAGATTACCGCGCTTAGAATCTTCCATACTGAATCTTTTCAGTACAGTGTCGATATACCTGGACTGCGAAAGTCCCAACATCCTCTTGGATCTATCACGATAGATCCGGATCCCCAGAATGTAAGAGGCATCACCCAGGTCTTTCATGGAGAACCTGTGTGACAAGAATCCTTTGACAGATTGTAGCATAGGAATGTCATTTCCTATTAATAGAATGTCATCCACGTACAAGACGAGGAATACGACACTTCTGGCTACAACTTTACTATATATGCACGGTTCATCTGGATTTTTGATAAAGTCATATTCTTTGACTGTCTCATCAAAACAGATGTTCCAACTCCGCGATGCCTGCTTTAGTCCATAAATGGACTTAAGCAGCTTGCATACTTTCCCGCTGCTCCCACTCTGATTGAAACCCTCTGGCTGATCCATATAGACGCTCTCTTCTAAATTTCCATTCAGAAAAGCCGTCTTTACGTCCATCTGCCAGATTTCATAATCATGGAAGGCAGCAATAGCAAGAAGGACCCGAATGGATTTGAGCATAGCCACTGGAGAAAAAGTTTCGTCATAGTCCAAACCAGGTCTTTGACGAAAACCCTTTGCAACAAGTCTAGCCTTATAGGTTTCCACCTGTCCATCTACACCAATCTTTTTCTTGAAGATCCATTTGCATCCTATGGGTTTTACCCCATCTGGAGCAAAGTCCAAAGTCCATACTTTGTTGGTGTATATGGACTCCATTTCGGTCCGCATTGCATCTAGCCATCGTACCGAGTCGCCACTCTGGATGGCCTGCTGGAAGTCAGTAGGTTCATCATCATCTATGATGCAATCCTCTCTATCCCCATCTATGAGAAAACCGTAGTATCTCTCAGGCGGATGAGACGGCCTACTACTCCTGCGGAGGGGTGCGGGAATGTCCTGTACTTCTTGAACTTCCGGTTCTACCAAACTTTCAGTAGCAGTTTGTGGTTCTGGAATTTCTTCCAGTTCTACTACGCTCCCACTCTTCTGATTTTCTAAAAATTCAGTTTCTAAGAAGCGGGCATGACGAGAAACAAAAACCTTTTGTTCCTCTGCGTAATAGAAACAATATCCTGTAGAGTTCTTTGGATATCCCACAAACTTACACTCTACTGAGCGTGCCTCGAGCTTGTCCGGATGCTGCTATTTTACAAAAGCTGGAAATCCCCATGTCTTCAGGTACTGAAGATAGGGTTTCTTCCCACTCCACATCTGATATGGTGTGGTAGGCACAGTTTTGGTTGGAACTCTGTTCAAAAGATGTGTCGCTGATTCTAGCGCATATCCCCAGAAAGATCGCGGTAACTCAGCATTACTCATCATGGATCGTACCATATCCAATAGAGTTCGATTCCGTCTCTCCGATACACCGTTGTGCTGTGGAGTGTATGGAGGAGTAAGCTGAGAGAGAATTCCTTTCTCTTTTAGGTAACCTAGGAACTCGGCACTTAAGTATTCTCCACCTCGATCAGATCTCAGTGTCTTAATACTTTTGCCTGTTTGGTTTTCCGCTTCACTCTTGTATTCCTGGAATTTCTCAAAGGCCTCGGATTTATGCTTCATTAAGAAGACATGTCCAAACCTAGAGAAATCATCCGTAAAAGTAATGAAGTAGGAATAACCACCTCTCGCATGTGTAGACATTGGACCACATACATCGCTGTGTATGAGTCCTAAGAGCTCGCTCGCTCTTACTCCTTGTCCAGTAAATGGAGTCTTTGTCATCTTTCCTTTGAGACAAGATTGACAAGTGTCATAAGTTTGATATTCGAACGAGTCCAAATATCCTTCTCTATGCAACTTAGTCAACCTTCTCTCATTGATGTGACCCAGTCTACAATGCCATAAGAAAGCTTTATTTAAATCTGGAGACTTTCTTTTTAGTGTGTTCTGGATATTGAAAATTTGTAGTTGGTTTAAAACATATATACCGCTATTTAGTGTACCGGACCCAATCAAACCATGAATAAGGTGGATGTTTACAACATCTCTTACAAACGTGAAATCATAATCTTTATTTGATAACAAGGAAACTGATATGATATTACACGTTAAGCTTGGTACAAAATAACAGTTATGTAAAACCAAAATGTGTCCACTCGTCAATCCTAGGTGATAATCCCCGACGGACGCAGCTCCCACGCTAGCTCCGTTAGCAACCTTTAGGGTCATATCACCTTCCTTCAGCACTCTACGGTTTCTCAGTGCCTGCAATGAATTGCAAATATGAGATCCTAATCCGGTATCCAATACCCAGGAAGTAGAGTTGATTGACAAACAATTCTCAATTACAAACACACCTGAAGTCGAAGCCACAGCTTGCTTCGGTTCCTGGTTCTTGGCGTTCCACGCCTTGCAATCCTTCTTCCAGTGCCCTTTCCTGTGACAATGGAAGAACTCATCCTGGCCAACTACCGGTGCTGCAAACTTTTTCTTTCCCTTCCCTCCCACCTTACTAACACCTCCTCTAGGTCTGGGTGCGGCCTTCTTCTTCCTTCCTTTGGCCCTTGCCTTGGACCCGGAAGAAGATGTACCGCCAACAAACATAGCGGGTGTTTCCCTTGTATTCTTCAAGGTGCCCTCTGCACTCCTTAACATGTTCAGGAGTTCCGGAAGTTCAACTTCTTTTCTTTGAATGTTGAAGTTCAGGATAAACTGGGCGTAGGTGGAAGGAAGGGACTGGAGAATAAGGTCTGTATAGAGCTCATTATCCAAAGTCGTCCCAAGGTCTGCGAGCTCTTCTATATTATCACGTCTCGCTTCCTAGAGTACGCAAGATTGGGCACGTGACATAGCCAACCATGCTACCTGTGGGTAGGAAGTATCCATCCACAGTCACATTACGGTTGTAAGGATATCAAGAACAAGAAAAAACTAAAACTAATCTAATACATGTCCAAATCCATAATAACAAGAATCAATAAACAATAAATGCGGAAGCTAATGATCCAATACAATGAATAAACAGTACGTCCCATAATGCGGGCTCACATCTGGAAATGAAATGAAATAAATAAACTAAACCCTAAGGACTCACAGTTCAGCCTGCTGGCTGAAACACTTCTGCTCGGTCGTCGACAGTGGTACGGAATCTGGGCCATGCAAAACCCAGACGTCAGCGCGTCATGACATCAAATATATAGTATGAACATGGTAATAAGCAATGCAAGTATGAACATGAAATAAGCAGTACTAAGAAATAACAGAGCAGGGTAATGTGCAATGATGACTAAACTGTCCTATTAGGTTTCTACTCTATAGTCTTTGAAACCAATTGATGAATCGTCGATGTAACTCAATAGTATCCCGTGCGTGCCCGGGACCACGGTCAAAGCCCTCGGGGCTGAATCCGAGACGTGCCGCTAAGCAGTAAAAGGGTAGTAGGATGGACGAGTGATGTCAGCATCAACACTCCGGAGCTGGCCAAGCCCGTAAGACTGATCAGAACAATGTATTGAACTGTTGAGTTACAAGTCGGTTTCACCTTTGATTTCCCCATACCCCCAAGCTATGTATGTCAGGTCAGGTATTCAGTAGTCAAGGACTAATGCCAACACATAATCCGGTAAGAGTAGGTCTGTCTGGATAGACAGCAGGGATGGTCGGGTGTGTCGGCATTAGGCATGAAATCATGAAACAAGTCATGTCAGGGTACAACAGGATGAGTCGGTATGTATGTATATGTCATGTGTAGCAGGGTCAGGCCAATATGTAGTGCAATCGGGTATGTGCTCACAACAGGTATACAATCAATAATGAACAGCAGCATGAAACAGTAAATAACCATATTATTCCATGTAACGACAGTGATGTTTGTATTCTCTTATTAACAGGTTCAGGCACCCTTGGGTGCAACAATCACAGGGTAAAACAATATTAATAACACGAAGCAATGAAGCCATTAAAACTACAGCATACTAATATTTACAAGGGTGATCTAGCAATTTAAGCAATGACGTGCTAATTGGTTAATTAGTTAAAGTGTGGATTGATAGCATACCGATTAACTACAAGTAATTATTATAGTGATTTAACGTTACGGATAATTGTAACTATCAATTCTAATCGATGTTACCAAGCCGTGTGGTTATAACAAATAATATGATGATTACGTTTGTAGCATGCTAAAGCAAGTATTCGGATACTTGCCTCGACGGTTTTGCAAACCGGAACGCACGGATGCGACGTCGGCAGAAAACACGAGATGGGTGCACGGACTTCGGATCGAGTCCCAACAGAGAACAACGGGATCACACGGACCAGGATACCTCGCTGGAGCATCGGGTTCAAAAGACGGCACGGTCGGATTCCGGCAAAAGTCATCGGCAACGAGTCAGCAATAAGATATAAGCAATAAGATCAGCGGGGGGGGGGGGATTTTGCACAAAGGAAAGATGAAGGGTGCTTACTGGGAGACACCAAGGGGGCGACCACGGCGGGCTCGACGGCGCTGGAAGGCCGGCGAGGCCGCGACGGTGGCTGCGAAGGCTGGAACAGCCGCTGGGCTTGCTGGAGAGGGGGTGCGACGAGTGGAGGAGGGTGGTGGTCGGCTCAGGTGATCGAGGGAAAAGGAGGTGGCGCGGGAGACGTCGACGAGGGTCGTCGGCGCGATTTCCGGCGACCTGGAGATTGGTGCAGGGTTCTGGCTCGGGTCTGAAGGTGTTCCGGCGAGGAGAGGAAGGGAGCGACGACGAGGTCGGGACGAGGAGGGTGAGAGGGAGTCGTGGGAGGCGTCGGCGGCGAGAGGCGGCGTCGACGTCGGCTCTGCAGGGGGTTGGAGGCGTCGTCGGGTTGGGTGCAGGCGTGGAAGAGAGCGGAGGAAGGAGGTACGTGGGTGCGGTGAGGTCGACGAGGTGGTGGCGGCGACGGCGAGGTCGTGAGGAGGTCGGTGGTGAGGTTGCGAGGGCTAGGGTTAGGGTTCTCGTCGGGTTCGTGATGGGAGAAGATGGGTTGAGGGAGGAGGCTGCATGGGTTAATAATTATAGGAAGAGAGAGAGAGAGAGATTGGAGAGAGATTGAGAGAAAGATTGAGGGAAGAGAGAGAGAGATAGAGAAAGGGAAGGGGGCCCACGCGCTAAGATTGGGAGCTCGTGATTGGCTGCCCAGTGAGAGAAAATCTTTTCAGTAGAGATTGGAAAGGATTTTAAGGGTTAAGGAAAATATTCGTATAAGATATAGTTTTAGATATTTAATTAAAAATGGGCCTTTTTGGCGCGAAATGAAACATTTCCAAATCGCGCCCGGGTTGCGCCCAAATGTTCCAAATTCAAATTGTAGGATTTTAAGCGGGTTCCAAATTTTGAAAAGAGGTGTTTAATGATTAAAATGCATGCCCCCATGTCGGACACTTGCACGCGCGCGTAGTCGTCCAAACTTGTCCGTTTAGCCAAACGGAACGGAATCTCGACACGCGGACGCTACCACACGACTAGTGGCGACGAGTAGGCCAACATGGACACTTTTAATTTCATTTTAGGAGTTAAAATTTGTTATGTGCCAAAATGACTTAACCGGTTATAATTTAGCAATAAATCCCAGAAAAACAGAATAATTGAAAATGAGCAAGATAGAACCCTCAACTAGTAATATAAATAGTATTATTGGGCTCGGGTGTTACATATATAGCCGATCATCTTTAGGACATGTTCTCCTACCGATGACCCGACAGCCAACCTCGCTCGAAACAAGTTCTTAGAGGTCTCGTATCTTGCTATACGAGATTGCTCTCCATAAAGTTCCTTTGTATGGAGAAATATGCCATCAAGGTCCATATCCTCGTGCCTCCTCTGATGTTCATTGTTCATCGAGGCAAGCACGATGCACTTGGCTTTCGCGCAATCTAAATCCCAGGTTTTGCGGATTTCCTTATCCGCATTACTGGATTTGGGACCAGGGACAGCAGGTGCCGTAGCGGTGAGGACGTACCCCAATTTGTCATAGGTCAAAGCCATTTTGACATTCCGCAGCCAATCTTTATAGTTTGGCCCTGTCAGTATATTTTTCTCTAAAAGTAACTTAAGTCCAGTCATTTTCAGGTTCGCTGCAATTAGGAGAGAGAGAAGAAAACTCTTTAGCATGATGCTCTTGCAAGTTTAGAGTGGTTTTTAATTTATCTAAACTGGATGGCTCCCACTGTTTCTCGAATCCTTCCTCAAATCATAAAAGAAGAATTAGCCAGGACTATTCTCACCGTACAATACTTGCTTAACCGTTCAGCCAGGCCAGTGTCGATACTTCGAGGGAAGTTTTCCAATGCTTTTGCGAAGTTCCTTAATTAAATAACCTCTTTTCTCTGGGGGCGTAACCCCGCTGACACTTTTCTGGACACCTACTTGGTTTATAGCATTGATCGTTAAGTGATGAATATCCTGATAAGTAGCATATACTCACAGTAGGATCGGGATCCAAATATCATCGTATGATAATGTTCAAGGAATCCTACCAACATTCATCAAACTCCAAATGGTATGCATCTCTTTGCAAATTTCAGTTTCTTTAGAAATTCCCGATATAAGTTTTTGCCCCATGCTCTTATGACCTTGACGTATGCCAACAAATCATAAGTCACATGTCAAGTTCTGCCCATCATTATCTTGTTAATTTGAACCCACCCGTATATACCCTTGACGTATGCCAACAAGGTAATGCGACTGTCCTAAACCAACACATCTATCTATGCAACAAATGAATACCCCAGCAGCTACCAAACACTATGCCTTGACGTATGCCAACAAGCATAGCTTGAATACTACTGACCATCCATAAGAAATGACGGAGGGCTACGACTGGTTTTGGCGAAACCGTGAACGTAGTGAACTTGATATAACCGAAGGAACCTGATAGCTTTTATAAGGAGTGGTTAAGTCTCCGCATTTAAAAAATATCCGTTTTAAAATTAACCGAGTGGTTTCTTTTAATTTGTTCCAACGATTAAAACTTTGGTTTATTTTCTTTGCATTATAGATAATGCATCCCATCATTAACCTATCATTGCAGAAAACAACGAAAATACAACGTCCTCTTATGCCATCCGTATTCGCCACGGGGTCCCGTCATTACCCGTTAGGTTACTTAACTAACGACAGAGCGGGGGCTAGGCTAGCGCGGGTGTAAAACATAAGTGACATCTAAATAGCTATCATATATATAGATATTTTACATTCGTCTGACGCAATGATATTCATTCCAGATCACAGATGAACTTAATTGGATTTGCAAGCAATCCGTGTTTGTTTTGAGCCTGCAACAAAATACGGATTACACAGTTGTGATGAATAGTCATTACCCCACCCACGACCCCTACGGGTGCGGCAAACTACCCACCCGGCAGTTTGTGCACCCCACCTTGGGTCTATCCTAGGAGCAAAAACAGTAAAATGAAATAATACAACGGTGGCTACAACCGCAACCTGGATGTGCCCCGCAAAATAATATTACAACAAATTACATTTACATCAAATGAATTAAATGATAACCCCGGCTATACATCACAACAGTCCAACACAGTTCATATATACAAACAGATAAAATCCATTTCAGAAATGTGCAACCCCCTGCCAACTGACATACTAGCAGTTAGGGGAGGTTTACGAACACATTATACAAACACAGATATAATCCAACAAGCAAATACTGTATAATTTCGATCGATTAAACACTTTTAATTTTGCTCCAATACTGCTCTGTAAATCTGAAACCTGAGCAAAAATAAAATATTCCAGAAAATCCCAAATCACACAGAGAAGCAACACAGGGAATTTGGGTTCCTGACTCGGCAACTCGGCGGCGGAAGCGCGGCGGATCGGTGCGATCCGCCGTGGTTCCGCGGCTCGGTAGACGATTCAGGACCCCAAATTTCTTGGGTGTTCTTCTGGTGTCTTTTTAAGCTTTCTGAACCTCCCTGAAAAATTTTTGGACTTCATTTAAAATTCGACAGAAACTTTAGATTTTGGGTTTCTCCGGCTTCGTTTTTTCCGTTCGAAATTCATACAAATTTGCAAGTAAGTTATTTATTGTTTAGCGAGGCTCTGATACCACTGTAAGTCGATGTACTACACCCCAATACTTGTGGGGAGGCGGAATTTTCAAAAACGAACTTGTTTAGTGAACGAACATCGACTAACCGCTTAAATCGAAGCTAAACGATAACTAACCAAACACATAGTTGTTCTAAACTACTATGCTTAGGGATTATACCTTTCGAACCAAGTCCTTCGGCTTTACGACCTCCTCGGCCTTCTCGATGTAGTAGATGATCCACCCGAGAGCAAAACTCTAAGCTTAGCCTCTAAACTTGAGGCAACTAACCTTCTTGGATTGCTAATCAAAGAAGATAGAGTGAGATAGAGTGAGGGTTATGGATTGTTTAGTCTAACTAATCCTTGTTCTCAACACATGAGGGGTGAGGATTAGGGTTTGAAGAGAGAGAGCTTGAGGAGAGAGAATGTGAATATAATTCTCAAGTGAGAATAGTAAGTTATCATAATATATATGAAACTTTAAAATTCATCAATAAAAGAAAACAAATGATGAATAATCAAGTTTCACAAATATCTAATGGTGATTCATAACCATGACTCATTAAGCATTTACAATGCATTAATGATATGTATGAATCACCCTCATGACTCACTAAACCCATTTAATGCATATGACACCTAAACCTCCTTAGTCACCATCTTCTAGAAGCTTCTCACGTAATTACGAGAACGCACCTCCGATCCGCAAAAATACGAAAAACTTTAGACTGTATAAATCCAATAACCGGATATCAGTAACTGGCTTAAACCAAAGCCGACTGGTAAAAACTGTCCGAAAGTCGTACGCGCGAAAACGCACGTATGCGTCCGAACCCTTGTCGTAAAACCATACGACCTCTATATCGTTTCGCCTGGAGTAGGAAACTCTCTGTGTGGGACTCTAGAGACTCGACTACTACGCTGGCAGTGGGTTTAACCACAGACCGCAAGCGGCACTAGCTGTACGTAACGGTCCCCAGGTAGTTGTCGATAAGAAGGCTGATGAGGAAACCCATCCGAACTCCTACTGAGCCTGCTGTGACAATCTCCATACAGTCCGGTCCGTTCGTCCAAGACTATCGCATATCGGGCCTAGGGGGCGGCAAGCGTCAGTCCCCTAATAGCGGTATAAGTCGTGTCGGAGGGAAGCCCATTACACCCTGAGAAACTACTGGAACCTACCAGCAAATCTCGCTTGCCCTGGCTAGGGACTTTGCGTAATGGCTCTCTGACACAGCGCGATATCTACTCCCAATACCGGGAGGGACGAATCCTGTCTAACCGCCACCGCCTCCAAGTGCTCGGGACTGCACCCAACTGCTACCTGTTTGCACGACTCCTTTGAGCTGTGGTAGGGTAGCGATCTAAGAACAGTGGGACACACTCGAGGCGAAGTAGCAGTATCAAGTCTGCGGACTATGCTGTACTCATGTCACCTGGGAACTGTTCACTGACGACTGGTATAAAACCAACCAACAGTTCCCTGTGAGTCATGTCCGGTGTACCCGTAACCCAACGAGCACCTGTATACTATCTCCAGTACGACGTACTGACGGCTGTGGGACAGACCATCTCCCCAACTGGGATGAGAAGCGTACACACTAGTCTACTCCGGAGTATCGATGCTCTGTCTCGATAATCCAACGACTGGGAACCTGAAAAAGGATGTGCTTGCAGACTACCCAGCCCCCACTAGTGTGACTGCCATCACAACGCTGGTAGTCAAGCAAGATCCTAAGAGCTCTATCAATACGTACACTCACATATTAAGATAGAAAAACCAAGTAGCATACTACCATGTTTAGCAAGACTGTTATATACATGTGAATATCCCAAGCTTCCATTAAGTAATATACAAACTAGTATGATACAGTAATGGCCTTCTAGGGCATAAACACTAACAATGAGAACCGCAGAGTCCGTCGTGAGTTTCTTGAACGACTCTTTTTGCTTCTTATGGACCCAAGCACCTTAGCCACAAACAGTTGAATGATCGCTTATATAGAGTATCATTGACGAAAGTGAAAGACAGAGCCCGTTTAATGAGCTGATGTCTTGATGACGCATCTTTGGGCGTTCGATGGGATTTGAAGTGGTCTATGAAGACTTCTCTCCAATCCTCAGCCTTTTATTCGTCCTCTATTTGGAAGACTGCTTGTTCGGTCACTTCCTTTCCTTCAGACGACTCTGTTAAATTTTTCGAAGATATTTCTGCTGGCGCGAGAACTCGGTGACTTTGCACAATGATCCTTACGTCATCGAGGTTTTCGTCAGCCAGTTCCGCAGCAAGCTTGGCTAATGCATCCGCCTTGCTATTTTCCACACGCGGTATGCTTTCCAGGTTGTAGGAGGGGATTTGTGTCAGCTGTTGCTGCACTCTCTTACAATATTTTATCAACTCTAGTTTGCACGTCTGATAGTCGCCATTTACTTGGCTAACGACCAGCTGGGAGTCTCCATATATGAGGAGGTCTTCGATTCCCATATCGACATCGATCTCAAGACCCGCTATCAAAGCTTCATATTCAGCCTCGTTGTTTGTTCTTAGTTCCGTTAAGGAAAGGGCGAAACGCATTATCCCTCCTTGCGGAGTTACGAAGATGAGTCCCACCCCGGCTTTGATTATAGGGGTTTTATGCTTCCGTTTCTTCATGGAAGATGCTCCATCGAAGTAGAGTTCCCATTGGACATTATTTTCTTCTATCTCCCCTTCGATTGTGTCGAACGCGTATCCGTCTGGCAATTCGCAATTTAAGGGAGAATCGGCTGGTATCGGATGCTCAGCGAGAAAGTCGGTGATGGCCTGACGTTTCACTGCCTTGAGGGGTCGATACGTTATCGAGAATTCCATCAAGAGGAGGGCCCATTTGGAAAGACCTCCTGTTAGTATGGCCCTTGACATCAGATATTTGAGAGGATCCACCTTTGATATGAGATGGACCTCATGTGCCAAGGTGTAACATTTTCAAAAATATAAAATATTAATTTTGGGAATTTTTATAATTTAATATTATTTTATTGATTATTTTAATATTAAATGCAAATAAATAGGAAAAATGTTAGAAAAATTATGAAAAATTATGGAAAATTCTAAAATAGGGTAAATTATTGAATTATGCCATTTTTAAGTTTTTGTGATTAGTTTGACACTAATTTAGTGCTAATCGCGATTAAAATCGCTAATCGGGTTTTTTGGCAATTTTGTGCAAAACTTGCACATACCACTTTTTTCTACACTTGTGCATTTTTCTAGCCATGGTTTTCTTTTGGGATTACTATTGATGTGAGAAGGTTTGGATTTTAAAAGAAAAGGAAAAGAAAAGAAAATGTAATGATGAGGGTAGGTGAGAGAGAGAGGTGGGCTTTGACTTAGCATCCTTAGCCATACTCCTTCATTCCTCCTCATTTCTCTCCCTCTCCCATGGCTCCTGCTGCTGTTGCTTCCTTTCCCCCCCTTCCTCCACCTTCAACCCCTTTCTTCATCTCAAAAACAACCCCAAAAGCTCATGTCCATTCCATTAAAATTGTGCAAAATCCCTAGATCTACGCATGGAGCTAAAGAAGCAAGGATTTTGGCCACTAGGGGCAACTCAAGAATTTTCTTGAGTTGCTAATGGAGGTAATTACTGAACCATTAGCTTAATTATAGCCTTTCCGATAACCCCATGTTAAGGTTTAATCGATATTGTGTGATATTATGGACTTGGTGATAACCTAGTTAGGGTTTGAGGGAAATTGGTGTTGTATTATGAAATTGAGCTTAGTAGAGGTTTTACCAACACCCTAGTGTTTGAATTGGAACCCAAAACCTGAAGCTTGAACCAGAATACGGATTTTAGAAACCAATATCGGGGAAAAACTGGAATCTGTCACTGTTATTTAGAATCTGCTAACACCCCGAGAACCCTAAAATAATATTGAGTGGGGCAGTGACATGTGCAGGCACCTATGAACCAACACCCCAAACCCTAGCCCCCAATTTCCTTTTCCGGCCGCCAAATTCCCTCTTTTGGCCGCCAATTGCGGCCTGGGTCCCACCTTATTGGCTCGTTTTGGTTCTGTAGCTCCTACATTGTTAGTTTAGGCCCCTGATATATATAGATTCGTATAAAGTGACCTGGGGTAAAATCTGGAACACATTTCATGAGTTGCTGTTTTGGACTTTAGTTTCCGTATTCCGTATTTTCATTTCTGAAATGGTGGAATGTGTTTTTCCTCGACTATTTGTCGTTTATACGACGATATAGAGGATTTATTGATGATTTTGAAAGCGTGCAATAGGTTCTCACCTATAGGCCCCCTTATCGTATCGTTTTGGATTTCATGCGCCGTTTTAGCTTGGATTTGGTTTTAATGCGCATATACGATATTTGATGTGTAGGTACCCATGAAGACTTCGGGACGACAAGCAATTGCGTGATGACGTCCGCAAATGACGATGCAAGGTGAGTAGATTATATCTACAGGGGGAAGTCGGATGGATGGCGTATAGCACCCCCGCAGTCCGTAGATAGATTGCTATGTAGTTTAATTGTGATATTAGGTGTGTTATGGATAGTATAGGGTTAGAAGTGACTAGTGTAGTTCATAGTCGCGAACCCTAGGATAGAATTACACCTATACACACACCCTTGCTTATCACTTGTACTTGCACTGTGATTGATGATATGTGATGACTTTGGAGATGAGTCGATGATGTGGGCTTGGTGCCCTGGGATCGGTGATTTGATACGATTCATATGTGGGATATGACTTGTGATTCTTGCGGGCTTGGGATATGTGTTTACCCCCGCATGCATTCTTACTGATGTTACCGTTTTGTACTAGACATAGAGTAGTACTCCAGACTATATGATCTGATGATGGTGATATCTGTTATGTGATGAGACAGTGAGATGTTGACCCCTACCCAGCTATGGGGATGCCGTACGATGATTTACCGTACGTGCCGATGTTGATGATAGACCCGCACTCATAACTCGAGGATATCTTATGATATGACATTGAGGCGAGATCACCGACTATATATCCTTATATATATACCGACTCAGATTTAGGTGGTTTCCACACCTACCCCTCCTGATTGACCTGATACTTAGATGTAGTTGCATAGCAGATACTTCTCTGTGATGTTGACTACTAGAATTCTGCATCTTCATGCTATTCGCATTGCTGGCATATGTTCATTGCTATATTATTATCATGCTGTTAGGACACCAGCACCATTATCGATGATGCGTATGTTTCACGTACACCATTTGCCGGCTCACACACTTCATCATCGATAATTGCCATGCCACAACACTGTAGTACTATTGCATTCATGAGATGATTCTTCATTCGACATATGCACATTACTATTCCATGTTGCATGATTTCTGATATGATTACTGTTCTTTACATGTCGCATACATCATGGATTGACTGCATAGCACATCGCATTGGATTTACTTCCTGATGTTGGATTTTCATGTGATTTCTGGTTTTGAGGACCGTGGGGTTATTTAAGGAAAGAGGCACTTTTATGAAAACCCGGTACCTCGTGATATGATATTTCGGTACGTCCACCACGCGTTTTCTCGGTGCTGAGACGTGTGCTTGAAACCCAATTCGAGGAGTGATGATCCGTTTGCGGGTTCGTGGTGGGCCCGGTATGGTTCCCCTCGGCGAGATGATCGATGGGTTATGCCGATTGAGCCTGGAGGCAGGCGAGTACCTACCGGTGATTGTATTTGAGCTCGGCGGATATCCGGGGGATACCGCCTGGAGCCGAGAGATGGGCGTACTGCCGGGGCCGACGGGCCGATACCGCAGACGGAGCCCAGAGATGGACATGGGTTGACTCGTACTGCCGGGGGCCGAGGGCCGATACTGCAGACGGAGCCCCATATGGATGAGGATTTACGTGTCGATGCTAGGCACGGGTTTCATGATGCTTTTCCTTGATTTTGTTTATATCCTCACATTGCATACATGATGCTTACTGTCAGTGGGTGACAGGTGGACGGGTTCCACATACATACATACAGACTTGGATCATATACAGACTGGTTTTACATTGATCATACTTTATTTGTATATATAACAGGGTATGAGGGCGCTGTTATATATACCCTTACACCAATATTAGTGGTATGGGACGCTAATATATGTGTATTGATATCATTGATATTTCATCATGGTTACTTCATGCAGACATACCTTACACTGATGACATGTTATTACCTGAGTACTTGGCACTACCTACATGATTAGATGTTACCTTGCCACCTTATTACACTCAGATGTACTCTTGTGGATTGTATTACTGATCATTGACTTAGGATTATGTCTTGCATTCGGTTTCTGCTTGTAGATATTTCTATTCACGAGTTGGCAACTCACCCCCGTTGTGCCACAGTTCTTGCAGGTTCTGCCGTACAGGTTCTATTGCGGCATTTCTGGCACACTTCCTTCTTGCGGGTGAATTGCTTTGGTAGGTGGATTCTTTCGTATCAAGAATCACCATTGTATTTATTTATTTCATTGTATCTAGAAATTGTCCATCAACCAAAACTTGTATATTCTTTCAGACTTAGAGACAGTGCTGTATCATTCGACCTAGAGTCGCGCTTAGTAGTATTGCGGTTCTCTTGTTGCTTTTGAGCTTTCTTTGGATTTGATCCTCGCCACTTGGCGTTGTATATTATCATATCATTGCGTGGTTGTGACCGTCGATCGACGAAGAGCTAGCTCCCGCTTGGGGATGCCTTTATCATTGCATATATCGTTATTCTTGTTTTACCCCATTCGGGGCCATTTTTACAAAAGAAACTCTACCGAAATTTCTGGAAAAGATTGTACTGTTTTTAAAATGCACATTCGGCTTAGTTATTTAAAAACCTTGATTTCAAACACGTTTTCTTCACTTCTTTAAACCAGTTCCTTTACTTATTCTTAAAATGATTTTAGATTTCTGGGCTTTTGGCTTACTTGGATCAGATGGAGTCCTATAGGCTTTATATGGTTCAAAGGCCAGTCACGTGCTCTTTTGGGTCGTGACAAAGTTGGAATCAGAGCGCTAGGTTGACCTTGGTTCGAGTCTGAGTTTGACTATGTGGAGCCTAGGGCGTTGTTTATATACGGAACTTAGGCTTGACCTTACGGAACTTAGACTTGGTCGAGGGGGTGTAAACCCGAACTTTCGTCATATTAGGATGACCCTTGGTTGATGGATTAGGTGACTAAAGTAGAGTGACGTACCGTTGGTATGTTCCGCGGCATACTTACGACACGCCACTCCGCTTAAGGAACCTTAGGATGTACATTTCTTTCGAGATCAGTGATTCTCTTCATATCCAGGATTATACATCCATTTGAGATCCCCGATTCTATTAGTTTCATGATCATACCTTCATTGATGCTGTTCCTTCCTATGATCATGTATCCACTTTGGATCTGTTGTTTCCTTTCTTGCCATTGATGTGCTCTCTTTGATACTCGATTGAGGTTCATGTCACCATGTTTGAGCGCAGTTTGGGCTGCTGCTAGGGTTACGGCCGGTGTCAGCTCGTTGGTACGAGGGCCGACCATTGTATTTTCTGGTGACATGGGAACGTCTCGAGTTAGTGTTGGTGATTGTGACCTCTGGTGGAGGCGAGTGCTTGGTCTTGCACCGGATGATCGGGCCATTGTTAGAGCTGCCAGTTGAGAGGAGACTGTTGATGTACAGCATACCTCAGAGATTGTGATGTCGCCTATCGTGCAGACAGATGGACCAGCTGTTGCTGAGATTGACAGGAGGTTGCTTCCGAAGCTTACGAGCTGAGATTTGCCGGAGCTTTCGGGCAGATATGCGACAGATGATAGCTAGTCTACCCGGTTTGAGAGACGAAGGTGATTCGTCCGATTTTGCGCCAGAGCGGGTCCAGTTGAGTTGAAGATTTCCAGTGTGGAGAGTCTTACTCAGATCTAGAGCAGACCGACTCAGAGATGACCGCTTATGTGTTGCCTTTCCTGGAGGATTGAGGCGTTGTTCGGCGTACAGGCGTATGAGCCAGTTGCTGCTGCAAATGACGAGATATCGCCCAGATGGTTGGAGCCACTGCAGCATGAGCATGTTCTTGGAGATATGATAGCGAGTCGCTAGTCACCGAGGATGAATGACTAGGACGTGTGGTGAGTTCGCTTACCCCGATGCGAGGTCATCAGGCGGATTGATTCAAGCTAGAGACGACTTCACGCAGGTTCGTTGAGAGTCGATAGAGGCGATCGAATGTCAGGAGCCTATTTTCCAAGTTTAAAGTATACGGAAAGACATGCAGGTGATTCTATGGACCCTCTAGAAGAATGAAACCCTAACTCGACTTAATGACCGTGTGATAGCCTTTGAACCTTAGGGTTTACGGCGGTTCCGCGGCGCCATTAGTGAGGCTTGGGTTTGCCCTTCTACGGCTGGACCACCGACGCTGTGGCATGTACTCGATACTATTAAACTGTACCCGAGATGTGAGCTCTTGGGGGATTTTGAGGATCTGACGAGTCGATCGGATGGTTCGACATCTTTCGGATATCGTGATGGGACACTGCTTGGGAGACTCCAGATGCGAGCATAGCCGTTGGAGCACCGTACATGCAGCCATGATGAGACGAGTCCGAATCAGTCGACATTGACGCAGAGTGAAGGAAAGAGTTCGCGAGATATTTCGACGAGATGACGTCCCACTCCGCTGACATCAGAGATGTGATACGCACCCAGAGGTGTTGTATATGGATATATCTTCCAGAAAGAAGCGCGATAAGTATGCAGCCGTTCCGGAATAAGCTTTAGCTTCAGCATGGGATGACTACTTTCGGGCATTTCGGCAGGATTGAGAATTGAGAAAGGAACCCGACAGGACCCTTCGGGAAACGATATGAGAAGACCTAGACCTAGAGTGGTCATTTTGCGCACACCCAGCAGGATAGAGTTCAGCATTGTCGACAAGGTAGTTGACCAGGTTCGGATAAGGAACTTACACAGATGCGATGCGAATTGATCAAGGACGGACGAGTGATGAGTATTCCTCCGATGGTTGGGACGTGTTCCCGAGAACCAGTTCGGCCTGACATCTGCTACAGAATGATGAAGTTACAGGTTTCGCGATTTCGAGTCCGTGTGAGAGACTTCAGATTGACCGTGGCCGAGAACAGTGCAGTGCATCGTAGCTTAGCATGACGCCATAGTGGACGACGATAGAGACAGTTGGGACAAGAGGTTCGTGTGAGACACTGATGAGCTGTCATTGCTTCCCGTCGAGACTAGAGACCTGATTTGCTTACAGAGACGTTGGGATGTGACCAGTTTCTGAGAAGATATTGTGCTGAGGACACAAGTACCTTTTGAGCGAGAAGAGGTTGTGCAGGAGAGCCAGCCTCCGTACAGATCGGCATAGGCATGATTGGAAGAGACCTTGAGCAGGATTCCTTCCAGGACATTGCTGCAACGATGTTTGCACCCAGGATCAGATGTGAGACGTGCTTCCAGAGAGCCAGAGGCCGACGCCAGTGATATGCTGCCTTACGAGTGGTCGTGAGGATTGACCGAGAGGTGACCAGAGAAGTGCCAGAACGGAATCGTCCCCGTTAGCACACCTGACAGGGCCGATGAGCCGATTGACTGTGAGATTGGTAACCCACAGAGAAGATAAGGACCCAGAGAGTCAGAGGACGCCAGGTCGTGAGCAAGAGGCAGGTAGATATCCTGCGCTGCTAGCAGTGGATTGCACCGACTCCTTCTCGACCTTGAAGGAGGAACTACCGAAGACGGTATTTATGATTTGTGATTTGGTGATTCGATTATCACGTATCCGTCATTTTGGATTTCGGTATTTTGGGCGTTCTGTTTGCATGATTTAGTTTTGATGACTGAGTTTCATGATTTCGGTTTCCCGTACCCACTGGATATTTATATATTTTGCGCAGAGTTATTACATTTGAGATATTGATTGAGATTTTATGCCTACCGTATGCAGTGATTTGATTTGCACTTCCAGCGTAGTTTTCGTGCACCCTTAGTGTTTTGATATACGATTTTGGTGCACGCCAGATGCACTAAATCGGGATTCTTCGTGCATGTCACATGCACCTGATTCTTTTTCTGTCAGGCACACACGTTGCCTACGACAGATGTTTCGTGCACACCAGTTGCACTTAGATGTTGTTTTATATACCTGTTTGACACATTTATGGATCTTGATTTCCGTGCGCACCAGACGCACAGGATTGTGTTATGTGCATTTTTGGGATTTATTCCTTTTGGAGCAGTACCTTTTATGATGTTGGACTTTTGCTTTCATGCTGAGCAGGACTGGTCAGTGGACGGTACCTGGATATACTTTTGCATGCTTTTGCATCAGCTACTTACATGTATGGATTAGATGTCTACATGTGTAGTATTGATCCATATCATATCAGTTTTGTATTGGACTTGACATTGTGTTTTTTTACCTCGACTCCGATGATTGCGGGATGCTTGATGGAGTTTGCTTTGAGTGATCTGCTCATTTTTCATGCGCATGCATTGCGCTGTGACGTTTTATGTATTGATATTTTCGGAGCCCCGACAAAATGGCTTAGCACAGAAATTGTTTTAAGTATTGGGGGTTTAACTTTAAATTCGGGGACCGAATTTCTTTAAGGGGGGTAGATTGTAACATTTTCAAAAATATAAAATATTAATTTTGGGAATTTTTATAATTTAATATTATTTTATTGATTATTTTAATATTAAATGCAAATAAATAGGAAAAATGTTAGAAAAATTATGAAAAATTATGGAAAATTCTAAAATAGGGTAAATTATTGAATTATGATATTTTTAAGTTTTTGTGATTAGTTTGACACTAATTTAGTGCTAATCGCGATTAAAATCGCTAATCGGGTTTTTTGGCAATTTTGTGCAAAACTTGCACATACCACTTTTTTCTACACTTGTGCATTTTTCTAGCCATGGTTTTCTTTTGGGATTACTATTGATGTGAGAAGGTTTGGATTTTAAAAGAAAAGGAAAAGAAAAGAAAATGTAATGATGAGGGTAGGTGAGAGAGAGAGGTGGGCTTTGACTTAGCATCCTTAGCCATACTCCTTCATTCCTCCTCATTTCTCTCCCTCTCCCATGGCTCCTGCTGCTGTTGCTTCCTTTCCCCCCCTTCCTCCACCTTCAACCCTTTTCTTCATCTCAAAAACAACCCCAAAAGCTCATGTCCATTCCATTAAAATTGTGCAAAATCCCTAGATCTACGCATGGAGCTAAAGAAGCAAGGATTTTGGCCACTAGGGGCAACTCAAGAATTTTCTTGAGTTGCTAATGGAGGTAATTACTGAACCATTAGCTTAATTATAGCCTTTCCGATAACCCCATGTTAAGGTTTAATCGATATTGTGTGATATTATGGACTTGGTGATAACCTAGTTAGGGTTTGAGGGAAATTGGTGTTGTATTATGAAATTGAGCTTAGTAGAGGTTTTACCAACACCCTAGTGTTTGAATTGGAACCCAAAACCTGAAGCTTGAACCAGAATACGGATTTTAGAAACCAATATCGGGGAAAAACTGGAATCTGTCACTGTTATTTAGAATCTGCTAACACCCCGAGAACCCTAAAATAATATTGAGTGGACAGTGACATGTGCAGGCACCTATGAACCAACACCCCAAACCCTAGCCCCCAATTTCCTTTTCCGGCCGCCAAATTCCCTCTTTTGGCCGCCAATTGCGGCCTGGGTCCCACCTTATTGGCTCGTTTTGGTTCTGTAGCTCCTACATTGTTAGTTTAGGCCCCTGATATATATAGATTCGTATAAAGTGACCTGGGGTAAAATCTGGAACACATTTCATGAGTTGATGTTTTGGACTTTAGTTTCCGTATTCCGTATTTTCATTTCTGAAATGGTGGAATGTGTTTTGCCTTGACTATTTGTCGTTTATACGACGATATAGAGGATTTATTGATGATTTTGAAAGCGTGCCATAGGTTCTCACCTATAGGCCCCCTTATCGTATCGTTTTGGATTTCATGCGCCGTTTTAGCTTGGATTTGGTTTTAATGCGCATATACGATATTTGATGTGTAGGTACCCATGAAGACTTCGGGACGACAAGCAATTGCGTGATGACGTCCGCAAATGACGATGCAAGGTGAGTAGATTATATCTACAGGGGGAAGTCGGGTGGATGGCGTATAGCACCCCCGCAGTCCGTAGATAGATTGCTATGTAGTTTAATTGTGATATTAGGTGTGTTATGGATAGTATAGGGTTAGAAGTGACTAGTGTAGTTCATAGTCGCGAACCCTAGGATAGAATTACACCTATACACAACCCTTGCTTATCACTTGTACTTGCACTGTGATTGATGATATGTGATGACTTTGGAGATGAGTCGATGATGTGGGCTTAGTGCCCTGGGATCGGTGATTTGATACGATTCATATGTGGGATATGACTTGTGATTCTTGCGGGCTTGGGATATGTGTTTACCCCCGCATGCATTCTTACTGATGTTACCGTTTTGTACTAGACATAGAGTAGTACTCCAGACTATATGATCTGATGATGGTGATATCTGTTATGTGATGAGACAGTGAGATGTTGACCCCTACCCAGCTATGGGGATGCCGTACGATGATTTACCGTACGTGCCGATGTTGATGATAGACCCGCACTCATAACTCGAGGATATCTTATGATATGACATTGAGGCGAGATCACCGACTATATATCCTTATATATATACCGACTCAGATTTAGGTGGTTTCCACACCTACCCCTCCTGATTGACCTGATACTTAGATGTAGTTGCATAGTAGATACTTCTCTGTGATGTTGACTACTAGAATTCTGCATCTTCATGCTATTCGCATTGCTGGCATATGTTCATTGTTATATTATTATCATGCTGTTAGGACACCAGCACCATTATCGATGATGCGTATGTTTCACGTACACCATTTTCCGGCTCACACACTTCATCATCGATAATTTCCATGCCACTACACTGTAGTACTATTGCATTCATGAGATGATTCTTCATTCGACATATGCACATTACTATTCCATGTTGCATGATTTCTGATATGATTACTGTTCTTTACATGTCGCATACATCATGGATTGACTGCATAGCACATCGCATTGGATTTACTTCCTGATGTTGGATTTTCATGTGATTTCTGGTTTTGAGGACCGTGGGGTTATTTAAGGAAAGAGGCACTTTTATGAAAACCCGGTACCTCGTGATATGATATTTCGGTGCGTCCACCACGCGTTTTCTCGGTGCTGAGACGTGTGCTTGAAACCCGATTCGAGGAGTGATGATCCGTTTACGGGTTCGTGGTGGGTCCGGTATGGTTCCCCTCGGCGAGATGATCGATGGGTTATGCCGATTGAGCCTGGAGGCAGGCGAGTACCTACCGGTGATTGTATTTGAGCTCGGCGGATATCCGGGGGATACCGCCTGGAGCCGAGAGATGGGCGTACTGCCGGGGCCGACGGGCCGATACCGCAGACGGAGCCCAGAGATGGACATGGGTTGACTCGTACTGCCGGGGGCCGAGGGCCGATACCGCAGACGGAGCCCCATATGGATGAGGATTTACGTGTCGATACTAGGCACGGGTTTCATGATGCTTTTTTTCCATGATTTTGTTTATATCCTCACATTGCATACATGATGCTTACTGTCAGTGGGTGACAGGTGGACGGGTTCCACATACATACATACATACAGACTTGGATCATATACAGACTGGTTTTACATTGATCATACTTTATTTGTATATATAACAGGGTATGAGGGCGCTGTTATATATACCCTTACACCAATATTAGTGGTATGGGACGCTAATATATGTGTATTGATATCATTGATATTTCATCATGGTTACTTCATGCAGACATACCTTACACTGATGACATGTTATTACCTGAGTACCTCGCACTACCTACATGATTAGATGTTACCTTGCCACCTTATTACACTCAGATGTACTCTTGTGGATTGTATTACTGATCGTTGACTTAGGATTATGTCTTGCATTCGGTTTCTGCTTGTAGATATTTCTATTCACGAGTTGGCAACTCACCCCCGTTGTGCCACAGTTCTTGCAGGTTCTGCCGTACAGGTTCTATTGCGGCATTTCTGGCACACTTCCTTCTTGCGGGTGAATTGCTTTGGTAGGTGGATTCTTTCGTATCAAGAATCACCATTGTATTTATTTATTTCATTGTATCTAGAAATTGTCCATCAACCAAAACTTGTATATTCTTTCAGACTTAGAGACAGTGCTGTATCATTCGACCTAGAGTCGCGCTTAGTAGTATTGCGGTTCTCTTGTTGCTTTTGAGCTTTCTTTGGATTTGATCCTCGCCACTTGGCGTTGTATATTATCATATCATTGCGTGGTTGTGACCGTCGATCGACGAAGAGCTAGGTCCCGCTTGGGGATGCCTTTATCATTGCATATATCGTTATTCTTGTTTTACCCCATTCGGGGCCATTTTTACAAAAGAAACTCTGCCGAAATTTCTGGAAAAGATTGTACTGTTTTTAAAATGCACATTCGGCTTAGTTATTTAAAAACCTTGATTTCAAACACGTTTTCTTCACTTCTTTAAACCAGTTCCTTTACTTATTCTTAAAATGGTTTTAGATTTCTGGGCTTTTGGCTTACTTGGATCAGATGGAGTCCTATAGGCTTCATATGGTTCAAGGGCCAGTCACGTGCTCTTTTGGATCGTGACACAAGGCGTAGTGTCTGAGCTTCGTTATAGCGAAGATCAATGCCAGGCAGTGCTTTTTAATGGGGGGGTAGTTATTTTCTGCCCCCATGAGAACTCGACTCAAATAATAGAGATCTCTCTCTTTCACCTGGTCATTCTCCTGTGCCCATAACGTGCCTAGAGAACCTTCCAGGGCTGTTGTGTACAGGATAAGAGGCTTTCCCTTAACCGGAGCGGTCAGTACCGACGGGTTCTGCAAGTATTGCATGATTTTATCCAGTGCACTTTGGCATTTATGATCCCAAATGAACAGGGTCCCCTTCTTCATTAGATGGCTGTAGGGGCGGCATTTGCCAGAGAGGTTGATTATGAACCGCCGGATATACGCGAGTTTTCCTTAGAGAGACCGCAGTTGTTTAAGAGTTCTTGGCATGGGCATTTCCATAATCGCCTTGATCTTTGATGGGTCTATTTCGATGCCTCGGTGTCGTATGATGAATCCTAGGAATTTGCCTGAGGAGACTCCAAATGCGCATTTCAGAGGATTCACCTTTAGATTGTATTTCCAAAGACGCTGGAACACTATATTCAGATGTTCCCAGTGCTCCACGTACGATTTGCTTTTCACCACAAGGTCGTCAATATAGCATTCGACAATTTCATGTATGAGGTCATCGAAGGTCTTCGTCATGGCCCTCTGGTAGGTAGCGCCTGCGTTCTTCAAACCGAAGGGCATCACCTTATAGCAGAATATTCCTAGTGAAGTTCGGAAGGCGGTGTGCTTTTGGTCTTCAAGATGCATTTTTATTTGATTGTAGCCTGAAGATCCATCCATGAAGGAGAAGACCTCATGATTGGATGTGTTGTCGATCATCAGCTCGGTAACAGGTACTGGGAAGTCATCCTTCGGACAGGCTTTGTTGAGGTCCCGAAAGTCTGCGCAGATGCGTACTGTCCCATATTTCTTCATCACTGGAATGATGTTGGCGATCCAGTCGGGATACTAAACTTCTTGGATGAAGCGGGAGTCAATTAGTTTCTTGACTTCGGTATTGATACTCATCTCGAGTTCGAGCCGCATTCTTCTTGGCGCCTGTTTGACTGGCCTAACGTCCGGCGATATATCCAGTTTATGCACCGCTATTTTTGGATCCAATCCTGGCATCTCGGAATAGTTCCATGCGAAGAAGTCTTTATATTGCATGAGCACGCCTTTTAACGTGGCCACCTGCATTTTAGATAGCAGCCCACTAACGAATGTGGGCCTCGGCTCGTTTTCCATCCCCAAGTCGATTTTTCTCAGGTTGTCCGCCGTAGTGTGTATCCCATCTTCCAGCTCTTTTGGTGCGGGTTGAAACTATGAGATCACCTCTTCCTCGTCCTTATTTATGAAGCACTTGAAGAAGTCACTCATATTCTCGTGTTCTCCCTCCTTTGAGAGTGTTATTACGTGGCAGGTATGAGTTCGTTTCCGAGCTCGATATTGATCTGGCCCTACTCTCGTAATATAGGTTGCTTTTAGCTCATGCTTTCGTGGTGGGGTTACCCTCCAACTGTCAGATAGAGCGAACCTGCCTTGTTGATACTGGTCTTCGACCCAGTCTTTGAAGGTGAAGCAGTCTTCAAGGGGATGACCTGTTGCTCGGTGGTAGGAGAAATAATCCGGGTGATGGACCTCATTTCTCTGTTCGGGATACCGAGGCTCCGGGAGCGTCATCATTTGATGCTTTATGACAAGGTTGAATATTTTCCTTGTCTTTTCTTGAAGGAAAGAGTATTCCCGACTTATCTTCTTGATGAAAGACGGATTCCAGCTGACTTTTTCTTGATTGAGTGGCTTCTTGGATCCGCTTCGCTGTTTCTGAATGTCATTCTCGTTCTCCACCTTATTTTTGCCTCTGCGTTCGGCTTTTTTCTTGTCGCGATAACGTATAACGGGCTGAGGATAAAGGGCACCATAATCTTCCCTTTCCGCAGACTGCAGAGTGAGACGTTGCATCCTGGCCTTTTCGTAAATAGCCATTTCGCGGCTGTGATCATCCCGAACCTTTTGACCAGCTTCTCTCATTAGCTTGTCAATTTGTTCTTCGAATGACGGACTTGACATTCTTATGGCAGGATCTCGCTCTGGTTCAATATCAGCGCTATCTGAAAAAGCATTCCCTTCTCCACCGGAGTTATTTATGACACGGCAACCATGGAATTGCTCCCGTTTCTTGGAACGAACGTATCCAAGCCCATTCGTCTCCATCCTCCCATTGGTCATCTTTCGCCGAGTCCCGAGAACGTCCCAAATCTTATTGTAGAACTGAGCTTGTCGAGCGGTTTGTTTGAAGGGTATGCCTTGGCATCTTAATAGCCCTTTCAATCCCTTTGCGTAATATCTGGGCAGACAGATTGGTTGAAGTCTGTCAAGCGCAAGTTCGGTACCATGCCAGACTTCTCTCTCCACTTTGGTCTCCGTATATCAATAGAAGAGGATCGCCTTTTCACCTCTTCGACTGGGAGGGACGCAAAAAGTTTGCAGCTCTTGTATACTGTATATATTGACTGCATCAAGTTCTTTGTAATTCTGTGGAGGAACCATGGTGATTTGTAAAATCTGATCGGCTCCAGTAATGGTTTGTGTTAACGGGCGAGTGGAGAACACGGTATTGACCTCGTCCTCAGAGTCACTGTAAAAGACCAAAATAAGAGTAGACGGTCCGGGCCTGTTGCATTGGGGTTGACCCGAGTAGACTATTTCCTCGTTTTCCTCGGTTTCACTCCCAAAGATCGGGATAGTGGTGACGGCTTTTTGTTTATTCTCCGGCTTATGGCATCTTTCCATGTCTTCGAAGTCTTGTAGGAAGTACTTGGCGTCTTCATATTTTCGGACTTCGTTTATGAAGAATGGATTTAGCTCCCCCGTAACGGTGTACTCGAGGCCATCTTTGAAATACTTCATACACTGATGTTGTGTAGAAGGGATGACGTTGTACTCGTGCAACCAAGGCCTGCTGAGCAAAGCGTTGTAGCAAGTCTTGGCGTCGATGATATGAAATTTGATGTCAGTGACGAGTAGCCCAAAGCGTAACGTCAATATTACGGACCCAAGCTTCCGTGATGACTGTGAGTCGTATCCATAGATGGTAATTTTGTCCCGAGCCAGGTGCTGAACGTTCATGCAGATCTCCTTCAGCACCTTCACGTTAAGAAGGTTGACGGAGGACCCGTTGTCGACCAGGATCTTCCCTATCTTGATGTCGTGGCAGTACCTGGTGAGATATAGAGGACGGGTGTGCTCGCACGTTCCGAGGAGGAGATCTACATCGCCGAATGTAATGTCAGCTTAATGAACCTCTGCCAGCTCGTCCTTCATCTTTTCTTCAGCAAGGAAAGCTTGGAACTGATCGGGCTCCTGTAATGCCCTGATCAGAGAATCTCTTGCTTTTTTGTATTGGAGGAGAGCATCCAATATGCTCAGTTGTGAGGGTATCTTCCTCAGATGTGCCAGGACATTGTAATCCATCTTGTTTTTCTTAGGCGGGTCCTTGGATGCGAGCTCTTCGACGACTCTATCATCGAGAGCAATTTCCTCAGGGGCAATTTCCAAACCAACGCATCTATCTATGCTGCAAATGAATACCCAATAGCTACCAAACACTGTGCCTTGACTTTGGCCAACAAACACAACTTGAATACTATTGACCACCCATATGAAACGACGGAGGGCTACGAATGGTTTCTGGCGAAAACCTTTAACGCAATGAACTTGATATCGTTGAAGGAACTGGATAGCTTTATAAAAATATAGTGGCGAAAACCTTTGCTAAAGAGGTCACTCCCGGTGAAGGGATCTCGGCTCTTTCCCCGTAGAATGAGGTGCAGGATATTCCAACTGAATACCACGATGCAAAGCAAAAGTAATCGGCTATAGTGAAGTTATTACCCTGACGCAAACTTCTGTCCAAGGAGTCACTCCCGGTGAAGGGATCTCGGCCCTTGCCTCATCGACTGAGGTGCTGGATATTCATAACCGAATACCACTGTGCAAAACAAAAGTGAACGCCCTTGCAATAACAGCTTTTTGAAAAAGTGTTCCAACAACATCAGAATAGGTTTGTTTAACTTGCATTGATCCGAATCAATGTAGTCCCATCAATTGATCACACCAATAAAGAACGAAAATAATGACGTACGTATATGCCATCCGCATTCGCCACTGGGTCCCGTCATTACCCGTTAGGTTAGTTAACTAACGACAGAGCGGGGACTGGACTAGCGCGGATGCAAAACATATACAACATCTACTAGTATATATATCAATATATAAAATTTCGCTCAAGGCATGATAAAATGCAACATCACAGAAATGTAATAAGCATCACAGAACAATACAGATATCTGGGATCCCCGGGTTTCATAGAGCCGCTACTGAAACCCAACGTTCCCCTGGTCGTGTGGATAACCTGTGCAATGAAATCCTAGACCCCTACGGGCGCGGCAAGTTACCCGCCAAAACCTGAAGCGAGGCATCCCCCTTCAGCAACGTGAATGGACCACCCAGCACTTCACGGAATCCGGTAACTTGGGCACCCCTCCTGGGTCAACCTGTACCCCCTACGAGTGCGGCGAATAGCCCGCCAATTCTAGAGTAAAGCCCCCTCTGTCTCAACGCCATGAGATGCGGGCCCGTTGCCCTCTAGAACCCGGCTATCCGTGCACCCTTCCTTGGGGTAATCCTAGTACAGAAAGTAAAATATATATACAACGGGTACATCGACCTCACCCCGGTCGTGCCCCAAAAGAATAATATACAAACAGGCAGTGACGGCAGTCCACAAGTCGGACGCTCGCCCCGCAATATCAAATGTACATAATACAACAAAAACTGTACTAACATTGCATCCAGGCTATCCCTCACGACCAATCCGCAACATCACAGCACAACACAGAACATCAATGCGAATGTCACGTTCGCAAATCCGTCTAACTGGGCTATAGCAGTTAGACAGGATTTACCGATCAAGTGACATTCACGGTCGCAGATATAATGTAAATACTATGAACTAATGTGTTAAAAAATTTCGATCGATCAAATTTTCCCAAGCGGGCCCCAAGCACTACTGTAGCACTTAAAGAAATTCTGGGCCCAAAAAGAATATGCCAAAACCCCAATTTCCCTGTCCAAGACCCTCTGTAAAAAAATGGTCCAGTGAGGAGGCTAAGTGGCGGCGGAACCGCGGCTGAACAGTAACAAAAGGTGACCAAATTTTTACAGAGCTCTTAGAACTCCCTGCATGTCATTCTGCAACACACTGAAAAATTTTCTGAGCCAAAACAAAATCGACAGAGAACAGATGTACATGAAAATGCGGTTTTGGAATATTTGTTCGATCGAAACTTTAAACATACTAGTGCAAGCTAGACTAGGTTAATGGCGTGGCTCTGATACCAGTGCAAGTGCACGGAGGCGCCCCGGCCGTCAATCCGAGGCCAAAATGCGGAAACAAAAATTTACTTTAACTTTGAACCGGCACCACCGCGCACAAAAATCCCGGATCGGGCCATTAAACTAATTCTAGCTAACTAAAGAACGGGGTAGAGAGATATACCGAGCGATCCGTGTCCTTCGGTCTTCTCGTCGTCGTCCCGATCTCCCGCGGAATCTCCGGTCTTCACCTCCTCGCCGGAAGGGCACCACGTCGCCTGCTTCTTTTACGGGCTCCCACCTCTGGACCGAGGCAACTCGGGCACGAAGTTGGCGAGTCGATGTGCCCAAGGATACTGTAGGTTAACTGTAGAACTTATGTCTCATTTGGGGTTGTGGAAATTGCCTTTTTGGTGGAGGAAATGAACCATGAATCTTTTGCAATGAACTAGGGAATTTTGTAGCAAGAAGTGAACAAAAATTCCTCTCTCAAATTTTGGACAGCCCTCACAAAAATGTGGTTGGCCTCATGATCAAGGAAGTGGGAAAAATGCCAAGGGGGGTGGAGCAATAACAAGAGAGAGAGAAAGGTGATCATGATGAATCATGATCACAAAACCAAGTCACACTCCAAATCAACCATCATCATCAAGCATGATGACTCCAAAAGTAAACCATGATGAATAAGAAAGTCAAGCAATGATTATCCAAGAAAAGTCAAATGAGGGTGTAACCATCATGAAGCAATAATATGCAAAGACCACCCTCCAAAATGCTTATTTGCACAAATGCAAATAAGCCCTCCTCCACCAATCTTCAGCCAATGAAAGATACAAAGATATATGGCCGAAACGGAAAACAAACTGGCAACTCCAAAAAAACTGATCCCGTAATAAATTACAGGAAAACCCCGCTACTGTATATACATACCCGCATTTGTATTCCGACCGAATACAAATGCAATGAGACAAAATCTACACTGTACAATACTAGGATCCGGCTTAAACCAAAGCCCGCTAGTATTAACCGTCCGATCATGATCCGTACAATACCGCACGTATCTGATCGAACCCTGCCATATCTCCATACGGCCTCTACAGCGTTTCGCCCGAAACTTGAGCAACTGTCTGTGGGGGACTCTAAAGACTCGTCAATAATATGGCTGTGGATTTAACCACTAGCACGTCAGAGGTATTAGCCATACGTAACGGGCTACCAGCTATTGACCAAAAGGGACGTCGATGAGCGAACTCATCCTGACACCCTACTGAGCCTGTCAGTGACAATATCCGTACAGTCCGGTCCGTTCGTCTATGAGCATCGCATGGCGGGCCTAGGGGGTTGGTAAAATTCAGACCTCCAAAAGCGGTACAAGTCGTGTCGGAGTGTAGCCCAGAACACCCTGAGATACCTACCAGTAAATCTCCTGCCTCGGCCGAGGGCTTTGTGTAATGGCTCTCCTAGACACAGCGCGACCTCACCCCCAATACCGGAAGAGACGAACCCCTGAAGATCCGCTCACTGCCTCCATGTGACTCGGGACTGTACCCAACTAAAACCTGTTTGCACGTCTCCTTTGAGCGTGGTAGGGTAGTAATCAAAGTACAGTGGGAACTCACACGAGATAAATGACGATCCTCAGGTCGATGAACTAACCTGTACACATGTCACCAGGGAACTGCTATCTGACGTCAGGTATAAGACCAACTAGCATGTTCCCGGCGAGTCCTGTTCGGTGTACTCATAACCCAATGAGCACCTGTATACATCTTAGGTGAACCAACTGACACCATTGGCTTGTGAGACCGGCCACCGCCCCTCGTCAGGGTCTCGACTGTATACTCTAGTCTACTCTGGAGTATCGATGCCCTGTCTTGAAACTCCCACGACTAGGGACCTTTTAAGGATGTGCTTATAGACTACCAGCTCCCACGTATATGATCGCCCTCATACTGCTGGCAGTCAAGCAAGAATCCTAAGGGCTTTATCAACGTGTAATAGCGACCTGTAAGGTCACCTAAAGCAGTACACGATGATAAAGATAAACCAGATAGCATACTATCATCTTGAGTAAGACTGTCCTACCGGAATAGGTCCTCCCTCAATCATTGCAATCACGTGCCTGTGATCCAATAATTGACTCTGAGGGCACTATCTCTAACAATCTCCCACTTGCACTCAAGCCTAATTATTGCGATGTCGCATACTCACAGCCCGTGTGATACCGAACACCCAACTCCTCTACTAGTCAGTCTCACAAAGCTCGTTTGCGAAACTAATGCGTTCGAGGAATAGCCTCAGTGAGTGGATCCGCTCTAATGTTTCTTTCTATGTCTCTCTTTATCTCAAGTTCGCGGAGAAACCTATCTCCCGATATGAGCAATACCTGTCTTAGAGTATGTCTGGATATCTGATGGGACCTAGCTCATAAATGAACTCCAAATCCAAACTTCTTAGACTGTATCGTCAACTGAACTTAATCTGTATCCTGCGCCATGCCTCCCTCAGTATCCACTTGGACCACCTGTCCAAAATACTGCCCCTCGTCAGAAGGAAAACTATAACTCTGACAACCTTTCTGTCATCCAGGTCACCTTGGAAGCCTGGAATGATAACTGTCTCCCGAATGAGGCTGTCGTTATCATATCCCTAGAACATCCACTTATGTTCTAAAACTGCTTCCGATTGTTTCTCCAGGATTGGATTAATGTCAACTTCTTGCATCTACTGCAAAAACAACATCTGGTGTGGTACTTGACATCTCATGATTGACTCAATTGCCTAAGCAGGTGATCTGCCAATCATGCACATCCCTCTCCACTTTAGTCTGTAGGACACCTTTAGAGAGGGTGACTCCATCACCTGCAGGTACATTACCGTGCCTGGAGTCGTCCATTCTAAAAACTCTTAGAATGCTGTCTAAGTACCCTGATTGGGATACCACCCAAATCTGGATCAATAGATCTAGTAACCAGAATGTCTTGATATTATATCCAAGTCCCATGTGGAGAAACTACTGTGTGACAACCAAAGTATAACCGATCGTAGTATAGGAATATCACTTCCTACTCTGTGTATGTCATCCAAATACCAGGACATCACACCCTACTACCTTCTTAACAGATCCATCCCCTATTCTGATGAAGTCAAACCTATGATTGTCATATCAGAAATAGATGATCTAACTCCGCTACATCTGCTTTAGTCTATAAATAGACATAAGCTACTTGTCCACCAATGCTTCCGCTGCTCCCACTGACTACGACAACCCTCTAGCAGAGTCATATATACGTACACTTCTAAAGCTAGTTTAGAACGACGCTATACTCATCCTCCTGCCGGGTCTCGCAGCCTGGAACAACAGCAATGGCAAGTCTGGGTAAACAAGAACCTCCCTGCTACCGTCCTTGAGGCTACCGGAGTACCTCTTGGGTGCTTGAGGTTACCCACCATATCTGCGGAGTGGCCAATGGAATATCAAACAAGATTGAATCTTTAGGTTCTTATCAAATCTTTAGTAATCGTTTGCGGTTCTAGAATCACTTCCAGTTCTACTATACTCCCACTACTGTTTTCTGAAAAAATCCATTTTTGTTAAAACTGTGGCTAGTCAAGAACAATATCACTATTGATCTTCCAGATGGTAGAAAGTCAACCCTCGTCATAGCCTGGGTCAACCCACAAACAGCCATTACAGAAACGTGCCTTGAGTTATCCAGAGTCTGGTTTTAAGCATAAGCCGGACAACTCCCCGTACCTTAACATCGTCAAGATATGAACTGTTCTGTATCCAATACAGAAACAGAGGCACTGATTTAATTGAACCAGATTCAAATCATGCAACTGTCTCCAGTGCATGTCAACTAAATGGAAGGAGGCCGATCAACGTTACTCAACTTAAGAATACTTCCAATTATGAGTAACCTAAAAGAGAAGCAACTTCTCTTAATCATTACTATCAACTGAATATCCTACACAAGTATCCGCATCTTTGATCATCTTGAAGAATCCCGATACTTGCAACACCTGATTCACTACTTTATTCGTATACCTACAACTTCTCAAAACTTAGACCTTGTGTTTCTACGAAACACTTTTCTAAGAACCAGAGAAGTCATAAGTAAACCGAATATAGTACGAGAACCAACCCCTTTGTCCTCATGGACGCTGGACAACATACAATACTCTGTATAAGTCCCTTGAGTCTAATAACTCAATCACTGTGTGTCGTAGGTTGAAAACTGTACTTATGGTTAAGGAGAATTACACCGCTGTTTAATGCTCCTTACCTAACCATCCACTGATATAGGTAAATGTCATAGACATAATTTCAAAAAGGTATATCTCACTCTATAAAAATAGACGTACAGATATATCAATTTGAAATTGGTGCATAACAGCGGATATCCAAAACCAAATATTTGCCGTCCGGCAAACAACCCAGGTGACTTTCTCAAATATCACCAATTACAACGAATTCCGATATAATGAGGATGATCACCTAATTCCCAATAACTTACTCCCACTCATCATCTGTAAAACCATACAGATGTGAGAATCATACCTGGTAAATACATGCCCTGGAGCAAGTGTCTAATTGGGAAATCAGTTTTCTTTTAACAGTACACAGTGAAACTGAAACATTGAAATGTTTCGATGGGGTATTCTGGTATTCCTAGTAATGCCTCTTCCATTATCAGATTCACAACTGTAACCGTATATTTCTATACCATCTCTTCACATCCCTTCATATGTCTTTAGTCATTACCTTCTGTACACCCCTTTAGGCCAAATGGTTTTCTTCCTTTCCTACCGTTCGGCACCAGCCTATGGTTTGGAAGAAGACTATCCAATAAGCATAATGGGTGTACTGTCCTAATCCTAGGATCATTCGCAACGCGAGAGAAGGTGAAGATAAAAGTCACCTGAATAAACCTTATTCCTATTTCTCCTGAACCAGAATCCATCCCCGAACTGGAACAAGTTCCTTTCGAGTTCGTATATAACCATACGATGGAGTATCCAATAAGCTGTGGATCTTCGTAGTGATACGGAGTGTCCTGGAGAAATACAAAGGTGAAGTGGGAGTGGTAATGAAATACTTGGTTTGGTCATGAATAGCAGTCGCAATTTACTTTGCCCTCCTTCTAATCCCTTTCTTTGTCTTTATATAATACCTTCTGTACACCATCGTTAGGCTAATTGGTTTTCTTCATTCCCTACCGGTCGGCACCTGCCTATGGTTTGGAAGAAGACTATCTAATTTGCGTAATAGGTGTACCATCCCCTAATCTAAGGGGTACTCGCAACCTGAGAGAAGGTAAAAGGAAAAGACAACTGAATAGTCCTATTCGTTTTCTCCAGAACCGGAAACCATCCTCGAATAAATTCCTTCGAGTTCGTATATAACCATACGATGGTTTTTTCCAATAGAAGTGGACGTTCGTAGTAATACGGGGTGTCCTGGAGAAAAGGGTAAAAGTAGGAGTGGCAATGAGGTTTGCAACTCTGACAATCCAAAAGCCAATGTTTAAGAAGGTTCGGTTAATCTTGGTCACTGAGTCATAGTCTAGGGTCGGGTCATGGTCGCTGCCAAAGAGAGAGAAAAGAAACACTCAGCGTGCACTCTAACCTAGATCAGAATGGTTACCAATTTATCTAATCTGGAAACCTCCCACTGTAACGTCAAATTCTCCTCCAAACCTGAAAGAAGAATTAGTCGGGATCACACGAGGAGTAAACCAACTCATCAGTGAGAATCGGGATCCAACTATCATCGCATGATAACGTGACGGAATCCGCTCACGGTATCACACTCCAGAAGGTATGCACATATCTGGCAAGTTTCAGTTTCTTTATAAACTCCCGATGTGATTTTTACCCCATGCACTTATGACCTTGACTTTGGCCAACAAATCATAAGTCACATGTCAAGTTCTACCCGTCATTCTCCAGGTTGATTTGAACCCACCCGTACCTACCCTTGACTTTGGCCAACAAGGCAGTATGACTATCCCAAACCAACGCATCTATCTATGCTGCATATGAATACCCAACAGCTACCAAACACTGTGCCTTGACTTTGGCCAACAAACACAGCTTGAATACTATTGACCACCCATATGAAACGACGGAGGGCTACGAATGGTTTCTGGCGAAAACCTTTAACGCAATGAACTTGATATCGTTGAAGGAACTGGATAGCTTTATAAAAATATAGTGGCGAAAACCTTTGCTAAAGAGGTCACTCCCGGTGAAGGGATTTCGGCTCTTTCCCCGTAGAATGAGGTGCAGGATATTCCAACTGAATACCACGATGCAAAGCAAAAATAATCGGCTATAGTGAAGTTATTACCCTGACGCAAACTTCTGTCCAAGGGGTCACTCCCGGTGAAAGGATCTCGGCCCTTGCCTCATCGAATGAGGTGCTGGATATTCATAACCGAATACCACTGTGCAAAACAAAAGTGAACGCCCTTGCAATAACAGCTTTTTGAAAAAGTGTTCCAACAACATCAGAATAGGTTTGTTTAACTTGCATTGATCCGAATCAATGCAGTCCTATCAATTGATCACACCAATAAAGAACGAAAATAATGACGTACGTATATGCCATCCGCATTCGCCACTGGGTCCCGTCATTACCCGTTAGGTTAGTTAACAAACGACAGAGCGGGGACTGGACTAGCGCGGATGCAAAACATATACAACATCTACTAGTATATATATCAATATATAAAATTTCGCTCAAGGCATGATAAAATGCAACATCACAGAAATGTAATGAGCATCATAGAACAATACAGATATCTGGGATCCCCGGGTTTCATAGAGCCGCTACTGAAACCCGACGTTCCCCTGGTCGTGTGGATAGCCTGTGCAATGAAATCCTAGACCCCTACGGGCGCGGCAAGTTACCCGCCAAAACCTGAAGCGAGGCAGCCCCCTTCAGCAACGTGAATGGACCACCCAACATTTCACGGAATCCGGTAACTTGGGCACCCCTCCTGGGTCAACCTGTACCCCCTACGAGTGCGGCGAATAGCCTGCCAATTCTAGAGTAAAGCCCCCTCCGTCTCAACGCCATGAGATGCGGGCCCGTTGCCCTCTAGAACCCGGCTATCCGTGCACCCCTCCTTGGGATAATCCTAGTACAGAAAGTAAAATATACATACAACGGGTACATCGACCTCACCCCGGTCGTACCCCAAAAGAATAATATACAAATAGGCAGTGACGGCAGTCCACATGTCGGACGCTCGCCCCGCAATATCAAATGTACATAATACAACAAAAACTGTACTAACATTGCATCCAGGCTATCCCCCACGACCAATCCGCAACATCACAGCACAACACAGAACATCAACGCGAATGTCACGTTCGCAAATCCGTCTAACCGGGCTATAGCAGTTAGACAGGATTTACCGATCAAGTGACATTCACGGTCGCAGATATAATGTAAATACTGTGAACTAATGTGTTTAAAATTTTCGATCGATCAAATTTTCCCAAGCGGGCCCCAAGCACTACTGTAGCACTTAAAGAAATTCTGGGCCCAAAAAGAATATGCCAAAACCCCAATTTCCCTGTCTAAGACCCTCTGTAAAAAATTGGTCCAGCGAGGAGGCTGAGTGGCGGCGGAACCGCGGCCAATTCATGGCTTTGGCCACGGTTCCGCGGCTGAACAGTAACAAAAGGTGACCAAATTTTTACAGAGCTCTTAGAACTCCCCGCATGTCATTCTGCAACACACTGAAAAAATTTCTGAGCCAAAACAAAATCGACAGAGAACAGATGTACATGAAAATGCGGTTTTGGAATATTTGTTCGATCGAAGCTTTAAACATACTAGTGCAAGCTAGACTAGGTTAATGGCATGGCTCTGATACCAGTGTAAGTGCACGGCGGCGCCCCGGCCGTCAATCCGAGGCCAAAATGAGGAAACGAAAATTTACCTTAACTTTGAACCGGCACCACCGCGCACAAAAATCCCGGATCGGGCCATTAAACTAATTCTAGCTAACTAAAGAACGGGGTAGAGAGATATACCGAGCGATCCGTGTCCTTCGGTCTTCTCGTCGTCGTCCCGATCTCCCGCGGAATCTCCGGTCTTCACCTCCTCGCCGGAAAGGCACCACGTCGCCTGCTTCTTTTACGGGCTCCCACCTCTGGACCGAGGCAACTCGGGCACGAAGTTGGCGAGTCGACGTGCCCAAGGATACTGTAGGTTAACTGTAGAACTTATGTCTCATTTGGGGTTGTGGAAATTGCCTTTTTGGTGGAGGAAATGAACCATGAATCTTTTGCAATGAACTAGGGGATTTTGTAGCAAGAAGTGAACAAAAATTCCTCTCTCAAATTTTGGACAGCCCTCACAAAAATGTGGCCGGCCTCATGATCAAGGAAGTGGGAAAAATGCCAAGGGGGGTGGAGCAATAACAAGAGAGTGAGAAAGGTGATCATGATGAATCATGATCACAAAACCAAGTCACACTCCAAATCAACCATCATCATCAAGCATGATGACTCCAAAAGTAAACCATGATGAATAAGAAAGTCAAGCAATGATTATCCAAGGAAAGTCAAATGAGGGTGTAACCATCATGAAACAATAATATGCAAAGACCACCCTCCAAAATGCTTATTTGCACAAATGCAAATAAGCCCTCCTCCACCAATCTTCAGCCAATGAAAGATACAAAGAAATATGGCCGAAACGGAAAACAAACTGGCAACTCCAAAAAAACTGATCCCGTAATAAATTACAGGAAAACCCCGCTACTGTATATACATACCCGCATTTGTATTCCGACCGAATACAAATGCAATGAGACAAAATCTACACTGTACAATACTAGGATCCGGCTTAAACCAAAGCCCGCTAGTATTAACCGTCCGATCATGATCCGTGCAATACCGCACGTATCTGATCGAACCCTGCCACATCTCCATACGGCCTCTACAGCGTTTCGCCCAAAACTTGAGCAACTGTCTGTGGGGGACTCTAAAGACTCGTCAATACTATGGCTGTGGATTTAACCACTAGCACGTCAGAGGTATTAGCCATACGTAACGGGCTACCAGCTATTGACCAAAAGGGACGTCGATGAGCGAACTCATCCTGACACCCTACTGAGCCTGTCAGTGACAATATCCTTACAGTTCGGTCCGTTCGTCTATGAGCATCGCATGGCAGGCCTAGGGGGTTGGTAAAAGTCAGACCCCCAAAAGCGGTACAAGTCGTGTCGGATTGTAGCCCAGAACTCCCTGAGATACTTCTGGAATACCTACCTGTAAATCTCCTTCCTCGGCCGAGGGCTTTGTGTAATGGCTCTCCTAGACACAGCGCGACCTCACCCCCAATACCGGGAGAGACGAACCCCTGAAGATCCGCTCACTGCCTCCATGTGGCTCGGGACTGTACCCAACTAAAACCTGTTTGCACGTCTCCTTTGAGCGTGGTAGGGTAGTAATCAAAGTACAGTGGGAACTCACACGAGACAAATGACGATCCTCAAGTCGATGAACTAACCTGTACACATGTCACCAGGGAACTGCTATCTGACGTCAGGTATAAGACCAACTAGCATGTTCCCGGCGAGTCCTGTCCGGTGTACTCATAACCCAATGAGCACCTGTATACATCTTAGGTGAACCAACTGACACCAGTGGCTTGTGAGACCGGCCACCGCCCCTCGTCGGGGTCTCGACTGTATACACTAGTCTACTCTGGAGTATCGATGCCCTGTCTCGAAACTCCCACGACTAGGGACCTTTTAAGGATGTGCTCATAGACTACCAGCTCCCACGTATATGATCGCCCTCATACTGCCGGCAGTCAAGCAAGAATCCTAGGGGCTTTATCAACGTGTAATAGCGACCTGTAAGGTCACCAAAAGCAGTACACGATGATAAAGATAAACCAGATAGCATACTATCATCTTGAGTAAGACTGTCCTACCGGAATAGGTCCTCCCTTAATCATTGCAATCACGTGCCTGTGATTCAATAATTGACTCTGAGGGCACTATCTCCAACAGTCGGTGGGCAACGTATCCTTGCCACCACTTCTTGAAGGCATTACACTCTTCGGTGGGGTGGGTGACCCTCCGATGATATAGGCAATAGTTCGGATGTGAAATCTCTCCGTTGAGCCATGTGGCCCCGAGAATATTTCCATTGAGAGATGACAACATCATCCCCATTGATAGGGCTTTGGCGAACCGTTTCTCCGTCTTAAAACTGCTTTTGTTTGCCGCAGGTGTGCTTCGGTCTGGTTAGAGTACTTTTTGACTCCTCCTCACCGCGTCTTCTTCATCCTGACGCCGATGCTTGGCCTTTTCGTATATGGCCATTTCACGTTCTCGGTCAGCTCTGCACTTTTTCAAAGCTTCGTTTAATAGCCTGTCAATTGGGACTTCTGGCAACTCCGGGGATTTTGGCACCGATCCTTCCCCCAATTCCTCTGCGTTGCTTTTCTACGCCGATAGAGCTTCTTCGCCATTTGACGACAAATGAGAAACCATGTGGCAACTTGCTACATAGTCTCGGGTTCCTCCTGATGAGTCATGTTCCTCATCATCGTCACTATCTCCGTTCTTAAAGATATGCTCGAGAAACTCTTTGAGGGTGACTGGGGTCCGCGCCTTCTGGTAGTACTCCTCCAGCGCGTCGATATACTTTTGTAGGTCCGTGCGCTTGTCGTCATACGCGGCAGGCTGCACAGGCTTCTCGGTCTTCTTCTTTTTTTCGAAGACCTTGAAGGCTTGACCTGGGGGTTTTACCCCTTGTCAACTGTTTTCCGTGTGGAACGCGGTTTAAGCATCCCCTCAATGATCTCGGGATCCAGTGGGCTTTTCCACCTGATCGCCGGACATGCTTGAAGATCCTTTCAGCATTCTTTTGGTTTTAGTTGAAAGGATGACTTCCCACGGTGCTTCCTCCACAAACGAACATGATGCCCCTGACGTATCCATCTTTTTAGGAGCGTGCCTCTGTGGCGGGTTCATCCTCCAGTTCTCAGAAAGCACAAATCTCCCCCGTTGATACTGGTCCTCGATCCAATTTTTGAAGACATAGCAATCTTCAATTGGGTGGCTCACCATTCTATGATTGAAGCGGTAGTTAAGGTTGTTGACGTCACCGGGCTGTGGTGGACGTTTTGGGTTTGGCAGAGTGATGAGTTTGTTGCGCACTGCCAGTTCGAACAGTCTCCTCGTTTTATCACGGGGAAACGAGTAAGCACGTCCTAGCTTCTCTTCCAGAGATTGGCGCGGGCATGCATTGTTTTGGCGAGCAACCGGTTTCGGGTCACTCGGTTGCTGTTGAGTGTTGGAAATGAAGGCCGCTTTCCCTTTACCCTTGGCATTCCGAGGGTCCATTTTTGAAGAGGAAGGCCCGTGGCCTATCTGGTCCATTTGGGCTAACTTGTCGATCAGAGCCTGGAAGGTAGTTGGCTTAAAGAACGTCATAAACTGGGACACAGTCGCCTGAGGATCTAGAGTCCCTATAAACATGCCCACGGCAGGAGCTTCTTCGATGCGTTGTTCACATTTTGACCATAGGTTCCGCCACCGGATTGCGTATTGAACCCAGGTCTCTCCTGGCTTCACCCTGGCATTGATTAATGCCATGATCGGGGTGCGCTCGCTTGCGCTGGCGATCCGCTGCGTGAACAGCAATTCCATTTCCGTGAATGTTTTGACGGAGTCATTTGGGAGCTCCGAGTACCACTCAAACGCCTTTTCTGACAGTCTACCAACGAACCGGCTAAGCAGCAATTTGTCGTCGCCTCCAGTATTGCCGCATAAAGCTCTGAACTGAGTGACGGGCTGATGTAGGTTGCCTGTTCCTTTGTACACATAGAATTTATGGATCGTATATCCCGGTGGGTACTTGATTTGATCGTACCAGCCTAGGTACGGTCGCCCGGTTCTGACGACTTAGCCAGCCGCTTCGCTTGCCTGATGAGGTCGTATTTGTTGAGCTATGTAATCATCAAGGGAAGCTTTGGAGATCGTTTCCTCCCTGGCTATCGATAAAGCTGGAAGGGGGTTTGATGTTTCCCCTCTGTCGTCCTCGATAATTATCGGCGGGTCTTCAGCTGGAGGTTCTGGTTGGATCATCATTCTAACCATGTCTTGGAACATGAGCGTCATCTGTTTTATATTATGGTTTGAATGATGATCCATTTCGCGGCCTCCTTATCCTTTCTTTCCAGTACCCTTCGCAGGAACTCCGTATCGGTCTCCTGCTCCTGGCGCTGTTCAAACGCCGATTCCGAGATTTCTTTCTGCCCGATGAGTGCTTACATTTTCATCAGCATCTCCTGGAGCTTTTGTTGCTGCTCCTGAGCTTTTGTCAATGACCGAGTTTGCAGTCGATGACCCACGAAAGTACGGCTTTCTTCTTTTCCGGAAGCCATGTAAATCGTGTGCACTATCACGCCCCAAGACTTAGGACGTTTGGGTCCATTGCCTTTGGAATTTGTCGCCGGCGGTGGGAGATTCTCCGGCCTTCTCTTTCTGTGGGAGGTTGAAGTTGAAGGGGCCGTTGTAACAGGCACCCATGTGGACAATGCCCTTCGTGGTATGGCGGAGGGATGGTCCTCCTCTTTCCGAGCCTTCATTTTCTTCAGTCGGCGAGAGTAGTCTTTGTTGAACACAGAATTCTGGACTTTTCGCCAGACCCTGTGGATTTGGGAGGACAGCCGCTGAAGGGGTTGCTCCAGTTTTTCCTATGTCATGTTTTCAGCGGGAAGTGGAGATTTCTTCAACACCGCGGTTGGGGAGTTCTTTCGCACCCTCCTAAGCAGATTAAAACTGCTCCCGGTTGGAACAGCAGCGTCAATTTCCACCATTGGAGCTGGCGGGGTGAGTCCAGAGGGGGAGTTGCCCCTAACTTTTCTCACTCGGCGCCAGTGGCGACGTCGAGCGTGTCTTACAGATGGGACCACCTCAGTTGTGGAAGCGGCTCCATCGTGCCCCAGGCTTTGATTAGGGGCTGCTGCTGGTGCCAACCTGTTGAAGACTGACGTCCGTTATGTTAGTTGTATGTATGCCCTAGAGGCCAGTATTGTACAGATGTTGTATATTATATTGGATGCTTGGACATATATAGAGATGACTTTCTTGCTCGATATGATAGTATGCTATCTGGTTACTCTTTATCTTAACATGTACACTAGTCTCTTTATACTGTCTTATAGTTACATGTTGGTAAAGCCCTTAGGATGTGTACTTGACTACCTGGACTATGATGCAGATCATACTAGTGGGGACATGGTAATCCATAAGTACATCCTTCAAGGTCCCTAGTCGTGGGTGTATCGAGACGGGGCATCGATATACCAGAGTAGACTAGCGTATACGCTTCTCGACCCATGTGATGGGCGATGGATGATCCCATATCCATTGGTGTTTGACATCAGAGATGGTATACGGGTGCTCAGTAGAGACTGGGTACACTGGACGGACTCGCCGAGAACTCCCAGATGGTATTATACCTCACGTCAGATGGCAGTTCTCAGGTGACACTTGTACAGGTTAGTCTGTAGACCCGAGATCGTCATAGAGTCTTGTGTGATTCCCACTGTGCTTTGATCTCCACCTTACCACGTCCATGAGGGCGTGCAAAACGGTGGTCTTTGGGTACAGTCCCGAGTCACATGGAGGCAATGAGCGATAGGAGGGGTTTCGTCTCTCCCGGTATTGGGGGTTGATGTTGCGCTGTGCTTGATTGGCCGTAACAGGGAAGTCCCTGGCCAGGGCTGATCAGAGATTTGCTGGTAAGTGTTACCAGTAGTTTCTCGACCCGTTATGAGCCTCACATCGGCACGACTTATCGGGTTATTGGGGTCTGACGTTTACCACCCCTAGACTTGATATGCGACATATCAGACGAAGAGACCGGACTGTATGGTAAGTGTTACTGGTCGGATTCGCAGGAGTGTGAGCGGGCTAGCTCGTCGATCTTCTGATCGCTCAATACCCGGGTGGCCGTTACATTTAGCAGACCGCTTGCGGCTTGTGGGTGCCTGATATGATCATCATCTGCTACCGGCGTATTGACGAGTCTTTAGAGTCCTACACAGAGGTTTCCTAGCTCAAGCGAAACGAAATAGGAGTGCATATGAGATATGTGCGGGACCGAGAATAATGCATGTATGTGATACCGTATTTGATTCTCGTGATTAATGTTTCGATTGGTTGTATGAGATATGACCTAGTTATCGAATCATTGATTCGATAAATCGATGCATTGAATACTGGTCGGTTATGTGCGACATGACCGGATCATTGAATCAAGTGTTGATTTAATGATTTAATGTATAATTATATATTTGATATATTACTTTGCATTAACCAGTATTGTTTCACTTTAAACGGATTTTTCTCACTTGATGTGCACATTGTATATGTGATATGTTTTGTGTACACTTGAATGTATCATGTTTGATGATGCATGTTGTTTTGGCTTTGTGTAAAGAATGCAACCATTGTTATGCAAGTGGTTAGGGTTTATATTTTATTCACTTATTATTTTATCCATTTATTATTTATTTAAATGGATTTATGAAAACAAATTGGTTTCATTTTATCATGAAGAATGGTGAAGCTTCATGAAGCTTTGACTAATGATGCCATTTTGTCTTCATACTTAAACCTAACCACTCCCACTAACCATGGTCTATTCTCTACACTTGACCATGGTTAGAAGATGATAAGAATTGATTTATTATTCATTTTACACATAACTTATCATAACAATTCTATCATCTTCTTCTTCTTCTTCAAGTGAGAAACCTAGATGCCATTAATGGCAACTTGAGATCTAGTGAGAGAAATCCAAATCTAAAGTGAACCCACCTCCTATTTCATCATCCTCTACCTCTTGCCAAGTGGTTTTGGGTGTTTTCTTCACAAGTTTCACTACTTGGTGAAGTCGAAGCTTGAACTAGTGCAACCTCGACGTAGATCGTCTTTGACACGAAGCCGACGACCTAGCTCGCCCGTTTTCCCGATGAAGCCGACGGAGGAGTCTAGGATTCATGATGTACAGCGAGGAGACTTCGTTGCGGAGCCGTGGAGGTGGATATCCGGATCTACAAAGGTTGTTATTTCCGTATCCTGATAGTTAAGTGTTAACTAGTTTATCTTTTCGCCTAAACATCTAGTCTAAGATCCGTAGTCTAGGGTTTCTCGGCACCAAAAATTTTAAAGTGGCATGTTCGATGCCTTGTGAGACCTTACTAGAGTGCCTAGGAACCTTTCACGTTATGAGGGAACAGCCAATCTTTTGAAGGCCGACTTTCTGGTATGGGAAGCACTTTTGATGACTTCACCTGCCGGATTACTTGGAACGGCCAATCCTGCGAAGACCGATCCTTTGGTAGGAGAAGCCCCTTTGACGACTTCACCTGCCGGAGCTGGAACGGCTATCCGTTTCGGGATAACTGTAACAACCCTAAACTTTCTCTAAATAATTTTTTCAAAAATACAGAAAGGAATGCCTGAACACAAGTTATAAATTTGATTTACTTTTGAACAGCAAGAAAACACTTGTAGCTCATTGGTAAAGCCTTGCACTGCTGTGACGCAGCCCCTGTGATCGAATCCCCCCAGCCACATATATTTTTAATTGATTTTTCTTTTAATCTTTTAGAAGCCCAACAGTTTGCACGTGCAGTACACGTAAAATGAAAAGTCACAAATAAAACAAACATGTGGAAAATGTTTTACACACTGAACATGACACGTGGCAAGCATCCTAGCCCCCGACCCCACCAAACAACCGGTAAGATCGGGCTTGGGGCCGGCGCCGCCGCCCCCCTTGGAAAATGCTCCCAAAAATTTTCCCCCACACCCCTTGGACTCCCCCCACTACTTTTATGCTGTTTGATTTCTCTGCACATTTCCAGAGAATTAAAAATGGGCAATTAATCCACATTTTAATTCTATTCTTCATTACCCTAAACCCTAATTTTTCCTATAAATACCACACCACATTTCACCCCTCCTCATTCAGAAATTCTATACAAAATCTCTCTAAAATTTCCAAGTCCCAAGTTGTGCAAGTGGAGTTAGCAAAGGGCAAGATTCTGGCGAAGTTTCGGGAAAATTCCGGCGACGAAAAGACTCCCCAACGATTCCAATATCCTCCCATATCTCTCCCCTTGTTTTCCAATCTGTAAATTCCTACTTTCTCCTTTCTTTTCTATTAAAACGAACTCACTTTTCAAAACTAGTCGAAAGCGGAGTTAATCCGACTTCTGATTCTATTTTAACTAAAAACATAATTTTTCTTTCGAACAAATCCACCATCTTTTGTATATTGTTTAACAAACACAATACACCATTCACAACAAGTTTCATCTCAAAATAATTCATGCAATTTCTATTTCACTTTTACAGTAAAATACCATCATGTTTACATATGCCATTGTTTATACATTTTACCCATAATACCTTTAGAAAACTCACGAGGTAATGACCCACCTTATCACAACACACATTTTTGATATAGCACGATAACTCTTGAGACATTAGTTTATCGGAAAATACTAGTTTACATATAAATACCTTGAACATTCAAAAACCGTTTTCTCTAAAAAGTGTGTTATCTAATTGCAATTGTGCCTCTACAACGCATTTTAGGGAACCCCGATCGGGATGGTGCGGGTTATCGCACATCCTCGGGCCTAGTAGAGCGAGATGCAGACCTCCGTAAGGAGTATTCGATCTCGATGGAATTTTTAAGAAAAATGTGATTTCTATTTAATAAATAAATTATATTTTTTATAAATATTATATATATATATATAAATATTATCAAAATATCTACTTTAAATATATTATATATATTCCATGTTTTCTAAATCAAAGGAATCACAAATTTCATGAAACTGCCATTACAATTCAATACAATTCCATTATTACATTAAAATACCATATACAATGAAATCTAGGTTATATCCACTAGAGTATTTCACTTTATAAAAATTACAATTATGAAAACCGTAAAGACGATAATTAAATACTTGAGGTATATTTTGAAAATATATCAAAACTATTTTTCATAAAACCCCCTCAAGTTATATTAAATTATAATAAGGACCATAGTAAACATAGGTTTAAGCGGGACCAATTCTCTTGAGCCTCAGGGAGCCGAAGAATATGGGTGCTTGCCTATCTAAGGTAAACAACTTAATAACGGTGTTATCAATACGGTAATTATCTTGAAAAAAGACACAAATTCTGCCGTCCATGTGCAGCAGTTACCGATAACATCAAAACTAATTCAAGATTTCAATTTCTGTCTCAGACAGAGTCTCAATCTGATATGAAATCAATCTAACTTGAATTCAATTTAAGTATAATTACAATACAATATGAATTCATGAATACCAGAATACAATCCATATCAATATGAACATGACCGAACCGAACCATGGATATACTCTAATTACATGACTATCAATTTATATCCATTCCGTTTACTGATATCATGGTTTCGGCAAGTCTTCCATTTACTACAAGACAATACAATATAATCAGTACAATCAATACAATAAACATTACGGGGTTTATAAAGGTGTGGACTGGTATGGAATATGTTAAAGGTGGCACGAGGTGGTCACTAAAAGACGTAATTACATCCATGCCGTTGTTCCGTGGTATTATCGACGGAGTCTTGTACTACGGGTTGCCAAAGTCCACGTTGTAAGTTGGACCCCTCTCGCATACACTAGCATATTCTGTACCAAGCTACAACAACTACGTTAATATAACAAATATAACATATCTACTTCACCTGTTCTATTCTCTATCTATTCTTCTCCTTCTTTCTTTGGGACTTACCGAGCGATTGTTCGCTGACGACATTCCTTCTCTTTTTCTTTGGAATGTTTTCAGGAGGACCCGACTCTGAGGAGTTCGAGACCAGCCAGGAGCACTTGGAGCAGACCAGTGTGCAGCACGGCCATTAGACTTTACTTGTACTTACTTTTCATTCAGTTCATGCCATTGTTTAGGCATTGCTTTCCATTCTTGTATTTACATTATCAGTTGTACTTGTAAAGAAATGTTTAATAAATAAAAGTTGTTGTTCATTTACACTTCATGTTTTCTTGTGTATATTTACATTATATTTCTTAGATACGCTTAGTGTGTTTACTTCTGAGTAAATACGTAGCGGGCCTCGCTGTTGGAGATAGTGCCCTCAGAGTCAATTATTGGATCACAGGCACGTGATTGCAATGATTGAGGGAGGACCTATCCCGGCAGGACAGTCTTACTCGAGATGATAGTATGTTATCTGGTTTACCTTTATCATCGTGTACTGCTTTAGGTGACCTGACATGTCGCTATTGCACGTTGATAGAGCCCCTAGGATTCTTGCTTGACTGCCAGCAGTATGAGGGCGATCATATAAGTGAGAGCTGGAGTCTATAAGCACATCCTTAAAAGGTCCCTAGTCGTAGGAGTATCGAGACAGGGCATCGATTCTCCAGAGTAGACTAGTGTATACAGTCGAGACCCCGACGAGGGGCAGTGGCCGGTCTCACAAGCCACTGGTGTCTGTTGGTTCACCTAAGATGTATACAGGTGCTCATTGGGTTATGAGTACACCGGACAGGACTCGCCGGGAACATGCTAGTTGGTCTTATACCTGACGTCAGATAGCAGTTCCCAGGTGACATGTGTACAGGTTAGTTCATCGACCTGGGGATCGTCATTTGTCTCGTGTGAGTTCCCACTGTGCTTTGATTACTACCCTACCACGGCTCAAAGGAGTCGTGCAAACAGGTTTTAGTTGGGTACAGTCCCGAGCCACATGGAGGCAGTGAGCGGATCTTTAGGGGTTCGTCTCTCCCGGTATTGGGGGTGAGGTCGCGCTGTGTCTAGGAGAGCCATTACACGAAGTCCTTGGCCAAGGCAGGAGGTTTACTGGTAGGTATTCCAGTAGTATCTCAGGGTGTTCTGGGCTACACTCCGACACGACTTGTACTGCTTTTGGGGGTCTGACTTTTACCAACCCCCTAGGCCCGACATGCGATGCTCATAGACGAACGGACCGGACTGTACGGATATTGTCACTGACAGGCTCAGTAGGGTGTCAGGATGAGTTCGCTCATCGACGTCCCTTTTGGTCAATAGCTGGTGGCCCGTCACGTATTGGCTTATACCTCTGACGTGCTAGTGGTTAAATCCACAGCCATAGTATTGACGAGTCTTTAGAGTCCACCACACTTTCAGTTACTCAAGCTTTCGGGCGAAACGCTGTAGAGGCCGTATGGAGATATGGCAGGGTCCGATCAGATACGTGCGGTATTGCACGGATCAGGATCGGACGGTTTGTACTAGAGGCCGTATGGATATATGGCAGGGTTCGATCAGATATGTGCGGTATTGCACGGATCAGGATCGGACGGATATTACTAGCCGGCTTTGGTTTAAGCCGGATCCTAGTATACTACAGTGTAGATTTTGTCTCTTTGCATTTGTATTTCGGTCGGAATACAAATGCGGGTGTGTATGCACAGTATCGGGGTTTTCCTGTAATTTATTATGGGACCAGTTTTCTGGAGTTGCCAGTTTGCTTTTCGTTTCGGCCGATTTCCTTTGTTCCGTTCATTGGCCGAAGATTGGTGGAGGAGGGCTTATTTGCATTGTTGCAAATAAGCAATTGTGGAAGGGGGTTTTTGCATTATTGTTTTATCATTATGGTTGCTCCATATCTTGACCATGCTCTCCCTCTCCACTCACACATGAGGTATGGCCGGCCACTGTTTGGGTATGGAGTGAGGTTTTATTTTTGGGTGGAAAATTTCCTTCTTGATTAATTAATGGAGTGTGCTGGAGGTTGAAATATGATAAAGGATTTATTTCTTAAGGTGGCAATGGGTTTAATGGGTGTGAATTAATTCATTCCCTTTTTTGCTCCACCCTTTTTCTTGTGGGGCCGGCCAATGTTCTGGTTTTGAGGTGGGAATTTCTTCTTGGTGCATGAATAATTAATGCACGCTTCACACATTAGTTTTCCAGTGAGCTCAAATAGGCTGGCCGAGCTCTTTTCCTAAGATCCTCCATTTTTTCTTCAAGCCTTCATGAAAAATCCTTGTGAAAATTTCCTCCATCATGGCAACTATACAAAACCCCAAAGAGACAACGATTCTACATTATTCTACAGCAAATCTTGGGCGCGTCGGCTAGCCAACTTCGCGCCCGAGTTGCCTCGGTATAGAGGTGGGAGCCCGTAAAAGAATCCGGCTACGTGGTGCCCTTCCGGCGAGGAGGCGACCACCGGAGTTTCCGCAGGAGATCGGGACGGCGACGAGAAGACCGGAGGACTCGGATCACTCGGTATATCTCTTCCCCGTCTTGTAGTTAGCTAGAACTAGTTTAATGGCACGATCGGGTGTTTAGTGCGCGGGGGTGCCGGTTTGCTAAGTCCGCAAAATTAAAGTTTTTCACCGCTTCCGCATTTGGCCGTCGGATTGACGGCCGGGGCGCCGCCGTGCACTTACAGTGGTATCAAAGCCTCGCCATTAACTTAGTCTAGCTTGGTTTAATGTGTTTTGCATTTCCGATCGACCAAAATTCCAAAAACTACATTTTTGCTAGCGACAGTTTTCTGTTGAAATTTTTTGGTCTCCAAAATTTTTTCAGGTTGTATAAAAGTACTGTGCTGGAAGACCTAAGACTACTGTAGAAATTCGAGACACTAATCTCTTCAGGGGAGCGCGGAACCGCGGCAAAACCTTACTTGTTGCCGCGGTTCCGCCGCAGTATTGATGGATCGGTGTGTACAATTTTTCCAGTAGGCTTTAGGGGTTAAAATTGGGGTTTTGGAATATTAATATTGGGCCCAGAATTTCTTGATCTGCTACAGTATTGTTTGGGGGCCCACTTGTTAATTTTGATTGATCGGATATTTAAACACATTATTTCACAGTATTTATATTATATATGCGACCGTGAATGTCACTTGATCGGTAAATCCGGTCTAACTGCTATAGCCCGGTTAGACGGATTTGCGAACGTGACTTTCACGTTGATGTTCTATGTATTGCTGTGATGTTGCGGATCGGTCGTGGGGGATAGCCTGGATGCAATGCTAGTACAGTATTGTTGTATTATGTACATTTGATATTGCGGGGCGAGCGTCCGACATGTGGACTGCCGTCACTGCCTGTTTGTATTATTCTTTTGGGGCACGACCTGGTTGCGGTCGATGTACCCGTTGTATGTATATTTTACTTTCTGTACTAGGATTACCCCGCGGAGGGGTGCACGGATAGCCGGGTTCTAGAGGGCAACAAGCCCGCATCTCATGGCATTGAGACGGAGGGGGCTTCACTCTAGGATTGGCGGGCTATTCGCCGCACTCGTAGGGGGTACAGGTTGACCCAGGAGGGGTGCCCAAGTTACCGGATTCCGTGAAGTGCTGGGTGGTCCATTCACGGTGCTGAAGGGGGCTGCCTCGCTTCAGGTTTTGGCGGGTGACTTGCCGCGCCCGTAGGGGTCTAGTATTTCATTGCACAGGCTATCCACACGACCAGGGGAACGTCGGGTTTCAGTAGTGGCTCTGTGAAACCCGGGGATCCCAGATATCTGTATTGTTCTGTGATGCTGTACATTTCTGTGATGTTGCATTTTTTTCACGCCTTGAGCGAACATAATATATTGGTATATATATTAGTAGATGTTGTATGTGTTTTACATCCGCGCTAGTCCAGTCCCCGCTCTGTCGTTAGTTAGGTAACCTAACGGGTGATGACGGGACCCAGTGGCGAATGCGGATGGCATATACGTACGTCAGTATATTTTCGTTCTTTGTGGTGTGATCAATTGATGGGACTGCGTTGATTCGGATCAATGCAAGTTAAACAAACCTATTCTGATGTTGTTGGAACACTTTTCAAAAAGCTGTTATTGCAAGGACGTTCACTTTTGTTTTGCATCGTGGTATTCATTTGGAATACCCTGCTCCTCAGTCGACGAGGCAAGGGCCGAGATCCCTTCACCGGGAGTGACCCCTTGGACAGAAGTTTGCGTCAGGGCATTAACTTCACTATAGCCGATTACTTTTGCTTTGCATCGTGGTATTCATTTGGAATATCCTGCACCCCATTCTACGGGGAAAGAGCCGAGATCCCTTCACCGGGAGTGACCTCTTTAGTAAAGGTTTTCGTCACTATATTTTCTAAAAAGCTATCCGTTCCTTCAACGATATCAAGTTCATTACGTTAAAGGTTTTCGCCAGAAACCATTCGTAGCCCTCCGTCGTTTCAGACAGGTAGCACATAGTATTCATGCTATATTTGTTGGCCTTCGTCAAGGCATAGTGCATGGTAGCTGCTTGTTGCCTTTCTGCTGCATAGATAGATGTGTTGGTTTGGGACAGTCGTATAGCCTTGTTGACCTTCGTCAAGGGCTTGTACGGGTGGGTTCAAATTAACCTGGATAATGACGGGTAGAACTTGACATGTGACTTATGATTTGTTGACCTTCGTCAAGGTCATAAGAGCATGGGGTAAAAATCACATCGGGAGTTTCAAAAGAACTGAAACTTGCCAGATATGCGCATACCTTCTAGAGTGTGATAGCGTGAGCGGATTCCGTCACGTTATCATGCAATGATAGTTGGATCCCGATTCCCACTGATGAGTTGGTTTACTCCTCGGGTGACCCCGACTAATTCTTCTTTCAGGTTTGGAGGAGAATTTGAGGTACAATGGGAGGTTTCCAGATTAGATAAATTGGTAACCATTCTGATCTAGGCTAGAGTGCACGCTGAGTGTTTCTTTTCTCTCTCTCTCTGGCAGCGACCATTGACCCGACCCTAGACTATGACTCAGTGACCAAGTTGACCGAACCTTCTTAACACTGGCTTTTGGATTGTCAGAGTTGCAGACCTCATTGCCACTCCTACTTTTACCCTTTTCTCCAGGACACCCCGTATTACTGCGAACGTCCACTTCCATTGGACAAAACCATCGTATGGTTAGACACGAACTCGAAGGAATTCGAGGATGGTTTCCGGTTCTGGAGAAAACGGATAAGATTTATTCAGTTGTCTTCTCCTTTTTGCCTTCTCTCAAGTTGCGAGTACTCCTTAGTTTAGGAGATAGTACACCTATTACGCAAATTGGATAGTCTTCTTCCAAACTTTAGGCTGGTGCCGAACAGTGGGGAATGAAGAAAACCAATTAGCCTAACGATGGTGTGCAGAAGGTATTAAGTTAAGACAAAGCAAGGGATTAGTAAGAGACAAAGTAAAATGCGACTGCTATTCACGACCAAACCAAGTATTTCTTCGCCAATCCTAAATCACCTTTGTATTTCTCCCGGACACTCCGTATCACTACGAAGATCCACAGTTTATTGGATACTCCATCGTATGGTTATATACGAACTCGAAAGGAACTTGTTCCAGTTCGGGGATGGATTCTGGTTCAGGAGAAATAGGAACAAGGTTTATTCGGTTGTCTTTTATCTTCACCTTCTCTCGCATTGCGAGTGCTCCTAGGATTAGGACAGTACACCCATTATGCTTATTGGATAGTCTTCTTCCAAACCATAGGCTGGTGCTGAACGGTAGGGAAGGAAGAAAACCATTTGGCCTAAGGGGTGTGCAGAAGGTAATGACTAAAGACATATAAAGGGATTTAGAGAGGTGGCAAAGAATTATACGGTTATAGTTGTGAGTCTGGATAATGGTAGAGGCATTACTAGGAATACCAGGATACCCCATCGAAACATTTCAATGTTTCAGTTCAACTGTGTACTGTTAAAAGAAAACTGATTTCCCGATTAGACACTTGCTCCAGGGTATGTATTTACCAGGTTTGATTCTCACATCTGTATGGTTTTACAGATGATGAGTGGGGGTAAGTTATTGGGAATAGGATGATCATCCTCATTATATCGGGATTCGTTGTAATCGGTGATATTTGAGGAGATCACCTGGGCTGTTTGCCGGTCGGCAAATATTTGGTTTTGAATATCCGCTGTTGTGCACCAATTTCAAATTGATATATCTGTACGTCTATTTTTATAGAGTGAGATATACCTTTTTGATATTATGTCGATGACATTTACCTATATCAGTGGATGGTTAGGTAAGGAGCATTAAACAGCGGTGTAATTCTTCTTAACCATAAGTACAGTTTTCAACCTACGACACACAGTGAAAGAGTTGTTAGACTCAGCGGACTTATACAGAGTATTGTATGTTGTCCAGTGGACAGAGGGGTTGGTCCTCATACTATATTCTGTTTACTTTTAACTTCTCTAGTTCTTAGACATGTGTTTCGTAGAAACACAGGGTCTAAATTTTGAGGAGTTATAGGTATTTGAATAGAGTAGAGAACCAGGTATAGCAAGTATCGGGATTCTTTGAAGTGATTGAAGATGTAGATACTTGTGTATGGTATTCAGTTGATAGTAATGATAAAGAGAAATTGCTTCTCTTTCAGGTTACTCATAATTGGAAGCATTCCTAAGTTGAGTAACGCTGATCGGCCTCCTTCCATTTAGTTGACATGCACTGGAGATAGCTGCATTTTTTGAATCTGGTTCAATTAAATCTGTGCCTCTGGTTCTATATTGGATATAGTACAGTTCGTATCTTAACGATGTTAAGGTACGGGGAGTTGTCCGGCTTATGATTAAAACCAGACACTGGACAACTCAAGGCACGTTTCTGTAATGGCAGTTTGTGGGTTGACCCAGGCTATGACGAGGGTTGATTTTCTACCATCTGGCAGATCAATAGAAATATTGTTCTAGACTCGCCACAGTTTTATTAAAAATGGATTTTTTTCAAAAACAGTAGTGGGAGTATGGTAGAACTGGAAGTGATTCCAGAACCGCAAACGATTACTGAAGATTTGATAAGGAACCTAAAGATTCAATCTGATTTGACATTCCATTGGCCACTCCGCAGATAAGGTGGGTAACTTCAGGCACCCGAGAAGTACTCCGGTAGCCTCAAGGACGGTGACAGGGAAGTTCTTGTTTACCCACACTTGCCATTGTTGTTGTTCCAGGCTGCGAGACCCGGCAGGAGGATGAGTATAGCGTCGTTCTAAACTAGTTTTAGAAGTGCACGTCTATATGACTCTGGCAGAGGGTTGTCGTAGTCAGTGGGAGCAGCGGAAGCATTGGTGGACATCAGGCTTATGTCTATTTATAGACTAAAGCAGATATAGCGGAGATAGATCATCTATTTCTGATGTGACAGTCATAGGTTTGACTTCATCAGAATAGGGGATGGCTCTGTTGAGAAGGTAGTAGGGTGTGATGTCCTAGTATTTGATGACATACACAGAGTAGGAAGTGAAATTCCTATACTACGATTGGTTATACTTTGGTTGTCACACAGTAGTTTCTCCACCTAGGAATTGGATCTTATATCGTACATTCTGGTTACTGGATCTATGGTTTTAGATCTAGATTTGGGTGGTTTCCTAATCTGGGTACTTAGTCAGCATTCTAAGAGTATTTAGAATGGACGACTCCTGGCACGGTAGTGTACCTGCAAGTGATGGAGTCACCCTCTCTAAAGGTGTCTTATAGACTAAAGTAGAGAGGGATATGCATGATTGGCAGATCACTTGCTTAGGCAATTGAGTTAATCATAAGATGTCAAGTACCACACCAGATGTTGTTCTTGCACTAGATGCAATAAGTTGACATTGATCCAATCCTGGAGAAACAGTCGGAAGCAGTTTTAGAACATAAGTGAATGTTCTAGGGATATGATAACAACAGCCTCATTCGAGAGACAGTTATCATTCCAGGCTTCCAAGGTGACATGGACGACAAGGAGGTGTCAGAGTTATAGTTTTCCTTCTGACGAGGGGCAGTATTTTGGACAGGTGGTCCAAGGCAATACTGAGGGTGGCATGGCGCAGGATACTGATTGAGTTCAGTTGACGATACAGTCTAAGAAGTTTGGATTTGGAGTTCATTTATGAGCTGGGTCCCATCAGACATCCAGACATTCTAGGACAGGTATTGCTCATTTCGGGAGATGGCTTTCTGCGCGAACTTGAGATAGAGAGAGACATAGAAAGAAACATCAAGGCGGATCCACTCACTGAGGCTATTCCTCGAACGCAATTGTTTCACAAACGGATTTTGTGAGACTGACTAGTAGGGGAGTTGGGTGTTCGATATCACACAGGCTGTGAGTATGCGACATCGCAATAATTAGCCTTGAGTGCAAGTGGGAGATTGTTGGAGATAGTGCCCTCAGAGTCAATTATTGGATCACAGGCACGTGATTGCAATGATTGAGGGAGGACCTATCCCGGTAGGACAGTCTTACTCGAGATGATAGTATGTTATCTGGTTTACCTTTATCATCGTGTACTGCTTTAGGTGACCTGACATGTCGCTATTGCACGTTGATAGAGCCCCTAGGATTCTTGCTTGACTGCCAGCAGTATGAGGGCGATCATATAAGTGAGAGCTGGAGTCTATAAGCACATCCTTAAAAGGTCCCTAGTCGTAGGAGTATCGAGACAGGGCATCGATTCTCCAGAGTAGACTAGTGTATACAGTCGAGACCCCGACGAGGGGCAGTGGCCGGTCTTACAAGCCACTGGTGTCTGTTGGTTCACCTAAGATGTATACAGGTGCTCATTGGGTTATGAGTACACCGGACAGGACTCGCCGGGAACATGCTAGTTGGTCTTATACCTGACGTCAGATAGCAGTTCCCAGGTGACATGTGTACAGGTTAGTTCATCGACCTGGGGATCGTCATTTGTCTCGTGTGAGTTCCCACTGTGCTTTGATTACTACCCTACCACGGCTCAAACGAGTCGTGGAAACAGGTTTTAGTTGGGTACAATCCCGAGCCACATGGAGGCGGTGAGCGGATCTTTAGGGGTTCGTCTCTCCCGGTATTGGGGGTGAGGTCGCGATGTGTCTAGGAGAGCCATTACACGAAGTCCTTGGCCAAGGCAGGAGGTTTACTGGTAGGTATTCCAGTAGTATCTCAGGGTGTTCTGGGCTACACTCCGACACGACTTGTACTGCTTTTGGGGGTCTGACTTTTACCAACCCCCTAGGCCCGACATGCGATGCTCATAGACGAACGGACCGGACTGTACGGATATTGTCACTGACAGGCTCAGTAGGGTGTCAGGATGAGTTCGCTCATCGACGTCCCTTTTGGTCAATAGCTGGTGGCCCGTCACGTATTGGCTTATACCTCTGACGTGCTAGTGGTTAAATCCACAGCCATAGTATTGACGAGTCTTTAGAGTCCACCACACTTTCAGTTACTCAAGCTTTCGGACGAAACGCTGTAGAGGCCGTATGGAGATATGGCAGGGTCCGATCAGATACGTGCGGTATTGCACGGATCAGGATCGGACGGTTTGTACTAGAGGCCGTATGGATATATGGCAGGGTTCGATCAGATATGTGCGGTATTGCACGGATCAGGATCGGACGGATATTACTAGCCGGCTTTGGTTTAAGCCGGATCCTAGTATACTACAGTGTAGATTTTGTCTCTTTGCATTTGTATTTCGGTCGGAATACAAATGCGGGTGTGTATGCACAGTATCGGGGTTTTCCTGTAATTTATTATGGGACCAGTTTTCTGGAGTTGCCAGTTTGCTTTTCGTTTCGGCCGATTTCCTTTGTTCCGTTCATTGGCCGAAGATTGGTGGAGGAGGGCTTATTTGCATTGTTGCAAATAAGCAATTGTGGAAGGGGGTTTTTGCATTATTGTTTTATCATTATGGTTGCTCCATATCTTGACCATGCTCTCCCTCTCCACTCACACATGAGGTATGGCCGGCCACTGTTTGGGTATGGAGTGAGGTTTTATTTTTGGGTGGAAAATTTCCTTCTTGATTAATTAATGGAGTGTGCTGGAGGTTGAAATATGATAAAGGATTTATTTCTTAAGGTGGCAATGGGTTTAATGGGTGTGAATTAATTCATTCCCTTTTTTGCTCCACCCTTTTTCTTGTGGGGCCGGCCAATGTTCTGGTTTTGAGGTGGGAATTTCTTCTTGGTGCATGAATAATTAATGCACGCTTCACACATTAGTTTTCCAGTGAGCTCAAATAGGCTGGCCGAGCTCTTTTCCTAAGATCCTCCATTTTTTCTTCAAGCCTTCATGAAAAATCCTTGTGAAAATTTCCTCCATCATGGCAACTATACAAAACCCCAAAGAGACAACGATTCTACATTATTCTACAGCAAATCTTGGGCGCGTCGGCTAGCCAACTTCGCGCCCGAGTTGCCTCGGTATAGAGGTGGGAGCCCGTAAAAGAATCCGGCTACGTGGTGCCCTTCCGGCGAGGAGGCGACCACCGGAGTTTCCGCAGGAGATCGGGACGGCGACGAGAAGACCGGAGGACTCGGATCACTCGGTATATCTCTTCCCCGTCTTGTAGTTAGCTAGAACTAGTTTAATGGCACGATCGGGTGTTTAGTGCGCGGGGGTGCCGGTTTGCTAAGTCCGCAAAATTAAAGTTTTTCACCGCTTCCGCATTTGGCCGTCGGATTGACGGCCGGGGCGCCGCCGTGCACTTACACTCACCGCGTCCCCTCCCCGTACATCGGGAAGCGGGGCGTGACAATAACCCCTTCAAGTATCGCGGGCCTCTTTACGAGCCCACTTGAGCTTTGGCTCAGCCTGTTGAAGACTGAGGTGCAGACTTGGATGACCCGTTGAGAAGGGCCGTGATGGTTGCAAATAGATCGAAGACTGACTTCTTGGGAGCTTCTTATGGTGGCAATGAGGCACTGAAACTCGCTGGCTGGAGAATGGTCGCGAAGAACAATCCAGTGGTGGCTTGAGTTACCTGCCCCACCGGCATTGAAAAGATGGAGGTCGCATTAGGCCCGTATGTCACTCCTCCAGTCGGGGAGGAGCGGGAGTTGTTGTTGCAGTTTGTACAGTTGGAAGCCATTGATGTTCACTTCTTCTCTCTGCACAGGAACAAGAAACCAAATCTTAATACCTCGAATCCAAGGGCAACCATAACGAACCGCAATTTTGTTCGCGACACACGAAGTGTGGAGTGGAAAGAGAATAAGGTCCTACCGGGCGTGCCAGAATCTGTTTACCGCCGGAAACGGAGACGAACCGGGATGGATCGTCTTGCCTGAGTCCTGGGGCAGATGCTATTTGGATTTATCCGTCCACCTCACCGAAGATGCCAAGTTGATTTATGGCACCGTACATCGGAGGTTTGGACGGATGCGACCATTATAGCAGACTTCATCAGATTCCCCCTCGTTTGCGAGTGTTTTTTGATTGTGGGGACGCTCTTCCCTGCAGGCGCAAGCGTGTCACAACCCAAAGTTTGGATATGACCGGCACTTAGATTGTACAATATCTAAAGATATTTACACAATCCGAGTAAGCCGAAAAACCAAGATCAAAATCCTTTTTGCGGAATGTTTATAAAATTTTAGTTTTTAAGTAAAAATCACAGTTTTTATGTAATTACAACATAAAACAAGTATAAGATTTTCAGTTTGGTTGCATCCCTAGTTGGGATCAACAATAATAACAGCGGAATAAAATTTTACAACTTATATGAGACCAATAGAATCACAGATATGAATAAAAGGAATATCCACTACATAACAACGATCTCGCATGTCAAATAATATACATATAATCATCTCTTGTTCTAAGTCATAGTATAAGGTCTGATGGAGATTTTCTAGATACAAAATACAATACCAAAAGAGAATGTTACTACATATGTAACCCACCTAATAAAAGATGCGATAAAAGCTACAAAAAGTGGATCTGCACTGCTGTTAACCGTCCACTCTACCCCTGCAAGGAACTGTGGCACAACGGGGGTGAGTTGCCAACTCAGTGAATATAACTAACAGATAACGGCTAATAATATAAATATGGCGATCATACTAACTGAAATGAGAACAAGTATAATGTATGATAGCATATGGAAAGCATGAATCTGTACTATGAGTCATATAACCAAAACTGAAATCTCATCATTTATTTCCAATAAAATTCATCTTTCCGTGTCCATCATCGACTCAGAACTTCCATTTCTCTCAGGTATCATTCCTCGAACGATCCTGTAATCAATAACACCGGTCGGTATCATCTAGATATTCACCGTGTTTCATAACTGTATCCAGTATCGAGTCACTTCGTTAGGCTCCCCGCCTATAATGCGGCTATCCTGCCCCTCGGTCTCGACCGGGTCCACCATGTATCCAACTGTATCCCTACCGACTCAGTCTGGATAAAACTGTAAATCCGTAACCGTATAACCACCGACTCGGTCCGGAATAAAACCAAATCATAAAAACATCTCATGGTTGACATGTCACATCAATCATTAAAATCACGGATTTATGCAATATTATAGGAAAGCTCAAAACCATAAATCCTCAATAATACAATTTTCTCGTATCTCAACTTCGAACATTTAAATACGAAACATGATGTTATGTATGCAAGGTACTACTGTTAATGATGTTTAAGGTATGATAGAATCATATCTAAGAAGATAATTATTTAGTGTAAAAGTGGCATATTAGTATCGACGAGGTGTAGTGTAACATGTAAAGATGTGCATGTGCAGCATAACTCATCGATAATGGTGCAGTGTTCTAACAATATTAATCCTGAAGATATATATGTAGATTTTTGCATGCATATGATAAAGTTAACAAACAAAAGCAAAAACTTGAATTTTTAATCTAACTACGGGCGTAACACGCCATCTTTACAAAATTCCCTGGTAGATGTTTAGTCTACTCACCGGAAACACATCGTATCTACTCAGGAATCGCCAATCCTTTTACTTTCCTCGCGGCCTCCGAAGTTCCCGTATTTGAATCTAACATCGAAAATTAACTTGTATAAGGAAACGGCTATTCCGACACGGCGAATATGAAAACACACGTAGTACGTGCTAACTACACTATGCATGACTATTGCCAACAATCCAACACTCAACCTCTCTGAAATTTAAACCATTGCTGCATCGCAACTGAAAACAGAACACGTTACGTTTTAACCGTGTCGTATTTTTAGATTTTTGATTCTATAACTGATATTTGCTCCCAGATTTTATATATATTTAAACTAACTTACTTAAACAATACCAAAATAACCAAACACCTACACAGAGACCCACCCAAAAACCACACTACCCAACTCACCCAAAAATCCGGCGTTGCCGGAATTTGCCTTTGGGTCGCCGGCCAAAATCCGAGCCCTCTGGTTCGTGTTCCTATGGTTTTCTCTAGGTTCAACATACAATATTTAGATCCTGTTCAGTTAAGTTAATTTTTCTCTAAGCTAAAGCAGATTCAAACAGAGCCTAGTTTTGGCTAAAATACGATATTTGAGACAATTTTTGATTTCAAAGTTAAACTACTAACAGAATTAAATTCCTACTGTGATTAAAGATTTTTACCTACAATTAACTTGCTGAAAGAACACCCTCCAAGATGCACAAGCTCCTTGTCCTTGCTTGATGGTGAGGAAATCCTAGATTTAGCTCTTCTCTTCTTTTTTCTCTTTCTCTTCTTTGTTTGTTCTAGTTTTCTTTTCCTTCTTTTGAATTTTCAGAAGTGTTAAACTAGCTAAATGATCTGAACATGAGTTATATGTGACAAAAAGGAAGGATAAGGTGAAGGAGGAGGTGTCACCAAGCAAGATGTGCCATCCTCATGCAAGAAGGAGGTGTGGTGTGGGTGTGTGCATGCAAGAATGATGTGGAATTGTTTGTTTTTCTTTTCTAAATTGATTTATCCTTTGATTTATTCTGAACTAAATTTTGTTTAACTTTTTCTATTTACACCACTTAACAAAACCCAATTTGCACAATATCCTAAACTTTATATAAAAACCCCTCACAACTTATGTTATTATATAACACTCTTTTTTATTAAAATGAAGCTAAAATTCACATAAAACCCCTTATATTTTATTTAAGCTGCATACTAAAATTTTTATTTAATTTGTTTTACATACATCTTATGAAATTGTCTTATTTGGTTTTAAAAACTTTTTAATTTAACATTTTATTATTTAATTAATTAATTTTATTTATTTCTAAATTTTCCGAATGTTACAATATTCCCTCCTTAAAAAAATTCGGTCCCCGAATTTAAAATTAACTAGACATACTTTCGAAAAGATGTGGAAATTTCTTCCGCATCGCATCCTCGGTCTCCCAAGTGATCTCCTCGCGATTCTTTCCTTGCCAAAGAACCTTTACAGATGGAAGTACCCTCGATCTTAGTTTCTTTGCCTGCCTGTCTAGAATAGCGACTGGCTACACTGTGTAGGATAAATCCGGCTCAAGCTATAAGGTCTGATGCTGGATCGCGTGAGAAGGATCGTGAAGATACTTGCGAAGCATCGAAACGTGAAACACCGGATTCACATCGGGAAAACTCGGTGGAAGTGCTAAACGATAAGCTACAGCACCCACTCTCTCCAAAATCTCGTAAGGTCCAACATATCTGGGGCTGAGCTTCCCCTTCTTTCTGAAACGCATCACACCTTTCATCGGAGACACTTGAAGGAACACGTGATCTCCCACCTGAAACTCGAGTCTACGACGTCATCGATCTGCTTATGATTTCTGTCTGCACTGGGCCGCCCTCATTCTATCCCGTATCAATTTAATCTTCTCTGTAGTCTCTTGTACTATCTGCGGTCCCAAGATGCTACTCTCGCTCAGTTCCGTCCAGCAAACGGGTGATCGACATTTTCTCCCATACAAAGCTTCAAAGGGTGCCATCTGGATCGTCTCCTGAAAACTGTTGTTGTACGAGAATTCTCCCAAAGGTAAGTGACGATCCCAACTACCACCGAAATCAAGGCTACAAGCCCGAAGCATATCCTCTAGTGTCTGAATGGTCCGCTCCGACTGACCATCTGTCTGTGGGTGAAAAGTCGTGCTAAACCTCAATCGTGTGCCAAGAGCTTCTTGAAGTTTCTGCCATAGCCTGCTGGTAAACTGGGTGCCCCTATCGGATACTATGTATGTCGGAACTCCATGCAATTGTACGATCTCGTCGATATAAATCTGAGCATACTGTGCAAACCCATACGTCGTCTTCACCGGAAGAAAGTGAGTTGCCTTTGTTAATCTATCTATAATCACCCAAATGGAATCATACCCTCTGCTAGTTCTGGGTAGACCCACAACGAAATCCATAGAAATCTGATCCCATTTCCACTCCGGGATGGGCAAGGGATGCAACTCTCCCGCCGGCCTCTGGTGCTCGGCCTTGACTTGCTGACAAGTCAGGCATTTCGATACAAACTCCGCAACATCCCTCTTCATTCCTTCCCACCTTTAAACCTCCTTCAAGTCATGATATATCTTGGTGGAACCAGGATGAACACTATATGCTGATCGGTGGGCTTCCTCTAAGATCTCACGCCTCAACCCATCTGAATCTGGTACACAAAGACGAGTCCTAAAACGTAGTACTCCACGATCATCAATCACGAACTCCGACTCTCTGCCCTGCCTAACCTGATCCATAATCTCTGTCATACGAGCATCTGCGGGCTGTGTCTCTCGAATACGATCCAATAATTGAGGTCGGGTGCGAACATGTGCTAACTGTCCTCCTGTCGAGGTGAACTCAAACTGTATACGACCATCACATAAAATCTGCCAGTCTATAGAAGACTGTCTCTGTAAGACGCGTAAATGAGATAAGCTACCTTCAGGCCGTCGACTCAAAGCATCTGCTACAACATTCGCTTTGTCTGGATGATACAAGTTCTCACAATCGTAATCCTTTACAAGTTCCATCCATCTCAGCTGCCTTAGGTTCAGATCCTTCTGCTGAAAAATATACTTCAAGCTCTTATGATCTGTGAAGATTTGGCACGACTCTCCGTACAAGTAATGCCTCCAAATCTTCAGTGTGAATACTACAGCAGCCATCTCCAAATCATGAGTGGGGTAGTTCTGCTCGTGCCTCTTCAACTCTCGAGAAGCATAAGCTGCAACCCTGCCGTGTTGCTTCAACACACAGCTTAAACCCACTCTAGAGGCATCATAATACACAACAAAGCCACCTGACCCAGAAGGTAACGATAATACAGGTGCAGTCGTCAAGCGAGTCTTCAACTGCTGGAAACTCTGCTCACATGCATCTGTCCACAGGAATGGAACCTCCTTCCTAGTCAGCCCGGTCAGCGGTGCAGCGATCCGAGAGAAATCCTGCACAAAGCGTCGGTAATAATCTGCCAGACCTAAGAAACTACGAATCTCTGTAACTGACACAGGTCTGGGCCAGTGCTGCACTGCTTCGATCTTCTTTGGGTCCACACGTATACCCTCTCTCGTAACCATGTGACCCATGAAATCCACACTATCTCGCCAGAAAGCACACTTGGAGAATTTTGCAAACAGCTGATGCTCCTTCAAGGTCTGCAATGTGATACGCAAATGCTGCTCGTGCTCCTCCCGACTTCGGGAATAAACAAGGATATCATCTATGAATACAATGATAAACTGATCAAGGAAAGGCCTGAAAATGCAGTTCATCATATCCATAAACGCTGCTGTAGCATTGGTGAGCCCGAACGACATCACCAGAAATTCATAGTGCTCATATCGGATACGAAAAGCAGTCTTCGGAATGTCATCCTTCCGAACTCTCAACTGGTGGTACCCTGACCGCAGATCAATCTTCGAGAAGTAGCCAGCTCCCAACAACTGATCGAACAAGTCATCGATACGAGGTAAGGGATACCTATTTCGCACAGTGACGCGATTCAGCTGTCGGTAGTCGATGCACAGTCTCATACTACCGTCCTTCTTCTTTACAAATAAGACAGGAGCTCCCCACGGCGATACACTAGGACGCACAAGTCCTCTATCTAACAACTCTTGCAACTGACCCTTGAGTTCCTTCAACTCCGTCGGGGCCATCCGATAGGGTGGTATAGAAATAGGCCCCGCACCTGGAATCAAGTCAATGCAAAATTCAATATCGCGATTGGGCTGTAATCCTGGTATCTCAGCAGGAAACACCTCCGGAAATTCTCGTGCAATCGGAACCCGGTCCAATGGAATCTCAGGGACTCCTAAGTCCTGAACAAATGCCAAGAACCCATGACAACCCTTCTTCAAGAGTCGTCCTACACAAAGAGCAGAAATCATGTTGGCAGGAGTTATATTACAGTCCCCCTGCACAACAAAAACCGGTTCACCTGGAAAACAAAATCTAACCACTTTCCCCCGGCAATCTACATAGGCATGACAAGCGGCCAACCAATCCATACCGAGAGGTATATCAAAATCTAACATATCCAGGAGAATCAGATCAACGAACGAATCTCTATCACCAATACGTACAGAACATGACCTGAATACGTGTCGAGCTATAAAAGAATCTCCCACCGGAGTAATTACCACTAACGGTAACTCTAACAATGACGACTCTTTCCCCAAAAAAAGTGCAAAGCGTGTAGATACGTAAGAATGTGTAGAACCAGGATCAAATAAGATATGGGCTCCTAAGGAACATACTACAAGAGTACCTGTCACAACTGTATTTGATGCCTGGGCATCCTGTGGAGTCAGCGCAAAAACCCGTGCCTGGCCCCTGCCCGCATCCTGTCGTCATGTACCTCTATCTCCTCTACCTCTCTGAGAGCGTCCAGCAAAGCCTCGACCTCGTGGTGCAACTGTCTGGCGCGTAGTGCCAACTGGGGGAGGAAGTAAAGCCATCGACGTAGAAGGTGGAGGGGGTAAAGCAGCTTGTGGAGTAACAGTCCCGCTATGGCGTGTACACCCTCTAGCCATATGTCCTGGAAGTCCGCGACTATAATATGTAAGTGGGGTCCCCTGTTCATCGGGGTATGAACCGAACATCTATCCCTGGGTCCAACCTTGTCCGAAACTGCGGCCTGGAGTATACCTGCCTCTACCTCTACCAAACTGCCTAGTCATCGACCCAATCGGTCTATTCCTCTTTGGCTCCGGAATAACCACTGCCTCGCTCAAACGCTACTCCACTCGTATCGCTGCATCCATGGTCTGCGCATACGTATCAAAATGCTGGGAGCTTATAGCTAGAAACAACTGCGTGTCCAGACTCCTTATGAACCTCTTCACCCGAAGCTCCTCCGTAGGAACTAAGTATGAATCATAGCGCGATAACTGGGTGAATCGTAAATCATAATCTGCCACCGACATATTTCCAGATTTCCGCAGTGCTTCAAAACTGCTAGCTCTGGCGTCCCTCACACTCTGTGGAAGAAATCTGGCAAGAAAGACCTCGGAAAACTCGGTCCATGACATCGGAGAAAGACCAGCAGCTCGTCCTTTCTCCATCGACTCACACCACATCTGTGCAAGTCCCTCCAAACGAAAACTAGTCAGCTCAACTGACATCGCATCTGAACATTGCAATGATCTGCCAATTCTCGCCATCCTATCAAGAAAGGACTGAGGATCCTCCGCTACATCGGTCCCTGTAAATACCGGAGGTCTCAACCTCATAAACTCTGAAAGCGACACATCCATCACTCTCGTCTCTACCAGTGCGACCGTCTGTGTGGGCTGTACATCGGACTCTGCCATAGTCGGTGCCGGATCCTGTCTCTGTACTCGAGTGGCCTCAGCTAACTGTCCCACCACTCGCTGCAATCCCAACATGCCTTCCTCTATCCTAGTCATACGATCTGGAGGAGGAGGATCAACATGCTCATGTACCGCCGGAACGTCCGGTGTACCAGTCTCCGTCACACGCGGACTCGCCCTAGCTGCATCTCTGGCTGCGGCTCGCCTAGCACGTGTAGCCATAGCAACTGGAACAAGAAACGAGAGTTGATAAGGCTTACGAATAGGAACAATCAATAACAGAGAGTCAAAGGAAGAATAGATTAAGATATACATCCTAAGGTTAGTTAGGCTGAGTATGGTAACGTAAATATGCCGCGGAACATACGTACGGTACTGCACTCATCCTTATTCACCTACTCCATCAAACCAAAGGTCATCCTAAATCACGGACTCACGTCAACTTAACTTAACTCCCTACTCGACTCCGTAAGGTTAATCCTAAGCTCTGATACCAACTTTGTCACGACCCAAAGTTTGGATGTGACCGGCACTTAGATTGTACAATATCTAAAGATATTTACACAATCCGAGTAAGCCGAAAAACCAAGATCAAAATCCTTTTTGCGGAATTTTTATAAAATTTTAGTTTTTAAGTAAAAATCACAGTTTTTGTGTAATTACAACATAAAACAAGTATAAAATTTTCAGTTTGGTTGCATCCCTAGTTGGGATCAACAATAATAACAGCCGAATAAAATTTTGCAACTTATATGAGACCAATAGAATCACAGATATGAATAAAAGGAATATCCACTACATAACAACGATCTCTCCTGTCAAATAATATACATATAATCATCTCTCGTTCTAAGTCATAGTATAAGGTCTGATGGAGATTTTCTAGATACAAAATACAATACCAAAAGAGAAGGTTACTACATATGTAACCTACCTAACAAAAGATGCGATAAAAGCTACAAAAAGTGGATATGCACTGCTGCTAACCGTCCACTCTATCCCTGCAAGGAACTGTGGCACAACGGGGGTAAGTTGCCAACTCAGTGAATATAACTAACATATAACGGCTAATAATGTAAATATGGCGATCATACTAACTGAAATGAGAACAAGTATAATGTATGATAGCATATGGAAAGCATGAATCTGTACTACGAGTCATATAACCAAAACTGAAATCTCATCATTTATTTCCAATAAAATTCATCATTCCGTGTCCATCATCGACACAAAACTTCCATTTCTCTCAGACATCATTCCTCGAACGATCCTGTAATCAATAACACCGGTCGGTGTCATCTAGATATCCGCCGTGTTTCATAACTGCATCCGGTATCGAGTCACCTCGTTAGGCGCCCCGCCTATAATGCGGCTATCCTGCCCCTCGGTCTCGACCGGGTCCACCATGTATCCAACTGTATCCCCACCGACTCAGTCTGGATAAAACTGTAAATCCGTAACTATATACCCACCGACTCGGTCCGGAATAAAACCAAATCATAAAAACATCTCATGGTGGACATGTCACATCAATCATGAAAATCACGGATTTATGCAATAGTATAGGAAAGCTCAAAACCATAAATCCTTAATAATACAATTCTCTCGTATCTCAACTTCGAACATTTAAATACGAAACATGATGTTATGTATGCAAGGTACTACTGTTAATGATGTTTAAGGTATGATAGAATCATATCTAATAAGATAATTATTTAGTGTAAAAGTGGCATATTAGTATCGACGAGGTGTAGTGTAACATGTAAAGATGTGCATGTGCAGCATAACTCATCGATAATGGTGCAATGTTCTAACAATATTAATCCTGAAGATATATATGTAGATTTTTGCATGCATATGATAAAGTTTACACACAAAAGCAAAAACTTGAATTTTTAATCTAACTACGGGCGTAACACGCCATCTTTACAAAATCCCCCGGTAGATGTTTAGTCTACTCACTGGAAACACGTCGTATCTACTCAGGAATCGCCAATCCTTTTCCTTTCCCCGCGGCCTCCGAAGTTCCAGTATTTGAATCTAACATCGAAAATTAACTTGTATAAGGAAACGGCTATTCCGACAAGGCGAATATGAAAACACATGTAGTACGTGCTAACTACACTATGTACGACTATTGCCAACAATCCAACACTCAACCTCTCTGAAATTTAAACCAGCGCTGCATCGCAACTGAAAACAGAACACGTTACGTTTTAACCGTGTCGTATTTTTAGATTTTTGATTCTATAACTGATATTTGCTCCCAGATTTTATATATAGTTAAACTAACTTACTTAAACAATACCAAAATAACCAAACACCTACACAGAGACCCACCCAAAAACCACACTACCCAACTCACCCAAAAATCCGGCGTCGCCGGAATTTGCCTTTGGGTCGCCGGCCAAAATCCGAGCCCTCTGGTTCGTGTTCCTATGGTTTTCTCTAGGTTCAACATACAACATTTAGATCATGTTTAGTTAAGTTAATTTTTCTCTAAGCTAAAGCAGATTCAAACAGAGCCTAGTTTTGGCTAAAATACGATATTTGAGACAATTTTTGATTTCAAAGTTAAACTACTAACAGAATTAAATTCCTACTGTGATTAAAGATTTTTACCTACAATTAACTTGCTGGAAGAACACCCTCCAAGATGCACAAGCTCCTTGTCCTTGCTTGATGGTGAGGAAATCCTAGATTTAGCTCTTCTCTTCTTCTTTCTCTTTCTTTTCTTTGTTTGTTCTAGTTTTCTTTTCCTTCTTTTGAATTTTCAGAAGTGTTAAACTAGCTAAATGATCTGAACATGAGTTATATGTGACAAAAAGGAAGGATAAGGTGAAGGAGGAGGTGTCACCAAGCAAGATGTGCCATTCTCTTGCAAGGAGGAGGTGTGGTGTGGATGTGTGCATGCAAGAATGATGTGGAATTGTTTTTTTTTCTTTCTAAATTGATTTATCCATTGATTTATTCTGAACTAAATTTTGTTTAACTCTTTCTATTTACACCTCTTAACAAAACCCAATTTGCACAATATCCTAAACTTTGTATAAAAACCCCTCACAACTTATGTTATTATATAACACCTTTTTTTATTAAAATGAAGCTAAAATTCACATAAAAACCCTTATATTTTATTTATGTTGCATACTAAAATTTTAATTTAATTTGTTTTACATATATCTTATGAAATTGTCTTATTTGGTTTTAATAACTTTTTAATTTAACATTTTATTATTTAATTAATTAATTTTATTTATTTCTAAATTTTCCGAATGTTACAAAGCCCCTGCAGTTAATTACGTTGCCGCATCGTGATAACCACTTTCTCCTGCTCCGGAAGTTCACTTCATGTCGTGTGTATTTTTATATATTTAGGTTGCCCGTAGATTGTATACGGAGATGTTCATATCAGATTTTTTGCATTTTTATACCGCCCACTTTTGATCACATTGCTTATAGGTAGGTACTCTTGATCCGTGTTAGATAAATAATTCTCAGCTCTAAGCAGTGAAATTCATGGAAAAGCGCGACAAATTCTGGACTACTCCCAACCGCAGATAAAATACGGGTCTCCGCTCGCTATCTGTATGTTGCCGCACACCAGTTTAAAGGACAAAATGGCAAATCAATGGTCATTTTCATGTACAAAGCACAAGGGCAACACAAGATCCAAGACTTCTACGCGGGGCTCAAGAAAAGCATGGCAAAAAGTCCACATCAAATAACCTTTTGATCTGCTGAAAATCTGGAAGAAAAATGAAGAGCTTCTGAGAAACCAAGTAAACCAAACTGAAGAGAACAGCAACATAAAGAAACCCAGAAAAAATGACATGTCAACTCCACCAGATGGCCGCGGAACCGCCGCCAATATGCCATATATGCGGCGGATCCGCAGCCGAGTTGACTCAGTGTCAACTCGGATTTTGAGGGTAGTTTGAACATTTCATCTTGGGCCAGATTGTATCCCTAGGGTTTCAGTTTCCTGCCTATAAATAGCCCAAAACAAAACCAAGTGAGGTGTGCTTATTTGGTGTTAGATTTTAGGATAGATTTTTGTAGTTCTTTTTCCTCTTTTCATCTTTCTCCATTAAAACCTTGAAGTGAGCTTTTATGAGTGAAGTGGTGAATAAAAGAGTTCATTTCTTTATCATGCTTGTCTTGTTACTTTGTTAATTATATTTGCTTGTAATTTTCATTTGCTAATCTAGTTGTTGTTATTTGTTGTTTGTTTCTTTCTTCTTCTATTTTTCTTTATCTTTACAACAATGATGCTTAAGCTTGATCCTTGCCAAAGTGAGGTCTTAAATAGCTAGTTGTAATCATCTAACCCCTTTCTCTCTATCTTCCTCCTTTTGTTGTGTTTTCCTTTTCTTTTGTAATGGGTGAGTAGTTTCTCACTTGTTAGGGTAGGATAAGAAAACTTTGAGAGAAGGAAATCTCTCTCACTCTTTTCTTGCCCAACATCTTAATTCGGACTCCCGTTAATTGAACCACAATCCACTCCCTACGGCACCCTATCCAACATGATAGCGGTGATTCCTTAGCGAGACCGGTTGTGGTTAAATTAACCGGAGGTTAAGGCTAAGAGCCAAGAACGGACGGACAAGGACCAAAAGGAAGAAACTTAGCGTTGGAAAGCCTAGCTTATACTCGCAAGTTTCCTTCGTAGTTGTGCTAATCCCCGTTGTTGCCGATTACCGTAACACCGATATTAAGAGTGGTAATGAAAGAAGTGAGCGATTCCTATCTCAAACTAACCTAATCCCAACCCTAACAAGCTCTCTTTATAAATATTTCAGTACATAGATAATCTCAAACAAACCTGGACATTTGGACTTAACTCGTTAAAACACATAGAAAAAGATTCATATCTCCCTACGGACGACCCGTACTCAACCGGCTAGCTACCAAGCGAAACCGTTTTGATTGCGGTAATTAACTAAGCACGCAAAAATTCTAACAATTAAATGGCGCCGTTGCTGGGGAGACGGTAGTTTATTTCTTTGTGTAATTTCGGGTTAATTGTGAATATACATATAACCAAAAACAAAAAAAATATATTTTAAAAAAATCATCTTGTTATTTTTGATTAGTTTTTGTATAAGTGTGCAGGATAGGAAGAAGGTTAAGTTCAGTGCCAAAGGCGTGGGAAGTTAGACCCATATCTCGCGGCTACACCGCGGCGGATCAAGACGGAACCAACGGTCTACTGTAAAATTCTGGATCAAACCCAGTGAGCAAATCAAGATTTAGGTGCTCTAAACAAGAAGAGGAGACTCAACTCAGCACATGGAAGAAACTTGTAGGTCTAACTCCACTGTATAGCCGCGGAACTGCGGCACAAGTGCTTGTTTGGCCATGGAACCGCGGCCATTTGCTGACATCAGCAACCAAAAATCCTCTGTGAGTATTTCAACCATTTTCTCCACTCCTCTGAACTCCACTGAACTATTCTTTCTGCAGCATTCTTTGCACAAACTCTTTTCCCCTCTCCAATAAAATTGCTTTTGTGCAGGATTCTTTGCGCCGCCGCCAAATAATTTTTTTTGCAAGTGTTTTAGATTTTTGTTTGTTACTATTTTGCATAAATAATACGGACTTTAAAGGGCTATAACACCAATTCAGATTGGATGGGGATTTCATCACCCTTCCTAAGACCCCAAAAATCACTAAAAATATACGCATTCCCCTTGAGCTTAATTAAAAAATATCTAAACTCAGCCAGCTAAAGACTGTCGTGCTCAATAGGACAGAGGAAGGTTGTGGGCATTCGATCGTTTATCTAAACTTGACTTTGTGGTGCCTAGGCTAGACAAGTGAGAAAGGTAATTTTAAAAGGCCCGTCTCACGGTGATTCGTGAGCGGAACCCTCCTTTCCCCACTTGTGCTTACCTGACCACAATTGGTAGTGAAGAGACGGTTTGAGGGTTATCTCACAACTTGTCACTTTGGAACAGTTAGGAGCAGTCTAGTGGACTTTGAGGACCATAGCTCTAAGAATGATTATGCATGTTTTGACTGTGATTGTTTGAAGTAGTGCCGTAAGTCCGTACATATTTTTGCAAAACTCTTTCTAAAAAAAACAGAAAAAACACAAAATAAAAACTTTTATAAAAACTTTCCCTTTGTCGCCAGAATCCCATTTTCACCCACCTTTCATCCGTATTTTTTCCTTTGACGTTTTCTTACCCTCACATTCTATGCTTTGACTATACTAAACTCGTTTAGTGTATGTCCGGTTGGACTCGAAACACTAGTGCCCGTCTAGTTCGTGTTACGTTAGTCGCTACTGACTACGCGATCGACTCAGACGTCGAAACTCCCTCCATGCCTCTTTCACCCTTACCTTTGCCGGCCAACTCCGACGTTGACCGGGATTCTGTTCATACATCTTCACCTTCACCATCATCATCACCAAATTCTTCTTCTGAGATGTCAGGATTTCCTCCTAACATCCCTTTACCTCCCCCGGGACTGATTCCACCTCATCTGGGTGTGAATAACCCGCAACCACCTCCTTTTGAAGCGCCATAGCGAATCGCGCTCCAGGATCGTTTCTATCCCACCCGCTCTGCACTTCCTACCTGTCTTTCACTTCCGCTGGCCAATGGGGATAATTTCGAAATTAATCCCCACTTCATCAACATGTTGCCTAAATTTCACGGGCTGGAATCTGAAGATGCCTATATCTTCATCAACAAATTCCAGAACGTCTGTGCAATGATGAAGACAACCCAACTGTCCGACCATACTATACGGCTACGAGTCGTTCCTTTCACTCTGTGTGACCTTGCTGAGAAATGGCTGTATAGCACCGCGTTGCATTCCATAACCAGTTGGAATGAGTTTGTAAAAGCATTTATTAAAAATTTCTACCCAAACCACAAGATCGCGAGAATCCAAAACGAAATTAACCAATTTTCCCAGCTTTCTACCAAACCCTTTTGGAAATGCTTTGACCGATACAAAGACCTTCTTGTTCAGTGCCCTCATCACGGTATTGAGAGATGGAAACTTTTCCAGACCTTATACGAGGGCCTGAATCCAGCAACTAAGCAATTGCTGGAGACCATTTGTCAAGACCACTTCCTATCCAAATCTGACGAGGAAGCTTGGCAATTCTTCGACGATCTCATGGAACAAACGCTTCAGTGGGAAAGCACACGACCGAACACTTCGTCTACTTCTTATACTTCTTCCGGTCTCTCCAGGGGAGGAGTTCATCAACTCGATATCTCAATTGTAGAAGGCCGATATGGCAGCAATAACGCGAAAATTGGAAGCAATTGAGAGCAAGTTTTCATCACCTTCTCCTGCCCTTGCTCTTCCCCCACGTACCATCTGCGCTTGTTTTTCTGACCCATCACATTTGACCGAAGAGTGTCCTTACAACCCACCTGCTCAAGGACAGGATCAGGTCAATGCTGCATTTCAGCAAAGACCAAGAAATGATCCATACTCTTCCACTTACAATCCCGGCTGGAGGAACCATCCCAATTTCGCCTGGAATCAGAACCAGTATCAATTCCAGGGCCACAACAATTTCCGGAGGCCTCCTCCTCCGCAACAACAAGCTCAGCAACAAACTCAACGTCAATATCAGCAGCCCTTCCAACCCCAACCTTTTCAAAATCCGACGAACAATTTTGCACCCAACAATTCTTTTCCTCAAAACAACTTTGTTCCGTCAAACAACGATAAGGTTTCCTCGCTAGAACGAAGTCTGGAGGCGTTCGTAAAGTAATCGACTCAATTCACCGCCAACATCCAGTCTTCCATTCAGTCTTTAGTGCAACACACTGCTGCACACGGGCAAAGCATCAAGACCATCGAAGCCCAGATCACACAACTGAATGCAGCTTTAAGCGAGAGAGAGAAAGGGAAACTTCTATCTCAACCACTCCCGAATCCTGGTCACCCACATAATGTACATGTTGCTCTTGAACAACAGAATCATAATGTGAGTGCCGTAACTACGTTGAGATCTGGAAGGATGCTGCACAACAACGTCAGCACAAATGATGACACCCCGGCCGCTTCTTCTTCTTCTTCGTCTTCGTCTTCGTCTTCGTCTTCTGAGCCTATTCTCCATTCTTCAAAAGGCTCTTCTTCTTCCGCTGCTCCGAACGGACCCACATCTCACTTCACGAAAACACCAGCTCCGGGATCCGTTCCAACTCCACAATCTCCCCCACAAGCATTGGACTCAACCAATTTCAAAAATATTCTATTTCCAAACCGGTTGAGGTCCAATAAACAAAGTGCACAAATGGAGAAGATTCTGGAGTTGTTTAAATAGGTTAATATCAACATTCCCCTCTTATATGCAGTCCAACAAGTCCCTTCCTACGCTAAAATCTTGAAGGACTTGTGCACTAAGAAGAGGAAATCTCAGGTACCTAAGAAGGTTTTCTTAGCTAATGCCGTGAGTGATGCTCTTACCCAATCTTTACCTCAAAAATGGAAGGACCCTGGCTGTCCTACGATTTCAATTACCATTGGGGATAAGAACATCAACCGCGCACTTTTGGATCTTGGTGCCAGTGTTAACCTGCTTCCGTACTCAGTATATGAGCAAGTAGGTGTAGAAGAGCTGAAACCTATACACTGTACTCTCCGAATGGACGACCGATCTATCACCCATCGTAGGGGTGAGCTAGAGGATGTGTTAATCAAGGCTGGGGATTTCATATTCCCCATTTACTTCATTGTTTTAGACACATAGCCTGTAGCTAACCCCCGGAATCAAATTCCAGTGATACTCGGTCGCCCATTCATTGCAACCTCAAATGCTGTGATCGATTGTCGAAACGGTTCGATGAACCTATCTTTTGGAAACATGAAAATTGAACTCAACATTTTTAGGTTGGGGAATCAGCCCTCCGAACCTAATGCTCATATACTAGACGTTTGTTCGATCCAGGAGATCACCCCAGAGGACTGTGAATTCGAGGAGTTTTTGTTCGATCACAGCAATCTTGACGCCACTAGTGCGTTCCTCTTCGAACTTGCTGCTGCTTCTGCGCCCGACAATGACTACGAGTGTTTCACTTTCTCGAACGATCTTGGCCAGTTGCCACCCGAACTTGAATCCTTTGAATTTCCGGATGAGTTAGCTGAACCATCCAACTCGGTCGCTTACACTCGTTTTGAACCTCTGCTGGAATCCTTTGAGTTCGAGACCTTTTCACCAATCTTGCCTTCAATCATTTCACCTCCAACGCTCGAACTCAAGCCATTGCCGTCTCACCTTAAGTACGCTTACTTGGGTGAGAACGAGACTCCCTATGTTATCATCTCGGCTTCTCTAGCTCCAGAGCAAGAGAAAGCCCTTCTTACGGTCTTTCACAGCAATAGGCAAGCTTTTGGCTTGTCAATAGCGGACATCAAGGGGATTAGTCCCATGATCGTTGAACATCACATTCATCTGATGGATGATGCCAAATCAGCCAGGGATCCACAAAGGCGACTCAACCCAGTCATGAAGGAGGCTGTAAAAAAGGAGATTGTAAAGTGTCTGGATAGTGGTATCATTTACCCTATCTCTGATAGCTAGTGGGTTAGCCTCATTCACGTTGTCCCCAAGAAGTCGGGCATAACAGTCATAACCAATGAGGCGAACAAGTTAATCCCTACTCGCACCCAGACTGGGTGGAGAGTATGCATCGATTATAGAAAACTCAACGCCGCAACGCGGAAAGACCACTTTACGCTACCTTTCATTGACCAAATGCTTGAACGATTGGCTGGACACGAGTACTTCTGCTTTCTGGATGGCTACTCCAGCTATAATCAGATTCCCATCGCCGAAAAAGACTAGGACAAGACCACATTCACCTGTCCTTTCGGCATGTTTGCATATCGTCGCATGCCCTTTGGGTTATGCAATGTGCCCGCTACCTTCCAGCGGTGTATGATGGGAATCTTCTCAGACATGGTGGAAAAATTCTTGGAGATCTTCATGGATGATTTCTCCATTTTCGGCGATTCCTTTGATGAGTGTTTGCAGCATCTCGACGCTGTCCTTACCCGGTGTAAAGACAAGAACCTCGCTTTAAATTGGGAGAAGTGCCACTTCATGGTGCGTGAAGGTATTATCTTAGGACATATCATCTCGCAAAATAGCATTGAGGTAGATAAAGCAAAGATTGAAGTCATTTCCAATCTCCCTCCTCCCAGATGCGTCAGAGGCATCCGAGCCTTTCTTGGCCATGTCGGTTTCTATAGACGGTTCATCAAGGACTTTAGCAAGATTGCTAGGCCCTTGACTCTTTTGCTGGCCAAGGACACAACATTCGACTTCAACTCGAGCTGTGTGACTGCGTTCGAGTCATTAAAAAGCTCACTCACTTCTGCTCCCGTTCTCTCTTCTCCTGACTGGACGTATCCATTTGAGATTATGTGCGATGCATCCGACTTTTCCATCGGTGCTGTCCTTGGACAGCACATCAATAAGATGCCGCATGTAATCTATTATGCTAGCCTAACCCTGAATGATGCCCAACTGAACTACACAACAACCGAGAAGGAATTCTTGGCTGTTGTGTTTGCTTTAGAAAAGTTCAGGTCTTACTTGATCGGCTCTCCAGTCATCGTCTACACGGACCATTCAGCTCTTCGCCATCTTTTTGCAAAGAAGGATGCAAAATCTTGGCTGATACGTTGGATCCTCTTGCTTCAAGAGTTTGACCTTGTCATCAAGGACAAAAGAGAATGTGAAAACGTAGTCGCCGACCATCTCTCACGACTTCCTTCTTCGTCGTCGCTTCAAATTCCGATCAACGACGTTTTTCCGGATGAACAGCTCTTGACAGTATCATGCGAACCCTGGTTCGCAGATATTGTGAACAATTTGGCCACAGGACTACTACCGAATGAATGGTCAAGTCAGGACAGACTTCGATTCTTATCCCAAGTAAAACACTTTTACTGGGACAAACCTTATCTGTTCAACTACTGTCCCGACCAGATTATTCGTCGGTGTGTCCCTGATAATGAATTCAAGAGTGTGCTGTCGTTTTGCCACGATCAAGCGTGTGGCGGGCATTTTGGCCCCAGAAAGACAGCCGAGAAGATCTTGCAGTGTGGCTTTTACTGGTCACAACTCTTCAAAGACGCTCATGATTACTGCAAGACTTGCTCCCGGTTCCAACACTTAGGCCGGATATCCAGGAGGAACGAGATGCCGTTCCAACCAATCTTGGTTGTCGAGATTTTCGATGTTTGGGATATTGACTTCATGGGGTTGTTTCCCAGCTCTTTTGGGAACCTGTATATTCTTCTAGCTGTTGATTACGTCTCTAAATGGGTCGAGGCCATGCCCAGTCGGACTTACGACAACAAGGTTGTCGTTAGATTCCTTAAGGAAAACATTTTTTCCCGGTTTGGACAACCCCGCGCGATCATTAGTGACAATGGAACACATTTCTGTAATAGGACTTTCGAGGCCTTGATGCGGAAATATTCCATTAATCATAAGCTATCCATGCCCTACCATCCCCAAACATGTGGGCAAGCCGAAGTGTCTAATCGGCAAATCAAACAGATTTTGGAGAAGACGGTTTCCAAGAACCATAAGGATTGGTCTTTAAAACTCACTGATGCCCTTTGGGCATTTCAAACTGCTTATAACACCGATCTTGGCATGTCTCCTTATCGACTTGTTTACGGAAAGGCTTGCCACCTTCCAGTGGAAATTGAGCATCGCGCATTTTGGGCGATAAAAGAGCTGAATCTATCTCTCGAAGATGCGGGCAGCCATCGGAAGCTGCAGTTAAACGAATTGAACGAGCTTCGGGATGAAGCTTACGAAAACGCGGTTGTCGTTAAGAACCGAACGAAGGTGTTTCACGATAAACACCTTACGCGTAAAACTTTCACACCGGGTCAACAGGTACTTCTTTACGACACCCGGCTACATTTACATCCTGGGAAGCTCAGATCTCGCTGGAAAAGACCATTCTTTGTGCGGACTGTATATCCGCACGGCGCGGTGGATTTAGAAAATCCAGAGGACGGTTCACTATTCAAAGTGAACGGACACAGGCTAAAACCGTTCCTCACCGCTGACCCATCGGAGGAGCTCCTGATGTTGCAGGAGCCGATTTACATTGACTGATCTTCCTCCGCGTACCACCAAACTTCGGTTATCCAGCCATAAACAGTGGAAACACTGTTTTAAATAAGTTTGGGGGTATGTTACACCATTTTTTTTTAAAAATTTCCCAGTTGTAATTATTTATAACAAATAAAAAATAAAAAAATAAATTTTTTTTTTAAAATTTCGGGGGTATTTTTGTAAATATACAGAACCATGTATAAAATAAAATAAAACAGACTTTTTCTAATTCTTTTATTTAATTATTCTTTTTGGGGGAGGCTTTTGTATAAATAACCAACAGCCCCTATAAATACATCTCAACCCCTTTCTGCATTCCCGAGCCCTAATTCTTTCTCAAACACAAAACCCTAGCTGCCACAGAAGTTTCTGCCGCCGATCTCTTCCCGCCGCCGCGGAACCGCCGCCGGAGCTCCTATTCAGCCGCGCAACCGCCGCACTCTAGCTGCGTCACCCTCTGAAATTTTCAGAGGAGGTTTGCAATTCGTTTTTCCACTCTGTCAATTTAAAATCTCTGCATTTGCTCTCTGTCATGGCCCCCACTTTGCAATTTGAAAGGGATTTCTCTCAGTTGTTTGCACATAACATCTACGGTAGTTATTTCGGCGATGAGATCTGAAGGCGCGGATGGAACTTTTTGCTATTTAACCATCCGAACTCCTTCGCGCTTCCGGATCTTGTTGCCCGTTTTTATGATAGTATAGAAGAGGGTTGTTTAGCACAACACGAGTACCTTAGATTATTGTGGGGGGATAGGGAAATTTTAATCGATAGGGACTTCATCCATGAAGTCGCCTTAATTCCGCGAATCCCGGTCCACGACCAACCCCTTCGTTTTGAGGACTACCTACCGCTGATGGGAGACAACTGTTCTAAGGAGCCTAGAAAAGGCATCCAAGCCCGCACGCAGTATGCGAATGTCTTAACTGTGTGCCGTTGGGCACAAAATAATATTTTTGGCAGTTCGCACAACACAACCTTTTTCACACCATCCCTCCACACAGTGCACACACTAATGACTCAAAACCCTAGCTACGATATGTGCACTTTGCTGCTTCACTCGATTGGCGCCGGCAAGAAGGTGGCCAATTATCCATGCCCAATGTTGGTGACACAAATGTGTCGCCATTTCCTCCCTGTTGAGGAATTTGAATTTTACATGCATGGTGGAGTCCCCATTCGACCCCTTCTTGAGGGTGTCTCCACATCGTATACACGACTTCACGCTTTATGGTCGCGCACTGAGCCGGCCGAGGATGTGCCGGCAAAGACACCCAGCTCGAGCTCCACCGCGAGCGATGAAGAGCTAACCCCTGCTGCGCAAGCGCGCTTGATTCGACGAACCCATAGGGGGGTAGAGCGAGTGATTGGGATGCTGACAAACTTTGATCAGCGTCTGACGAGCTTGGAACAGGGCATGAGCACCCTACTGGCCAAAGAGGAAAGAGCCCGATCTAGGGGCCGAGGGACTGATAGGGGAGAGGCTGGGACTAGTGAGGCCGCGTCTAGGCGACGCCGCAGGGAGCGGTGAGGACACTTCTAAAAATAAGTTTGGGGTGAGGGTTGATTGTAAATAGTTATCTTTGCATTGCATCCGCACATTTTTTTTATTTTTGTAAATATTTGTTTTTCTTTGCATATTTAATTCCGTATCTTATTTTGCAGCATTGCATAAAAAATATATATATATATATATATATATATATATGTATGTATATAAATGATAAATTAAATATATATATATATATAAAAATGAAAATTTCAATTTTGGCCATAGTTGACTCGAGTTTGACATGACGGTTGACTAGTTAGAAAAACAAGATCTTAAACCTAGTAAATTAAAACCCCTAAAAATAACCTTTCTTGAAGTCTAACTGTAGGAAATATACATCCTTGCAATTTATTTAGAAATAAGCAAATTTTGAGTTCAGTTCTTGGGGCTAAGTCAAAATGAGGGAAGAGTATTGAAAGCTCTATTTGAAGTGTAAGTCTGAAAAATAATTCTGAACCTTAAGTCCAAATTCTGAAAATATATACCCTACAAATCGCACATACCCGCACCTTGAAACTTGGGATAGTAGAAGATACCTAGAAATACTCTTGCCTGAAAGCCTGGTATGAAAGAAAAAACGGCAATTTAAAGCTAACCACCAAAAGAGCATCACTGAAAAATATATCCGGTCTTGAAATAAATAAAAAAAAAGAAAAAAAGAAAAAAAATAATAAGGAATAAAATACAAGACCTGGAGACTGCTATTTACGCTTTAAGCTCATACATTTAGTAATCGGATGTTAGTGCCTCAAGAAGCATTAATAGTCGCATGAAAGATGTATGAGCAAAACCGTCCATCATTAATGAAAAGAAGTAGTACTAGGTATTAAGGCAAGGGTATTATAGCTTGAATTAAATTTCCAAGTGTAGGGGTGATAAATACACACACGTAGGGGTCTATGATCGGAGTTTGGAGGAGAGAAAGGAATGAAAAATAGGGCTTATATCTTCAGTAGAGATGATAAAAATTCCGGATTTGAGACGATGTTCTTAGAAGGAAAACTCAAGAAATGCTGAAAGTTTTATAAATCGGCAACACGTATAGGACCTTAAGTTAAATGAATAGGAAGAGTGAAGAATACAGGTTGATAATTTCTAAGTTGAAGATGATAGAATTTCTCGCTAGAATGTTGAATTGTAGAATTAGAGTCGACAGCCAAATTGATCGGATTTTGTGGGTAGTATCCGCTGAAAACCCTCAGAAGACAACACTCTTTCTACTAGGGACACCTAGAGGTTTAACGGCTTGTTGCACATGCTCAGTGCAATCGCGTTCCCAGCGAAAGTGAGGTTAGGATTTTTTGTGAATAAATTGGCTTTGCTCGGGACGAGCAAATGATAAGTTTGGGGGTATTTGTTCATAACAGATTTTTGCATTTTTATACCGCCCACTTTTGATCACATTGCTTATAGGTAGGTACTCTTGATCCGTGTTTGCTAAATAATTACAGGTTACAGGTTCTCAGCTCTAAGTAGTGAAATTCATGGAAAAGCGCGACAAATTCTGGACTACTCCCAACCACAGATAAAATATGGGTCTCCGCTCGCTATCTGTATGTTGCCGCACACGAGTTTAAAGGACAAAATGGCAAATCAATTGTCATTTTAATGCACAAAGCATAAGGGCAACACAAGATCCAAGACTTCTACACGGAGCTCAAGAAAATCATGGCAAAAAGTCCACATCAAATCACCTTTTGATCTGCTGAAAATCTGGAAGAAAAATGAAGAGCTTCTGAGAAACCAAGTATACCAAACTGAAGAGAACAACAACATGAAGAAACCCCTCAACTCCACTAGATGGTCGCGGAACCGCCGCCAATATGCCATATCTGCGGCGGATCCGCGTCCGAGTTGACTCAGGGTCATCTCGGATTTTGAGGGTAGTTTGGACATTTCATCTTGGGCCAGATTGTATCCCTAGGGTTTCAGTTTTCTGCCTATAAATAGCCCAGATCAAAGCCAAGTGAGGTGTGCTTATTTGGTGTTAGATTTTAGGATAGATTTTTGTAGTTCTTCTTCCTCTTTTCATCTTTCTCCATTAAAACCTTGTGGTGAGCTTTTATGAGTGAAGTGATGAATAAAAGAGTTCATTTCTTTATCATGCTTGTCTTGTTAATTTGTTAATTATATTTGCTTGTAATTTTCATTTGCTAATCTAGTTGTTGTTATTTTTTGTTTGTTTCTTTCTTCTTCTATTTTTCTTTATCCTTAAAACAATGATGCTTAAGCTTGATCCTTGCCAAAGTGAGGTCTCAAATAGCTAGTTGTAATATTCTAACCCCTTTCTTTCTATCTTCCTCCTTTTGTTGTGTTTTCCTTTTCTTTTGTAATGGGTGAGTAGTTTCTCACTTGTTAGGGTAGGATAAGGAAAGTTTGAGAGAAGGAAATCTCTCTCACTCTTTTCTTGGCCAACATCTTAATTCGGACTTCCGTTAATTGAACCACAATCCACTCCCTACGGCACCCTATCCTACATGATAGCGGTGATTCCTTAGCGAGACCGGTTGTGGTTAAATTAACCGGAGGTTAAGGCTAAGAGCCAAGAACGGACGAACAAGGACCAAAAGGAAGAAACTGAGCGTTAGAAAGCCTAGCTTATACTCGCAAGTTTCCTTCCTAGTCGTGCTAATCCCCATTGTTGCCGATTACCGTAACACCGATATTAAGAGTGGCAACGAAAGAAGTGAGCGATTCCTATCTCAAACTAACATAATCCCAACCCTAACAAGCTCTATTTATAAATATTTCAGCACATAGATAATCTCAAACAAACCTGGAGATTTGGACTTAACTCGTTAAAACACATAGAAAAAGATTCTCATCTCTCTGCGGACGACCCATACTCAACCGGCTAGCTACCAAGCGAAACCGTCTTGATTGCGGTAATTAACTAAGCACGCAAAAACTCTAACAATCAGGAGACTAATTTATGTTTTCGTCTGTAGAGCATGGATTAGTCCAAATCCGTATTTCTTAGATTTGGGGTTTTTTTATTTAAGGATCGTTAATCTGGTTTGAGATTAAGATCAACTTAAATGTATATGAGCATTTGGGGGCTCGATTTTTTTTTTAGGATACGTTAGTCCAATTTGAGACTAAGATCTACTTAACGAGGTGTTAGGATTATTTTTGTTTCAGATCCAACAAGATAGTATTTGGGCTCTATTGCTTTAGTTTAAGGACGTTTCGGTCCATTATCGCCATTTTGGAGGCGAAATTCTAGTTTGAGGACATCTCGGTCTATTGATCACCATTTTAGATGTGAGATTTTAGTTTAAAGACGTCTCGGTGCGTTGATCACCATTTTGAAGGTGAGATTTTAGTTTAAGGACGTCTCGGTCTGTTGTTAGTTTAAGGATGTTTCGGGCCATTGTTGCCATTCTGGAGACAACAGTTAGTTTAAGGACGTTTCGGTCCGTTGTTAGTTTAGGGACGTCTCGGTCCATTGTTGCCATTTTGGAGACAACAGTTAGTTTAAGTACATTTCAGTCCGTTGTTAGTTTAGGGACGTCTCGGTCCATTGTTGTCATTTTGGAGTCAACGGTTAGTTTAAGGACGTTTCGGTCCGTTGTTAGTTTAGGGACGTCTCGGTCCATTGTCCATCTTGCGTGTACGTTTATTTGTTACGTGACGGGATGAGCAACGATGATATGGAATGCATCCAGTTTGGGATGTGGTTTGATTTGGGATGTGCACGTCAGTTTGGGAAGTGCACCAAAAAGCAGTTGGTTGTCGGGACCCTCCACCTCTCTGAAGAAGTTGAGGAATTACAACGACATGTATCAGAGGTGTAGTGAGATGTACTCTTGAACCAATTCCCGTAATTGAGGGAAAAGGGATTAATAGTAAACCCAAGAATCATTAGTTATATTTTGAGACTAAGATTTCCTCAGGGGAATGTGGGACGAATATCGTTTTGGGATATCATCAGTTGGAAGATCGATAGTCGTATTTGGGACTAAGATCAGTTTGGGAAGTAGTGAGCACATGGGCTCGGTTGATCTGAATTAAGGAGTTTCTACTCTCAAGAGACCTAACTAACTTGGGCTTGGTCCACTTAGTTTTCTTTTTATTTGAAAAAGAGTGCTAAGCACTTGTTTGGGTTCAGTCCCTTTTTTTATGCAAAAAGTGCTGAGCGATTATGTAAATTCTGACGCGCACATATAATCATGTGGGGTTTTCAATCATGGGAATTTCCCGATAAGTGTTAAACACTTTACCCCTTTTGTCTTTATATGGAGTGCTAAGCACTCTTTATGGAGCCCACGTGAGGAGCTAGGAGCTCGGCGCTGCCTAGTGAGTGCCAAGCACTTTTATTTTGTGGCGCCTACGTGAGGGTCACGTGAGGCACTGGGCCCTGAGTGCCGCTCAATGAGTGCTAGGCACTCCTGTAGCACCCATGTGAGGGGCACGTGGGGCGCTGAGCGCCGCTCAATGAGTGCTAGGCACTCCTGAGTTCTTTTGTAGCGCCCATGTGAGAGGAACATAGGGAGCTGGGAACTGAGCGCCACTCCCTGAGATCTTTTTATTTTGTGGCACCCACGTGAGGGCATGTAAGGCACTAGGCGCTGAGCGCCGCTCAATGAGTGCTATGCACTCTTGTAGCGCCCACATGAGGAACACGTGGGGCGCTGGGTACTGAGCTCTCTCCTTTTTTTCTTGAATGATCCACAGGATCTTTATCTACTTTTATTTACCTAAAATTTCCAAGAAGAGAGTTCTTCTTCCTTGAGAATTTAATTCTCTGTTCTTTCGAAGCTTTCTCTCTTTTTTTTAAGCTTATGGGGGGTCCTCTCTCTCAGATTTGAAGTCTTGGGTCCTTTATATAGTAGGGGCAGTTTGTTGATTAGCTCCCAAGAAATCTCTCATTAAGAGATCCCAAATGATTTGGGGATTTTACCCACCGTTGGATCTTTGATCTAAGGACTTCTGTTTTACAGAAAGTATTTTCTTGTTTTTAACAAAATTAGGGAAATATTTACCCATACATAATTTATTCTGAAGATTGGTGATTCTTTAATCACCATTGGATTTTTAATCCAACGGTACTCTGTTTTACAGAGGGCGGTCTTTCTTGTTTAGAAAGATTTGAAGAATATTTCCTCTAAATAGAATTTAATTTTGCATCCTGATGATTTATCGTCTCCGTTGGATCTTTGATCCAATGGCTCTGTTTAACAGAGAGTAGAATTTAATTCTACTGGGCGTCGGCGCTCACGTATTGTACACGTGGGAGCTGCTTAAGATTTTTGTGTGCTTTGCATACTGGCGTCGCTCATATAACAGTTTTTAACTCTGGCGCCGGCGTCCTCGTGGAAGGCACGTGAGGCGCTGCCTCTTGAATTTGAACAGAGCTTTGCACTTTTATTGGGGGAAACATAAGGCCCCCTCCGTCTCAACGCCATGAGATGCGGGCCCGTTGCCCTCTAGAACCCGGCTATTCGTGCACTCCACCGCGGGGTAGTCCTAGAACAGAAAATAAATATATATATATACAATGGCGATATCGACCTCAACCCGGTCGTGCCCCAATAAAAGAATATACAATCTAGTAGAGACGGCTGTCCACATGCCGGACGCTCGCCCCGCAATGCTGAATATACAAATGAATCTAAACTGTACTACTACCATTGCACCACTAGCTATCCACCACGACAATCCAATCACAATATCAGCACAACTCAGAACATCAACATGAATATCACGTTCGCAAACCCGTCTGGTTGAACATATATTAACTAGTCGGGTTGTACCGCTCAATGATATTCACGGTCGTAGATATTATCACATGTACTGATAAATATAAACTTAAAATTTCAATCGACTAAACTTTTCCAAACTGGCCCCCAAATGCAATCCAGCACTCAAACAAATATGGGCCAAAACCATACATCCAGAAAATCATATTTCCATTAAATAGAGTGCCAGATGAAATTTGGCACAAAACTACCATGAAACGGCCACGGAACCGCGGCCAATGGGCATGGAATGCGGCGGTTCCGCGGAAAGTTTATTGATTCAAGTGCTCAAATTTCTTCTGGTGCCCTATAAATGCCTGCTTGTATTTTTAAGATGCTCTAAATGATTTTTTGAACAAGTTTTAAAATCAGCAGCAAGCATGGCAAAATGGAAAAAAGATTCGGAAAAATGGGTCGATCGAGATTTTAACTTTGTGCAAACTAGCTAGTAATGGTTTATGAGGTGGCTATGATACCATGTTGGGTTACAATAGCACCCCGGCCATCTACCATTGCTGATGCGGATCAAAAATGACATTTAAAAAACTTGGCGCTAACAAACCCGTCTAGAATCGAACCATAAACCTATACTAGCAAACTAATAAAGAACTAAACTACTATGATACAGGTATTATACCGAACGAACCAAGTCCTTCGGTTTCCTTAGCTCCTTGAGGCGTGCTCGATTGAACTTGGCCTCCGGTCTTCCTTCGTCGAAGATGATCCACCCGAGAGATGTAGCTCATGGCTATAGCTCCACATCAAAAGAAAGTGAAGCAACTAGGGGTTCTAGGTTGCTAATCTAGAATGCCTAGGATATAGTGAGTGTTCTAATCCATCTCACCTCCTCTCTTGATTCTCAACTCATGAGATTGTAGAGAGAAGGTTGAGCATGAAGATGAAGGAACTCAAGAAACTCAAGAGAAGAGAGTGAAGCATGATGGTGAGAAGAAAACTCATCTCTCAAAAATAATGAGCCATCTATGGAGAGAGAAAATCTCATAGCATGGTTTTGTAAAACATTTCTTTTCAATTTAAAATCAAGTCCATGCTTGAATAGTTTGCACAAATGAATTAAAAATTCATTTGTGCACACTATGCAAGCATGGTTCTCACCATACTCCCCTCTTTCAATAATCCACATCATTATCCATTTAAAATAAATGGACAAATCCAAAATGAGGTGCCCACCTTCTAGAATGTTATCAATATAAATACGGATTACATTCTACTGTATATACATACATGTATTTGTATCGAAATACGAATACCCAAAGAGATATAATAACACAAAGAACATAATACTAGAATATACGTATCGAAATATATATACGTAAATTATTAAATCAATACCAGATTTAATAATCCGGCTCAAACCCGAGCCGGCTAGTATTATCAACTGTCCGATCGAAATTCCTAGTACATAGTACAATCAATCGATCGGAAACCTGCATGTATGCAATACAGCTATTATATCGTTTTCCAGATGCTGGGAAACTCTCTGTGTGGGACTCTAAAGACTCGTCAATATGCCGGCAGTGGGTTTAACCACAAGCACGTCAGCGACACCAGCTGTACGTAACGACTACCCAGGTATTGAGCAAAAGGAAGGCCAACGAGCAAACTCATCTGAACCCCTACTGAGCCTGCCAGTGACAATCTCTGTACAGTCCGGTCTGTTCGTCTAAGAGTATCACATATTGATTCTAGGGGGTGGATAAATTCAGACCCCTAATAACACGATATTTCGTGTCGGTATGAAGTCCATCACCCACTGAGAAAATACTGATCCAAATCAGTAATTCTCGTCTATATTGGTCAAGGATTTCTGGTGATGGCCACCCGTGCACCGCGCGACATCAACCCCTAATATCAGGAGAGACGAATCCCCGACAATCCGCTCACTGACCCCATATGGCTCGAGACTGTACCCAACTAAAACCTGTTTGCATGACTCCTTTGAGCCGAGGTAGGGTAGTAATCAAAGCACAGAGGGAACTCATGCGAGAAAAATGACGATCTCAGGTCGACAGACTAACCTATACACATGTCACCTGGGAACTGCTATCTGACAATAGGTATAATACCAACTAGCATGTTCCCCGGCGAGTCCGTCCAGTGTACTCATAACCCAATGAGCACCTATATACTATCTTAGGCGACTGACTGACACCAATGTCTTGTGAGACCGGCCACCGCCCCTCATCGAGGTCTCGAAAAGTATACACTAGTCTACTCCGGAGTATCGATGTCCAGTCTCGAAACTCCTGCGACTGGAGACATTTAAGGATGTGCTTATAGACCACCCAGCTCCCACGTATAAGATCGCCATCATAATGTTGTTAGTCAAGAAAGAATCCTATGGGCTCTATCAACATATAATAGTGATCTGTTATACCACATAATGCATGTACATGATGATAAAGGGAAACAAGATAGCATACTATCATTTTGAGTAAGACTGTTCTACCAGTATAGGTCCTCCCTTAATCATCGCAATCGCGTGCCTGCGATTACAATAATTGACTTGAGGGCGCTATAGCCAACAGTAACATACCTGCATTGCACGGAATCACCCTCTCGAAAGAGATGTCTCCTAAGACTGATAAGGAGAGGGTTCGCATGAGCACTATACCCTACTCTTCAGCGGTAGGATCTATAATGTATGCGATGCTATGTACCAGACCAGATGTAGCTTACGCGCTTAGCGTGGTGAGCCGGTATTATTGGCTATAGTGCCCTAAAGGCAATTATCATAGTCGCATGCAGGTGATTATGATGATTATGGGAGGACCTATACCAGTAGAACAGTCTTACTCGAGATGATAGTATGCTATCTGGTTTGTCTTTATCATCATGTACAGTATTATGTGGCATTACAGATCGCTATTACATGTTGATAGAGCCTATAGGATTCTTGCTTGACTACCAGCAGTATGATGGCGATCATATACGTGGGAGTTGGGTGGTCTATAAGCACATCCTTAAATGTCCCTAGTCAAGAGAGTTTCGAGACTGTTCATCGATACTCCAGAGTAGACTAGTGTATACCGATCGAGACCCCAACGAGGGGCGGTGGCAGGTCGAACAAGCCATTGGTGTTAGTTTGTTCACCTAAGATGTATACAGGTGCTCATTGGGTTATGAGTACACCGAACGGACTCGCCGGGAACATGCTAGTTGGTATTATACCTATTGTCAGATAGCAGTTCCCAGGTGACATGTGTACAGGTTAGTTTATCGACCTGAGATCGTCATTTTTCTCGTGTGAGTTCCCACTGTGCTTTGATTACTACCCTACCACGGCTCAAAGGAGTCATACAAATAGGTTTTAGTTGGGTACAGTCCCAAGCCATATGGAGGCAGTGAACGGATCGTCGGGGGATTCGTCTCTCCCGGTATTGGGGGTTGATGTCGCAGTTGTGCACGGGTGGCCAACACCAGAAATCCTTGGCCAAGGTAGTCGAGAATTACTGATTTAGGATCGGTAGTTTCTCAGGTGGTGATGGGCTTCAAACCGACACTAAATGTCATGTTATTAGGGGTCTGACTTTATCCACCCCTAGAATCGATGCGCGATACTTATAGACGAACGGACCGGACTGTACGGATATTGTCACTGTTAGGCTCAGTAGGGGTTTCACGATGAGTTTGCTCGTCGGCCTCCTTTTCGCTCAATACCTGGGTAGCCGTTACGTACAGCTAGTACCACTGACGTGCTTGTGGTTAAACCCACTGCCAACGTATTGACGAGTCTTTAGAGTCCCACACAGAGGGTTTCCCTGCTTCGGGCGAAACGATGTAGAGGCCGTATGGATTTACGGCAGGGTTCGATCACATACGTGTACTTGTGAACGGATGATGTTCGGACGGATAATACTAGTGGGCTTTAGTTTAAGCCGGATCCTAGTATTATATTTGTTGGATTATTTTCGTTTCTTTGTATTCGTATTCTTCGGAATACGGATGCGGGTATGTATATACGGTTGAGGAGTATTCTTGTAATTTATTACAAAATTACTTTTAGAAGATTACACCTCATCATGGTTTAGACCTTTTTGTATTAAAAGGTTATTGAGGTGTAGGATGAGATGTTTATTGCATTTTTGTGGCATGGCTAATTAGTGACCCATGGTTACTATTCTAGCATGCTTAGGTTTTTTGTTTGTTGTGAGATTATATTGACTTGAGATATTTTTTGTTGACTAACATATTTTGGAGACATGGACATTTATGTGATAGCTCCATTATTTCTTATCACACCACAAACAAAAACACAAGCCATTATTCATTTCTTTTTCTCTTTCATGAGTTGCTCTCAACACCTCATTCTCATGGCATCTTCTTCTTCCTCTAGCTCCACTCAAACCCTCTCATGAGTTGAGAATCCTTGTATGTCTTGAGACAAATTAATCCTTCATCACTCTCTACTTCATCTACGGTATCTAGAGTAGCGATCTAGGTGCCCTAGTTGCCTCGGATGTGAGGTTGGAGCTCATTACATATACTCTTGGGTGGATCATCTTCGATGGAGGGAGACCGGAGATCAAGCTTAATCAAGGAAGCCCCTAGGAGCTTGGGATGATGGTTGAAGACAGAAGGACACGGATCTATTCGGTATAACCATTCTAACTCCTTTGCATGTTTTGTTATCTAGGGCTTATGGGTAGATCCGGGAATCGGGTTGTGGTAGCGCCAAGTTTTATAAATTTTTGTTCTGCATTTGGTCAAGGATTGATGGCCGAGGCGCTGCCGTAACACAACATGGTATTAGAGCCATTCCATAAGCCTTAGTTAACTCATTGTGACATTAGAAATCCGCCGTTTTTGTCGTGCAAAAACTGCCGACAAAAACAGTTCTGAAAACTGAAAGTTTGAGATGTTTGCTCACCCCGCGGGCTCACGGTTTGAACTGAGAAGCCGCGGGGTGGTGTATGGGCACCCCGAGGAACCCCCGGGGGGGACCGAATGGCTAGGCCCACTCCCCAAGACCACCACAAGGTGGTCTTGGCAGTGGAACCCGTAACTGCCTCACCTTAGGCAGTTTTGGGTCTGCTTCACCTCCTGGCCACCTCGTGGTGGCCTCAGGGGTGGGGTACCCCCTCTAGTCCCCTCGACTCGAAGTTAATTTCGTGCTATAACTCCCCACGAAGGTTCAGGCGCGTTTCGTTTTGATTCGGACTTCTGAATTGGCTTTAAACGATCGGTTTTTGGAACTTTAGCTCACTGTTTTTTTCATGGTTTTAGAAATTGGTTAAGTTTGCTAATTGCGTGCGGAATTCTAATGTCGTAGTTTTCAGTACATACATTACTATCTGCGACCATGAATGTCATTAGAGCGGTACAACTCGTCTAATTGCTATATGACTTTTAGACGGATTTGCGAACGTGACATTCACGTTGGTGTTCTGTGTTGTGTTGTGGTTGTGGTTGGATCGTCGTAGTGGATAGGTTGGGTGCAATGGCAGTACAGTTTATATTTATTTGTACATTTGATATTTCGAGACGAGCGTCCGACATGTGGACTGTCGTCGCTGCCCGTTTGTATATTATTTGTTTGGGGCACGACCGGGTTGAGGTCGATGTCACCGTTGTACATATTCTTTTCTTTTCTGTACTAGGATTACCCCGCGGTGGAGTGCACGGTTAGCCGGGTTTTAGAGGGAAACGGACCCGCATCTCATGGCGTTGAGATGGAGGGGGCCTCACTCTAGAATTGCCGGGCTGTTCGCCACACTCGTGGGGGGTATAGGTTGACCCACGGAGGAGTGCTCAAGTTACCGGATTCCTTGAAGTGCTGGGTGGCCCATTCACGTTGTTGATTGGGGTTGCCTCGCTTCTGGGATTGGTGGGTAACTTTCCATGCTCGTAGGGGTCTAGGTTTTTATTGCATAGGTTATCCATACAACCAGGGGAACGTCGGGTTTCACTTGCGGCTCAAAGGAAACCCGAGGCTCCCAGATTATCAGTATTGTTCTCTGATGCTTATCGCTTATCTGTGATGTTGCATATATCATGCCTGGAATGATTATTATATATTGTTATATATATACTAGTAGATGTTGTCTATGTTTTGCACCCGCGCTAGTCCAGCCCCCGCTCTATCGTTAGTTAAGTAACCTAATGGGTGATGATGGGGCCCGATGGCGAATGCGGATGACATATAGGTACATCATATTTTCGTTCTATTCTGCTGTGATGAATTGATGGGACTGCGTTGATTCTGATCAATGCAAAGATAAAACAAACCTATATATGATGTTGTTGCAACAATTTTCAAAAGCTGTTATTACAAGGACGTTTTCTTTTGTTTTGCACAGCGGTATTCGGTTATGAATATCCAGCACCTCATTCGACGAGGAAAGAGCCAAGATCCCTTCACCGGGAGTGACCTCTTGGGCAGAAGTTTGCGTCAGGGTAATAACTTCACTATAGTCGATTACCTTTTGCTTTGCATCGTGATATTCGGTTTGGAATATTCTGCACCTCATTCTATGAGGAAAGAGCCGAGATCCCTTCACCGGGAGTGACCGCTTTAGCAAAAGTTTTCGCCACTATATATTTGTAAAGCTATCCGGTTCCTTCAACGATATCAAGTTCATTACGTTAAACGTTTTTCGCCAAAAACCATTCGTAGCCCTCCGTCATTTCAGATGGGTAGCACTTAGTATTCATGCTATGTTTGTTGGCCTTAGTCAAGTCATAGTGTATGGTGGCTATTTGTTACTTTTCTGTTGCATAGATAGATGCGTTGGTTTGGGACAGTCGTACAGCCTTGTTGGCCTCATTCAAGGGAGAGTACGGATGGGTTCAATTTAACCGGGACAATGACGGGTAGAACTTGACATGCGACTTATGATTTGTTGGCCTTAGTCAAGGTCATAAGAGCATGGGGTAAAAAATCACATCGGGGGTTTCTAAAGATACTGAAACTTTCCAGGCATGCGCATACCTTCTGGAGTATGATAACTTGGGTGGATTCCATCAAGTTATCATGCGATGATAGTTGGATCCCGATTCCCACTGATGAGTTGGTTTACTCCTCGGGTGATTTTAGATGAGTCCGACTAATTCTCCTTTGAGTTTGGGGGAGGATTCGAGGAAACAGTGGGAGCCATCCGGATTACATAAAGTAATTAACCATTCTGATCTAGGTTATAGTGCACGCTGAGTGTTTCTTTTCTCTCTCTCTCTCTTTGGCAGCGACCATGGCCCGACCCTAGACTATAACTCATAAACCATGTTAACCGAACCTTCTTAAAACACACTGGCTTTTGGATTGTCAGAGTTGCATACTTCATTGCCACTCTTACTTTTACCCTTTTCTTTTCTCCGGAACATTCCGTATCACTATGAAGATCCACATTTATTGGATATGACCATCGTATAGTTACATACGAACTCGAAGAAACTTGTTTCAGATTCGAGAATGGTTTCCGGTTCTGGAGAAATTGAATAGGACTATTCAGTTGTCTTTTCCATTTAGCTTCTCTTAGGTTATGAGGGCTCCTAGGATTAGAAGTGGGTACACCAATTGCGCTTATTGGATAGTCTTCTTTCAAACTATAGGCAGGTGCCGAAAGGTGGGGAAGGAAGAAAACAAATTAGCATAAATGTGGTGTACAGAAGGTAATAAGTAAAGACAAATAAACGGATTAGAAAGATGGCAAAGTAAATTGCGACTGCTATCATTCATGACGAAACCGTGTATATCATCGCCACTCCTACTTCACCTTTGAATTTCTCTAGACTACCCCGTATCACTATGAAGATCCACATTTATTGGATAATCCATCGTATACTTACATACGTACTCGAAGGAACTTGTTCTAGTTCGAGAATGGATTCTGGTTCAGGAGAAATAGAATAAGGATTATTCAGTTGTCTTTTATCTTTACCTTCTCTCAGGTTGCGAGTGCTCCTAGGTTTAGGAGAGTACACCTATTACGCTTATTGGATAGTCTTCTTCCAAACCATAGGCTGGTGCCGAACGGTAGGGAAGAAAGAAAACCATTTAGCCTAAGCGTGGTGTATATAAGGTAATGAGTAAAGACAAATAAAGGGATTTGGAGAGATGACAATGAAATATACGGTTACAGTCATGAATCTGGATAGTGGAAAAGGCATTACTAGGAATACCCGGTTACCCCTATGAAACATTTTCATGTTTCAGTTTCACTATGCGTTGTTAATTGAAAACTGATTTCCCAATTAGATCATTGCTCCAGGGTATGTATTTACTTGGTTTGATTCTCACATCTGTATGGTATTACAGATGATGAGTGGGAGTAAGATATTGGGAATTAGGTGATTATATCCTCATTATATCGGAATTCGTTGTAATTGGTGATATTTGAGAAAATCACCTGAGTTTTTGCCGGACGGAAAATATTTGGTTTTCAATATCCGTAGTTATGCATCAATTTCAAACTGATATATCTGTACGTTTATTTTATAAAGTGAGATATAACCTTTTGAAATTATGTCTGTGACATTTACCTATATCAGTTGATGGTTAGGTAAGGAGTATTCAACAACGGTGTAATTCTTCTTAACCATAGTACAGTTTTCAACCTACGACGCACAGGGTTTGAGTTATTGAACTCAGGGGACTTATACAAAGTATTGTATGTTGTCCAGTGTCCATTAGGATAAAGGGGTTGGTACTCATACTATATTCTGTTTACTTGTGACTTCTTTAGTTTTTATTCAAGTATTTCGTAGAAATACAAGGTCCAAGTTTTGAGAAGTTATAGGTATAAGAATAAAGTAGAGAACCATGCGTTGCAAGTATCGGGATTCTTCAAGGTGATCAAAGATATAGATACCTGTGTTTGGTATTCAGTTGATAGTGATGGTTTTGAGAACTTTCTTCTATTTCAGGTTACTCATATCTGGATGCACTCCTAGTTGAGTAATGTTGATCTGCCTCTCTCCATTTAGTTGATATGTACTGGAGACAGCTGCATGATTTGAATCTGGTTCCAATTAAATTAGTGCCTCTGTTTCTATATTGTATATAGAATGGTTCATATCTTAACGATGTTAAGATATATGGAGTTGCCCGGCTTATGCTTAAAACCAGACTCTGGACATACTCAAGGCACGTTTCAATAATGGCAGTTTGTGGGTTATCCCGGGCTATGACGAGGGATAACTTTCTACCATCTGGAAGATCAATAGTGATATTGTTCTTGACTCACCACAGTTTTAGCGAAATGTACTTTTTCAGAAAACAGTAGTGGGAGTATGGTAGAACTGGAAGTGATTCCAGAACCACAAACGATTACTGAAAATTTAATAGAACCTAAACATTCAATCGGGTTTGACATTCCATTAGCCACTCCGCAGATATGGTGGGTAATCTCAGGCGCCCGAGAGGTACTTCGGTATCCTCAAAGACGGTGACAGGGAGGTTCTTGTTTACCCAGACTTACCATTACTGTTGTTCTAGACTATGAGACCCGCAGGAGGATGAGTATAGCATCATTCTAAACTATCTTTAGAAGTACACGTGTATATTACTCTGCCAGAGGGTTGTTATAGTCAGTGGGAGCAGCGAAAGCATAGTGGACAAGTAGCTTGTGTCTATTTATAGACTAAAGCAAGTATAGCGGAGATAGATCATCTATTTTTGATGTGATAGTCATAGGCTTTGACTTCATCAGAATAGGAGATGGATATGTTAAGAAGGTAGTAGGGTGTGATGTCCTGGTATTTGGATGACATGCACTTTATAGGAAGTGAAATTCCTATACTACGATCGGTTATACTGTGGCTGTCACACAGTGGTTTCTCCACATTGGATATGGATAATATATCAGGCATTCTGGTAACTAGATCTATGGTTTTAGATCTAGATTTTGGTAGTTTCCCAATCTGGGTACTTTGACACTATTCTAAAGGTGTTTTAGAATGGACGACTCCTGGCATGGTGGTTTACCTGTATGTGATAGAGTCACCCTCTCTAAAGGTGTCTTATAGACTAAAGGGGAGAGGGATGTGCATGATTGGCATATCACTTGTTTAGGCAATTGAGTCAATTATGAGATGTAAAGTACCACACCAGATGTTGTTTTTGTACTAGCTGCAATAAGTTTATATTGATCCAATCCTGGAGAAACGTTGGGATGCAGTTTATGAATATAAGTGGATGTTCAAGGGATATGGTAACAGCAGCCTCCTTCGGGAGACGGCTATCATTCCAGGCTTCCAAGGTGGCCTGGATGACAGAGCGACTGTCAGTGTTTTAGTTTTACCTTTTATTTGATGGGCGGTAGTTTGGACAGGTGGTCCAAGCGGATACTGAGGAAGACATGGTGTAGGATACTGATTAAATTCAGTGGACAATACAGTCTAAGAAGTTTGCTGGATTTGGAGTTTATTTGTGAACTGGGTTCCATCAGATATCCAGACATATTCTAAGACAGGTATTGCTTATTTCGGGAGATAGCTTTCTCCGCGAAGTTGAGATATAGAGAGATACAGAAAGAAACATTGGAGCAGATCCACTCACTGAGGCTATTTCTCGAACGCAATAGTTTCACAAACGAGCTTTGTGAAACTGATTAGTAGAGGAGTTGGGTGTTCGGTATCACACGGGCTGTGAGTATGCGGCATCGCGATAATTAGCCTTAAGTGCAAGTGGGAGATTGTTGGCTATAGTGCCGTCAAGGCAATTATCATAGTCGCATGAAGGTGATTATGATGATTGAGGGGGAACCTATACCGGTAGAACAGTCTTACTCGAGATGATAGTATGCTATCTGGTTTGTCTTTATCATCATGTACAGCATTATGTGGTATTACAGATCTCTATTACATGTTGATAGAGCCTATAAGATTCTTGCTTGACTACCAGCAGTATGATGGCGATCATATACGTGGGAGCTAAGCGGTCTATAAGCACATAATTAAATGTCCCTAGTTGAGGGAGTTTCGAGACTGGGCATCGATACTCCAGAGTAGACTAGTGTATACTGATCGAGATCCCAACGAAGGGCGGTGGCCGGTCTCATAAGCCATTGGTGTTAGTTTGTTTACCTAAGATGTATACAGGTGCTCATTGGGTTATGAGTACACCGGACGGACTAGCTGGGAATATGCTAGTTGGTATTATACCTATTGTCAGATAACAGTTCCTAGGTGACATGTGTACATGTTAGTCTATCGACCTGAGATCGTCATTTTTCTTGTGTGAGTTCCCACTGTGCTTTGATTACTACCCTACCATGGCTCAAAGGAGTCGTGCAAACACGTTTTAGTTGGGTACAGTCTCAAGCCACATGGAGGCAGTGAGCAGATCGTCGGGGGATTCGTCTCTCCCGGTATTGGGGGTTGATGTCGCGGTTGTGCATGGGTGGCCATCACCAAAAATCCTTGGCCAAGGTAGTCGAGAATTACTGATCTATGATCGGTAGTTTCTCAGGTGGTGATGGGCTTCATACCGACACTAAATGTCATGTTATTAGGGGTCTGACTTTATCCACCCCCTAGACTCGATATGCGATACTCACAGACGAACGGACTGGACTGTACGAATATTGTCACTGTCAGGTTCAGTAGGGGTTTCAGGATAAGTTTGCTCATCGGCCTCCCTTTCGCTCAATACCTGGGTAGCCGTTACGTACAGCCAATGTCGCTGACGTGCTTATGGTTAAACCCACCGCCAGCGTATTGACAAGTCTTTAGAGTCCCACAAAGAGGGCTTCCCTGCTTCGGGCGAAACGATGTAGAGGTCGTATGGTTTTACGGCAGGGTTCGATCATATACGTGTACTTGTGCACGGATGATGCTCGGACGGATAATACTAGTGGGCTTTAGTTTAAGCCAGATCCTAATATTATATTTGTTGGATTATTTTTGTCTCTTTGTATTCGTATTCTTCGGAATACGGATGCGGGTATGTATATACGGTTGAGGGGTATTCTTGTAATTTATTACAAGATTACTTTTAGAAGATTGCACCTCATCATGGTTTAGACCTTTTTGGATTAAAAGGTTATTGAGGTGTAGGATGAGGTGTTTATTGCATTTTTGTGGCATGGCTAATTAGTTACCCATGGTTACTATTCTAGCATGCTTAGGGTTTTTGTTTGTTGTAAGATTATGTTGACTTAAGATATTTTTTATTGACTAAGATATTTTGGAGACATGGACATTTATGTGATGGCTCCATTATTTCTTATCACACTCACACCACAAACAAAAACACAAGCCATTATTCATTTCTTTTTCTCTTTCATGAGTTGCTCTCAACACCTCATTCTCATGGCATATTCTTCTTCCTATAGCTCCACCCAAACCCTCTCATGAGTTGAGAATCCTTGAATGTCTTGAGACAAATTAATCCTTTATCACTCTCTACTTCATTTACGGTATCTAGAGTAGCGATCTAGGTGCCCTAGTTGCCTCGGATATGAGGTTGGAGCTTGTTGCATAGACTCTCGGGTGGATCATCTTCGATGGAGGGAGACCGGAGATCAAGCTTGATCAAGGAAGCTCCTGGGAGATTGGGATGATGGTTGAAGACCGAAGGACACGGATCTATTCGGTATAACCATTCTAACTCCTTTGCATGTTTTGTTATCTAGGGCTTATGGGTAGATCCGGGAATCGGGTTGCGGTAGCGCCAAGTTTTATAAATTTTTGTTCTGCATTTGGTCACGGATTGATGGCCGGGATGCTTCCGTAACCCAACATGGTATCAGAGCCATTCCATAAGCCTTAGTTAACTCATTGCGATATTAGAAATCCGCCATTTTTGTCGTGCAAAAACTGCCGACAAAAACAGTTCCGAAAACTGAAAGTTTGAGATGTTTGTTCACCCCGCGGGCTCACAGTTTGAACTGAGACGCGGGGTGGTGTATGGGCACCCCGAGGAACACCCCGGGGGGACCTAATGGCTAGGCTCACTCCCCAAGACCACCACAAGGTGGTCTTGGCAGTGGGGACCCGTAACTGCCCCACCTTGGGCAGTTTCGGGTCTGCTTCACCTCCTGGCCACCTCGTGGTGGTCTCAGGGGTGGGGTACCCCTTCTAGGCCCCCCGACTTGAAGTTAATTTCTTTCTCTAACTCCCTGCGAAGGTTCGGGCACGTTTCGTTTTGATTCGGACTTCCGAATTGGCTTTAAACAGTCGGTTTTTGGAACTTTAGCTCACTGTTTTTTTCATGGTTTTGGAAATTGGTTAAGTTTGCTAATTGAGTGCGGAATTCTAATGTCGTAGTTTTCAGTATATACATTACTATCTGCGAACGTGAATGTCATTAGAGCGGTACAACCCGTCTATTTTCTATATGACTTTTAGACGGGTTTGCGAACGTGACATTCACGTTGGTGTTCTGTGTTGTGTTGTGGTTGTGGTTGGATCGTCGTGGTGGATAGCTTGGGTGCAATGGTACTACAGTTTGTATTTATTTGTACATTTGATATTGCGGGACGAGCGTCCGACATGTGGACTGCCGTCACCGTCCGTTTGTATATTATTTGTTTGGGGCACGACCGGGTTGAGGTCGATGCCACCGTTTTACATATTCTTTTCTTTTCTGTACTAGGATTACCCCGCGGTGGAGTGCATGGTTAGCCGGGTTCTAGAGGGCAACGGGCCCGCATCTTATGGCGTTGAGACAGAGGGGGCCTCACTCTAGAATTGGCGGGCTATTCGCCGCACGCGTAGGGGGTATAGGTTGACCCACGGAGGAGTGCTCAAGTTACCGGATTTTGTGAAGTGCTGGGTGACCCATTCACGTTGTTGATTAGGGTTGCCTCGCTTCTGGGATTGGCGGGTAACTTGTCGCGCTCGTAGGGGTCTAGGTTTTCATTGCACAGGCTATCCACACAACCAGAGGAACGTCAGGTTTCACTTGCGACTCAAAGGAAACCCAGGGCTCCCAGATTATCAGTATTGTTCTGTGATGCTTATCACTTATCTGTGATGTTGCTTATATCATGCCTGGAGCGATTATTATATATTGTTATATATATACTAGTAGATGTTGTATATGTTTTGCACCCGCGCTATTCCAGCCCCCGCTCTGTCGTTAGTTAAGTAACCTAACGAGTGATGACAGGCCCAGTGGCGAATGCAGATGGCATATACGTACATCAGTCAAACCCAGGTAAGAACCACTGGACAGTAATGAAGAACATTCTTAAGTACCTGAGAAGGACTAAAAAACCGTTCTTAGTATTTGTTAATGGGGACCTCCAGGTGGAGTCCTTTACCGATTCGAGCTTCTAGAGTGACAAGGATGACAAAAAATCTGTCTCGGGTTTTGTGTTTACCCTCAACGGAGGGGCGGTCTGTTGGAAGAGTTCCAAACGGCACACCGTCGCAGACTCGACGATGGAGGCTGAATACATTGCTGCCAACGATGCCGCAAAAGAAGCCGTCTGAATTAAGAAATTCATTACTGAATTTCAGGTGGTTCCATCCATTGTTAATCCAATACATTTCTATTGCGATAATAATGGAGCTATGGTTTTAGCGAAGGAACCACGGTCCCATCAGAAATCCAAACACATCTTGAGGCGGTATCACATGATCAGGGAGATCGTTGATCGTCAGGAGATCGAGGTGCGGAGAGTGGACACAAAAGACAACACGGCATATCCATTCACCAAGGCCCTTCCTCAAGCACAGTTCGAGAGACTATTTGAGATGTTGGGTATGCGATATGCCAACAACTGGCTCTAGTGCAGACGTTGGGTACTTGGTACGCCAATATATGGCCTTAGTGCAAGTGGGAGATTGTTGGATATGTATGCCTTAGAAGCCATTATTGTATATGTATACATATGGATGCTTGGACATATGTATTTACAGGACAATCTTGCTCGATATGATAATATGACATCCGGTTTGTCTTTATCTTAACATGTGCATATATTTTATTTGATATTACATATCATTTATACATGTTGATAAAGCCCGTAGGATCATTGCTTGACTACCTGCGTGTAAGCCCGCGGGGGCGCCCCGGCCGTCGATCCGAAGCCGGAAACGCGGAAACAAAAACTTTGCAAAACTTGCAACCGGCACCACCGCGCACTTTTCACCCGGATCGGGCCATTAACCTAGCTAACTAGCAAACAAGAAAAGAGTAGAGAAGCTATACCAAGCGATCCGTGTCCTTCGGTCTTCGTCTCCACTCCGATCTCTCGCGGAAAGTTCGTCACCTCCTCGCTCGTCGGAAAAGCACCACGTAGCCGGAATCTTTTACGGGCTCCCGCCTCTTGACCGAGGCAACTCGGGCGCGAAGTTGGCTAGCCGACGCGTCCAAGACTTGCTATAGAATAGTGTGGTGGGTTGTCTCTTGGGGTTGTCAAGAAGTTGCCATGGATGGAGGGATCAAGAAGGAACTTTGGAGAGTAGTGAGGGTTTTGAAGCAAACCAAAAATGAGATGATGATTTTTCCACCCTCACTAAAATGATCCTCTCTCTCTCAAATGAAGTGGCCGGCCCCCTCTTCATGGTGGAGATTTGAGAGAGAAAAAGGGCATCAATAATCTAAAAGGAGAAAAAGAAAGGATAATGCTAAAATTAAAGTCACACCATTTCAATTCAACATCCATCAAAATAATAGCAAGTGATAAAGACTAGAAAGGAATCTCATCATGATGCAAGTCTCATCAAAAAGCCACAAATGCAAGAAAGCCCCTCACTAGTAAGTTAATTGCAAACTTGCAATTAACACCCTCCATCAGAAAGTCCGGCCGTGAAGGAATGAAAGAAAACTGGCCGGAACGGAATGCAAACTGGCAACTTCAGAAAACTGATCCCGTAATAAATTACAGGAAAACCCCGCTACTGCAAATACATGCCCGCATTTGTATTCCCACTGAACACAAATGCAAAGAGACAAAACTACACTATCTAAAACTAGAATCCGGCTTAAGCCAAAGTCGGCTAGTAAAATCTGTCCGATCAAGATCCGTGCAATACCGCACGTATCTGATCGAACCCTGCCATATCTCCATACGGCCTCTACAGCGTTTCGCCCGAAACCTGAGTAACTGTGTGTGGTGGACTCTAAAGACTCGTCAATACTATGGCTGTGGATTTAACCAATAGCATGTCAGAGGTAAAAGCCAATACATGACGGGCTACTAGGTATTGACCAAAAGGGACGTCGATGAGCGAACTCATCCTGACACCCTACTGAGCCTGTCAGTGACAATATCCGTACAGTCCGGTCCGTTCGTCTATGAGCATCGCATGGCGGGCCTAGGGGGTTGGTAAAAGTCAGACCCCCAAAAGCGGTACAAGTCGTGTCGGAGTGCAGCCCAGAACATCCTGAGATACTACTGGAATACCTACCAGCAAATCTCCTGCCTTGGCCAAGGACTTTTCATGTTCTGGCTCTCCTCGACACAGCGCGACCTCACCCCCAATACCGGGAGAGACGAACCCCTGCAGATCCGCTCACTGCCTCCATGTGGCTCGGGACTGTACCCAACTAAAACCTGTTTGCACGACTCCTTTGAGCCTTGGTAGGGTAGTAATCAAAGCACAGTGGGAACTCACACGAGACAAATGACGATCCCAGGTCGATGAACTAACCTGTACACATGTCACCAGGGAACTGCTATCTGACGTCTGGTATAAACCCAACTAGCAGGTTCCCGGCAAGTCCTGTCCGGTGTACTCATAACCCAATGAGCACCTGTATACATCTTAGGTGAACCAACTGACACCAGTGGCTTGTGAGACCGGCCACCGCCCCTCGTCGGGGTCTCGACTGTATACACTAGTCTACTCTGGAGTATCGATGCCCTGTCTCGAAACTCCCACGACTAGGGACCATTTAAGGATGTGCTTATAGACTACCAGCTCCCACGTATATGATCGCCCTCATACTGCCGGTAGTCAAGCAAGAATCCTAGGGGCTCTATCAACGTGCAATAGTGACCTGTAAGGTCACCTAAAGCAGTACACGATGATAAAGGTAAACCAGATAGCATACTATCATCTTGAGTAAGACTGTCCTACTCGGACAGGTCCTCCCCTCAATCATTGCAATCACGTGCCTGTGATCCAATAATTGACTCTGAGGGCACTATCTCCAACAATCTCCCACTTGCACTCAAGGCTAATTATTGCGATGTCGTATACTCACAGCCCGTGTGATACCGAACACCCAACTCCTCTACTAGTCCGTCTCACAAAGCTCGTTTGCGAAACTATTGCGTTCGAGGAATAGCCTTAGTGAGTGGATCCGCTCTGATGTTTCTTTCTATGTCTCTCTATATCTCAAGTTCGCGGAGAAAGCCATCTCCCGAAATGAGCAATACCTGTCTTAGAATGTCTGGATGTCTGATGGGACCTAGCTCATAAATGAACTCCAAATCCAAACTTCTTAGACTGTATCGTCAACTGAAATTAATCAGTATCCTGCGCCATGCCTTCCCTCAGTATCTACCTGGACCATCTGTCCAAAATACTGCCCCTCGTCAGAAGGAAAACTATAACTCTGACAGCCACTCTGCCATCCAGGTCACCTTGGAAGCCTGGAATGATAACCGTCTCCTAAAGGAGAATGCTGTTATCATATCTCTAGAACATTCACTTATGTTCTAAAACTGCTTCCGACTGTTTCTCCAGGATTGGATCAATATCAACTTATTGCATCTACTGCAAGAACAACATCTGGTGTGGTACTTGACATCTCATGATTGACTCAATTTCCTAAGCAAGTGATCTGTCAATCATGCGTATCCCTCTCCCCTTTAGTCTGTAAGACACCTTTAGAGAGGGTGACTCCATCACCTGCAGGTATACTACCGTGCCAGGAGTCGTCCATTCTAAATACTCATAGAATGCTGTCAAGGTACCCAGATTAGGAAACCACCCAAATCTAGATCTAAAACCATAGATCTAGTTACCAGAATGTCTGATGTAAGATCCAAGTCCTATGAGGAGAAACTACTCTGTGACGACCAAAGTATAACCGATCGTAGTATAGGAATATCACTTCCTACTCTGTGTATGTCATCAAATACCAAGACATCACACCCTACTACCTTCTCAACAGATCCATCCTCTATTCTGATGAAGTCAAACCTATGACTGTCATATCAGAAATAGATGATCTATCTCCGCTATATCTGCTTTAGTCTATAAATAGACATAAGCCTGATGTCCACCAATGCTTCCGCTGCTCCCACTGACTACGACAACCCTCTGGAAGAGTCATATACGCGTACGCTTCTAAAACCAGTTTAGAACGACCCTATACTCATCCTCCTGCCGGGTCTCATAGTCTGGAACAACAGCAATGGCAAGTCTGGGTAAACAAGAACCTCTCTGCCACCGTCCTTGAGTATACCGAAGTACCTCTCGGGTGCTTGAGGTTACCCACCTTATCTGCGGAGTGGCCAATGGAATGTCAAACCAGATTGAATCTTTAGGTTCTTATCAAATCTTCAGTAATCGTTTGCGGTTCTGGAATCACTTTCAGTTCTACCATACTCCCACAACTGTTTTCTGAAAAAATCCATTTTATTAAAACTGTGGCAAGTCAAGAACAATATCACAATTGATCTTCCAGATGGTAGAATATCAACCCTCTGCATAGCTCGGGTCAACCCACAAACAGCCATTACAGAAACGTGCCTTGAGTTATCCAGAGTCTGGTTTTAAGCATAAGCTGGACAACTCCCCGAATCTTAACAATGTCAAGATATGAACTGTTCTATATCCAATGGTTTTAAGCATAAGCTGGACAACTCCCCGAATCTTAACAATGTCAAGATATGAACTGTTCTATATCCAATATAGAAACAGAGGCACTGATTTAATTGAACCAGATTCAAATCATGCAGCTGTGTCCAGTGCATCTCAACTAAATGGAAGGAGGCCGATCAGCGTTACTCAACTTAGGAATATTTCCAATTATGAGTAACCTGAAAGAGAAGCAAGTTCTCTTAATCATTACTATCAACTGAACACCATACACAAGTATCTACATCTTCGATCACTTTGAAGAATCCCGATACTTGCAACACCTGGTTCTCTACTTTATTCAAATACCTATAACTTCTCAAAATTCGGACCCTGTGTTTCCATGAAACACCTGTCTAAAATCTAGAGGAGTCATAAGTAAACCGAATATAGTACGAGAACCAACCCCTCTGTCCTAATGGACACTGGACAATATACAATACTCTGTATAAGTCCCCTGAGTCTAGTGACTCATTCACTGTGTGTCGTAGGTTGAAAACTATACTATGGTTATGAAGAATTACACCGCTGTTCAATGCTCCTTACCTAACCATCCACTGATATAGGTAAATGTCATAGACATAATTTCAAAAAGTATATCTCACTCTATAAAAATAGACGTACAGATATATCAATTTGAAATTGGTGCATAACAACAGATATTCAAAACCAAATATTTGCCGACCGGCAAACAACCCAGGTGACTTCCTCAAATATCACAAATTACAACGAATCGCGATATAATGAGGATGATCACCTAATTCCCAATAACTTACTCCCACTCATCATCTGTAAAACCATACAGATGTGAGAATCATACCTGGTAAATACATACCCTGGAACAAGTGTCTAATTGGGAAATCAGTTTTCTATTAACAGTACACAGTGAAACTGAAACATTGAAATATTTCGATAGGGTATCCTGGTATTCCTTAGTAATGCCTCTTCCATTATCCAGATTCACGACTGTAACCTTATAATTCTTTGACACCTTTCCAAATCCCTTTATATGTCTTTAGTCATTACCTTCTGCACACCCCTTTAGGCCAAATGGTTTTCTTCCTTCCCTACCGTTCGGCACCAGCCTATGGTTTGGAAGAAGACTATCCAATAAGCATAAAGGGTGTACTGTCCTAATCCTAGGAGCACTCGCAACGCGAGAGAAGGTGAAGATAAAAGACACCTGAATGTACTTTATTCCTATTTCTCCTGAACCAGGATCCATCCCCGAACTGGAACAAGTTCCTTTCGAGTTCGTATATAACCATACGATGGATTATCCAATCAACTGGGATCTTCGTAGTGATACGGAGTGTCCTAGAGAAATACAAAGGTGATTTAGGATTGGCGAAGAAATACTTGGTTTGGTCGTAAATAGCAGTCGCAATTTACTTTGCCCTCTTACTAATCCCTTGCTTTGTCTGAACTTAATACCTTCTGTACACCGTTTTAAGCTAATTGGTTTTCTTCATTCCCTACCGGTCGGCTCTTGCCTATGGTTTGGAAGAAGAATATCCAATTTGCGTAATAGGTGTACTACTCCTAAACCAAGGAGTACTCGTAACCTGAGAGAGAAGGTAAAAGGAAAAGACAACTGAATAGTCCTATTCGTTTTCTCCAGAACCAGAAACCATCCTCGAATTCCTTCGAGTTCGTATATAACCATACGATGGTTTTGTCCAATGGAAGTGGACGTTCGTAGTAATACGGGGTGTCCTGGAGAAAAGGGTAAAAGTAGGAGTGGCAATGAGGTTTGCAACTCTGACAATCCAAAAGCCAGTGTTAAGAAAGTTCGGTCAACTTGGTCACTGAGTAATAGCCTAGGGTCGGGTCAATGGTCGCTACCAAAGAGAGAGAGAAAAGAAACACTCAGCGTGCACTCTAACCTAGATCAGAATGGTTATCACTTTATCTAATCTGGAAACCTCCCACTGTCACTCAAATTCTTCTCCAAACCTTAAAGAAGAATTAGCCGGGATCACCCGAGGAGTAAACCAACTCATCAGTGGGAATCGGGATCCAACCATCATCGCATGATAACGTGACGGAATCCGCTCACGCTATCACACTCCAGAAGGTATGCGCATATCTGGCAAGTTTCAGTTCTTTTGAAACTCCCGATGTGGATTTCTACCCCATGCTCTTATGACCTTGACTTTGGCCAACATATCATAAGTCACATGTCAAGTTCTACCCGTCATTTTCCTGGTTAATTTGAACCCACCCGTACCTACCCTTGACTTTGGCCAAAATGGCAGTACGACTGTCCCAAACCAACGCATCTATCTATGCTGCATATGAATACCCAACAGCTACCAAACACTGTGCCTTGACTTTGGCCAACATACACAGCTTGAATACTATTAACTATCCATATGAAACGACGGAGGGCTACGAATGGTTTCTGGCAAAAACCTTTAACGTAATGAACTTGATATCGTTGAAGGAACTGATAGCTTTTTAAAAATATAGTGACGAAAACCTTTGCTAAAGAGGTCACTCCCGGTGAAGGGATCTTGGCCCTTTCCCCGTAGAATGAGGTGCAGGATATTCCAACTGAATACCACGATGCAAAGCAAAAGTAAACGGCTATAGTGAAGTTATTGCCCTGACGCAAACTTCTGTCCAAGGGGTCACTCCCGGTGAAGGGATCTCGGCCCTTGCCTCGTCGACTGAGGAGCAGGATATTCCAACTGAATACCACGATGCAAAACAAAAGAGAAGGCCCTTGCAACAACAGCTTTTTGAAAAGAGTTCCAACAACATCAGAATAGGTTTGTTTATCTAGCATTGATCCGAATCAACGCAGTCCCATCAATTGATCACACCACAAAGAACGAAAATATACTGACGTACGTATATACCATCCGCATTCGCCACTGGGTCCCGTCATCACCCGTTAGGTTAGCTAACTAACGACAGAGCGGGGACTGGACTAGCGCGGATGAAAAACATATACAACATCTACTAGTATATATAATATATAATTTTCGCTCAAGGCGTGATAAAAAAAACAGCAACACAGATCATTACAGATATTTGGGATCCCCGGGTTTCATAGAGCCGCTGCTGAAACCCGACGTTCCCCTGGTCGTATGGATAGCCTGTGCAATGAAAATCCTAGACCCCTACGGGTGCGGCAAGTTACCCGCCAAAACCTGAAGCGAGGCAGCCCCCTTCAGCAACGTGAATGGACCACCCAGCACTTCACGGAATCCGGTAACTTGGGCACCCCTCCTGGGTCAACCTGTACCCCCTACGAGTGCGGCGAATAACCCGCCAATCCTAGAGTGAAGCCCCCTAGAACCCGGCTATCCGTGCACCCCTCCGCGGGGTAATCCTAGTACAGAAAGTAAAATATACATACAACGGGTACATCGACCGCAACCTGGTCGTGCCCTAAAATAAATAATACAAACAGGCAGTGACGGCAGTCCACATGTCGGACGCTCGCCCCGCAATATCAAATGTACATATAAAACAGAACTGTACTAACATTGCATCCAGGCTATCCCCCACGACCGATCCGCAACAACACAGCACAATCACAGAACATCAACATGAATGTCACGTTCGCAAATCCGTCTAACCGGGCTATAGCAGTTAGATAGGATTTACCGATCGAGTGACATTCACGGTCGCAGATATAATGTAAATACTGTGAACTAGCATGTTTAAAATATCCGATCGAACAAAATTTATCAAGTGGGCCCCAAGCAGTACTGTAGCACTTACAGAAAATCTGGGCCCAAAGAAAATATCCCAAAATCCCTATTTCCAAATCAGAAGCCTTCTGGAAAAATTTGCCACGATGAACAGTTAAAAGCGCGGCGGAACCGCGGCCCAAGCATGGATTTGGCCGCGGTTCCGCGGCGGTATGGAGTGATCTCGCGACCAAATTTTTACCAGAATTCTTAGAATTTCTTGCATGTCTTTCTGCAATGACCTGAAAAATTTTTGGAGCTTGAAAAATTTCGACAGAAAACACATGCATAGGAAAATACGGTTTTTGGGGATTTTTGATCGATCGAGTTCTAAACACACTAGAGCAAGCTAGGCATGGTTAATGGCGTGGCTCTGATACCAATGTAAGCCCGCGGGGGCGCCCCGGCCGTCGATCCGACGCCGGAAACGCGGAAACAAAAAATTTGCAAAACTTGCAACCGGCACCACCGCGCACTTTTCACCCGGATCGGGCCATTAACCAAGCTAACTAGCAAACAAGAAAAGAGTAGAGAAGCTATACCAAGTGATCCGTGTCCTTCGGTCTTCGTCTCCACTCCGATCTCTCGCGGAAAGTTCGTCACCTCCTCGCTCGTCGGAAAAGCACCACGTAGACGGAATCTTTTACGGGCTCCCGCCTCTTGACCGAGGCAACTCGGGCGCGAAGTTGGCTAGCCGACGCGTCCAAGACTTGCTATAGAATAGTGTAGTGGGTTGTCTCTTGGGGTTGTCAAGAAGTTGCCATGGATGGAGGGATCAAGAAGGAACTTTGGAGAGTAGTGAGGGTTTTGAAGCAAACCAAAAATGAGATGATGATTTTTCCACCCTCACTAAAATGATCCTCTCTCTCTCAAATGAAGTGGCCGGCCCCCTCTTCATGGTGGAGATTTGAGAGAGAAAAAGGGCATCAATAATCTAAAAGGAGAAAAAGAAAGGATAATGCTAAAATTAAAGTCACGCCATTTCAATTCAACATCCATCAAAATAATAGCAAGTGATAAAGACTAGAATGGAATCTCATCATGATGCAAGTGTCATCAAAAAGCCACAAATGCAAGAAAGCCCCTCACTAGTAAGTTAATTGCAAACTTGCAATTAACACCCTCCATCAGAAAGTCCGGCCGTGAAGGAATGAAAGAAAACCGGCCGGAACGGAATGCAAACTGGCAACTTCAGAAAACTGATCCCGTAATAAATTACAGGAAAACCCCGCTACTGCAAATACATGCCCGCATTTGTATTCCCACTGAACACAAATGCAAAGAGACAAAACTACACTATCTAAAACTAGAATCCGGCTTAAGCCAAAGCCGGCTAGTAAAATCTGTCCGATCACGATCCGTGCAATACCGCACGTATCTGATCGAACCCTGCCATATCTCCATACGGCCTCTACAGCGTTTCGCCCGAAACCTGAGTAACTGTGTGTGGTGGACTCTAAACACTCGTCAATACTATGGCTGTGGATTTAACCACTAGCACGTCAGAGGTATAAGCCAATACATGACGGGCTACCAGGTATTGACCAAAAGGGACGTCGATGAGCGAACTCATCCTGACACCCTACTGAGCCTGTCAGTGACAATATCCGTACAGTCCGGTCCGTTCATCTATGAGCATCGCATGGCGGGCCTAGGGGGTTGGTAAAAGTCAGACCCCCAAAAGCGGTACAAGTCGTGTCGGAGTGCAGCCCAGAACACCCTGAGATACTACTGGAATACCTACCAGCAAATCTCCTGCCTTGGCCAAGGACTTTTCATGTTCTGGCTCTCCTCGACACAGCGCGACCTCACCCCCAATACCGGGAGAGACGAACCCCTGCAGATCCGCTCACTGCCTCCATGTGGCTCGGGACTGTACCCAACTAAAACCTGTTTGCATGACTCCTTTGAGCCGTGGTAGGGTAGTAATCAAAGCACAGTGGGAACTCACACGAGACAAATAACGATCCCAGGTCGATGAACTAACCTGTACACATGTCACCAGGGAACTGCTATCTGACGTCTGGTATAAACCCAACTAGCAGGTTCCCGGCGAGTCCTGTCCGGTGTACTCATAACCCAATGAGCACCTGTATACATCTTAGGTGAACCAAATGACACCAGTGGCTTGTGAGACCGGCCACCGCCCCTCGTCGGGGTCTCGACTGTATACACTAGTCTACTCTGGAGTATCGATGCCCTGTCTCGAAACTCCCACGACTAGGGACCATTTAAGGATGTGCTTATAGACTACCAGCTCCCACGTATATGATCGCCCTCATACTGCCGGTAGTCAAGCAAGAATCCTAGGGGCTCTATCAACGTGCAATAGTGACCTGTAAGGTCACCTAAAGCAGTACACGATGATAAAGGTAAACCAGATAGCATACTATCATCTTGAGTAAGACTGTCCTACTGGGACAGCTCCTCCCCTCAATCATTGCAATCACGTGCCTGTGATCCAATAATTGACTCTGAGGGCACTATCTCCAACAATCTCCCACTTGCACTCAAGGCTAATTATTGCGATGTCGCATACTCACAGCCCGTGTGATACCGAACACCCAACTCCTCTACTAGTCCGTCTCACAAAGCTCGTTTGCGAAACTATTGCGTTCGAGGAATAGCCTCAGTGAGTGGATCCGCTCTGATGTTTCTTTCTATGTCTCTCTATATCTCAAGTTCGCGGAGAAAGCCATCTCCCGAAATGAGCAATACCTGTCTTAGAATGTCTGGATGTCTGATGGGACCTAGCTCATAAATGAACTCCAAATCCAAACTTCTTAGACTGTATCGTCAACTGAAATTAATCAGTATCATGCGCCATGCCTTCCCTCAGTATCTACCTGGACCATCTGTCCAAAATACTGCCCCTCGTCAGAAGGAAAACTATAACTCTGACAGCCACTCTACCATCCAGGTCACCTTGGAAGCCTGGAATGATAACCGTCTCCTAAAGGAGAATGCTGTTATCATATCTTTAGAACATTCACTTATGTTCTAAAACTGCTTCCGACTGTTTCTCCAGGTTTGGATCAATATCAACTTATTGCATCTACTGCAAGAACAACATCTGGTGTGGTACTTGACATCTCATGATTGACTCAATTGCCTAAGCAAGTGATCTGTCAATCATGCGTATCCCTCTCCCTTTTAGTCTGTAAGACACCTTTAGAGAGGGTGACTCCATCACCTGCAGGTATACTACCGTGCCAGGAGTCGTCCATTCTAAATACTCATAGAATGCTGTCAAGGTACCCAGATTAGGAAACCACCCAAATCTAGATCTAAAACCATAGATCTAGTTACCAGAATGTCTGATGTAAGATCCAAGTCCTATGAGGAGAAACTACTCTGTGACGACCAAACTATAACCGATCGTAGTATAGGAATATCACTTCCTACTCTGTGTATGTCATCAAATACCAGGACATCACACCCTACTACCTTCTCAACAGATCCATCCCCTATTCTGATGAAGTCAAACCTATGACTGTCATATCAGAAATAGATGATCTATCTTCGCTATATCTGCTTTAGTCTATAAATAGACATAAGCCTGATGTCCACCAATGCTTCCGCTGCTCCCACTGACTACGACAACCCTCTGGCAGAGTCATATACACGTACGCTTCTAAAACCAGTTTAGAACGACGCTATACTCATCCTCCTGCCGGGTCTCATAGTCTGGAACAACAGCAATGGCAAGTCTGGGTAAACAAGAACCTCTCTGCCACCGTCCTTGAGTATACTGAAGTACCTCTCGGGTGCTTGAGGTTACCCACCTTATCTGCGGAGTGGCCAATGGAATGTCAAACCAGATTGAATCTTTAGGTTCTTATCAAATCTTCAGTAATCGTTTGCGGTTCTGGAATCACTTCCAGTTCTACCATACTCCCACAACTGTTTTCTGAAAAAATCCATTTTTTTAAACTGTGGCGAGTCAAGAACAATATCACTATTGATCTTCCAGATGGTAGAATATCAACCCTCTGCATAGCCCGGGTCAACCCACAAACAGCCATTACAGAAACGTGCCTTGAGCTATCCAGAGTCTGGTTTTAAGCATAAGCTGGACAACTCCCCATATCTTAACAATGTCAAGATATGAACTGTTCTATATCCAATATAGAAACAGAGGCACTGATTTAATTGAACCAGATTCAAATCATACAGCTGTCTCCAGTGCATGTCAACTAAATGGAAGGGGGCCGATCAGCGTTACTCAACTTAGGAATATTTCCAATTATGAGTAATCTGAAAGAGAAGCAAGTTCTCTTAATCATTACTATTAACTGAACACCATACACAAGTATCTACATCTTCGATCACTTTGAAGAATCCCGATACTTGCAACACCTGGTTCTCTACTTTATTCAAATACCTATAACTTCTCAAAATTCGGACCCTGTGTTTCCACGAAACACCTGTCTAAAAACTAGAGGAGTCATAAGTAAACCGAATATAGTACGAGAACCAACCCCTCTGTCCTAATGGACACTGGACAATATACAATACTCTGTATAAGTCCCCTGAGTCTAGTGACTCATTCACTGTGTGTCGTAGGTTGAAAACTGTACAATGGTTATGAAGAATTACACCGCTGTTCAATGCTCCTTACCTAACCATCCACTGATATAGGTAAATGTCATAGACATAATTTCAAAAAGTATATCTCACTCTATAAAAATAGACGTACAGATATATCAATTTTAAATTGGTGCATAACAACAGATATTCAAAACCAAATATTTGCCGACCGGCAAACAACCCAGGTGACTTCCTCAAATATCACCAATTACAACGAATCACGATATAATGAGGATGATCACCTAATTCCCAATAACTTACTCCCACTCATCATCTGTAAAACCATACAGATGTGAGAATCATACCTGGTAAATACATACCCTGGAACAAGTGTCTAATTGGGAAATCAGTTTTCTATTAACAGTACACAGTGAAACTGAAACATTGAAATGTTTCGATAGGGTATCCTGGTATTCCTTAGTAATGCCTCTTCCATTATCCAGATTCACAACTGTAACCTTATAATTCTTTGACACCTTTCCAAATCCCTTTATATGTCTTTAGTCATTACCTTCTGCACACCCCTTTAGGCCAAATGGTTTTCTTCCTTCCCTACCGTTCGGCACCAGCCTATGGTTTGGAAGAAGACTATCCAATAAGCATAAAGGGTGTACTGTCCTAATCCTAGGAGCACTCGCAACGCGAGAGAAGGTGAAGATAAAAGACACCTGAATGTACTTTATTCCTATTTCTCCTGAACCAGGATCCATCCCCGAATTGGAACAAGTTCCTTTCGAGTTCGTATATAACCATACGATGGATTATCCAATCAACTGGGATCTTCGTAGTGATACGGAGTGTCCTAGAGAAATACAAAGGTGATTTAGGATTGGCGAAGAAATACTTGGTTTGGTCGTAAATAGCAGTCGCAATTTACTTTGCCCTCTTACTAATCCCTTGCTTTGTCTGAACTTAATACCTTCTGTACACCGTTTTAAGCTAATTGGTTTTCTTCATTCCCTACCGGTCGGCTCCTGCCTATGGTTTGGAAGAAGAATATCCAATTTGCGTAATAGGTGTACTACTCCTAAACCAAGGAGTACTCGTAACCTGAGAGAGAAGGTAAAAGGAAAAGACAACTGAATAGTCCTATTCGTTTTCTCCAGAACCAGAAACCATCCTTGAATTCCTTCGAGTTCGTATATAACCATACGATGGTTTTGTCCAATGGAAGTGGACGTTCGTAGTAATACGGGGTGTCCTGGAGAAAAGGGTAAAAGTAGGAGTGGCAATGAGGTTTGCAACTCTGACAATCCAAAAGCCAGTGTTAAGAAAGTTCGGTCAACTTGGTCACTGAGTAATAGCCTAGGGTCGGGTCAATGGTCGCTGCCAAAGAGAGAGAGAAAAGAAACACTCAGCGTGCACTCTAACCTAAATCAGAATGGTTATCACTTTATCTAATCTGGAAACCTCCCACTGTCACTCAAATTCTTCTCCAAACCTTAAAGAAGAATTAGCCGGGATCACCCGAGGAGTAAACCAACTCATCAGTGGGAATCGGGATCCAACCATCATCGCATGATAACGTGACGGAATCCGCTCACGCTATCACACTCCAGAAGGTATGCGCATATCTGGCAAGTTTCAGTTCTTTTGAAACTCCCGATGTGGATTTCTACCCCATGCTCTTATGACCTTGACTTTGGCCAACATATCATAAGTCACATGTCAAGTTCTACCCGTCATTTTCCTGGTTAATTTGAACCCACCCGTACCTACCCTTGACTTTGGCCAAAATGGCAGTACGACTGTCCCAAACCAACGCATCTATCTATGCTGCATATGAATACCCAACAGCTACCAAACACTGTGCCTTGACTTTGGCCAACATACACAGCTTGAATACTATTAACTATCCATATGAAACGACGGAGGGCTACAAATGGTTTCTGGCGAAAACCCTTAACGTAATGAACTTGATATCGTTGAAGGAACTGATAGCTTTTTAAAAATATAGTGACGAAAACCTTTGCTAAAGAGGTCACTCCCGGTGAAGGGATCTCGGCTCTTTCCCCGTAGAATGAGGTGCAGGATATTCCAACTGAATACCACGATGCAAAGCAAAAGTAAACGGCTATAGTGAAGTTATTGCCCTGACGCAAACTTCTGTCCAAGGGGTCACTCCCGTTGAAGGGATCTCGGCCCTTGCCTCATCGACTGAGGAGCAGGATATTCCAACTGAATACCACGATGCAAAACAAAAGAGAAGGCCCTTGCAACAACAGCGTTTTGAAAAGTGTTCCAACAACATCAGAATAGGTTTGTTTATCTAGCATTGATCCGAATCAACGCAGTCCCATCAATTGATCACACCACAAAGAACGAAAATATACTGACGTACGTATATACCATCCGCATTCGCTACTGGGTCCCGTCATCACCCGTTAGGTTAGCTAACTAACGACAGAGCGGGGACTGGACTAGCGCGGATGAAAAACATATACAACATCTACTAGTATATATAATATATAATTTTCGCTCAAGACGTGATAAAAAAAAATAGCAACACAGATCATTACAGATATCTGGGATCCCCGGGTTTCACAGAGCCGCTGCTGAAACCCGACGTTCCCCTGGTCGTGTGGATAGCCTGTGCAATGAAAATCCTAGACCCCTACGGGCGCGGCAAATTACCCGCCAAAACCTGAAGCGAGGCAGCCCCCTTCAGCAACGTGAATGGACCACCCAGCACTTCACGGAATCCGGTAACTTGGGCATCCCTCCTGGGTCAAGCTGTACCCCCTACGAGTGCGGCGAATAGCCCGCCAATCCTAGAGTGAAGCCTCCTAGAACCCGGCTATCAGTGCACCCCTCCGCGGGGTAATCCTAGTACAGAAAGTAAAATATACATACAACGGGTACATCGACCGCAACCTGGTCGTGCCCCAAAATAAATAATACAAACAGGCAGTGACGGCAGTCCACATGTCGGACGCTCGCCCCGCAATATCAAATGTACATATAAAACAGAACTGTACTAACATTGCATCCAGGCTATCCCCCACGACCGATCCGCAACAACACAGCACAATCACAGAACATCAACGTGAATGTCACGTTCGCAAATCCGTCTAACCGGGCTATAGCAGTTAGATAGGATTTACCGATCGAGTGACATTCACGGTCGCAGATATAATGTAAATACTGTGAACTAGCATGTTTAAAATATCCGATCGAACAAAATTTATCAAGTGGGCCCCAAGCAGTACTGTAGCACTTACAGTAAATCTGGGCCTAAAGAAAATATCCCAAAATCCCTATTTCCTAATCAGAAGCCTTCTGGAAAAATTTGCCACGATGAACAGTTAAAAGCGCGGCGGAACCGCGGCCCAAGCATGGGGTTGGCCGCGGTTCCGCGGCGGTATGGAGTGATCTCGCGACCAAATTTTTACCAGAATTCTTAGAATTTCTTGCATGTCTTTCTGCAATGACCTGAAAAATTTTTGGAGCTTGAAAAATTTCGACAGAAAACACATGCATAGGAAAATACGGTTTTTGGGGATTTTTGATCGATCGAGTTCTAAACACACTAGAGCAAGCTAGGCATGGTTAATGGCGTGGCTCTGATACCAATGTAAGCCCGCGGGGGCGCCCCGGCCGTCGATCCGACGCCGGAAACGCGGAAACAAAAAATTTGCAAAACTTGCAACCGGCACCACCGCGCACTTTTCACCCGGATCGGGCCATTAACCTAGCTAACTAGCAAACAAGAAAAGAGTAGAGAAGCTATAACAAGCGATCCGTGTCCTTCGGTCTTCGTCTCCACTCCGATCTCTCGCGGAAAGTTCGTCACCTCCTCGCTCGTCGGAAAAGCACCACGTAGCCGGAATCTTTTACGGGCTCCCGTCTCTTGACCGAGGCAACTCGGGCGCGAAGTTGGCTAGCCGACGCGTCCAAGACTTGCTATAGAATAGTGTAGTGGGTTGTCTCTTGGGGTTGTCAAGAAGTTGCCATGGATGGAGGGATCAAGAAGGAACTTTGGAGAGTAGTGAGGGTTTTGAAGCAAACCAAAAATGAGATGATGATTTTTCCACCCTCACTAAAATGATCCTCTCTCTCTCAAATGAAGTGGCCGGCACCCTCTTTATGGTGGAGATTTGAGAGAGAAAAAGGGCATCAATAATCTAAACGGAGAAAAAGAAAGGATAATGCTAAAATTAAAGTCACACCATTTCAATTCAACATCCATCAAAATAATAGCAAGTGATAAAGACTAGAATGGAATCTCATCATGATGCAAGTCTCATCAAAAAGCCACAAATGCAAGAAAGCCCCTCACTAGTAAGTTAATTGCAAACTTGCAATTAACACCCTCCATCAGAAAGTCCGGCCGTGAAGGAATGAAAGAAAACCGGCCGGAACGGAATGCAAACTGGCAACTTCAGAAAACTGATCCCGTAATAAATTACAGGAAAACCCCGCTACTGCAAATACATGCCCGCATTTGTATTCCCACTGAACACAAATGCAAAGAGACAAAACTACACTATCTAAAACTAGAATCCTGCTTAAGCCAAAGCCGGCTAGTAAAATCTGTCCGATCACGATCCGTGCAATACCGCACGTATCTGATCGAACCCTGCCATATCTCCATACGGCCTCTACAGCGTTTCTCCCGAAATCTGAGTAACTGTGTGTGGTGGACTCTAAAGACTCGTCAATACTATGGCTGTGGATTTAACCACTAGCACGTCAGAGGTATAAGCCAATACATGACGGGCTACCAGGTATTGACCAAAAGGGACGTCGATGAGCGAACTCATCCTGACACCCTACTGAGCCTGTCAGTGACAATATCCGTACAGTCCGGTCCGTTCGTCTATGAGCATCGCATGGCGGGCCTAGGGGGTTGGTAAAAGTCATACCCCCAAAAGCGGTACAAGTCGTGTCGGAGTGCAGCCCAGAACACCCTGAGATACTACTGGAATACCTACCAGCAAATCTCCTGCTTTGGCCAAGGACTTTTCATGTTCTGGCTCTCCTCGACACAGCGCGACCTCACCCCCAATACCGGGAGAGACGAACCCCTGCAGATCCGCTCACTGCCTCCATGTGGCTCGGGACTGTACCCAACTAAAACCTGTTTGCATGACTCCTTTGAGCCGTGGTAGGGTAGTAATCAAAGCACAGTGGGAACTCACACGAGACAAATGACGATCCCAGGTCGATGAACTAACCTGTACACATGTCACCAGGGAACTGCTATCTGACGTCTGGTATAAACCCAGCTAGCAGGTTCCCGGCGAGTCCTGTCCGGTGTACTCATAACCCAATGAGCACCTGTATACATCTTAGGTGAACCAACTGACACCAGTGGCTTGTGAGACCGGCCACCGCCCCTCGTCGGGGTCTCGACTGTATACAATAGTCTACTCTGGAGTATCGATGCCCTGTCTCGAAACTCCCATGACTAGGGACCATTTAAGGATGTGCTTATAGACTACCAGCTCCCACGTATATGATCGCCCTCATACTGCCGGTAGTCAAGCAAGAATCCTAGGGGCTCTATCAACGTGCAATAGTGACCTGTAAGGTCACCTAAAGCAGTACACGATGATAAAGGTAAACCAGATAGCATACTATCATCTTGAGTAAGACTGTTCTACTGGGACAGCTCCTCCCCTCAATCATTGCAATCACGTGCCTGTGATCCAATAATTGACTCTGAGGGCACTATCTCCAACACTGCGTTGTGATGGCGATCATACTTGTAGGAGCTGGGTAGTCGATAAGCGCATCCTTAAAAGGTCCCTAGTCGTGGGAGTATCCAGATTGAGCATCGATATTCCAGAGTAGACTAGTATATACGTTTCTAGACCCCGACGAGGGGCGATGGTTGGTCCCACATCCATTGGTCTTTTGCACCTAAGATCGTATACAGGTGCTCATTGGGGGTAAGTACACTGGGCGGACTCGCCGAGAACTTCTAAATGGTATTATACCTATCGTCAGATAGCAGTTCACAGGTGGCATGAGTACAGGTTAGTCTTTAGATCTGAGATCATCATTTGTCTCGTGTGAGTTCCCACTGTACTTTGATCACTACCCTACCACGGCTCTACTGAGTCGTGCAAATAGGTTTTGGTTGGGTACAGTCCCGAGCCACATGGAGGCAGTGAGCGATTGTTGGGGATTCGTCTCTCTCGGTATAGGGAGTCGATACCGCACTGTGTTCGATTGGCCAGCACCATAAGACCTTGGCCAAGACAGTTGGGATTTACTGATAGGTTGATCAGTAGTTTCCCGGATTGGTCCTGAGCCACATCAGCACGAAATATCGGGTTATTAGGGTCTGACGTTTACCACCCCTAGATCCGGTATGCGATACTCACAGACGAAGAGAGCGGACTGTACGGAGGTTGTCACAGATAGGCTCAGTAGGGATCCGGATGAGTTTGCTCGTCGGCCTTCCTTTTCGACAGGTACCCGGGTAGCCATTACGTACAGCTAGTGCCGCTGACATGCTTGTGGTTATGGATTGATCCAGTAACCCACTGCCGGCGTACTGTCGAGTTTTTAGAGTCCCACACAGATGGTTTTCCTGATTCAGGCGAAATGATGTAGTGGCCGTATTGGATATGTGCAGGGTTCCGATCGATTGATTGTACTAGTTACCCGGACTTTCGATTGGACAATTGATAATACTAGCCGGTTCGGGATTGAGCCGGATTATTAAATTAGGTATTGATTTAATAATTTACATATATGTATTTCGATATGTATATTCTAATATTATGTTCTTTGTGTTATTCTATCTCTTTTGGTATTCGTATTTCGATACGAATACAGGTATGTATATACAGTAGAGTGTAATCCGTATTTATACAGAAAACATTCTAGAAGGTGGACACCTCATTTTAGATTTTTCCATTTATCTTTAAATGGAATAATGAGGTGTAAAAAGAGGTGAGGGTAGTATGGTGAGAGCCATGCTTCAATAGAATGACAAATGAATTTTTAATTCATTTGTGCAAACTATTGATGCATGGTTGGTTTTTATATTGTGAGAAAATGTTTTACAAAACCAAAGATGATCTTTTTCTCTCTCTCATAGTTTTTCTCATTCTCACCATTTTCTTCACTCTCATCTCTAGTTCTTGAGCTCCTCCACCTTCATCTACAACCTCCTCTCTACAATCTCGTGAGTTGAGAATCAAGAGAGGAGGTAAGAGAGAAACACACTTAGAAACATACACTACATTCTAGACTCTTTAGATTGGCAATCTAAAATTTCTAGTTGCTCCACTAGACACTTAGTGTGGAGCTAGAGCCATGGACTACATCCTTCGGTGGATCATCTTCGACGGAGGAAGACCAACGATCAAGCTCGATCCAGGAGAACTCAAGGAGTAAGGAAAGATGAACAAGCTCGATCAAGGATCAATAGGAGCAAACGAAGAGAATAGAAGACCGAAGGACACGAACCTTTTGGTGAGAAACTTCTATCACAGTATTTAGCTCCTCTCATGTTAGCTAGTTTAGGTTTATGGTAGTATCTTGGTTGGGTTTTTCTAGCGCCATTTTCAACCCTAAAAGAATTTGTTCTGCAAACGGCCACAGTAGATGGTCAGGGCACTGGTAAATCCCAACACTTGAAGCATTAAAATGTGTTGTGGTGAAGGTTTTTTGTATCCATTCTTTAGTAGATATAGGCATAATATCAAGCTTCTGAATTATGATATCATCTTGCTTATTTAGATTTTCTGTCAAGATTGAAGGATTTTGATTGCTCGTAAAGGGTATGAGATTGATAACAGGTATGGAAATAATATCTACAATCTCAGTAGAATTTGCTAGAGTAATAAACCAAACCTTTTTTCGAGTTTCTGCTACCGAAACAGACTTCCAATTTAATTTTCCAGAATTGTCATCTCCATGAGTAGAGGATGGGACATCGATTGTGCTTATGATAGGCATCTCATTTTCTTCTACCGAGGACTTTTTGATATTTAATAATTAAACTATTAGTTATTAATATTTAATGATAATTCTATAACCGTTAAATAATTATTATTTATTTGAGATGGATGGGGACAGCAGGTGGAAGAGGAGAAAAGAAGCTGAGCTAAGAAAAATATTGGTTAATTTTGACATAGGATTTTCTCTTTTGTTTTTTATATTTGTAATGGGTAAATCCCAGCCCACTGATCAATTGTGATTTGAGGACCCTCACTTCTTTGGCATTTAACAGAAAAGACGAGATAAATAGTGTATATAGTTGGCTTATTTCTTAATTGCTCCATCATTATGAGGTAAGAATTCAAAGATTTCGAGGTTAAGAAAGAATGCTCCTTTATATCCTTTAATTTACCATTTTCTTAGGCTAAATGTAACGTTACAATCTTTCATCGTTTGTCAAATAAACATTATATATTTATCTATTATATATGTCTGCCATATGACCATCTTAGACCCAAATACATAAAACAACATCATAGTTGGGGATTGACTTATAACCATCATATAGTTATACTCTTTTCTTGAAGATAAAAAATGGAGCAGTGAACGTTCGCAACCCCATTAGTCACGAACGTACTCACAACCACAAGATGTGGGTCTCGTCGCAACTTAAACCATGGACCCACCTCCCCCTTGTTTTAAACCTTTGTTCATAGGTAATGAGACCATGAACGTTCACAGCCCATCAAGCTCCTTTTCAAGCTCTTTCTTGAATATATTACCCAACCTCACCAATACATTACCTTTTTTCCTTTCATTTTCATAATCAATTTAAGACTAAATAAAGTATAGGGTAATAATCTGAAAAATGATGAAAATCCATGCTAAATATTTAGTGAAGTTTACCCTTTTTCAAAATTAATTTTTTTACATATCTATTTTACTAGTATACCAACTCAAGCCATGACTAGAAATTTCTTTGTGTGATACTAATATGCGAGTGTGTGAGCCACTCTCAATTGTTATTAGGTAGGCAAATGAACATGATAGTTTGACTGTAAATTAAAGGAAAAGGAGTATAAGTTGGCAATATTAGGAAATTTAGCCAACTCTTCATCATTTGTTTTGGATAATTTGCGCCATCAATCTTAATTTTATATTTACGGTCCCAAATCAATTTTTCTTTTGATAGAACAAAATCAATTGGATATAGCTGATAAGCTTAAACTTATCATCCCATGAGAGGCCCCCATAATGATCAAAAGGTCTCATTCCAGAAAAAACTACTTTAAAGTTTGGATTCTGCTTAGGGGGCCGTGCCAAAAAGAAAAAGGATTTTAAAAGTTTAATCTCGTCCCGATCAGAATCCTCTCATGCCTGAATGACGTTTTCAACCAAAAAAAACTGTACTTTTGTAGACACATTATGCAAAGAAAAAAGGGAAGAGGATATATAATATGGTTTTTGTGTATATATATACTATTTTAGGCTAAACTACATGAAACCGTTCCGGGTCAAAAACTTTTATTATTCAATAACTTAAACAATTTTCTATTATATGCATATGAATATTTCTATTTAATTTCCTAGATAACTTTTTTGATCTCCATAGTTTGGTTGAAAGTGTCAACCGGACAATTTGGACCACTTGCAGCCTGGTTGTTGCATATTGTATGTAAAACGGATACCAGTAAAAATACCTTGCTAAATTTATGTCCAATTATCCATCTATATATGGCAGGTGTCTGCGGATAACTCATGTATGGATAAACATGTCATCTATGAAGAAGTTATAAAAGTAAAGAAAATCCAAATAAGCATGTAGCTTTGAAAAGGCCTTGCGGTTTGCCTCTTGTAAATTTCCCTTCACTATATAGGCGAATAGGTGGGTCCCATCCACGTCAGGTGGGGCCCAACCCCTGTTTGTTCTTACTTGTTTGCGCAAGGAAATTTGCGGGCACCGTTTCCTAGGGTCTTCTATCTCCTTTGAAAATATAAGCACATTGTAATTAAAAAATAAAGGCTAGATTTCACTAAACCCTCAATTCGTTTGGCCATATCCCAGAAAATTCCCAAAATTTTTGATTGGCACAGAAAACCCCAAAAGTTACGGTGATATATCATCACTATTAATGCCACATCACCGCCACATCAGCCAACTGCCACATCAGCAAAAAAATACAAAATTTCCTATATTACCCCCATCTTCTTTCACCATGCTAACCCTAACTAATTTAGCTAAACCTTAACCCTAGCCTGACACCTTTGTCGCCGCCGTCGCCTTCTACACCAGCACTGCCGCCGATCCTCCCCACCGCCTCCCCTTCCCTCTATCCTTCCCTCACCAGACCCACCACCTTCAACCTTAAAACCACCACCATACCCACCACCATCGACCTTAACACCACCACCATCAAATCCACCTCCTTCGACATCACCACCACCAAACCCACCTCGCCCACCTCCTTCGACTTCAAGACCACCATCAAAACCGTCTTCTTTGGCCTCAACACCACCACTATCAAACCTATCTCCTTCAACCTCAAAGCCACCTCTATAACCAACTCTATAACCAACTCTTTCGACCACAACACCACCACCACCTCGCCCACCTCCTTCGACCTCACGGCCACCAACAAACCCACCACGCCCACCTCCTTCGACTTCGACACTAATAGAGGTCTGGATCTCTTTTAGATGTTGTCCTCCGTCGATCTGTCGCGAGCATCGATGAAGGGTTAAGATTGGTGTTGAAGGTTGTCTCCTTGGACGTGTAAATCTCAATGGGTTGATTTTGAGGTGAAGCCGAGCTACCTGCAAAGAAGTTCTGGGGTGATTGTACCACCATGGACCCTCCAACGATCAAGTTCGCCGAGGAATTTGAGCAGAGTAGCGGTTTGTTGGATTGAAATTGCCTTACCTGAGTCGTCTGGGAGAGGGGTTTCTATAATGGTCGCGTGGAGCGAGATGGCGTGAAATCTTCGTCATCAGTTACGCCCCTGGAGTTATGCCAACATGAATGACGGGATCTATCCATTAATGACGAGATACGCTCGTTAATGGGGGATACGACGGCATGTAACGCGGGATTGTTGGGTGGCGGATATCTCGCTTCTGGAGAGATACGTGGAGCCGTGGTGGAGGCGCTTGGGCTCTACGTTCTTGGTTGCTCGGTAAAACCGAGGAAGCTTAGCTCTGCGGGAGGCTCGGAGGCAAGCGGGAGCCGAGGAAGCTCGGTTCTGTGATAGCTCGGAGGTAAGCTGGAAGGGCTGAGGAAGCTCAGTGTGTAGGAGGGTTCGGAGGCGAGCCGATGGTTATTTGTAAGGCGAGCATAGGAGTGTTCTGGAGGCCATCGAAGGTCGGGTTAATCCTCGGGGCGGAGGCCCGGGGAATGCCTTCAATGTATCGTGCTTGCTCCTGTCCCGTAAGCCCTGGGACATGTCATCTACCACGTGTCATGATCTGGGGAATTCCCACTTATAAGTATCATCATTAGCCCCCCCTACTCTCGTCCCGGCCTATTTATGGGTTGGGTCAAGAGTGGTCTGATCGATTTTCCGGGCGCAGCCCGTTGCCAAAAATCCATCGGCGCGGATTCCCGGGGTGGCTCGGTGTAAGGCAGTTGCGTCGTTCAGATTTATGAGCCCGCACGGTGTATCTCGGGCGCTTGGATCTCTGCGCGCATCTTTGATGACATCAGCGGATCAGGGAAAGGATCGTGCATTAAAGTGGGGGCGCCGATTTGTTCGCACGTCTGTTGAGGTGCAGGCCACGTGTCTAACGCGGATTGGTGGATGCAACAGGTTGTCGCTGTCGCCTGTGGCCGAAGGGACGTCTCTAATGGTCGTTCGATACGTGGGGCTTCGACGGCTTGCAGACGCGACGCTTTGTTTTGGCGGGAATTGATCAGGGCCGTCGGATGCTTCCCCTCGAGTTGTATAAATAGGAGGGGGATCCCCCTAGGGTTCACACTTCCGCCATTATTTTCTTTCGTTGCGAGAGATTGCTCGGCATTCCATCCTTTAGATCGGATCCTTTGCGCTCCTTCCTCGGAGAACTCATTCCTTTAAATCAAATTAGACGTCTTCTTCCGAAGAGTCTGTAGAAATAGTTAGAGTCGAGTCTAGAGAGTCTTCCGTCTCTTTAGCTGCTGACAGCCAAGAGGGTTCTCTTGTTGCTTCCTTTGTGTCAGGCTCGCCACATAGAGTCAGAGTTATCCGCGTCGCTAGCCGCCTGACAGCGACAAGGACCCCTAAGATGCTCATCGGGAATGCCCGTGATGCGCCCTTCGTCTTGAGGGATCTGGATGAACTTGCCAAGATTCGGGCTCGTTTCCATATCCCCTCTAACTATTCGCTCCGTGTGGCAAAAGGGGACGAACGGGTGGATCAGGTGCAGAGGAAGGAGATTGCCCTGTATTTGGAAGCGTTCCAAGCGGGAATGCACATGCCCTTTCCAACTGAGGTATGTGGAGTACTTCGTTGCTTCCATCTCTCTCCGGGCTAGCTAGCGCCGAACTCGTGGAGAATCCTCCTCGGGTTTCTGGTTCGGTTGAAGCTTGAGGGCATCCCCTTCAGCTTGACCCTTCTTACTTCTTTTCTCTGCTATAAAAATCACCCCGGCACTAGCAATAACGAGCCGAGCTGGGTGTATTTTTCCTTTAAAAAACGCAAGGGAGGGGTGGCCGGATCGGGCGAGGTAGTCGTTCCTTCTTCCATACACAACTGGAACGAGAAGTTTGTATTCATCGGGCCACCCGAGAACAAGGATTGTCCTGTACCTGTACAGTGGCACAAGGCCGACTGCCTGCGGGCGATGAAGTCGTCCTCTCCTGAGGCGAGGGCGGTGTCCATGTGGGATCCTGCTTCGCGAGACGATGTCTTTCTTTCCGAGCAGGTCCTTAGCTGGGTCGGGCTCAGCCCCGCCTCTTTGCCCTTCTTGCATCACTAACTTTTCTGTGTATTCTCCTTTTGTAGAACAAATGGACCGATCCAGGATCCTAGCTGCCATAGCCGCTACGGCCCAAAAGAAGGACGGGGGCATGAGCTTGTCCCGAGTTCGGCCCTGATACCGTCTCCATCGGCGAGGTCATCCACAGCACCCCGAGCCCCCGATGACCACCGCGGAGGCAGCCAGAAGCACCCGCAAGACCCGGAACCCCGGGCGAGGGAGGAGGAGGAGGGAACCGAGGTTTCCCTCAAGAGGAAAAGGACGGTATCCCGCACGCCGTCGATTGAGATCCCTGAGGGGATTCCCATGCAGGAGGGGGTGTTTGCTTTGTGGTCCCCTCAGGGCTTTTTGTCGCCGACAGCTTGCTTGTGGACATGGAGCAGTCGGCCGGGGGCAAGATTTCCCGGGAGACCCCTGAAGGCCCAAGTGGCCGCCATTGCTCAGGAGGCAGTTCAGGTTGGTATCCGTTTAAGTATTATCTTAAGTTTCCTTTCTTAGTCTGAACACCTCTAAATCCATCTGCTGCTTTCCTTAGGTCCTCCAACATTGCGCCCTTATCGTCAACATAGAATCCGAGGAGATTGCCCCGTCCATGAAGAAGGCGAGGGAATTGTCTTCAGAGGCAGAGGATCTGTGCCTTCGGCTGCAGCAGGAGAAGGAGAAGACAACCGCTCTCGAAACCCAGTTGGCCGCCGGGGAGCTCACGATCTCCAAGTGCCAGGAGTCCCACCGACTTCTGAGCGAGTCCCACCGAATCGTCGAAGTCAAGTTGGAGGAGCTGGGTAAGCGCTACGCCATAATGAACAAGGCGAGGGACGCCCACAAGAGGAAGACCGAGGCTACGCTTGAGATGGCGAAGATCGCCGAGCTCTGAGCTCGCAAGTCGGTGGACACATACAAGGCGTCAGACCATTTCTACGACGACATCGGCGAAACCTCTACCATCATTTGGCACGAAGCTCTTGATGCCATCAAGACGTTAATGCCGGAGTTTGCCGATGGTGAGCTCCGCGCTTGGGTCCCACTTTCGGTGGACATGCCGCAAGCGGCTGGCGTTGAGGGAGGGGCTGTTACGGAAGTAGAAACTCCAGCCTCTGAGGGCGGTGCCGAGCAAGGCGAGATCCGGGCAGAGCCTGCAGCCTGAGCCTTTTGTTTTTCCCTTTATTTTTCTCAAATTTTGTAAGCCTCCGGGCACTTTTTGTAAGGCTGAAAAGCCCAGAATACCTTGTAAAGACTTTCGGAACATGAATAAAACTGGGTTTATTTTCCTCTACATGACAATATGTTTCTTGCATGAGTACTTGAGCTTGTCGGTCTTTTCCTCGATTCAAGTGTTAGGTTGTAGGTCGATGGCCAGCCTTTTAGATGACGATCGCGCGTCGAGTGTAAGTCAATTAATCGCCAAGTGCAGAAAGGTCGGTGCCCTCCCTCCCCCGGAGTCGACGTGGCGATCGTTCACTTAGAATACATCGGAAGACCCCTCAGTGTAGGAAGGTCGGTATCTGCCCATTCCATAGAGTCGGACTGACGACCACGTCTCTTAGCGTAAGTTGAACAATAGCCAAGTTAGAATTGGTCGGCATTGACTGATTCCCCTTTGATGTAGTCCCTAGACCCTCGTCTTGGGATGGTAGGAATTTATCACTCGGAAGTTAGCCGAGCAGGGATCTGCGTGGTTGCCCCTTGGTAGGGCTTCGATCTTTAGCGTCGGTGAGTAGGAAGTTACCTACTAAGGATTGATCGATCAGTGAAGCTGCTTGGTGTCCTGTTGATGAGGGCTTTGATCCTTAGCATCGGTGGGTAGGAAGTTACCCACCAAGGATTGACTGTAACAACCCTAAACTTTCTGTACAATTTTTTCAAAAAAAATACAGAAAGGGGTATTTTTGCCTGAGCACGAGTTATAAGTTTGTTTTGCTTATTAATAGCAAGTAAGACCTTGTAGCTCATTGGTAAGACCTTGCACTACTGAACCAAAGCACCAGAGTTCAAATCTCATCCCCAACATTATTTTTAATATTGATTTCTTTTTAAATTTTTAGAATCCCAAGAGTCTACACATGCTAAACCCGTAAAACCAAAAGTCATAAATAAAACAAACTGGCCGGTAGAAGAATCGATGAGGGACACGTGGCATCGGGGGGGTGGGGGTCGCCGGCCGATTCACCTCGAAATCGGATTTTCCCTTCTTCGGAGTTGTGTCTTTCTGGCTTCTGAAAACCCTAGTATACTTTAAAATATCTGCACACTAACAGAGCTTTTTAAAACTCCATTAAACCACTTCTTAATACAAAATTTAATACATTTTCTTCTCACCCTTTCACCTACCCTAATCCTAGTTTTTCCTATAAATACCACCGCTAAACACACCACTTCTCACTTCCAAACTCTGTCCAAAACTCTCAAGAAAATTCTAAGTTCAATAGTGTACAAGTGGAGTTAGCAAAGAGCGAAACTCCGGCGAATTTCCGACGGCGATACGAGGAGTTTCCGGCGACGAAACGACGCACTGGCGATTCCCCTCTCTACCACTATCTTCCCTCTTTCTTGTTAGCTTGTAAATCCCACCTTCCTCTTCTCTATTCTATTCTAAAAATTTGTGAAACTAAAACCCGACGGAAGCGGAGTTAATCCGACTTCCGATTCGGTTTTCTTTAAAAGTTCAACTTCCCTTAAACACAACCAAACGCTTACATCTTGACTATTAATCAGTGATAAAACATATGGAACAAATTCCTTTTCAAAAGAATGTATATTTCAATTTTTATCGCACTTTTTCAGTAAAATACCATGTAGTTTAGTTTCAACTTTAAAACATCATAATTCTTGCTATACCTTTAAATAGATCACGAGGTAATGACCTACCTCTTCACAACACTCATATGCAATATAACACAATACCTTTCGGGAATATAGAATACGAGAATACGAATTTACAATTAAATACCTTTAACTATTAAAACCGTTTTCTACAAGATTACGTATTTTTAAAAATCTTTGCAAAGCGCCGCTACAACCCATTTTGGGGAACCCGTCTGGGATGGTGCGGATTATCGCACATCCCTGGGCTTAGTAGTGCGAGATGCAGACCTCCGCAAGGAGCATTCAGTCTCGAGAGATTTAAAAATACAAATATCTTAAGAAAATGAGATTCTAGAAACATAATATATTAAAATTATTTTTATATAAATATGTATCATCAAAATATCTATTTTTATGATAATATAAATATTCCAACTTTTCTAAATAAAAAGAATCACTTTACATGAAAACACCATGCAATTCTATACAAGTTCAATACTTTACAATTAAATACCATATATTATGAAAGATAGGTTTTAATCACTAGAAATATCACAATGATAAAATATACATCTATGAAAATTCTGAAGACGATAATTAAATACTTGGGGTGTATTTTGAAAACTATACAAAATTACTTTTACATAAAACCCCCTCAAGTTTTATAAATTACAATAAGGACCCTAGTAAATATAGGTTTAAGCGGGACCAATCTCTTGAGCCTTAAGGAGCCAAAGAAGTGGGTGCTTGCCTATTTAAGGTAGACAACTTAACAAACGGTGTTATCAACACGGTAATCGTCTTTGAAAAAGACACAAATCATGACGCCCATGTGCAGTAGTTACCGATAACACCAAAAACTAATTCAGGACTTCAATTTCTTTTCTAATTGTTCTGACTCAGACTGAGTCTCATTATAATAATCTGACTTGAATATAATTCAAATACAAACTACAATTCAACATGAATCCATGAATCCATATATTCAATATGTTCAATCTATCAATTTATACAACTTAACTGAACTGAACCATGGATATACATCCATATACATGATTCATACATCTACATGGTTCTCCAGTTACATCCATTTACTGATATCATGGTTTCGGCAAGTCATCCATCTGTACAATCTATAATACAAGACATTACAATTTCAATACAATACAAATAATACAATTAAGACATCGCGGGGTTTAAGGGGTAGATTGATACGGAAGGTGTTAGAAGTGGCACGAGACTGCAAGATTTAAGATACCTAACCTGTATTCCGTTGCTGTCGTACCGTGGCATAACGGTTCCTTGTACATTCCGTTCACCTTAGTCTCTGGTCTACTAAGACTCCTCTCGTATACACTGGCATTCTTCTGTACCAACCTACAAACAACAGCGTTAACACTAAATACAACTTTAAAAGCCACACACTCTCTCTCTCTGTCTATTCTACTTCTCCCTTATCTTTGGGACTTACCAAGCGATTGTTAGTTGACGACATTCCTTCTCTTTCTTCTTTGGAATGTTGTCAGGTGGATCGGACGCACTAGAGCACGAGACCATTCAGGAGCATTCGGAGCAGGCCCTTGAGCAGTACACCGAAGACCCAGAGCTGTAGCCACTTGTACCTATTTTATTTCAGTACTTTCCATTTCTGTTATGCCACTGTTTAGGCATTGCTTTCATTCAGATGTATTTACTTTTCCATGCATTGTAAAAAGAATGTTAATAAATAAAGTTGTTGTTTCATTATATTTGTCTCTTGTGTATATTTCTTTTATATTGCTTAGTTACGCTTAGCGTATTTACTTCTGAAAAAATACATAGCGGCCTCGTCGCGTCCCCTTCGCCGTATACCGGGAAGCAGGGCGTGACAGGTTTTGTTGGTGGCCCATGCAGGTCAGAGCTCTAAGGAATCCTAACATGTGGTTCAGTTCTGCGTGTATAACCTAAGCAATATAACACAAGAACCAGCAACTAAAATATTCTTTAGAATTCATATTCCTTAAATCTTATCATTTCATATACTTTGAATCAGTCCTAACCCAAAATTTTCATTCAAGGTTATGGATTCCCCGAACAACACCAGCACCAATGTCAATAACACACCTCCACCACTACCACTCACACCTGCCGTCCCTGCTTCGATCAACGAGCAGACGGTTCTGCTTGAGGCGATCCGCAACAGACTGGTATTCTAATGAACCGACCAGAGGCGGAAGCACCTGGGGTGAAGCAATTCAGAGTTTTACACCCCAAACAATTCTCAGGAAAAGAGAGCCCTCTAGAAGCTGAGGAATGGGCTCAGAGCATTGAAGATGATCTGGCAGCAGCACAAGTGCCAGAGATAGCTTGGGTCCGTGTTGCGAAACTGCAGCTCACGGACAATGCACGGGTTTGGTGGAAGGCGGAAGAAAGCCGTCTTGAACAACCCATCGAATGGAAGACTTTCCGAGACATGTTCGACGCAAAGTACTTCCTGAGACTGCCAGGTTCGACATGGAACAACAGTTCATCCATCTGCAACAAGGTTCAATATGGACCAAGTTAGTAGATGAATATGACGCTGAGTTCACCATGCTCAGTCGGTAATATATGTCTCAATGTTCGATTTTATATCACATACTACACAAGTAACATAAGACCGTAACAGGTTTTCGGCCCATCTCATACTGACTGCTGAGATCAGAGCTAGAAGATTTTAGCAAAGGTTGGACCCGGAAATCCAAGCTGCATTAGCTACAGAAGATTTCCCAACCCATGATTTGGCTTTGAAGGCTGCCCGAAAATATGAGGCAGTAGCAAAGAGAAAGGACAGACCCCAATCTGCCGGAGTGAAGCGCCCTGCCAATCAGCTGGCAGGAGGAGCCTCTTCCAGGCCATCGTTCGAACCCAGGAGGACTGGAAGAAGCCAATAACCAGTCGAGTCCAGACTTCTGCTACTACTGCAGGAGAAAGGGACACTTGTGGAAGGACTGTAGACGCGCATAAAAGGCCTGCGTCTAATTTGTGGCGCATCCAATCACGGAATTGGAAATTGTCCTTATAATAGCAACCCAGATCACCCACCTACCAATTACCCGCAGCGGCCAACTATCCAGGCTCCCGCGCCTCGTCTTGCACTCACAGCTCCACCACCTGCACCGCCTACTCGCCAATTCCATCAGGCACTGAGGAACATGCCTCGAGGGCAGAGAAACATGCCCCAAAGACAGAGGAATGTGCCCCCAGCTAGGAAAAACGTGCCCCGGCGACAGGCTTATACCTTAGCAGCCGTAGAAGTCGAGACAGTTGACCAAGGTAACACTAGTAAGTCTCTTTCACATTTTTAAAACCCTTGTATCACTTTGTTATTTTTCATACACTATCGGTACTTCAGCCACCAAACTTTTCTTGAATCTGTTACACTTTCCTTTTACAAATTTCGATGACGAAATTTTTATAAGGAGGGTAGAATGTAAAAACCCTAAACTTCCTGTATAACTTTTTGTACAATTTTTTTCAAAAAAAAATACAGAAAGGGGTATTTTTGCCTGAGCACAAGTTATAAATTTGTTTTGCTTTTTAATAGCAAGCAAGAGCTTATAGCTCATTGGTAAGACCTTACACTGCTGAACCAAACCACCAGAGTTCAAATACAATCCCCCACATTATTTTTAATATTGATTTATTTTTAAATTTTTAGAATCCCAAGAGTCTACACGTGTTAAACCCGTAAAACCAAAAGTCATAAATAAAACAAACTGGTCCAGGGGGTAAAAGAATCGACGAGGGACACGTGGCGTCGGGGAGGGGGGAGTCCGACTCGGTCGGAATCGGCAGGAGACTCGGCCGAATCGGCCGCCGCCGGCGGCTGATTCACCTCGAAATCGGATTTTTCCTTCTTGGGAGTTGTGTCTTTCTGGCTTCTGAAAACCCCTGTATACTTTAAAATACCTGCACAGTAACAGAGCTTTTTAGAACTCCATTAAACCACTTTTTAATACAAAATTTAGTACACTTTCTTCTCACCCTTTCACCTACCATAACCCTAGTTTTTCCTATAAATACCACCCCTAAAGACACCCCTCCTCACTTCCAAACTCTGTCCAAAACTCTCAAGAAAATTCTAAGTTCAATAGTGTACAAGTGGAGTTAGCAAAGGGCGAAACTCCGGCGAACTTCCGACGACGATACGAGGAGTTTCCGTCGACGAAACGACGCACCGGTGATTCCCCTCTCTACCTCTATCTTCCCTCTTTCTTGTTAGCTTGTAAGTCCTACCTCTCTCTTCTCTATTCTATTTTAAAAATTTATGAAACTAAAACCCGACGGAAGCAGAGTTAATCCGACTTCCGATTCGATTTTCTCAAAAAGTTCCAACTTCCCTTAAACACAACCAAAAGCTTACATCTTGACTATTAATCAGTGATAAAACATATGGAACAAATTCATTTTCAAAAGAATGTATATTTCAATTTTTATCGCACTTTTTCAGTAAAATACCATGTAGTTTAGTTTCAACTTTAAAACATCATAATTCTTGTTATACCTTTAAATAGATCACGAGATAATGACCTACCTCTTCACAACACTCATATACAATATAGCACAATACCTTTCGGGAACATAGAATACGAGAATACGAATTTACAATTAAATACCTTTAACTCTTAAAACCGTTTTCTACAAGATTACGTATTTTTACAAATCTTTGCAAAGCGCAGCTACACCCAATTTTGAAGAACCCGTCTGGGATGGTGCGGATTATCGCACATTCTTGGGTTTAGTAGTGTGAGATGCAGACCTCCGCAAGAAGCATTCGGTCTCGAGAGATTTAAAAATACAAATATCTTAAGAAAATGAGATTCTAGAAATATAATATATTAAAAATATTTTTATATAAATATGTCTCATCAAAATATCTATTTTTGTGATAATATAAATATTCCAACTTTTCTAAATTAAAAGCATCACTTTACATGAAAACACCATGCAATTCTATACAAGTTCAATACTTTACAATTAAATACCATATATTATGAAAGATAGGTTTTAATCACTAGAAATGTCACAATGATAAAATATATATCTATGAAAACTCTAAAGACGATAATTAAATACTTGGGGTGTATTTTGAAAATTATACAAAATTACTTTAACATAAAACCCCCTCAAGTTTTATAAATTACAATAAGGACCCTAGTAAATATAGGTTTAAGCGGGACCAATCTCTTGAGTCTCAAGGAGCTGGAGAAGTGGGTGCTTGCCTATTTATGGTAGACAACTTAACAAACGGTGTTATCAACACGGTAATCGTCTTTGAAAAAGACACAAATCCTGCCGCCCATGTGCAACGGTTACCGATAACACCAAAACCTAATTCGAGACTTCAATTTCTTTTCTAATTGTTCTGACTCAGACCGGGCCTCATTATAATAATCTGACTTGAATATGATTCAAGTACAAACTATAATTCAACATGAATACATGAATCCATATATTCAATCTGTTTAATCTATCAATTTATACAACTTGACCGAACCGAACCATGGATATACATCCATCTACATGATTCATACATCTACATGATTCTCCAGTTACATCCATTTACTGATATCATGATTTCGGCAAGTCATCCATCTGTACAATCTATAATACAAGACATTACAATTTCAATACAATACAATCAAGACATCGCGGGGTTTAAGGGGTAGATTGGTACGGAAGGTGTTAGAAGTGGCACAAAACTGCAAGATTTAAGACACCTGACCTGCATTCCGTTGTTGTTGTACCATGGCATAACGGTTCCTTGTACATTCCGTTCGCCTTAGTCTCTGGTCTACTGAGACTCCTCTCGTATACACTAGCATCCTTCTGTACCAAGCTACAAACAACAGCGTTAACGCTAAATACAACTTTAAAAACTATACACTCTCTCTCTGTCTATTCTACTTCTCCCTTATCTTCGGGACTTACCGAGCGATTGTTCGCTAACGACATTCCTTCTCTTTCTTCTTTGGAATGTTGTCAGGTGGATCGGACGCACTAGAGCACGAGACCATTCAGGAGCATCGGAGCAGGCCCTTGGGCAGTACACCGAAGACCCAGAGCCGTAGCCGCTTATACCTATTTCATTTAAGTACTTTCCATTTCTGTTATGCCACTGTTTAGGCATTGCTTTCATTCAAATGTACTTACTTTTCCATGCATTGTAAAAAGAATGTTAATAAATAAAGTTGATGTTTCATTACATTTGTCTCATGTGTATATTTCTTTTATATTGCTTAGTTACGCTTAGCGTATTTACTTCTGAGTAAATACGTAGCGGCCAGTCGCACCCTCTGCCCGTATACCGGGAAGCGGGGCGTGAAATTGACCGAGCAGGGAAGCTGCTCGGTGGCCTCTTGATGAGGGCTTTGATCCTTAGCGTAGGTGGGTAGGAAGTTACCAGCTAAGGATTGACCGAGCAGGGAAGCTGCTCGGTGGCCTCTTGATGAGGGCTTTAGATCCTTGGCGTCGGTGGGTGTCACGCCCCGCTTCCCAGAGTACGCAAGATTTGGGCACGCGACATAGCCAACCATGCTACCTGTGGGTAGGAAGTATCCATCCACAGTCACATTACGGTTGTAAGGATATCAAGAACAAGATAAAACTAATCTAATACATGTCCAAATCCATAATAACAAGAATCAATAAACAATAAGTGCGGAAGCTAATGATCCAATACAATGAATAAACAGTATGTCCCATAATGCGGGCTCACATCTGGAAATGAAATGACATAAATAAACTAAACTCTAAGGAACTCACAGTTCAGCCTGCTGGCTGAAGTACTCCTGCTCGGTCGACGACAGAGGTACGGAATCTGGGCCATGCAAAACCCAGATGTCAGCGCGTCATGATATCAAGTATATAGCATAAACATGGTAATAAACAATGCAAGCATGAACATGAATAAAGCAGCAATAAGAAGTAATAAACAGAGTAATGTGCAATGGTGACTAAACTGTCCTATCAGGTTTTCTACTCTATAGTCTTTGAAACCAATTGATGAATCGTCGATGTAACTCAATAGTATCCCGTGCGTGTCCGGGACCACGGTCATGACCCTCGGGGCTGAATCCGAGACATGCCGCTAAGCAGTAAAAGGTAGTAGGATGGACGAGTGATGTCAGCATCAACACTCCGGAGCTGGCCAATCCCGTAAGACTGATCAGAACAATGTATCGAACTGTTGAGTTACAAGTCGGTTTCACCTTTGATTTCCCCATACCCCCAAACTATGTATGTCAGTCAGGTATTCAGTAGTCAAGGACTAATGCCAACACAAAGTCAAGTAAAGGTAGGTCTGTCTGGATCGACAGCAGGAATGGTTAGGTTTGTTGGCATTAGGCATGAAATCGTGAGAAAAGTAATGTCATGGTACAACAGGATGAGTCGGTATGTATGTATATGTCAGGTGTAGCGGGGTCAGGTCAATATGTCGTGCAATCGGGTAAGTGCTCACAACAGGTATACAATCAATAACGAATAACAGCAGGAACAGTATTTAACCACAATATTCCATATAACTACAGTGATGTTTATATTCTCTTATTAACATGTTCAATCATCTTTAGGGTGTAATAGCCACAAGGTAAAGCAATATTCACAATTATAAATCAAGGAACTACATGAAATTATACTAAATGTAATAATTGTCTCAAGAATGGTTTAACAGTTCAAGCAGATATGATTCAGTCGTTTTATTTAGTTAAAGCATGGATTGATGTGGGTTAATTAATTACGGGGAACGGTTGTAACGATTCCATTATGAGGATAACAGCAATATTACGATATCCATTACCATCATTAAGTTACGGGATTAAATAGTGTGAATTAAATTGCGTGGCAAGACTAGATCTCGCACGCTAGCATGTTCAAGCAAGTATTCAGATACTTGCCTCGACGGTCTGCAAACTGGAACACGGATGCGATGTCGGTAGAAACCACGATAAGATAGCACGGGCCACGGATCGAGTCCCAACAGAGGTCAACGGGATCACACGGACCAGGGGGCTTCGCTGGAGCGTCGGGTTCGCCAAGACGGCACGGTCGGATTCCGGCAAAATGTCATCGGTAACAAGTTAGCAACAAGATACGATACACGCAAAATACGACCAGCGAAGGGATGATTTACACAAAGGAAGGAAAGGGGACACTTACAGAGAGGTATACCAGGTGACCCCGGCGAGCTCGACGGCGCTGGAACGCCGGCGAAGCGACGGCAGCGGCTGCAGCGAGGGTTGAAAGCTTCGGGGTGCGCGGGATAGTGTGCTGCGGTGAGCTGGAGGAGAGGGGGTCGGCTCTGGTGGTCGAGGGGAAGAAGTAGGTGGTCGAAGGTGGCGTCGACGAGGTCGCCGGCGCGCTTTTCCGGCGAACAGCGGAGGTAGGCAATGGATGAAGGCTCGGGTTTACTGTTCCGGCGAGGGGAGGAAGGAAACGACGATGAGGTCGGGTCGAGTAGGGTGAAAGGGAGTAGTGGGAGGCGTCGACGGTGAGAGGCGACGTCGACGGCGAGGTCTACGAGGGTGGAGGCGAGGTCGGGAATGGGTGCAGTGCGGGAAGGAGCGGGAGTCGTCGGGAGAACGGGAGGAGGAAGGTGCGGCGGTCGAGGAGGCGTTGCTGGCGGCAACGGCGAAGTCGCGGGGAAGTCGTCGGTGGGGTCGCGAGGCTAGGGTTAGGGTTCGTGATGGGCGACGAGGGTTGAAGGAGGCGGCTGCGTGCATGGCTTATATATATAGAGGAAGAGAGAGAAAGGGGATTGGAGAGAGAAAGAGAGAGATTGAGAGAAGAGAGAGAGAGAGATAGGGAAAGGAGATAGAGAGAGGCGGGGCCCACGAGAAGGCAATCCCACCCTTGTGATTGGCTGAGGGTTTAGATAATCCAATTAAAAGATTTGAGGAGATTAAAACAGTTGAGGATAATATATATTCGTATGATATATTGTTTAAGATATTAAATTGAAACGGGCCCTTTTTGGCGCGAAATGAAACATTTCCAAATCGCGTCCGGGTCGCGCCCAAATGTTCCAAATTCAAAATATAAGATTTTAAGCGGGTTCCAAATTTTGAAAAGAGGTGTTTAAAGATTAAAATGCATGCCCCCAAGTCGAACACTTGCACGCGCACGTAGTCGTCCGAACTTGCCCGTTTAGCCGAACGGGACGGAATCTCGACGCGCGGACGCTACCACGCGACTAGTGGCGACGAGTAGGCCAACATGGACATCTTAAATTTCATTTTAGGAGTTAAAATTTGTTATGTGCCAAAATGACTTAACCGGGTGAAATTTAGCAATAAACATCAGAAAATCAGGAAAATTGGAAATGAGCAAACCACAACCCTCAACTAGTAATATACATAGTATTATTGGGCTCGGGTGTTACAGTGGGTAAGGAACTACCGGCCAGGGATTGACCGAGCAAGGAAGCTGTTCGGTGGCCTCTTGATGATGGCTTTAGACCCTTAGCGTAGGTGGATAGGAAGTTACCTGCTAAGGATTGAACGAGCAAGGAAGCTGCTCAGTGGCCTCTTGGTAAGGGCTTTTTCGATTTCTTTTCGCCTTCATGGGGCGTCGTTCAATGTCCCTTGACTCGTAAAATCTGGAAGAGTGACTGTCGAAGACAACACGTGGCAGAATCATACAGGCAAGGGGCGACGCTCCGTGGTTCGCGTTATTCCAAATTCCATTGACCGCTTAAGGGCTCATGAGAATTGGCATGGTCGCCACGTAGCAGCTCTGTACTGGGAAATTTGAAAATATCCCGTGATTCGCGTTGCTGCGCGCGCAAATTTCGGTCTTTAGAGATTCTGTTGGGGCTATAAATAGCGAAGGCATGTTGGTTTCTTTTAGCCTTACGTTTCTAAAAACGGCCGGGTTTATCTACTCCATCAAAGAGATCATCTCTCATGACGACTGTTCTCCGTCGAAAGACGCGACCGGGATGTTGGGATGTCTGGCCTGAATTTTGGGGGCATATGCTGTTTGGTTTTATCCGTCCACCTTTCGGAAGATATCAAGTTGATTTATGGCACCGTGTATCGGAGGTTTAGACGGATGCGCCCGTTATAGCAGACTTCGTTAGATTCTTCCTCGTTTGAGGGGGTTTTTGATTGTGGGGACGCTCTTCCCTGCTGGCGCAAGACCCTACAGTTAATTACGCTACCACATCGTGGTAACAACTTTCTCCTTCTCCAGACGGTCACTTCGTGTCGTGTGTGTTTTTTTATTTTTGTTTGCCCGTGGATTGTATACGGAGACTAATTTATGGTGTCGCCCGTAGGGCATAGATTAGTCCAAATCCGTATTTTCTTAGATTTGGGTTTGGATTGGGTTTAAGGATCATTAATCTCAATGAGATTAAGATTAAGATTAACTTAAATGTTTGTTAAGGATACGTTAGTCTAATTTTAAACTAAGATCTACTCAACGGGGGTTCGGAATCATTTAGATCCGATGGCAGAGCATTTGTGCTCTATCGTTTTAGTTTAGGGACGTTGCGGTCCATAAGTTTAAGGACATCATAATCTGTAGAGTTTAAGGACATCATAGTCCATGGAGTTTAAAGACGTCATAGTCTGTGGGGTTTAGTTTAGGGACGTTGCGGTCCATAAGTTTAAGGACATCATAGTCCATAGAGTGTCTGGTTGTCGGGACTCGTCGCCTCTCTGAAGACGTTGAAGAATTACAACGACACATATCAGAGGAATGAAAAGATGTACCCTTGAACCAATGTTAGTTGGGGGATCTATAGTCATGTTTGGGACTAAGTCCAATTAAAAATATTGGGAGCACATGGGCTCAATTAATCTGAATTTGGGGGTTTATGGCCTACTTGGGCTCAGCCCATTCAATTAAAATGTTTGAACACTTATTTGGACCCAGTCCATTCATTTTTGAATAAAATGTTAACATTTGTTTGGGCTCAGTCCCTTTTTTGTTCAATAATGCAGAGTATTAATTTTGGGTTCTGACACCCCTTCTTCTTTTGTCTTTTATTGAGTGTTGAACACTCTTTGTAGCGCAGAGCGCTTTATGTATAGAGCCTTTATGTACAGAGCACTTGGAGTTGAGCGCCAGACTTGGAGCGCTGAGGCGCTTCTTATGAAATAGCGCACACGTGAGGAGCACATGGCACGCTTGGCGTTGAGCGCCAGACCTGAAACGCTAAGGCGTTTCTTATGAAATAGCGCACATGTGAGGAGCACGTGTCGCGCTTGGCGCTGAGCTCCAGACTTGGAGCGCTAAGGTGCTTCTTATGAAAATGGCGCATACGTGAGGAGCACGTGGCGCGTTTGGCGCTGAGCGCCAGCCAATGAGTGCACAGCGCTCTTTATTAAATGGCGCCCATGTAAGGAACACGTGGCGCTCTTGGCACTGAGCGCTAGCCAATGAGTGCAAAGCGCTCTTGATTAATTCTGTGCTCTGAGAATTAATTTCTCGTTTATAAGAGATTTTGTCTCGTGGATCTAAGAACTAAGTTCTTATTTTAATAGAAGATGCTACGGTCTCTTCTGTTTTTGTGAAAAACTTTGTCTTTGTTTTATAGATCTGTGATCTAAAGAGAACTAAGTTCTTCTCCCTCATTTTTTTATGATGAGATGCTCCAATCTCTCCTACTCTTATGAAAGACATATGTCTTTGTAGATCTATGATCTAGAAAAAGAACCAAGTTTTTCTTTTTTATGAGATGCTTTGATCTCTCTGTTTTATTTACCTTGAAAAAATTCTTCTTTTCAGAGCTTGCTCTTCTCTGTTTCTTTTTGAAGTTTATGGGGGATTCCTCTGTACAAGACTTGAAGTATTGGGTCCTTTATATAGTGGAGGCAGATTTGTTGAATCAGTTAAGGAAATCCTTCCTCTGATTGATTTGGGGATGTTTCCCATCGTTGGATCTTTGATCCAAGGGCTTCTATTTTACAGAAGGCAATCTTCTTTTCTTTAACAAGATTGGGAAAATATTTTCCCATACAGAACTTATTCTGTATCATTGTGATTTTTAATCACCATTGGATCTTTGATCCAATAGTGCTCTGGTTTTCAGAGCACAATCTTTCTTATTTGGAAAGATTTGAGGAGTATTTCCTCAACAGAATTTTATTCTGGTAATTTGATGTTTTTTAATCATTTTCGTTGGATCTTTGATCCAACGGTGGAGAACATTTAGTTCTAGCTCTTGGAGCTCTGTGCCTTGCACGTGAGCGCTGCTTCAGAGTCTTTGACTCTTAGCGCTGGCGCACTTAGCGCTGGCGCTCTCGTGCTTTGCACGTGAGCGCTGCATCTGTCACGTCCCGCTTCCCGGTGTACGGCGAAGGGGACGCGACGAGGTCCGCTACGTATATACTTAGAAGTACATACGCTAAGCGTATCTAAGCAATATAAAAATAAATCACAAGAGACAAGAGATATAGAAATAACAGCAACTTTATTAATAACATTCTTTTGTACAATGCATGAAAAGTAAATACAACTGAAATGAAAGCGATGCCTAAACAATGGCATAATAGGTAATGAAAATACTGAATAGAACAAGGTACAATATCTAGAGCGCGGGGTCTTCATGAAACTGATCCAAGTCTTCACTGGTGGGCTCGATCTCTGCTGGGTCCAAAGCACCTGACGACATTCAAAGAAGAAAGAAATAGAATGTCGTCAGCGAACAGGTCGCTCGGTAAGTCCCAAAGATAAAGAAGAATTAGAAAAGACAGAATAAGAGTATTTTCTAAAGAGATTGTAAAATATTGTAGAATATTATGTTAACGCTGTTGTTTGTAGCTTAGTACAGAAGGATGCCAGTGTATACGAGAGGGGTCTCTATATGCTAGAGACCAGGGCAAATGGAATGTACAAGAAACCGTTAAGCCACGGTACAACAGCAACGGAATATAGGTTAGGTGTCTTAATCTGACCACCTCGTGCCACCTTTAACACCTTCCGTAGCAATCTACCCCCTTAAACCCCGTAGTGTTTTGATAGTATTGTTGTATTGTATTATGTAAGTTGGATGACTGACCAAAACCATGATATCAGTAAACGGATTGTAACTGCATAATCAGGTAAATGGAATAACGGAATAATGGATATATATCCATGGTTTGATTCAGTCAAGTTGTATAGATTGTTAACTGGATTCTGGGATTCATGTATTCATATTGAGTTGGAATATTAAAGAATATAGATTGACTTGAATCATATTCAAGTCAGAAATAATCAGACTCAACCCCGAGTCAGACTAAAAGAAATGTAAGTCGAAGTTCTATATTTGTTAGGGTCATTATTGTAATTTATAAAACTTGAGGGGGTTTTATGTAAAAATACTTTTGTATAGTTTTCAAGATACACCTCAAGTATTTATTATTCGTCTTTATTGTTGTAATGAGTGTGATTTTATTTTGTGATATTTCTAATAGAAATATCCTAATTACATAAATAAAGGTATTGATTTGTAATATGATTTATTTGAAATTCATGGTATTTTAATTTAACTTGTAATCTTGTAATTTTTAGGAAAATGTGGAAACTTTATCTTATAATAAAATAGGTGTTTAAATGATAAATATACATATGTTTATACAAGAATAATTTTTAATAAATATTTTATTTTCCAAAAATCTCATTTTTCTTAAATGTCGTATTTTAAACCTTTCGAGACCGAATGCTCCTTGCGGAGGTCTAAATCTCGCACTACTAAGCCCGATGGTGCACGATAAACCGTACTATCCCTAACGAGTTCCCCAAAGATGGGTTGTAGTGGCGCTTTGCAAAAATTTAATAAATACTAATCATTTAGAAAACAGTTTTATAAAGATAAGGTATTTATTTGTAAAAGGTGTAAATTTCCGTATTTTAGATTCTAGGGTTTCCTAAGCCAACTAGTCTATTTCTAAATGGTCTAAACGACAAGTCATTAGAAGCCTCAAATCGCCTTTTCACCGCCAATTGCGGCCAGGTAAGTGCCAGGTGAGTGGGAGGCTCTCCACTACAAGTAGTGGCCCTAATTAAGTAACCACCCGCCTTAGACACACTTGCCTAGACACCACAAACTCAGGTTTAGATAATCGATCGATGTCCACAACTTATCGTATTTCCTATTAAAAGATATTGTTTTAAAAATTGTATATAACTTAGAACTTTTAGAAAGGTTTATAAAGAAAATGGTATTTTAATGTAAAATCGTATTTTGTCGTATTCTAAATTTTCAAGGTAGCGTGTTATGATTACATATTAGTGTGTGTGGAGGTAGGTCATTACCTCGTAATCTACTTTAAGGTATAGTAAAGTTTAGGGGTTAAATGTGATAAACTAAACATGGTGGTATTTAAGTAAAAGAATACGATATATTGCAAAAGCTATCATTTCATGTGTGAAAACTTGTTCAAATTAATTTTTAAGTGATTAGTAGTCAACATGAATATGTTTAAGTATTATGGAATTTGTGATAAGTGATATTTGATAGAAAACCGAATCGGAAATCGGTTTGTTCCGATTTCCATCGGGTTTTTAAGTTCGTATTTTAATGAAAGAAAAGAATGATAGAAAAGGGGGACTTATGGTTTGGACAACGCTCGAGAGTAAGGGGGAGGTAGAGGGTTTGCCGGTACGTCGAACCGTCGTTGAGAGGTCCTAGCACGATCGTCGGAATTTCGCCGTCGATTTCGTCAGCGCTTCGCCTTTCGCTCGTTTTCTCACGCACCAAGTTCTCTTGGAATTTTGGGAGAGTGGACTTAGAAATTTAGGATGAGAGGGTAGAGGGTATGGGGTTTTTATACAGGGTTAGGCTAGGGTTAGGGTTTTTAATAAAAAAATATACAAAATATATAAAAATTCATTAAATATAGGAGTAAAAGGGATTTATTGGGCAATTTAAAACCGATCCAGGTATAATAAGTGTGCAGGAGGGTTGACCAAGTCAAGGAGCATCTTTTCTCTGTTGGTGACTCCGCCGTCCGGCCAGCGGCGCCGGACCGAGTCGGCCGATTCGCCGGCCGACGGCGCCGAGTCGGGCCGAGTCAGACTTCCAGTGGCCAGGGGTTTTCCTGGGGTACAATTTTGTATATTTACTTTTTCATGTCCAGTACATATTTTGTGAGTTATGGCCTTTTGACTGTTGACTTCCAAAAAAAATTAAAACAAAATAAATACAAAAATAATGTGGGGCATGGGATTTGAACTCTGGTGGCTTGGTTCAACAGTGCAAGTTATTACCAATGAGCTACAAGCTCCTTCTTGTAATTATGGAGTGATATAAATACTTAAAGAGATATCAGCCGCAATAAATACTCCAAGTATACATTGAATTTAAATCAATTCTTTGTATATTAAAAATGGAGTTGTTACAGCATCAGAGTTTTTGACTCTTGGCACTGGCCCACTTAGCGCTAGCGCTCTCGTGCTTTGCATGTGAGCGCTGCATCAGAGTCTTTGACTCTTGGTGTTGGCGCACTTAGCGCTAGCGCTCTCGTGCTTTGCACGTGAGCGCTGCATCAGAGTCTTTGACTCTTGGTGCAGGCGCACTTAGCGCGAGCGCTCTCGTGCTTTGCACGTGAACGCTGCATCAGAGTTTTTGACTCTTAGCGCTGGCACATTTAGCGCGAGCGCTCTTATGAGGCGCTGCCTCATTTTAAATTTCAAATTTTGAAATTTCAAATAGAGATTTGCTCTTTGATTTGGGGAACAAATGCCCCCCACCGTTGCGCTCTCGTGGCTCACACGTGAGTGCAGCGGTGGCAGCATCTCTACCATTGAATCAACTTGGAAGTTGAACCGACTTCCAGCGCCTATAAATAGGACCTTTTGGCCCTTTAAGATGACTGCTTGTTCATCTTCTTGATTTGTTCTTGTTTCTTGAGAATTTAATTCTCTTTCAGAGCCCAGATCTCTCCCTTAAGAAATTTCTCAGAGTCAAAACTCTGTCCAAATTCGGTAAGAATTGAACTTATTAACAGATCTTTGCTCTTCTTAGATCATAGATCTTAGAAAAATATATTTTAGGGTTTTACCCATCAACAGAGCTATGCTCATTTTTAGATTATAGATTTTCAAGATATAATCTTTTTAGGGCGATTTTAACCCATGAACTGAAATACTGTTCATCTTCCATGAAAAACTCTTAGAGTTTGTTCACAGATCATGAAGATCTCAGAGTTTTTACTCTGGAAAAGCATTGCTTTTTTTAGGTCTTTGATAGATGAGTTCATCGTCTTCACAGAGGATAGCTATTAAAATTTTTAAGGAATTTTATTCCTCTCATGATTAGAGTTGACAGATGTCACTCTGTTGCAGAGCGCTGCTGTCAAGGGAGTTTTACTCCTTGGCCCGAGGGGCCCTCATTAAAAGAGATCCTTTTAGGATTTCCTCATTAATGAGTGACTGTCTCATCAATGATGAGCCGTCATCTAGATTGTGTGGGTCCCCTTTGGTCCATTTCCACTGCATTGCAGTGCGGTACAAATTTAAAGTACCAAGTGCCAGAACTTAAACTGTAGTATTGACGGCTAACTTTTGTTCTTTTCCGCTCAGGTACTATGTCTTTCGACATTTCTTTCCCGTTTGTTCGTTCGGAGAGCAGATTCCCTGAAGCACCTATGGACAAGGAAGTCTTCGCGTTGATCAAAGATCACGACCCGGAGCAAAAGAATATTCATTTATGGGGCTTTTGGTACAACCAAATCATCAGAGTCCGACGCAGCTTTTCTTGTGCAGCACCTTCGGAGGTGATCTCTGCCATTCACTATGCCGACCCACCCCCGGTGAACTACGCTGTAGAGGAGGTCAATTGGACTTCAGAGGGTTGCTTTCAGCCTTCCATGGCCGCGATACCCGTACAGCCGCCAATGGCTTTGGATATCTTAGGGCGGCGTATATGTTAAGGTGAGTCGCGCCCGTGGGGCATCCGTATATGATAGGTTTGACTCCCCGCCACTCAGCCGGATATTTGTAGTGGTCTCGGTACATCTTGTCGGCCAAGAAATCACAGCTGCTGAAGCTTGGGCTATACCCTGCTATTTATACTTCTCTCTTCCAGTATTCTACGCCTCCTGTATTGTGGGTCAAAGCCTTTTTGGAACAATGGAACGTTCCAATTCACACCTTCCTTCTATTGGATCAGGAAGTTTCAATCTCTTTAGAGGAGTTCGCGGAGATCTCCGGCTTGCCTGAGGGGAGCATTATGAGGAAATATTACCCCCTGACGAGTATATTTTGCCACTCACTCAGTAATGACGGGTCTGACCCCAGAGAATGCTATTGAGCACCGATTCCTAAGCTTGATTAAGGTGCTAAATATTTACGAAAGCCTATTTCTCGAATCCGGAAGTCACGGGGTCAACTTTACGGATTTTATTGCCCGTTTTCTTCCCCCGGAAGTCTTGTCGAAACAAGGTGCGAAGTTTGCCAAGCTCGACGATCCTTTCGGTTTTGGCTTGGATAGCTGGCCGAGAGCGGAAGCGGATCAAAAGAATTTTTTTCTCCCGAACGCCGCGGTTGTCCCTTTTGCAGAACTCGCCGCCCCAGACATCGACGAAGAGACATTCTTTTTGGGATTCCTCGGCTTATGGTTAAGTTGGTTTGCGCTCCCCATGCACCCTCGCTATATGAGGCCGTCCGTTTTCTACCCGGCTCACCGAATGGTTGAAGGGACGCAGGTTGCCGTTGGGATTGTTGGGCTGGCTCATTTGTATCATGGCCTTAGCTTGGCAGCAGACACCACTCAACCGAGAGTGCAGCCTATAAACTTCCCGATGCATTATTTCACTTCATGGCTCGAGCTGCATGTGCTCAGCGCCTTTGGAATCCATAAGAGGCCCTATTTATATGAAAGTTATAACTTTCCTTGGGTTATGCGGCTGGTTGACGCTTCCATTTTAGAACCCACTCAGCGAGAGGCTCGAGGTCTGATTCTTCTCACGCGTGCGGTCGGGAATGGCATGATCTTCGTCGATAAGGTCATGACTATCAACAAGGAATCTGCTAAGACAGTGCAGCCGCTGCGGGACACCTTCAAAGATGGGGTTTCTACCTTGAAAACTAGGGAGATTCTTCACTTATATTCAATCAGGTCGGGCTTTTTAGTGTTTAGGCAGAACGATGCAGCGTTGTTCATGAGATACAACCCGCACCACTTTGCCTAACAATCAAGCTACAATCAGGGTGTCCCGCTTGAAGCCTTTTTAGCTGAGCCTACTGCTACAGAGGAGGGTATCCGCAACGCGCTACACCATTTCATGCGGCTCAACACTGGGTCTAATTTCTTTATCAGTAAGCCAAGCTGCGTTCCAAAACCCTTGAACGCATATGTGGCGTGGTACCCGCATGCGATGGGCGCTGTCATTAGGGAGGAAAAGAAGTTGTTGCTCGATCGTAAAGGTGCAGCCCATGCTGGTAATCTGGTCGTTCCTTTAAAGCGGCGGACCATCGTTCGCCCCCCTTAAGAGAAGCTGCTGCGGTTGTGGTCCCACGCGCTATGCTTGAGAAGCCTCTACCTCGCGTGCATGTAGAAGTGGTGGCTACAGCGTCTCCTGATTCTGGGGTGGGTACGGAGATTGGGACTCGTCGTCTAAAATTACCCACCAAGCGCAAGCTTCTGTTGCCGGCCGCCGGCGTCCGCTCATAGAAGAAGAAGAAGTCGTCGTTTGCTGCCGATGTCGCATTCGGTCAGGAGCCTCATGCTCCTTACAGCGAGGGTTTGAGCGAATATGGAACTAATGAGGGTCTATTTATTACGCCTGCGGATGATACCGATCTTCAAGCTGCCCTTGTGGCTTCCGAACGACTGGCTCACGATAAAGCAGCCCTGATCACTATTGCGAAGTTGGGTATGCCTTAGTTGTGTATATATATATATATTATCCTTTCTCCATTATTAGACCTGTACTGATGCTTTCCTCTTCAACGGGTATCTCCGCCAAAGAGGCTCTCGCGGCTTCCCTCTTTGAAGAGGAAGAGAGGCTTCGGACTTCTTTGGGCCTTGGTAAAATTCTGCTCACTATGTCTCTATTTCTTTCTTTACCCGTACTCTGATTCATTCTCCCCTTCTGTTTCAAGGACCACCTCAACTCTGGATATCCCGAGTGTAGTGCCTATCGCAAGTGGTGATGCAGTGGCACCATTAGAGCTGGCTACAGCAGCCACGGCTACCCTCAATCCACCACAAGGGTCTCACTAAAGCAGCCGATGATGGACGTCGTAGCGGTGCCGGAGGCAGAGCCCGGTTCAGACGACGGCATACCTTTGACGGAGGTCTTGAGGAGATCAATTCTCACTGCGAAGGCCGAAAAAAAAGTGCAGAAAGCGCATGGCGAAGGAACGCGATGCTAGCTTGGATGCGGGTGCAGGTTCAAGCACCACCATATGTCTCTGTTCCTCCAGAGTATGCTCCAGCTGCTCTGTCTACCGCTCATAGACAGGTCGTTCACGCGGCTTGGGAGGCAACCCAGAATCTTTCGCAAGGTAATGTAAAGCCCGGTCTTTTCATTTTTACTCGATCTGTAAATTCTGATATACCATGTCTTGCAGGGCCAAGTATCGACGATGAGGTAGCAGGCGAGAAGACGGCGACCATAGAGCCCGAAGCGGCTACTCTCTCTCGGGAGTCTGGGACTACCCCAACTGCCGCACTTTCTCCTTATGGTTCCTTACTATCAGCGGGCATCGCGAGTGTCATGACGGCCCATGTTGAATCGGGGGACGAGGCCACGGGCGCAGAAACTATTCCGATGGTGGAGAGCGAAGGAGCCGCTGTGCCCAGCGATGCTCTCGCCGCGGCATGGGAGTCACTGTTTCCTTTTTATCTTTCAATCTCGTTCATCCCCAACTGATGAAATTTTGTTCTTTTTGAGTGTAGGTGCAGTAAATGCGGAGATTGCACCATCTGAAGCGCCTCTGGTCGCTGCCGTGATGGCTGTTGTTCCGTCGCCTTCTCCCATGTTGTCTGGAGTGCTGGAAGGTATATGTTTTTGACTTATCAGTTTCATTAGGGGTAATATACTTTTTGTACTGACATTATGTTGTTGCCACCTTGCAGGAGTCCTTTTTGACCACCTGTATCAGGTGCTGAATCCACATTTCTCCTTCCAGTCAGAAGTTGTCCTGCCTGCCGGTGTCGGTGAGTATAGTTTTTTAACCGACATCATTTCCTCTCTTTTATAGGCCATCATGTCGTTGCTAACTCTTCTTTGAATTGATTTCAGCATTATAGATTGGAGGAGGGGACGAGACAAAAACCGCGCCTCTGGTACTCCCAACTTTTCCACCTGCCGCAGCCGGTATAGTAGACTCTATCGCTCGTGCATTCTTCTTTTTTTATCTTTCAAGTCGACATTTAACCATAGTTTGTTTTGTAGCAATCGCGTCAACTCTGGCTCCCTTCGAGTCCCGTCTCATAATGCTGGCAAGGACACTTGCTAGGCATCCATCTTCTAGGGGCGCTGCGACGAGCCTGCAAATGTTGAACAAGTTCGTCGAGGATCTTGATGCTGAAGACCTTGCATCTGCTGCAGATTTTGTCGCGGAGGTTAATCCTATATTGGAGATGCTCGTAAACTTTCATAGGGTGTCGTCGGGTCTTGGGTTAATTATTGCAGGAAGATCGAGACCTGCCTGCATGAAATTGAGCTTAAGCGTCCGGCTCCCGAAGTATTAGCTCTGAGCTCTCAACGGGATGCATGGGTCGAGCAGAGTGTTCCTTTTCTTCTCCATTTTGAACAAGAGGTGACCTTGAGGTGGAAGGAACGTGAGGAGGCTTTAGGCGAATCTACCCGGCTGCACGCCCAGGTTGACGCGAATGCTGTACAGCTGAAAGCTATCTTTGAGGGCCTCCTACGATGTATTTCTGACGGGCTAACGTTGAGGCAGAAGCTCGACCTCACTGAGCAGGATGCACAGAGTCATGAGGCAGCTCAGCGGGAGATCGACGAGAAACTTTCATCTTGTTTGCGGCAGCGGGCCCAAGCCGAAGCGGAGCTGGCCGCGGCGGCTGATCATGAAAAGGAGCTGAGAGAAGTGCGCGAGCGGCTTGCTAATTTGCTAAAATCGCCTCCTTCTCAATAGTTGTCTTTGTATCAATTGTAATTTATGAATAACACGTATTCATTTCATTTTCATTTTTTTATATGATGTATCTCATATTCAATTGAATTCATGAATACAGGACACACGTTTTTTTTATCTCTGACTATCGCTTTCTTTTCTTTGATTTGTCATTGGCATGACATTTTAGCAAATGTGGCATGTAGATAGTAGATAGTAGTCCATCATAAGCTCTTTGTAGAGTAGCGATGGTTTAGGAAACAGGTTCATGTCTGCTGCCTAAGACTTTTCAACTTTATAAGCCGTGGGGGTCTCATAAAGTCTTTTCTCCCTACGAGTCGAGAGGATCCCGTAAGTGTATTTTCTCCTTATGAATCGTGAGGATTCCTAAGTGTGCTTTCTCTTGAGAGTCGTGGGGATCTCGCAAGAGAATTTTCTCCCTTACAAGTCGAGAGGACTCGTAATTGGTTGATGAGTTAACTGGTTCCTAAGTCGAAGCATTGCTTTACGACAGGGAGATCAGGGGTTGACATGTATCCGTGTTGAAGCGTTGATTGATGACAAGGAGGTCAGGAGTTGACATGTATCCGTGTCGAAGCATTGCTTTACGACAAGGAGGTCAGGAGTTGACATGTATCCGTGTCGAAGCGTTGCTTGACGACAGGGATGTCAGGGGTTGACATGTATACGTGTCGAAGCGTTTCTTAACCATAAGGAGGTCAGGAGTTGATATGTATCCGTGTCGAAGCATTGCTTGACGACAAGGAGGTCAGGGGTTGACATGTACCGGTGTCGAAGCGTTGCTTTACGACAAGGAAGTCAGGAGTTGACATGTATCCGTGTCGAAGCGTTGCTTGATGACAAGGAGGTCAGGAGTTGACATATATCCATGTCGAAGCGTTGCTTCACGACAAGGAGGTCAGGAGTTGACATGTATCCGTATCGAAGTATTGCTTTACGACAGGGAGGTCAGGAGTTGACATGTATCCGAGTCGAAGCGTTGCTTTACGACACGGAGGTCAGGGGTTGACATGTATCCGTATCGAAGAGTTGCTTGACGATAAGGAGGTCAAGGGTTGACATGTATCCATGTCGAAGCGTTGCTTGACGACAGGGAGGTCAGGAGTTGACATGTATCCGTGTCGAAGCGTTGCTTTACGACAAGGAGGTCAAGAGTTGACATGTATCCGTGTCGAAGAGTTGCTTGACGATAGGGAGTTCAGGGGTTGACATGTATCCGTGTCGAAGCGTTGCTTGACGACAAAGAGGTCAGGAGGTGAAATTCTCCGTTTTCTACGGTGTCGGGATCGACTTTCTCCGTTTTCAATGGTATCAGGGTTAACTTTAGGTTGTCTATGAACCGCAGAGTCTTGGAACTGGGGGCTATGCCGTGGCTCCAATTGATAGTGTCGCGTCTGTGTCCTGCTGGCATGAAAAGGAACGTCGTTGCTGGTTTTCTGTGATGCAGATATTGCCGCTGAGACCTGACTCTCCCTTTGATAGAGTTTGTTGGGACATGTGGTTCCTTTTTCGTTTATGCCCATGGATTGTATACAAGGGTCAGTACGAACTTACCTGCTGGGCAAAAAGTTGCATTTCATTTTTTTTCTTTCCGCGATGCTCTATCATTTCAGCTTTTTTATATCGCGAAAGTCGCGATTGCCCAATCATTTCGGCTATTATTCGCGATGCCCAATCATTTCGGCTGTTTTTTTTCTTTTTTACTCGCTGTTTTTTATTGCGAGTTGCCCAATCATTTCCGCTATTTTTGTATGCATATATTTTACTCGCTGATTTCTACTGCGAGTTGCCCAAACATTTCGGCTATTTCATATGCATTTTTTTCAAGTATGGAACTCATGGTCTGATACTAATCTTGCATCAGTATCGCTGCGACTGGAATGTTGCCAGGAGCGAATCATCATTTGCCATGAAAGGACTTGGAATTTGATATTGATTTAGGCATCAGCATCGCTATAACTGGGATATTGCCACGAGAGAATCATCATCTGCCTTTGTCGGTTCAAACAAAGGTGGCTTAGCAAACAGGGGTAAGATCCTGTCGACTAAGGCTTTTGACTTCATGAGCCGTAAGGGTCTCATAAAGGTGTTTCTCCCTACGAGTCGTGAGGATCTCATAGGTGTCTTTTCTCCTTAGGAATCGTGAGGATTTCTAAGTGTATGTTCTCTTGTAAGTCGTAAGGAGCTTGCAAGAGTGTTTTCTCCTTGTATATCGACAGGACCTACAAGTGTTTGTTCATCAAACGAGGGCATTCCTCGTCGTCAGTGGGACTCGGCAAGGAAATGATTATTTATGCCCGTGGATTGTATACAAAGGTCAGTATTGAACCGCTAGTAGGCCAATCTGGAAAAGGTGATGGCTTAAGAACAGGTCCGGATCCATGTAGCTTAAGGCTTTTGAATCTTATGAGCCGTGAGGGTCTAATAAGAGGGTTCTCCTTACGAGTCGTGAGGATCTCGTAAGTGTAATTTCTCCTTAGGAATCGTGGGGATCCCTAAGTGTGTTGCTCCTTTGTGAGTCGTAAGGATCTCACGTAGGTAGATTTCTCCTTAAAAGGTCGAGAGGACCTTGCAAGTGTCTTTTAACGAGATTGCGCCCTTTCGGGTTTTCAAAAACTCGCCGGTAGCCCTGCTGTTTTTACTCACGGGGCCCTTTCAGGTTTTCATCCGTGCCCATTTTGCTTTTGGACGTACCCCCCTTTTTACGAGTCTGCGCCCTTTTGGGTTTTCACAAACTCGCCAGTAGCCCCGCTGTTTTTACTCACGGAGTCCTTTCGGGTTTTCATCCGTGCCCATTTTGCTTATGGACATACCGTTTTTTTACGCGTCGGCCCAAGGATGTTGCGGGTTTGTAGTAGTTTAAAGACGTTTCGGTCAGTAGGTATTTTTAGGACATTTCGGTCCTCTATTAGTTTAGGGACGTTTCGGTCCACTATTAGTTTAAGGACGTTTCGGTCCATCGCACGTTTTCGAGGTGAGGTTTCGCCGGATACTACTTATAGAGTTTGAGCTTGAGAAGATAGCGAGCAGACATAGGCGTCTTCATCTATCGTTGACCTAGGCCGTGATTCGTTAGGCGTAGTATTATTTTCAAGAACCGGCCGTTTATTGTCCTGAAGGGTCTTTCGCCATGCATATCCATGAGCAAATAAGCCCCACCTTGGTAGACCTGGTCTAGACCTAGGCCGTGATTCGTTAGGCGTAGTATTTTTTTCAAGAACCGGTCGTTTATTGGCCTGAAGGGTCTTTCGCCATGCATATCCATGAGCAAGTAAGCCCCACCTTGGTAGACCTGGTCTATGATATACGGGCCCTCATAATTCAGCTCGAACTTCCCCCGTTTGGCACGATTGGGGATCATAGGTCTCTTGACCACTAGCACGAGTTCGCCTAGGTGAAATGTCCTCAGTCTAGTCAATCTTTCGTATGAGCGCATCATCTTTGCTTTGTAAGATTCTAGGTTTTTTTGCGCCATGAGATGAGTTTCATCGAGGGCATTGAGCTCCTCAAGCCAGAGATGAGCATTCTCTTCATTTGTCAACTCATAATGAACCGCCACTCGTAGGGAGGGTAGCTCTATCTCTAAGGAGAGTACTGCTTCAGTGCCGAATACCAATGCATACGGCGTTGTATTCTTGGCCGTTTTGAACGTGGTCCGATAAGCCCAGAGAGCTTCATGCAGTCTCTCATGCCAGTCTTTTTTATTTCAGGACACCGTCTTCTTTATAATCTTCGTCAAGGTCTTGTTGAAAGCTTCGGCTAGACCATTAGCTCAGGGATTATAGACCAGAGAGTATCTCCAGTCTATATTATGCTGCTATGCGAAGCGGCTGATTTTGTGACTTCTGTAGACTGGCCCGTTATCAGAGATAATCCGTCGCGGAGTGCCGAACCGATAGATGACATGTATCTTGAAGAAATGGAGGATATTCTCTGTCTTCACTTCTCTTAGCGGTACTGCTTCTGCCCACTTAGAGAAGTAATCGGTTGTCGCCAATATGAACCGATGTCCTCTGGACGATACTGGTTCTATGGGCCCAATTATGTCAGTTCCCCACATTTCGAACGGCCATCTAGCCACTGTTGGGTGTAACGGATTTGGATGCTGGTGGATGAAGTCTCCAAGAATTTGGCACGAATGGCATTGCTTCGCGTATTCAAGGCAGTCTTGAATCATCATGGGCTAATAGTAGCCTATTCTTTTGATCTTCAGCTTCATTTTTGGCCCAGCTTGATGATAACCGCAAAGTCCATCATGAGTTTCTTGGATGACTCTCCTTGCTTCTTCTTGTCCCAGGCATCTCAGCCATAGAGAGTCGAACGATCTCTTATACAGCGTGTCATTGACGAAGGCAAAAGACAGAGCTCGTTTCATGAGCTGATGTCTCAAGGATGCATCTTCATGTGTTCGACGGGATTTGAAGTAGTCTATAAAGACTTCTTTCCAATCATTGGCCTTTTCCTGGTCCTCTATTTGTAGGGTTGTTTGCATAGTCGCTTCCTTTTCTTCAGACGACTCCGGAGATATTTCCGCTGGTGCAAGAACCCGACGGCTTTGCACAACGATCCTTACATAATCGAGGTTTTCGTCAGCCAATTCTATAGAGAGTTTGGCTAACGCATCCACTTTGCTATTTTCCGTACGTGGTATGCTTTCCAGAACATAGGAAAGAATTTGAGTCAACAATTGTTGTACTCTCTCGCCGTACTTTACCAACTCGGGCTTGCACGTTTGATAGTCGCCGTTTACTTGACTAACGACCAGCTGGGAGTCTCCGTATATGAGGAGGTTTTCTATTCCCATGTAGACAGCGATCTCAAGAACTGCTATCAAAACTTCATATTCGGCTTCATTGTTTGTCCTCGGCTCTGTTAAGGAAAAGGCAAAGCGCATTATCCCTCCTTGTGGAGTCACGAAAATAAGGCCTACCCCAGATTTGATTATAGGGGAGCTGTGCTTTCTCTTCTTCATGGAAGATGCCCCATCGAAGTAGAGTTCCCATTGGGTATCACTCCCTCCTCTCTCCCTGTCGATCGTGTCAAACGCGTGCTCGTCCGGCAATTCACAATTTAGGGGTGAATCGGCAGGTATCGGATGCTCGACGAGGAAGTCGTCGATGGCATGGTCTTTCACTGCTATGAGAGGTCGGTATGTTATCGAGAACTCCATCAAGAGGAGGGCCCATTTAGCGAGCCGTCCTGTTAGTATGGCTCTTGATATCAAATATTTGAGAGGGTCCACTTTTGATATGAGGTGGACCTCATGCGCCAATACATATTGCTGAAGCTTCGTTATCGCGAAGATTAGCACCATGCAGTGTTTTCCGATAGGGGAGTAGTTATTTTCTGCCCCCAGGAGAACTCGGATCAAATAGTAGAGGGCTCTCTCTTTCCCTTGGTCATTTTCCTATGCCCATAGTGCGCCTAAGGAACCTTCAAGGGCGGTTGTGTACAGGATGAGAGGCTTTCCCTTGACTGGAGCGGTCAGTACCGGAGGATTCTACAGGTATTGCTTGATTTTGTCTAGTGCACTCTAGCATTTACGATCCCATACGAAAGGGTTCCCTTTCTTCTTTAGATGACTGTCGGGGCGGCATTTGCCTGAGAGGTCGGCGATGAACCGCCGGATATACGCGAGCTTTCCCTGTAGAGACCGCAGTTGCTTGAGAGTTCTTAGCGGAGACATTTCCATGATCGCTTTGATCTTTGATGGGTCTATTTCGATACCCCGGTGTCGTACGATGAATCTTAGGAATTTGCCCGAGGAAACTCCGAACGCGCATTTAAGAGGGTTCATCTTCAGGTTGTATTTCCGAAGGCGCTGGAACACTATCTCCAGATGCTCCCAATGCTCCCCGTGTGATTTACTTTTCACCACGAGGTCGTCGATATAGCATTCGACGATTTCATGTATGAGGTCATCGAAGATCTTCGTCATGGCCCTCTGATAGGTAGCGCCGGCGTTCTTTAGACCGAAAGGCATCACTTTGTAGCAGAATATGCCCAGAGGAGTCCGGAAAGCGGTATGCTTCTGGTCTTCAGGATGCATCTTTATTTGATTGTATCATAATGAGCCGTCCATGAAGGAGAAGACTTCGTGAGTGGACAAGTTGTCTATCATCAACTCGGTAACCGGTACGGAAAGTCATCCTTCGGACATGCTTTGTTGAGGTCCCGAAAGTCCACGCAGATACACACCGTCCCATTTTTCTTCATCACTGGGACGATGTTGGCGATCCAGTCAGGGTATTGAACTTCTTGGATGAAGTCGGAGTCGATTAGCTTCTTGACTTCGGCGTTGATACTCATTTCAAGTTCGAGCCGCATTCTTCTTAGTGCTTGCTTGACTGGCTTGACGTCCGGAGATATCGCCAATTTATGCACAGCTATCTCTGGATCTAGCCCCGGCATCTCGGAGTAGTTCCATGCGAAGCAGCCTTTATACTGCATAAGCACGTCTCTTAGTGTAGCTACCTGTTCTTCGGACAGCAGCTCACTGAAGAATGTAGACCTCGGGTCGTTTACCGTCCCCAAGTCGATTTTCCTTAGGTTGTCCGCAGTAGTATGTATCCCATCTTCCGGCTCTTTTGGCGCCGGTGGAAGTTCTGAGATCAACTCATCTTCATCCTCATTTTCGAAGCACCAGGAGAGGTCATCCATATCCTCGCGTACTACTTCTTCTAACAACGTTATCGCGTGACAGGTACGAGATCGTTTCCAAGACTGATGTTGATCTGGTTCTACTCTCGCTATGTACGTTGCTTTTGGAACATGCTTCTGTGGTGGGGTTACCCTCCAACTGCTGGATAGAGCGAACCTGCCTTACTGATATTGGTCTTCAACCCAGTTTTTGAATGTGAAGCAGTCTTCGAGAGGATGTCCTATCGCTCGGTGATAGGAGCAATAATCCGGGTGAGAGACCTCATCTGCTTGTTCGGGGTGTTTGGATTCTGGGAGCGTAGTCATTTGATGTTTCATGACAAGATCGAATATCTTCCATGTCTTCTCTTAGGGAAAAGAATATGCTCGACCCATCTTCTTTATAAGAGACGGATCCCGGATGCTCAATTTTCAATCGCGTGGTTTCTTGGACCCGCTTTGCCGCCGTTGAATGTTTTTTCCGTTCTTTAGATTGTTTTTTCCTTCGTGTCGGGTCTTCTGTATGACGGGCTGGCGAAGAAGGGCATCGTCATTCTCCATAGCCTGCTGAAGGAGGCGCTGCGTCCTGGCTTTCTCGTAAATGGCCATTTCACGGTTGTGGTCATCCTGGGCCTTTTGACCCGCTTCCCTTATTAGCTTGTCCATTTGTTTTTCAAACGACGGACTTGGTATTTTTACAGCGGGATCTTGTTTTGGTTCAATTGCAGTGTCTTCTAACAGAGCATCTCCTTCTTCATCGAAATCATGTATAACGTAGCAGCCATGGAATCGCTCCCATTTCTTGGATTGAACATATCTAAGCCCGATCGTTTCCATTCTCCTGTTGGGCAATTTTCGCTAGGTTCCGGGGATGTTCCAGATCCTGTTGTAGAACTAAGCTCGTCGAGTAGTCTGTTTGAAGTGTACGCCTTAGTGCCTCAATGGCCTTTTTAATCCTTTTGTGTAGTATCTGGGCAGACGGATGGGCTGGAGCTTGTCAAGCGTAGAATCGGCACCATGCCAGATTTCTTTCTCCACTTTATTCTCAGCGGATCGATAAAACAGGATCGCCTTTTCATATCTTCGCCTGGGAGGAATGTAGAACATCTGCAGCTCTTGCACACTATATGTCTCAAGCGCATTAAGCTCCCTGTAGTGCTGCCGCGGAACCATGGTGATTTGCAAACTCTGATCATCTCAAGTGAGGGCCTGCACCGATGGACGGACCGAGAACACTGCGTTGACTTCGTCTTCAAAGTCACTGCCAAAAACCAGAATAGGGGTAGACGGTCCCGGCCTGCTGCATTGGGACGGTCCTGAATAGACTATCTCTTCCTCCTCCTCGGTATCGCTCCCAAAGACCGGAATAGTGGTGATAGCTTTCTGCTTATTCTCTGGTTTATGGCATCTTTCCGTGTCTTCAAAGTCTGGCAGGAAATACTTTGCATCCTCGTATTTGCGGACTTCGTTCACGGAGAACGGGTTTACCTCCCCCGTTACGGTGTACACGAGACCATCCTTGAAATACTTAATACACTGATGTTGTGTAGAAGGGATGATGTTGTACTCGTGTAACCAAGGCCTGCCGAGCAAAGCGTTGTAGCAATTCTTGGCGTCAATGATATGAAATTTGATGTCAGTGACGAGCAGCCCAAAGAGTAATGTCAGTATCACAGACCCGAGCGTCCGTGATGACTGGGAGTCTAACCCGGAGATAGTGATTTTATCCTGAGCGAGGTGTTGAACGTTCATGCAGATTTCTTTTAGCATTCTCACCATTTAGGAGGTTGACAGAGGACCCGTTGTCAACTAAGATCTTCCCTATCTTGATGTCATGGTAGTATCCGGTGACATACAAGGGACGGTTGTGCTCGTATATTCCGAGGAGGAGATCTTCATCGACAAAAGTGTTGTCAACTGTGTGCATTTCTTCCAACTCGTCCTTCATCTTTTCTTCGGTAAAGAAGGCTTGAAACTGATCGGGCTCTTGTAGTGCCTTGATCAACAAATCTCTCACCTCTTTAGATAGCAGAAGGGCATCGAGAATGCTTAGCTGTGAGGGTATCTTCCTTAGGTATTCCAGAACGTTGTAATCCACCTTGTTTTTCTTTGGCGGGTTCTTGGCTGCCAGCTCTTCGACGACTCGGTCATTGAGGGCGATATCTTCAGGGACTTTTTCTTTTCCCTTATCTTTTTTGCTCTCTCCCTTGCTTGTGGGTCCGAGATTCTTTTCGGGTAACGTGCGATTACGCAGCTGAATATTCTCACAGGTCTTCACCTCTTCTGTTTCGGAGATGGATTCCTTGAAGAGAGGGCCAAGGGCTATTTCTTCATCAGAATCACTCCCGAAGGTGAAGACTTGTGATTCCCTGGAATTAACCATGTGACAGTAGCCGACTGTTCTTTTGTGCTCCTCTGTCATGCTTCTCTTCTCTCGACGAGTTTTGCGCTTTATCCGCTTGAAATGCTGTCGATGAACAACGTATCCCTGCCACCAATTTTTAAATGTCATGCATTCCTCGGTAGGGTGTGTGATCCTCTGATGGTATAAGCAGTAGTTTGGATATGCATCTAGTTCGCTAGGCAACATATTTTCTGAAGTGTCTTCTTTGAAAGGCGGCAACTTCATTCCCACCGACAGGGCTTTGGCAAACTGCTTCCTTGTCTTAAACTTGCTTTTGCTGGTAGCAGAAATACTTCTATCCGGTTGGGGTACTCTATGACTTCTCAATATCGGAGCTTCTTCAACGCGACACCAACGTTTGGCACTTTCATATATGGCCGTTTCACGCTCTCGGTCAGATTTGCTTTTCTGAAGAGCTTCGCTCAGCAGTCTATCAATCAACTCGTCCGATGGCTCAAGGGATTTTGGTTCCGGTTCTGGATCTACCCCCAGTTTCTCTGCATCGGGAGCTTCTTTTCCATTTATTAATGAGTGAGAGATCACGTGGCAGCTTGCCATGTGATCCTCAGGCTTTTCTGAAGAATTGTCTCATTCATCAGCGTCATCGGCTTCATTCTCAAGAACATGCTTAAAGAATTCATCTAACGTGATTGGGGTCCAAGCCTTCTGGTTATATTCTTCCAGTGCATCGATGTATTTTTGTAGACCTTTACGGCTGTCTTCATGTTGGACGGGCTTCTTGGCCTTCTTCTTTTTCTTTAAAGACTTTGGAGGCTTGGCCTGAACGTTTTGTTCACCTTCACCAACTTTCAGCGTTGAGCGTGGCTTCAGCATCCCCTCAATAATCTCGGGTTCCAAAGGTCTCTTCCACCTAATCGCCGGACATGCTTGGAGATCTTTCAGTATTCTTTTCGTTTCGGCTGAAAGAGCGACCTCCCATGGAGCTTCTTCTATAAAAGAGCACGATTCCCCCGGCGTGTCCACATTTTTAGGGGCGTATGGCTGGGGTGGGCTTACCTTCCAATTTTCAGACAGCGCAAATTTTTCCTGTTGGTATTGGTCCTCGATCCAACCTTTGAAAACGAAGCAATCTTCGATTGGATGGCCTACTGCTCGGTGGTAGGGGCAATAATTAGGATTGTTGGCATCACCAGGCTGCAATGGACATCTTGGATCTGGCAGATTGATGAGTCTGTTGTACACCGCCAGCTCAAACAGTATCCTCGTTTTATCCCGGGGAAATGAATAAGGACGTTTTAGCTTCTCGTTGAAGAATCGATGTCTATCGTTTTGGCGATCAGCTGGTTTTGGGCCGCTGGGCTGCTGCTAAGCAATGGCGACGAAGGTCGTTTTCCCTTTCCCCTTTTCGTTTCGAGGCTCCATTTTTTAGGAAGACGGTCTATGGCCCATTTGATCCATTTGGGCCAGCTTGTCAATCAGGGCCTGGAAGGTAATCGGCTTGAAAAACATCATGAACTGGGATATGGCCGCCTGCGGATCAAGGGTACCCATGAACATGCCTACTGCAGGAGCTTCTTCGATGCGTTGTTCTCATTTCGACCATAGGTTCCGCCACCAGATTGCATACTGAACCCATGTTTCTCTCGGCTTCACCCTGGCATTGATCAATGCCGTGATTGGGGTGCATTCGCTGGCGTTTGCGAACCTTTGTGTAAACAGTAGCTCCATTTCTGCAAATGTATTAACGGAGTCATTCGGGAGCTCAGAGTACCATTCAAACGCTGTCTCCGACAAGCAGCCAACAAACTGGTGAAGCAGCAGCTTGTCATCACCCCCAGTATTACCACACAGGGCTTTGAATTGAGCAACGTGCTGGTGTGGATTACCCGTCCTTTTATACACGTGGAACTTAGGGATCGTGTATCCCGGCGGGTACTTTATTTGGTCGTACCAACCCGGATATGGTCGTCCAGTCTTGACGATTTGGCCAACCGCTTTGTTCGCCTGATGAGCTCGTATTTGTTGAGCTATATAGTCGTCAAGGGCGGCTTTGGAGATGGTCTCCTCCTTGGTTGCTGAACAAGCAGGAAGAGGGTTTGATGTCTCCCCTCTGTCGTCTTCAAGGACAATCGGAGGGTCTTCAGCTGGAGGATCCGGCTGTATCATCATTCCGACCATATCTTGGAATAAAAGCCCCATTTGTTTTATGTTAGCCGCTTGTTCCGCGGCCTCTTTGTCTTTCCTCTCGAGCATTCTTCGGAGGAATTCGGCATCAGTTTCCTGTTCCTGACGCTGCTCCGACGATGTTTCCGGGCTTTCTTTTGGCCCAGTGAGTGCGGCCATGGTTGTCAGCATCTCCTGGAGCTTTTGCTGTTGGTTCTCCTGAGCCTTTGTCACTGATCGGGTGAATGGTCGATGGCCCGTGGAGATACGGCTATCCTCTTTCCCGGATGCCATGTAGATGGTGTGCGCCACCATACCCCCAGACTTGGGACGTTTGGACTCAGTGCCTCTGAGCTTTGTCGTGGACACGGGGATTTTCTCCGGCCTTCTTCTTTTGTGGGCAGTCAAAGTTGAAGGGGCCGTTGCAGCGGGCACCCAAGTAGATGACACCTTCTGTGGTACGACAGGGTGATCCTTCTCTTGCCGAACCTTCATTTTCTTTGGTTGGCGGGAGTAGTCTTGGTTAATCACAGAGTCTTGGACCCTTCGCCAGACCCTATGGATTTTAGAGGACATCCGCTGTGGGGGCTGCTCCGGCTTTGCCTTTATGATATTTTCAGCAGGTAGAGGAGACTTTTTCAGCACGGCAATTGGCGAATTCCTGCGTACCCTATTAAGTGGTTCAAAGCTGTTCCCAGTTGGAACAACAGCATCAACTTCAATCATTGGAGCTGGTGGGGTAAGTCCAGAAAGGGAACTGCCCCCAGCTTTCCTTACTCGGCGCCAGTGGAGACGTCGAGCATGTCTTGTAGATGGTATTGGCTCAGTCACGGGGGTAGCTCCATCATGCCTCCTATTCTGGTGAAGGGTTGTTGTTGGTGCCAGCCTATCGAAGATAGACGTCCGCTGAGAAGAAACGTCCAACCTGTCGAAGACTGACCCTTGGGCAGGGGAAGAAGCTTTGGTGACTTTTCCTGAAGCGGGAATTGGAACGGACGATCTTGTGAAGACCAATCCTTTAGCAGGAGAAGCCCCTTTTACGACTTCGTTCGTCGGAGTTGGAATGGCTATCTGCTTCGAGATAACTCCCTCGGGTATTGCAGGCTTCTTCATGGGCCCGCTTGAGCTTTGCCCTAGTCTGTTAAAGACCGAGGCATTGGACTTGGATGACCCGTTGAGAGGGGCTTTGGTGGTGGTAAGCTGATCAAAGACCGACTTCTTTGGAGCCTCCTGCGTCGGCATCGGAGCATTGAAGCTCATTGGCGGGAGCATGGTCCCGAAGAACAACCCAGTGGTGGCCTGCATCACCTGTTCTACTGGCATTGCATAAATGGAGGCCGCTTTGGGCCCGTAAGTTACTCCTCCAGATAAGACGGAGCGGGAGTTGCTGTTGCAGTTGGTGCAGTTGGAAGTTATTGACGCCATCTTCTCTTCTGCACGGAGCAAGACACCAAATCTTAGTACCTCGAATCTAGGGGCAACCATACTAAACCGCGATTCGTTCGCGAAACACGACACACGAAGTGTGGAGTGGAAAGAGGAAAAGGACCCACCGGGTGTGCTAGAATCTGTTCTCCACCGAAAGACGCGACCGGGACGTTGGGACGTCTTTCCTGAATTTTGGGGGCAGATGCTATTTGGTTTTATCCGTCCACCTCTCCGAAGATGCCAAGTTGACTTATGGCACCGTGTATCAGAGGTTTAGACGGATGCGGCCGTTGTAGCAGACATTGTCAGATTCCCCCTCGTTTGAGGGTTTTTTTGATTGTGGGGACGCTCTTCCCTGCAGGCGCAAGCCCCTGCAGTTAATTACGCTACCGTATCATGGTAACAACCTTCTCCTTCTCCATATGGTCACTTCGTGTCGTGTGTGTTTGTTTTATTTTTGGTTGCCTGTGGATTGTATACGGAGACTATGGATTGTATACGGAGACTAATTTATGTTGTCGCCCGTGGGGCGTGGATTAGTCCAAATCCGTATTTTCTTAGATTTGGATTTGGATTGGGTTTAAGGATCATTAATATCATTAAGATTAAGATCAACTTAAATGTTTGTTAAGGATGCGTTAATCTAATTTTAGACTAAGATCTACTCAACGGGTGTTCGGAATCATTTAGATTCGATGATAGAGCATTTGGGCTCTATCGTTTTAATTTAGGGACGTTGCGGTCCATAAGTTTAAGGACATCATAGTCCGTAGAGTTTAAGGACATCATAGTCCATGGAATTTAAAGACGTCATAGTCTGTGGGGTTTAGTTTAGGGACATTGCGGTCCATAAGTTTAAGGACATCATAGTCCATGGAGTGTCTGGTTGTCGGGACCCGTCACCTCTCTGAAGAAGTTGAAGAATTACAACGACACATATCAGAGAAATGAAGAGATGTACCCTTGAACCAATGTTGGTTAGGGGATCTATAGTCAGGTTTGGGACTAAGACCAATTAAAAATATTGGGAGCACATGGGCTCAATTAATCTGAATTGGGGGGTTTATGGCCTACTTGGGCTCAGCCCATTCAGTTAAAGTGTTTGAACACTTATTTGGACTCAGTCCATTCATTTTTGAACAAAATGTTAACATTTGTTTGGACTCGGACCCTTTTTTGTTCAATAATGCAGAGCATTAATTTTAGGTTCTGACACCCCTTCTTCTTTTGTATTTTGTTGAGTGTTGGACACTCTTTGTAGCGCAAAGCGCTTTATATACAGAGCTTTTATGTTCAGAGCACTTGGCGTTGAGCGCCAGACTTGGAGCGCTGAGGCGCTTCTTATAAAATGGTGCACATGTGCTCCTCACGTGGCGTGCTTGGCGCTGAGCGCCAGACCTGAAGCGCTAAGACGTTTCTTATGAAATAGCGCACACGTGAGGAGCACGTGGCGCGCTTGGCGCTGAACGCCAGACTTGGAGCGCTAAGGCGCTTCTTATGAAAATGGCGCACACGTGAGGAGCACGTGGCGCGCTTGGCGCTGAGCGCCAGCCAATGAGTGCACAGCGCTCTTTATTATGTGGCACCCACGTGAGGAACACGTGGCGCGCTTGGCACTGAGCGCTAGCCAATGAGTGAAAAGCGCTCTTGATTAATTCTGTGCTCTGAGAATTAAGTTCTCGTTTATAAGAGACTTTGTCGCGTGGATCTAAGAACTAAGTTCTTATTTTAATAGTAGATGCTATGATCTCTTCTGTTTTTGTGAAAGACTTTGTCTTTATTTTATAGATATGTGATCTAAAGAGAACTAAGTTCTTCTCCCTTCTTTTTTATGATGAGATGCTCCAATCTATCCTACTCTTATGAAAGACTTCTGTCTTTATAGATCTATGATCTAGAAAAAGAACTAAGTTCTTTTTTATGAGATACTTTGATCTCTCTGTTTTATTTACCTTGAAGAAATTCTTCTTTTCAGAGCTTGCTCTTCTCTTTTTCTTTTTTAAGTTTATGGGGGGTTCCTCTGTGCTAGACTTGAAGTCTTGGGTCGTTTAAATAGTGGAGGCTGATTTGTTGAATCAGTTAAGGAAATCCTTCCTCTGATTGATTTGGGGATGTTTCCCATCGTTGGATCTTCGATCCAAGGACTTCTGTTTTACAGAAGGCAATCTTCTTGTTTTTAACAAGATTGGGAAAATATTTTCCCATACAGAACTTATTCTGTATCTTGGTGATTTTTAATCACCATTGGATCTTTGATCCAACGGTGCTCTGGTTTACAGAGCACAATCTTTCTTGTTTGGAAAGATTTGAGGAGTATTTTCTCAACAGAATTTTATTCTGGTAATTTGATGATTTTTAATCATTTTCGTTGGATCTTTGATCCAACGGTGGAGAACATTTAGTTTTAGCGATTAGCGCTCTCGTGCCTTGCACGTGAACGCTACTTCAGAGTCTTTGACTCTTAGCGCTGGCGCACTTAGCGCTGGCGCTCTCGTGCTTTGCACGTGAGTGCCACATCAGAGTCTTTGACTCTTGGCGCTAGCGCACTTAGCGCTATGCACGTGAGCGTCGCGTCAGAATCTTTGACTCTTAGCGCTGGCGGATTTAGCGCCAGCGCTCTCGTGCTTTGCACGTGAGCGCTGCATCAGTGTCTTTGACTCTTAGCACTGGCGCATTTAGCGCGGGCGCTCTTATGAGGTGCTACCTCATTTTAAATTTCAAATTTTGAAATTTCAAATAGAGCTTTGCTCTCTGATTAGGGGAAACAACGACGTGTATCTGTACGATCAGGGATGCACCGAGGAGACGTACCAAACGGTGATCGAGTGCGTAGAGGACCACTTCGGTCATCTACTTCCCTGGCGGTCACCCCTCCTCCAATTGCTCATGTATGCGATTTTTCTCCGAGGCTGCATAACGCCTTGTCTCCGCAGCTGCTGGACGAGGCGCTTGACAAGCTGCACATGCTCCATCACCTGATTTTGAAAAGCCGGTGGAACCGATCGGTGGCTCTTCTTCAGGATTGTTTCCAGAAAAGGCAGACCGCGGACTCTCACCTGGCGAGCGGGAGCTCCGGTGCATCCGTAGCATCTCGGGTCCGCGGGTAACATCAGACGAAGCGGGCTGAAGAAGCTAGGGCTCGGCTGGCGGAGATCTCATCGGAGTACCTTCAGCAGTGCTTTCTCAACTCCTTACCCGCTTTGTTGTAATTTTTTGTAAGGCTGAGGAGCCCATAGTACCTTTTAACGAATAAAGTTCTTCTTTTATGATGTGTTTTGTCTCTTTTTGTCCCTTAGTACTTTTTACATACTCTCTTAGAAATGAATGTAAGGATCTCGAAACCGAGAAAAAGAACAAAATTTGCGGAAGAAGTCCCTTTTAATTCAGGAAACTTAAGAAAAATTACATAGCTACGAAAAGAAGAAAATACATTCATTTGTATAGTTTGAGTTTTTCAGCGTTGTAGGGCCGAAGAAACTTGCGTCCCCCTGCGTCTTGTAAGCGATAGGCTCCACCGGGCAATACTTCAAAGACGATGAAAGGCCATCCCACTTAGGGGAGAACTTGTGCAGTTTGCCCTGATCTATGAATTCGTTCCGCCTTAAGACCAAATCTCCCGTCTTGAAGGCGCGATGCTTAACTCGTGCGTTGTAGTAGCGAGCAGTTTGTTGTTGGTAAGCAGCCGTTTTGATCTGTGCTCAGTCCCGCTTCTCTAGCAAGGTGTCCAAATTAGTCCGGAGTGCCGAGGTATTAGCTTCATCATCGAAGTGTTCGACTCTGTAACTGGGCAGTCCGATCTCCGTTGGGACCATTGCCTCGGTACTGTAGTAGAGGCTGAAGGGGGTCTCTCCCGTGGGCGTTTTCTTCAATGTGCGTAGGGCCCATAGTACCCGTGGTAGTTCCCCGATCCAGCTTCCCTGCCTCCCTTCCAAACGAGCTCGAAGATCTCGGATGACGTCTCGGTTAACAATCTCAGCCTGTCTGTTGCATTAAGGATGCGCGACTGTGGCAAACTTCATTAGTATGCGGTATTCGTTGCAGAACTCTGACTTTGTCATTTTCGAAATTCGTCTCGTGGTCGGTAACGATGCACCTTAGGATCCCGGATCGAGAGATTATGTTGTTCTACAGGAACTTCATAGTAGTAGCGGCGTTCGGTTTTCTGATGGAGACGGCCTCAGTCCACTTCATGAAATATTCTACCACGTCGAGGATGTGCTTGTGTCCGCCCATACCTGTGGGGAGTTGGCCCACCATGTCCATCCTCCACTGGGAAAACGACCAAGAGGAGGTGAGGGTCGTTAGCTCGGTAGCCGGAAGACAGGATATGCTGCCATGGAGTTGACAGCTTTTGCATCTTCTAATGAGCTTTTGAGCGTCTTGGGGAATCGTCAACCAATAATACCCTTGGAGCAGCGTCTTCTGGATTAAGGTACGGTCCCTTTGATGTGCTCCACCGATCCCTTCATGTATCTCATGCAGGACGTAGTAGGCTTCGTGAGGGTCGACGCACCGGAGCAGAGGCTATGTGTATGACTTCTTGTAAAGGTTTCCATTGCTCCAGATGAAATGGCAGGCTTTGGCTCGAAGGCGGCACGCTTCCCCTCGGTCTTTCAGAAGCGTACCATCCTTTAGGAACTCCATGAGGGGCTTCCTCCATCCTGGCCTTCCTCCTGAGCAGTGTATACTTGAAGCGTTGCCTCTCTGTCTTCCACGCTGGGTTGTGGAAAGACTTCGAAGAGGATATTCCTCTTATTGTTGGCCGTATAGGAAGAGGCAAGCTTGCTCAGGGCGTTCAGGTGCCGGGGAATCTGTTCTACTTGGACTTCGTCAAAAAATTTCGTAGTGTTTTCACCTCGGCCAAGTACTTCACCATGAGCGGCACTCGGGCCTCGAAGTGCGGTTACTTGGCCAACGACCAGGGCGGAGTCGCTGCGAATCCGGATTGTCTTGAGCCCTACCCCGAAAGCGATTCGCAACCCGGCTAGAAAGGCATCGTATTCTGCGGCATTGTTTGACGCTCTGAACTCGAGCTTCAAAGAGTACTCTATATGTGCCTCGTTCGGGCCTCGAATGATAAGGCCGGCACCGCTCCCTTCCTCGGTAGAGGATCCATCCACGTAGAGGACCCAATCGGGGATGGAGTCGGGTATTTCCTAGATCGAGGGTCGGGACCCGGAGACATGGGCAGATGTTGCTTCCTTGGTGGGGATAGTGCACTCGACAACGAAATTTGCCAGGACTTATGCTTTGATGGCTTGTGTTTCCCCAATAAAAGAGCAAAGCTCTGTTCAAAATTTGAAAGGTGGCACCAAGAGTTAAAAACTCTGAGGCAGCGCCTCACGTGGCTTGCACGAGGGCGCCAGTGCCAAGAGTTAAAAACTCTGAGGCAGCGCCTTACGTGCCTCGCACGAAGGCGCCAGCGCCAGAACTAAAAGCTCTCTGTTAGACAAAGCCGTTGAATCAAAGATCCAATGGAGATGATAAATCATCAAATTGCAAAATTAAATTCTGCTGAGGAAATATTCCTCAAATCTTTCTAAACAAGAAAGATTACTCTCTGTAAAACAGAGCACCATTGGATTAAAAATCACCTATCTGCAGAATAAATTTTATATGGGAAAATATTTTCCTAATCTTGTTAAAAACAAGAAAGATATCTTCTGTAAAATAGAAGTCCTTGGATCAAAGATCCAACGGTGAATAAAATCCCCAAATCAATTAAAGATCTCTCAAGGAGAGATTTCTTTAACTAAATCAACAAACTTGCATCTACTATATAAAAGACCCAAGACTTCAAGTTTTGTACAGAGGAACCCACCCCCCCCCACCCCATAAACTTCAAAAAAAAGGAGAGAGCAAGCAAGAAGAAAGCTTTAAGAGGGAAGAAAGAAGAATACCTCTCTTCGAGGTAAATAAAAATAATAGAGATCATAGCATCTCATTTGCATATCCAAGGGTTTAACCCTTATAAAAGAACTTATGTCTTTCTCTGGATCTGAGATCCAAGAGACAAGTCTCCTACAAATGAGAATTTAATTCTCATAGGGATGAACTTGTTCTTAGGGATCAAAGATCCAGAAAAGAACAGAGAATTGAACTCTTCAGAACAGAATATACGAAGAAAACCTAGCGTCCAAGCGCCTCATATGTCCCTCACGTGGGCGCTACTCAATAAAAAGTGCTTAACACTTAATGGTTGGCGCTCAACGCCAAGTGCCTCACGTGTCCCTCACGTGGGCGCTGCTCAATAAAGAGTGCTTAGCACTCAATGTTTGGCGCTCAGCGCCAAGTGCCTCACGTGCCCCTCACGTGGGTGCTATTCAACATAAAGCACTTGGTACTCATCAGCTAGCGCCCATCGCTTAGAACCTAGCGCCTCACGTGCTTCGCACGTAGGCGCTGTAAGGAGTGTTTAACACTCCATAAAAAAACAAAAAAGGGGGAAATGTAAAGTAAAGTGTGAGCATCAGAACCCATATAAATGCCCAGCATTGTTCGCACATGAAGGGGACTGAGCCCAAGCAAGTGTTTAACACTTTATTTAAATGACAAAGACTGAGTGGGCTGAGCCCAAGTCAACCAGATCCCTAATTCAGATCAACCGAGCCCCTGTGCTCATTATTTTCCATGTTGGTCTTAGTCTCAAACACGGCTACTGATCTTCCGACAGGGTATTCATCCCACATCTTCGCTCAATCTGGAAAGTGGTTGAAGGGTACATCTCTCCACACCTCTAATACATGTCGTTGTAATTCTTCAATGTCTTCAGAGAGATGATGGGCCCCGACAACCGACAACTCTTTGGTGCACTCCCAAAACGATGGGCACATCCCAATGCGGACCGAAACGTCCTTAAACTAACGACGGACCGAAACGTCCTTAAACTAAAATGCTCTTTTGTTGGATCTGATGATCCCAAAATCCTGTTGAGTGGATCTTAGTCTAAAATTAGACTAACGTATCCTCAAAAAAATTTAAGTTTATCTTAATCTCAAAAGAGATTAACGATCCTTAAATCAACCCAAATCCAAATCTAAGAATATACGGATTTGGACTAATCCACACCTTACGGGCGACAACATAAATTAATTTCCGTATACAATCCATGGACAACCAAAAATAAAACAAACACACACGACACGAAGTGACCTTCTAGAGCAGGAAAAAGTGGTTATCACTACGTTGTAACGTAATTAACTGCAGGGGCTTACGCCTGCAAGGAAGAGCGTCCCCACAATTAAAAACCTCTCGTAAATGAGGGGGAATATGATGAAATCTGCTACAACGGCTGCATCCGTCCAAACCTATGATACACGGTGCCGTAAATCAACTTGGCATCTTCGGAGAGGTGGACGGATAAATTCAAATAGCATCCGCCCCCAAATTCAGGCAAGACGATCCATCCCGGATCTGTCTCTGTTTTCTGCGGTGAACAGATTCTGGCACGCCCGGTTGGTCCTTTTCATTTTTCCACTCCACACTTCGTGTGTCGTGTTTTTCCGCGATCAAATAATCGCGGTATATATGTTTGTGGTTGCCCTTGGGTGATGGGATACTGAAGCTGGCGTTTTGTATTTATGAAGAATGGTGTTTGCTCCCACCCTAGCAACTCAGGCTATGTCATATCCAGTGGAGTCAAGTATGGGCCACTTGCAGCCTCAAATCTCTGCAATCCGGCTCTTCAAGAAATCAACGGGCTTCTCTTTGGGTCGATACTCCTACCTCCCACCCTCAGTGCCTCAACGTCGATGGAGGAAGCCCAGAGGAAGTATGTCTTCCACAGGCTGGTTCCCCAAGCTACAGTTTTGCCGACGGAATCAGTCCTCAAACAACTGGCACCTGCCAAGGACCAAGGTCGACGCAGGGGGCAGAATATTCAAGCTCTCATAAGAAACAGGGGGTAAGCTCGGTAAAATCCTGAGGCTAATCAAATCCCGGCCATAAGAAATGATCGACGTCAATATCAGCATCATACAAAATGAGCTAGGGGCAGTTCTCCGTATGGTCCTGTTTCAACCCTAGTGGTGAATGTTGTTGTTCCAACCGGGAATAGCTTCAAACCGTTGCGAAGGGTCAGACAAAATTCTCCCACCGCAATATTGAAGAAATCTCCGCAGCCAATGGAGATCCCACGAGAGCAGAAACCAGTTTGCTCCCTATAACAACTTTCCTCATCTATATATAAGATGTGGAAGCAGGTGAAGGACTCAGCCGTTGTCTGCGGCTCTTCCTCTAAATGTCAACCAAATTCTGACAAATCCCCTTTCAAATACAAGGGGATTCATCCCAAGACGGATCCTGATACAGCGGTTCCTCCCAAAACCAAAGCGGTTTTTCACAAAAAAGAGAGGCCTAATAAAGCTCAAGTGCCCGAAGCAAATTTCAAAGGCCAAAACTCCAAACGCCCCAAGCTTGGGGGCATGGTAGTTCACATAGTCTATATGGTGAATTCCAAAGACGAAGTTCGAGCTTCTATTAGTCACCGACCTCAAACTCGGTCCCTGACAAAAGTTCAACTGCAACGTGAAAAGCTGCAGGAGATGCTCGCTCATGCGGCAGCAAACGCTAATCCATCGCTTAAGGAAAATCCTGAGGACGCACTCGAAGAAAGATTAGAGAAAGAGTCGGATATTGATTTCCTAAAGCGCGCTCTGAAAAAGAGAGATGAAGAAGCGGCAGAAATGTCCACTAAAATGAACCAGATAGCCCTTCTAATTCAAAATATGGCTGGAATGATGGTTCAATCGGAACCACTGGCAGATGAACCGTCGGTAGTCGATCTTAAAGATAAGGATGACATTTCAAATCCTCTGCAAACCTCATCAACGGATGAGGGGGAAATGATTCCTAAAAGAAAAGCTGGACACATATATCGCTCAGCAAGTCAAAACTCACTATGCCGATGAAGCATCAAATAGGCCAATCAAGACTGGTCGACCGTATCCGGCGTGCTACGATCAAATACAGTACCCGCCAGAATACATACTTCCGACTCCACATATACAAAGGAACTGAGAATCCTTACCAGCACATCGCGCGATTTAAATCCATGTGCGGTAACACTGGAGAGAATTATATACTTCTTCTCTGACAGTTCGTCAGCTGTCTAGCGGGTATTGCCTTCGAATGGTATGCGGAACTCCCGAATGACTCCCTGAATACCTTCGACGTGATGGAGATGCTCTTCTGTCAAAGATTCGCTAGTGTGAATAAACGCACTACCGTAACGACGCTGGTCAATGAAAGGGTTAGACCAAATGAGACTTGGGTTCAATATGTTACCCGATGGCAAAATCTCTGGTCAAATACGAGCAACGCATCGATGAAGTTGCAGCCATGGGAATGCTCATAGCCACCCTTAACCCAAATTCAAAGGCGTTCCCGTATATGGCCCTCTAGAAACCGACGACCTTCCAAGAACTCATGGATAAAATGGCTCGATTGGATCAAATGGGTCAAGATTCTTTCTCATCCGATGATGACGAATGAAAAGCGGAGGCAAGATGGTGCTTGTCGCCTACACTTAACAAAAATAAGCGGCTCTGAAGCATATTTTTCACTGGCGGAAGAATCTCTTTGTAGAATGGTCCTTTCTTCTCAAAGGAAATGAAAGATATTAGGGGGCCTACAAACAGGTCCTACAATCTAGTGAAATTCCCCGCTAAGAAAATGGTATGTTCACAAGCAAAATGGGCACGGATGAAAACCCGAAAGGGTGCCGTGAGTAAAAACAGCAGGACTACCGGCGAGTTTGTGAAAACCCGGAAGGGCGCAACCTCATTAAAATAAATACACTTACGAGATCCTCATGACTCGTAAGGAGAATCCCCCCTGTGAGACCCTCACGGCTCACAGGATTCAAAAGCCTTAAGTTACAGGGATCTGGACCCATTCTTAAGCCGTCATATCCCCCAAATTGCCCTACAGGCGGTCCATATTGACCCTTATATAAAATCAATAGGCATGAATAAATATTTCTTTGCCAAGTTCTACAAATAGCATGAAATGTCCCCATATGGTGAATAACACTTATAAGTCCTCTCGACTTGTTAGGAGAAAACACTTTTATAAGATCCTTACGACTTGCAAGAGAAAATATCATTTAGGAGTCTTCACGACTTCTAGGGAGAACCTACACCTACGGGATCCTCTCGTCTCGTAGGGAGAAAACCCTTTATGAGACCCCTATGGCTCATAAAGTCAAAAGTATTAGTCGACGGGATCCTAACCCTGTTTACTAAGCCACCTTTGTCCAAATCGACAGGGGCAAATGATGATTCGCTCCTTACACTATCCCAGTTGTAGCAATGCTAATGCCTAAATCGGTATCAAATTCCGAGTCCTCTCAAGGCAAATGATGAGTCGCTCCAGGCAATATCCCAGTTGTAGCGATACTGATGCTTAAACAGGTGTCAAACTCCAAGTCAACCTCTCCGGAAAATGCCATCCCTATAACCATCTAAAGAAGAAGGGGACCCCATTCATCTGGGATAAGAAATACCCAAGTGCACGGGACAAAATCAAGCAATACTTGCAGAATCCGCCGGTACTGACCGCTCCGGTCAAGGGAAAGCCCCTCATCCTATACACAACAGCCCTTGAAGGTTCTTTAGGCGCGCTATGGACACAGGAGAACGACCAAGAGAAGGAGAGTGCTCTCTAGTATTTGAGTCGAGTTCTTCTAGGGGCAGAAAATAATTACTCCCCCATTGAAAAGTATTGCCTGGCACTGATCTTCGCGATGACGAAGCTTCGACATTATGCCTTGGCACATCAGGTCCATCTCGTATCAAAGGTGGATCCTCTCAAGTATTTGATGTCGAGAGCTATACTAAGAAGAAGGCTCGCTAAATGGGCCCTCCTCTTAATGGAGTTCTCGATAACGTATCGACCCCTCAGGGCAGTGAAAAGCCAAGCCATCGCCGACTTTCTCGATGAACATCCAATACCAGCCGACTCTTCCTTAAATTGCGAATTGCCAGATGAACACGCGTTCGATGCAATCGACAGGGAGGAGGAAGGAAATAATGCCCGATGGGAACTCTACTTCGATGGAGTATCTTTCATGAAAAAGCGAAAGCAAAACACCCCCATAATTAAAGTCGGGATGGGCCTTATCTTCGTGACTCCGCAAGGAGGGATAATGCATTTTGCCCTTTCATTAACAGAGCCGAGAACAAATAATGAGACTGAATACGAAGCTTTGATAGCGGGTCTTGAGATTGCTGTCGACATGGGAATCGAAAACCTCCTAATATATGAAGACTCCCAGCAGGTCGTTAGCCAAGTAAATGGCGACTATCAAACGTGCAAACAAGAGTTGGTAAAATATGGCGAAAGAGTGCAGCAATTGCTGACTCAAATCCCCTCCTACATTCTAGAAAGCATACCGCGGGCAGAAAATATCAAAGCAGATGCATTAGCCAAGCTCGCTAAAGAACTGGCCGACGAAGACCTCGATGACATAAGGATCATTGTGCAAAACCGCCGGATTCTCGCGCTAGCAGAAATATCTCTGAAATCGTCTGAAAGGAAGGAAGCGACCAAACAAGCAGCCTACCAAATAGAGGACAAAGCAGAGGCTACGGATTAGAGATAAGTCTTCATAGACTGCTTCAAATCTCATCAAACTCCCAAAGATGCGTCATCAAGACATCAGCTCATGAAACGGGCTCTGTATTTCGCCTTCGTCAATGATACTCTATACAAGAGATCATTTGACTGTCTATGGCTAAGATGCCCGGGACCAAAAGAAGCAAGGAGAGTCATCCAAGAAACTCACGATGGACTCTGTGGTTCTCACCAAGCCGGGCCAAAGATGAAGCTAAAGATCAAGAGAATGGGTTACTATTGACCCACAATGATTCAGGACTGCCTTGAATATGCAAAGCAGTGTCACTCGTACCAGATTCACGGGGATTTCATCCATCAGCATCCAAATCCTCTACACCCAACGGTGGCTAGCTGGTCGTTCGAAATGTGGGGAACCGATATAATCGGGCCTATCGAACCAGCATCATCCAAAGGACATCGGTTTATATTGGCAACAACTGATTACTTCTCTGAGTGGGCAGAGACAGTGCCACTAAGGGATGTGAAGATGGAGAACATCCTCCATTTCTTCAGGACACATGTCATCTATCGGTTCGGCACTCCGCGACGAATCATCTCGGATAATGGGACGGCCTACAGGAGCCATAAGATCAGCCGCTCGCACGACGGCATAATATAGATTGGAGATACTCTTCAATCTATAATCCCCGAGCTAACAGTCTAGCTGAGGCTTTCAACAAAACCTTAACGAAGATCATAAAGAAAACGGTGTCTAGAAATAAAAAGGACTGGCACGAGAGGTTGCATGAAGCACTTTGGGCTTATCGGACCACGTTCAAAACAGCCATGAATACAACACCATTCGCATTGGTATTCGGCATGGAGGCAGTACTTCCCTTGGAGATAAAGTTACCCTCTCTATGAGTGGCAGTTCGATACGAGCTGACGGATGAAGAAAATGCCCATCTTCGTCTTGAGGAGCTCGATGCCCTCGATGAAACCCATCTCATGGCGCAGCAAAACCTGGAAGCTTACAAAGCAAGGATGACACGCTCATACGAAATACTAACTAGGCCAAGAACATTCCGCCAAGGTGAACTCGTGCTAGTTGTCAAAAGACCTATGATCCCCAATCGTGCAAAACGGGGGAAATTCGAGCAAAACTATAAAGGCCCATACATCATAGAAAAGGTCTACCAAGGTGGGGCCTACTTGCTCATGGATATGCATGGCGAAAGACCTTTCTGGCCAATAAACGGCCGGTTTCTTAAGAAATACTACGCTTGACAAGTCACAACTCAGGTTAATGATAGATGACGACGCTCGTGTCCGCTCGCTGTCTCCCTGAGTCAAGACTCTACAAGTAGTATCCGGTAAAACTTCGCCCCGAAACTAGCAATGGACCGAGATGTCCCTAAACTAACAACGGACTGAGATGTCCCTAAACTAACGATAGACCATAATATTCTTAAACTAATACGCCACCTCAAGCACGGCGATAATGGAATTCAAGTCCACAAGTCCCAACGGTAAGGACTACAACTCAAATCCCGCAGGATACATAGCTACCCCGGTGGCGAAGTCCCCCTTAAGTGTCATTGGCAAACAGAGAGGTAAAAAAACGGTACGCCTACAAGCAAAATGGGTACAGATGAAAACCCGAAAGGACGCCGTGAGTAAAAACAACAGGGCTACCGGCGAGCTTGTGAAAATCTGTGTAACAACCGAGTCCAGTTCTACAAATTTCTGTTACCGTATGGGTTGTTGTGGTATTTATTTCATTTATCATGCTTTGGTTGTTACTAGTTATAATTTACCCCGACATTTCATATTCTTGCATATAACAATTTAAGTCATTTAAAATAAATTAAAAATACTTGTCATGGCCTGCTTGATACCCCTAACCCTGTGGTAGCGTCCTTGTATCGTGTTCTCGTCCCGTTCAGTGGAACGAACGTGTTTGGACGTTTACGCGCACGTGCGTGCGTCCGTTCTTGGGGGTATACTTTTCGGTTACCAAATCCTTCATTTTAATCTTAAAGCTTGCCAATAATTCCTATATTTCAAATTCAAATTTTTGGAACCGACCCGGGCGTAGTTCTGAAATATTTTTGTATCCCGCCAAATCATTTTTAAATTTATTAAATCAGTTAAACAATATTTTTCTACAGCTTAGTAAAATTTTCCCCACAACGAATTATTTCCAGCAAATATTTTTCACAACCTTCTTTCAAAACAAATCTCCCCAACCAATCAAATTTTCCCTCTGTTGCGCAGCTGGGCCCCACACATTTCGTTCCTTCTACTAAATCTTTTCTCTTTTCTCCTTAAATCGCCACGAGCCAATCGCAGCGCTTCATTTCTTTCTACCGGGCCCCACGAATCTCCCTCTCTCCTTTCCCTTTCTCTTTCTCTCTCTTCTTTCTCTCTCCTATAGCACTTTCTCTCTCCGCTCGCGAGTATTGTGCACTCCTCGATTCCCGTCACCGCGAGCACGATGTGGTTACCTCCCTTCATGTTTCTCCTTCTCCCTCCTTTAAACCCCCCCCGATGTTTCTCCCTCTCTTTAAAACAAAAAAACTCACCGCCTCGTGTAAACCCTAACCCTACTTTTCCCTCGTCCCCTCTCTCCTCGTCGACACCTCCTGCATCCCCCTCGTCACCCTCAACTCCATCATTTCTCCTCCTTCTCCTCTCTCAAGCGAGCCCACTAAACCCAGAAACCCACTGCAGCCCTGAACCCAGCACCGCCACCTCGTCGCCGCCGACTCCCTCTTCTCGTTGTCATCATCTCCCTCTCCCACTGTTCTTTCCCTCTGCTCTTTCCCCGAGCACCTAACCCTGCAACCAAAGCAAACCCTAGCTGAAACCCTAGCCTCGAGCCATTCCCTGCAACTTGGACCTTGTCGCCTTGCCGTTGATCTCGCCGGCGATCCCTTGCCGACGACTACCCACCTTTGCAACCACAGCCGTCTCCCAAACCCCTGTGAGAAACCTTTCTCTCCCTCATCCTTCTCTTCATCTTCTTTCTCTTCTTCTTCATCTTAAGATTTCTTTTCTGTTTTGTGTTAAAGGGTCCTCTGTAGATCGTCGGAGCTCCGTCGACGACGCACCGATGACGCTGTCCCCCCTTGCAATCCAGTGAGTGAGTTCTCTCATCAATCCCTCTATTCTTTTCATTTTTCTTCTTGCTTCTTTTCCATGCATTTTTCCCCTTAGATTATACTCCCTGTTTTCTTTGACTTGCAGGAATCCGGTGGTGCCGACGACGATCCCGACGACCCAGCGAGTGTACCTGACCCGTGTGATCCCATCGTGTGTTGTTTGGATTGATTCCGTGTACCGTGCGCGCGTCGCGACGTTTCCCGCCGATGCGTGACGTTCCGTTTTCCGTATCGCAACCCGTCGAGGCAAGTTAATCTTGCTACATGCTAGTCTTACTATTCATATATCAATCTATCTATTTTCCTATTAAAATCTATAGATAAATCTAAAGTTTTGAATTCCAGATTAACAGTACCATGTTCTGTTTATATATTTCAGATCTAAAACTTGAAACCTGATTGTTGCATTTAGTTGACTATACCTAGTAATCACAATTATATGTTAGATCACATAATCACAATTGTTATATAGCCATATTACCCTTTTGTAGTTTTACCCTAACGGACGACCGATTGCATACATTTAGCCTTATTCACATTCAATTGCATCTCTAGATTGTTTTAATACATATTAACATGACTTTATCATCCACATGTGTAATACTGCATTCCTGAAATGTCAAAACCATTCCTTAAACCAAACTGATAACCGTTCAACTAAGTAGTTTAATCTGCACCTATTGCTATCATGTTATTGTGCTTGTTTATTGTTCTGATAGTACCATGCTTGTTTATTCATAACCATGATTATGCTAGTCGATTATGAGCATCCACATGTTATGTTGTACACCCTGACGTGACTTGTTACACATATTACTTGACCTGACATGGTACCGTACACTGTGGACATGACATGACATCTAAGTACACTACTCGACTTGACCTGATGTACCATGGCCTTACCTGTTACATGATCTTGTGTCTAATGCCAACAAACCTGACATATAGTCCTTACGGACCGTTCCTGTTGTATATCCAGACAAACCTGCACCTACCTGATCCTGTATTGGCATTAGTTCTTGATTACTGAATACCTGACTTGACACATATAACTTGGGGGTATGGGGAAATCAATGATGAAATCCTGACTTGTAACTCGACAGTTGCTTGCTTATACTGATCAGTTTTTGTGGCCAGGCCCGCCTCGTGACGATGCTGCTGACATCGTTGGCCTTTTCCCTTTTTCCCTTTTTGTGCCTAGCGGTATGTCTCGGTTTCAGCCCAAGAGTCTTAGACCGTGGTCCCGGGCATGCACAGGATACTATTGAGTTACATCGATGATTCATCAAATTGATTTCAAAGACTTGAGAGTAGATAACCCAATAGACCAGTTTAGTTTACTCACTGCACACTACCCTTCACTGCCCTGATTTATATTGCTGTTACACCTGCTTTATCATTCATGATTATATTTGCATTGTCTATTACCCTGTTTATATTTTATTGTTTGATGACATGACGCGCTGACGTCTGGGTTTTGTATGGCCCAGATTCCGTACCTTTGTTGTAGTCCGAGCAGGAGTACTTCAGCCAGCTGGCTGAGCAGTGAGGATTCTGTAGTAGTTAGTTCTTTTACTTTCAGCATTTTATTCCTGATGTGAGCCCGCATTATGGGACATACATTCCAGTTATATTTTGTATTGGATATTTTGGTTCCGCATTATTATTCTCGACTCATTTTATTTTGGCTTATGGACATGTACTAGATAGTTTTATATTTGTTCTTGATATCTCAACAGCCGTAATGTGACTGTGGAAGGATACTTCCTACCCACAGGTAGCATGGTTGGCTATGTCACGTGCCTACTTAGCGTACTTTGGGAAGCGGGGCATGACATGGTTCTTTTGGTATCAAAGCCATAGGTTAATCGGGTTGATTCTTTTGTAGTTGGGTATTGTACCCAGTACACGAATCAGAATACTCGTGATTAGGAAACATGTCCGTCCACCTTGCCGTCTTACCATTCTTGAATCTTAACATCCTCCTGATTCTACTTTTGCAATGTGCAAACCTCCTTTGCATATCGACTCAAAAACCTGGTTTCCTTTGTTTATCTCTAGAGCTTAGGCGACTTGAGTGGAGTTATGTGATTGTAACTATGATACCGCGGTATAGTTACAATGCGGTACTCTATTTAAGTAACTTGGAGTTCTAGCCTTGACTCATATCCTTGATCTATATGTGTGTCTGTTATCGTACTAATACTTTTTGGTGTTTGGTTGCAGTATCATGGAAGCCAGGAATCTACAATCATACCAGAGGTGTATGGATGACGCTACTTTGCTTGGAGTAATTCGTAACTTGCTTGAGGACCACAAGCAGCAGACCGAGTTGAAGCCGGCGTTTGCACTAAACCAAACGGCCGTACGTAGAAGTGTTCCGGTGAACCGACGCAGTATGGCACCAATGAAGAAAACAATCGTTGCTGGTCGAAGAGGGAGCGTGATCTGTGACTTTTGCCGTTTGCCTGGGCATGTGCAAAGGGAGTGTCGGAGAAAGCGTGGACTCTGTTTGATTTGTGGATCGGAGAATCACACTATCCATGTTTGTCCGTCGAAACTTCATAAGGAAGAGAGTGTTCGGAGGCCAGTGTTACCCAAGAAAAGGGGAAGGATTTCGTGCGACTTCTACCAACGACCGGGTCATTATCGGAGAGATTGTCGTAAGAGGCTTGGACTTTGTCTGATTTGTGGATCAGTGGATCACATAATTGATAATTGTCCGTCAAGGCTAAGATTGAAGGAGGATACTCGGAAGCCACCGCAAGAGCAACTTGCAGATCAGGAGCAGTTAATTCAGGGAGCTAATCAGGCTCAGGCTTTCCCCTGATGGATGAAGAGGCTAAAGCTTCAGAGGAAGTTGTTTCAGGTACCCTAATTGTTCATGGTTTCTCGTATTAGCATTATTCAATTCTAGTGCATCCCATTGAATTATGTTGTCCAAGTTTATTGCTGTACACTCGATGACTTTCACTACCCTGTTTAATTTTACGACATACACACTGGGAATGGGAAAATCATAACTAGCAGAGGGTGTAAGGATGGTTTCGTTGTTGGTTGCGAACGGGAGCTATTGCAGAGGTCTTGGAAGTTGTTACTGGTAGATTGGATGTAGTCTTGGAAATGGAATTTCTCGGCACTTTCCACGCTCACATTAAGTGTAGAGTGAAGAAAGCGAATTTCCAGATTCCCGGACACCCAGAGGTTGTCTGAAGGAAGCAGTTCTGTCGGGCCAGTCGAGGTTAGGGATAGGCCGATAATTAATGATCTTCCGTCGATGAAGGTTGTTGAAGATGAAGTGCCAGCTGTTGTTCGAGATTTCAAGGACGTGTTTGAAAACATCTTAGGTTACCGCCAAGGCGAGACGTAGAGTTCGCAATTGATCTTATTCCTGGTGCAGCGCCTGTATCTAAAGCGTATTATCCAATGGCACCAGTGGAATTGGAAGAAGTTAAGAAGCAGGTTATTGAGTTACTCGAGAAGGGTTGGATTCGAAGCAGTAACTCGCCTTGGGGAGCTCCAGTTCTTCTTGTTAAGAAGAAGGATGGCACAAGAAGGATGTGCATCGACTATCGAGAATTAAACCGGGTGACTATTAAGAACAAATACCCGATCCCTCGCATTGGCGAATTATTTGAGCAGCTTAGTGGCGCGAGGGTATTCTCGAAGCTGGATTTGCGATCCGGATATCATCAGGTCCGAGTGAAAGCAGAAGATATTTGCAAGACGGCGTTCCGAACTCGGTATGGACATTACGAGTACTTGGTGATGCCCTTCGGAGTAACGAATGCACCGGCGATATTCATGGACTTGATGAACCAGATCTTTTCACCTTTCTTGGACCAGTTTATAGTGGTGTTCATTGACGATATTCTGGTCTATTCGAAGAGTATTGAAGAGCATGCTGAACATTTGAAGATCGCACTGCAGACGTTGAGACAAGAGAAATTGTATGCGAAGATGAGCAAGTGCGAGTTTTGGCTGGAAGAAGTAAAGTTTTTGGGGCATGTTGTGTCTGGCGATGGAATCACCGTCGATCCAGAAAAGATTGCAGCAGTTCGAGATTGGCCGATTCCGAAGAATGTTGCGGAGATAAGAAGTTTTCTTGGACTCGCCGGGTATTACAGAAGATTTGTGGAGAACTTTGATCGTCTGGCGGAGCCGTTGACCAAGCTTACGCGCAAGGAGGTACCTTTTGTGTGGACAGATAGGTGTGCGTCAGCTTTCGAGACGTTGAAGCAGAGATTGATAACCGCCCCTATTCTGACCGTGCCAGACAGTTCCGGAGGATTAGTGATTCACAGCGACGCATCTGGAAAAGGATTGGGATGTGTTTTGATGCAGCATGGGAAGGTTGTAGCGTACGCATCGAGACAGTTGAAGACCCATCAGAAGAATTACCCAACTCATGACTTGGAGCTTGCGGCTATGATCTTCGCTTTAAAGATTTGGAGACACTACCTTTTGGGCGAAAGGGTCAAAGTTTTCACTGATCATAAGAGCTTGAAGTATGTGTTCACACAGAAGGAGCTTAATATGAGGCAACATAGATGGTTGGAGCTGATGGCTGACTACGATCTTGATCTTAGGTACCATCCGGGGAAGGTTAATGTCATACCGGATGCGCTCAGTCGGTTAACAGCTATTCAGATGTTGACTACGCAGAAGGAACTCGTTGAAGACTTTCGGAGGTTTGATTTGGAGGTTGTGCTACCGCATTCTTCGGGACAGTTGATGCAGCTGCAGGTATATTCGTCGTTGATCGAGAATATTAACGCAGCGCAACCGCAGGACCCTAGATTGCAAAAGTTTCGAGAACAAGTTGAAGCCAGACTACGAACAGATTTACTGATCCATGAAGATGGTTCGTTGAGATATGGTAGCCATTTGTGTGTGCCAAATGGAGATATTCGCGAAGAGCTTATGAAGGAGGCACACAGTTCAGCTTATTATGTACATCCAGGAGGCACGAAAATGTACCGAGACTTACGACAGCATTTCTGGTGGGAAGGCATGAAACGGGAGATTGCTCGCTTTGTGGCAAAATGCTTGGTGTGCCAGCAAGTTAAGGCTGAACATCAAAGGGCTGCTGATTTATTGCAACCACTTCCGATTCCTCAGTGGAAGTGGGAATATATAACCATGGATTTCGTGACAGCTCCACCGCGGAGTCCAAAAGGCAACAATGCAGTATGGGTGATTGTTGATCGTTTGACCAAAGCAGCCCATTTCATTACTTTTCGGGTTGGTCAATCAACAGAAACTTTGGCGGAGCGGTACATGCAGGAGATTGTAAGATTGCATGGAGTACCGGTGAGCATCGTGTCCGATCGTGACACTCGGTTTTTATCACACTTCTAGGGGAGCTTACAGGAAAGTTTGGGGGCTCGATTGAAGTTTAGCACAGCTTATCATCCTCAAACAGATGGCCAGTCAGAGAGAACGATCCAAACTCTTGAAGATATGTTGAGAGCGTGCATGTTGGACTTCAAGGGTTCTTGGGAGGATCATCTACATTTGGTGGAGTTTTCTTACAACAACAGTTTCCATGTGACAATTCAGATGGCCCCATTCAAAGCTTTGTATGGTCGCAAGTGCCGTTCACCGGTTTGTTGGGACGATGTCGGTGAACGAAGATTGTTGGGACCAGATTTGGTTGTGCAGACAGTTGAGAAAGTTAACGCTATCCGGAACCATATGAGAGCAGCACAAGACCGACGGAAGAGTTGGGCAGACACGTCGAGAATACCTCTAGAGTTCGCCGTGGGTAATTTGGTATTCTTGAAGATATCACCGACTAGAGGGGTGATTCATTTTGGAAGTCGAGGAAAGCTCAGTCCTCGATTCGTTGGACCCTTTGAGATCTTGGAGCGTGTTGGTGAGGTAGCGTATCGTTTGGCGTTACCACAGTCCTTGGCGAATGTGCACGATGTGTTTCACGTATCTCAACTCCGTAAGTATGTTCGAGATGAAAAACATGTGTTGGATCATTCGGAGCTGACGGTACAAGAAGACTTGACTTTTGAGGAGCGACCGGTTGCGATTGTGGATCGAAGGGAAAAGGTTCTTAAGAACAAGGTTATCCCTCTTGTACTTATTTCTTGGGGTAGTCGCTCACATGGAGAGTCCACTGGGAACGAGAAAATGAAATCCGGCAAAAGTTTCCCCATCTTTTCTTGTAGTTTGTTTGTCGTCTATCTTTGTATTCTTGGAATTTCGAGGACGAAATTCTTTTTGTAGTTAGGTATAATGTAACAACCGAGTCCAGTTCTACAAATTTCTGTTACCGTATGGGTTGTTGCAGTATTTATTTCATTTATCATGCTTTGGCTGTTACTAGTTATAATTTACCCCGACATTTCATATTCTTGCATATAACAATTTAAGTCATTTAAAATAAATTAAAAATACTTACCCCTAACCCTGTGGTAGCGTCCTTGCATCGTGTTCTCGTCCCGTTCAGTGGAACGGACGTGTTTGGACGTCTACGCGCACGTGCGTGCGTCCGTTCTTGGGGGTATGCTTTTCGGTTACCAAATCCTTCATTTTAATCTTAGAGCTTGCCAATAATTCCTATATTTCAAATTCAAATTTTTGGACCCGACCCGGACGTAGTTCTGAAATATTTTTGTATCCCGCCAAATCCTTTTTAAATTTATTAAATCAGTTAAACAATATTTTTCTACAACTTAGTAAAAATTTTCCCATAACGAATTATTTCCAGCAAATATTTTTCACAACCTTCTTTCAAAACAAATATCCCCAACCAATTAAATTTTCCCTCTGTTGCGCAGCTGGCCCCACACATTTCATTCCTTCTACTAAATCTTTTCTCCTTTCTCCTTAAATCTCCATGAGCCAATCGCAGCGCTTCATTTCTTTTTACCAGGCCCCACGAATCTCCCTCTCTCCTTTCCCTTTCTCTTTCTCTCTCTTCTTTCTCTCTCCTATAGCACTTTCTCTCTCCGCTCGCGAGCATTGTGCACTCCTCGATTCCCGTCACCGCGAGCGCGATGTGGTTACCTCCCTTCATGTTTCTCCTTCTCCCTCCTTTAAAACCCCCCCGATGTTTCTCCCTCTCTTTAAAAAAAAAAAAAAAAACTCACCGCCTAGTGTAAACCCTAACCCTACTTTTCCCTCGTCCCCTCTCTCCTCGTCGACACCTCCTGCATCCCCCTCGTCACCCTCAACTCCATCATCTCTCCTCCTTCTCCTCTCTCAAGCGAGCCCACTAAACCCAGAAACCCACTGCAGCCCTGAACCCAGCACCGCCACCTCGTCGCCGCCGACTCCCTCTTCTCGTCGTCATCATCTTCCTCTCCCTCTGTTCTTTCCCTCTGCTCTTTCCCCGAGCATCTAACCCTGCAACCAAAGCAAACCCTAGCTGAAACCCTAGCCCCGAGCCATCCCCTGCAACTTGGACCTTGTCGCCTTGCCGTTGCTCTCGCCGGCGATCCCTTGCCGACGACTACCCACCTTTGCAACCACAGCCGTCTCCCAAACCCCTGTGAGCAACCTTTCTCTCCATCATCTTTCTCTTCTTCTTCTTTCTCTTCTTCTTCATCTTAAGATTTCTTTTCTGTTTTATGTTAAAGGGTCCTCTGTAGATCGTCGGAGCTCCGTCAACGACGCACCGACGACGTTGTCCCCCCTTGCAATCCAGTGAGTGAGTTCTCTCATCAATCCCCTCTATTCTTTTCATTTTTCTTCTTGCTTCTTTTCCATGCATTTTTCCCCTTAGATTATACTCACTGTTTTCTTTGACTTGCAGGAATCCGGTGGTGCTGACGACGATCCCGACGACCCAGCGAGTGTACCTGACCCGTGTGATCCCATCGTGTGTTGTTTGGATTGATTCCGTGTACCGTGTGTGCGTCGCGACGTTTCCCGCCGACGCGTGACGTTCCGTTTTCCGTGTCGCGACCCGTCGAGGCAAGTTAATCTTGCTACATGCTAGTCTTACTATTCATATATCAATCTATCTATTTTCCTATTAAAATCTATAGATAAATCTAAAGTTTTGAATTCCAGATTAACAGTACCATGTTCCGTTTATGTATTTCAGATCTAAAACTTGAAACCTGATTGTTGCATTTAGTTGACTATACCTAGTAATCACAATTATATGTTAGATCACATAATCACAATTGTTTTATAGCCATATTACCATTTTGTAGTTTTACCCTAACGGACAACCGATTGCATACATTTAGCCTTATTCACATTCAATTGCATCTCTAGATTGTTTTAATACATATTAACATGACTTTATCATCCACATGTGTAATACTGCATTCCTGAAATGTCAAAACTATTCCTTAAACAAACTGATAACCGTTCAACTAAGTAGTTTAATCTGCACCTATTGCTATCATGTTATTGTGCTTGTTTATTGTTCTGATAGTACCATGCTTGTTTATTCATAACCATGATTATGCTAGTCGATTATGAGCATCCACATGTTATCTTGTACACCCCGACGTGACTTATTACACATATTACTTGACCTGACATGGTACCGTACACTCTGGACATGACATGACATCTAAGTACACTACTCGACTTGACCTGATGTACCATGTCCTTATCTGTTACCTGATCTTGTGTCTAATGCCAACAAACCTGACATGTAGTCCTTACAGACCGTTCCTATTATCTATCCAGACAAACCTGCACCTACCTGATCCTGTGTTGGCATTAGTTCTTGATTACTGAATACCTGACTTGACACATATAACTTGGGGGTATGGGGAAATCAATGATGAAATCCTGACTTGACACTCGACAGTTGCTTGCTTATACTGATTAGTTTTTTAGGCCAGGCCTGCCTCGTGACGATGCTGCTGACATCGTTGGTCTTTTCCCTTTTTCCCTTTTTGTGCATAGCGGTACGTCTTGGTTTCAGCCCGAGAGTCTTAGACCGTGGTCTCGGGCATGCACGGGATACTATTGAGTTATATCGATAATTCATCAAATTGATTTCAAAGACTTGAGAGTAGATAAACAAATAGACCAGTTTAGTTTACTCACTGCACACTACCCTTCACTGCCCTGATTTATATTGCTGTTACACCTGCTTTATCATTCATGATTATATTTGCATTGTCTATTACCCTGTTTATATTTTATTGTTTGATGACATGACGCGCTGACGTCTGGGTTTTGCATGGCCCAGATTCCGTACCTTTGTTGCAGGCCGAGCAGGAGTACTTCAGCCAGCTGGCTGAGCAGTGAGGATTCTGTAGTAGTTAGTTCTTTTACTTTCAGCATTTTATTCCTGACGTGAGCCCGCATTATGGGACATACATTCCAGTTATATTTTGTATTGGATCTTTTGCTTCCGCATTATTATTCTCGACTCATTTTATTTTGGCTTATGGATATGTACTAGATAGTTTTATATTTGTTCTTGATATCTCTACAGCCGTAATGTGACTGTGGAAGGATACTTCCTACCCACAGGTAGCATGGTTGGCTATGTCACGTGCCTACTTAGCATACTTTGGGAAGCGGGGCATGACAATCTGAAAGGGCGCAATCTCGTTATAAAAAAAATGGTACGCCCACAAGCGAAATGGGCACGGATGAAAACCCGAAAGGGAGCCGTGAGTAAAAACAGAAGGGCTACCGGCGAGTTTAGGAAAACCCGAAAGGGCACAATCTCGTTAAAATAAAAACACCTACAAAGTCCTCTCGAGCTTGTGAGGAGAAAACACCTGCGTGAGGTCCTTACAACTCACAAAGGTGCAACACACTTAGGGATCCCCACGATTCCTAAGGAGAAATTACAATTATGAGATTCTCACGACTCGTAAGGAGAATTCCCCCCTATAAGACCCTCACGGCTCATAGAATTCAAAAGCCTTAAGATACAGGGACCTGAACTTGTTCTTAAGCCAAGGCGGTCAATATTGGCTCTTGTATACAATCCACGGGCACAAATAAATGATTCCCCCACCAAGTTCCACCAATGACGAGGAATGTCCTCATGTGGTGAACGGCACTTATATGTCCTCTCGACTTGTAAGGAGAAAACACTCTTGTAAGATCCTTACGACTTGCAAAAGAAAATATCACTTAGGAGTCCTCACGACTTCTAGGGAGAACCTACACCTACTGAATCCTCTCGACTCGTAGGGAGAAAAACCCCCTTTATATGACCCTTATGGCTCATAAAATCAAAAGCCTTAGTCGACGGGATCCTAACCCTGTCTACTAAGCCACCTTTGTTCAAAATTAGCAAAGGCAAATGATGATTCGCTCCTGGAAATATTCCAGTCGCAGCGGTGCTGATGCTAAGATTGATATCAGATCTCAAGTTCCATATTCGCAATAAAAATCAGCGAGCAAAATATATGCATATGAAATAGCCGAAATGATGGGGCAACTCGCAATAAAAATCAGCGAGTAAAATATATGCATATAAAAACAGCCTAAATGTTTGGGCAACTCACAATAAAAAGCAGCGAGTAAAAAGAAAAAAACAGCCGAAATAGTGGGGCACCGGGATAAAAACAGCCGAAATGATTAGGCAATCGCGACTTTCGCGATATAAAAAGCTGAAATGATAGAGCATCGCGGAAAGAAGTAAAAAAAGGATGATGAAACTTTTGCCCTGCATGTGAGTCCACATCAACCCTTATATACAATCCATGGGTATAAATGAAAATGGAACCACATTTCCTCACCGGGCTCTGTCAAAGGAAGAGCCAAATCTCGACGGCAACATCTGCAGCCTAGAAGATCAACACGGCGTTCCTTCTCACTCTAGCAGGATACAGCGCAACGTCAACAACCGACCCTAGGGTCAAAACCTCGGAGCCATGGCAAAGTCCTTAGTTCCAAGCCTCGATGGTTCACCGACAACCTAGAAACTACATCGGATCTATGGCAAAGTCCCTAGTTCCAAATCTTGATGGTTCACAGACACCCTAGAGATCACCCCGGCGTTCCTTCTCTACTCCAACAGGATGCAGACGCGACGTTAGCAAAACGGAGCCATGGCAAAGTCCCTAGTTCCAAATCTCGACGGTTCACAGACAGCCTAGAGATCACCCCGACGTTCTTTCTCCACTCCAACAGGATGCAGATGCGACGTCAGCAAAATGGAGCCATGGCAAAGTCCTTAGTTCCAGATCTCGACGGTTCACATACAGCCTAGAGATCAATAACGGCGTTCCTTTTCAACTATAACAGAATGCGGACGTGACGTCAACAACAGACCCCAGGGTCAAAACAACGGATCCATGGCAAAGTCCCTAGTTCCAAGCCTCGACAGTTCACCAACAACCTAGAGACTACCTCGGATCTATGGCAAAGTCCCTAGTTCCAAGCCCCGACGGTTCACATACAACTAGAGACTACCTCGGAGCCATGACAAAGTCCCTAGTTCCAAGCCTCGACGGTTCACAGACAACCTAGATACAACCTCGACATTCGTCTCATTACAGCAGACGCAATGCCAGCAAACGAAGTAAAGGAAAATATCTGGCTTCGGGTTTTTAACGGCAACTCAAATAAAACTTGAAAGATTATCGAAGATCATCCCACACCAGCGCGGAGTGGTTATGACCCATCAGGGCTCCCAAATTGAGCCTAACCTCTAGTAAAAAGAGGCATAGAAAATCCTTAACGCTTGCTCTTCCGACGGTAATATGATCTGGGAGATTACTTGAAGACGTCTTATCCATCCCCCGAAGGGATCAGAGACACGACAGTCGCGAGGCCACTCGAACAGCAAGACTGCATATCGGGGAATGCATCAGCCAACGCGACGGTACAATGGACAAAAAACCTAGTACCACAGACCCTAACGGACCTCTGTCGTAAAGAACAGAGGTTAACTGTGACGTTAGGATATTTTTGCGAGAACTTCTCAACTCGTCTCGACTCGTAGGGAAAACAATGTCCCTGCGAGAACTTCTCGACTCGTCTCGACTCGTAGGGAAAACATCTTCATGAAACTCTCACGGATCATGAAGGTGGAAAGCCTTAGGCAACGGGGGTATCAACCTGTTTCCTAAGCACTGTGGACCTACAAGCAGGTCCAAACTGACTCTTATATACTATTCAGTGGCCATATTCTCAAAAGTCGAATATCGACAAGGAGGGAAAAAAACCACTTACGAGTCCTCTCGACTTGTAAGGGGGAAAATATTCTTGTGAGATCTTTACGACTCTCAAGAGAAAACGCACTTAGGAGATCCTCATGACTTCTAAGGAGAAAAGACACCTGCGGGATCCTCTCGACTCGTAGGGAGAAAACTCTTTATGAGATCCTCACGGCTCATAAAGTTGAAAAGTCTAAGGTGGCAGATCCAAATCCGTTTCCTAAGCCATCACTACCCTGCAAGGAGGTCAAGGTGGATTATCTACGGGCCACATTTGCCAAAGTTACATGCCAATATGAAATAAAATATGTCTTTTATTCATGAATTCAAGTGAATACAAGATACATTTCATAAAGGAATCAGAATGAATACACGTTATTCATGAATCACAAGTTTACAGTTGGTACAAGAAAAAAGGACAATGACAGTTTTTAAAGAGGAGGCGTCTTCACCAAATTGACAAGCCGCTCGCGCGCTCCTCTCAATCCTTTCTCATAGTCGGCTACTGTGGCCAACTCCGTTTCAATTTGAGCCCGTTATTGCAGGGCAAAAGTTTTTCAATGACTTCCTGCTTGGCAGATTCGCAATCCTGTATAACCCACTCGATGAAGTCAACCTTCTGCCATAGCGCCAATCCTTCATAGAATTAGGACCAGTGATAACGCCTCATGCGTATAACATGTGGGCGCCGGCGCCAATCGCAGTGCCTCGCACGTATAACGCGGGGGCCCTGGCATTTTATATATATATGAGTAACTACTACTTCACATGAGGCACCTATGAGCAATAGTATAAAAGAAAGGGAAATTTTGTCATTCATACTTGGAAAAAAATTATGCATTGGTGATAACAATAAAACAAAAATATCATCAAAATGTTTACAATGGAAAGACACTGAATCCCGGACATGGATTTAGAATTCAGAAGTAAGTCCGAGTAAAATGCTTCTGGCCTATCTGACCATTTTCTTATGCATTTTCTCACGAATGCAAATGTCGGGATCCCCGCTGATATCGTCCGTCCTCTGGTAGGCGGAGATTATCACCATCTGTTGGAAGACCTGATGCAAAATATCTACAAGATCATCTCGCCGCCTCTTCGAGATCTTGCCCATCAGATATACAGAGTGCACCTAGTCGTGGCATCATCAAGTGCCTCAAGCGGCATATCCTCGTTAAATCCAGGAAGTGCTTCCCAAATCGCCCCCACGATAATTTTCAAAAGAGCGGAACGACGGGGGAGTAGTCAATTGTAGTATTCATCGAAGCTACGCATCACCTCAGCGCATTGGGCATCCGTAAACTCCTGGTGTCATGCCCCGATTCCCAGAGTGCGCTAAGATAGGCACGTGATAGAGCCAACCATGCTACCTGTGGATAGGAAATATCCCTCCACAGTCACATTACGGCTGTCTAGAGATATCAAGAACAGGAAAATAAAATAAACTATATAGTACATGTCCATGAGCCAGAATAAACGAGTCAAGAAATAATATGCGGGAGCAATAAATCCAAAGAGCAAAAACATCTGGAAAGTAAAACATAACTAAACTGGATATTAACTTGATCATCACTGCTCGGCCTAACGGCAGAAGTACCCCTGATCAGCCTGCGACAAGGGTAGAGGATCTGGGCCATTCAAAACCCAAACGTCAGTGCGTCATAATATCAACAATAACATAATCAGGGGTAGCAAGACATGCAGGTATGAGTATGAACAGTAATAAAAGTATAACAGTAACACGAATAAGAAACGGTGAAGGGTATAAGCACATGTGACGTGTGGTGAGTAATCTGAACTAAACTACTGGGTTAACTACTCTCAAGTCTTTGAAATCAATTTAATGAATCGTCGATGTAACTCAATCGTATCCCGTGCATGCCCGGGACCACGGTCAAGACTCTCGGGCTGAATCCGAGACGTGCTGCTAGGCAGTAAACAGGTAACATGTACAGACGAATGATGTCAGCAGCATCTTCCCGGGGCTGGCCTAGCCCGTAAAACTGATCAGTATAAGCATCGAACTGTCGAGTTACAAGTCCGGTTTCATCATTGATTTCCCCATACCCCCAAGTTATGTGTTCAAGTCAGGTATTGATAAATCTGAAGCTAATGCCAACACAGGATCAAGCAGGAACGGGTTTGTCTATACAGACAACAGGAAATGTCCATCGAGACAACATGTCAGGATTATCGGCATTAGAAACAGGATCAGGTAACATGTCAAGTAGTGATATATCAGGTCATATCAGGTAGTGTACATGTATCAAGTCATGTCAAGTAGTGGTGTATCAGGTCATGTCAAGTAGTGCACAGGTGTCAAACGGGTGCTAATAATCAAAATGTAGCAAGTATTGAATCAAGGTGAAAGTACGGATGTACAATAAAAGCGTGGATGCACACATATCGATCAGGGGTCACATCATGACTAAGTAGGATGCACAATTATAAATCATGGTGCACTAATACAACAGTAACATGAAATAATATGGTCTCGGCGTGCAACTGGATATGTAATAAACCGTACGGATACAGACAGATACTATAAAACTGTAAATCGGTAAAATTTGCTGAATATTAAAACACAAGCACTATTATTTATTAAATAGATATTGATATAATAATATTAACATGGATAATATATTCAAACCGATTAATAACTATAAAAGTGGTATTGATTAACCATGCATAAGAAAATTCCGTTCATAAATTCAGCGTCACCCTGATTTGTAAAATAGCTTAAAAATAACAAACGTTCTCCAAAAGGGACGTGTATTATACCAAAATAAAGATAATTCAATAAGGTTTTCATTTTTATAAGTTGAAGTATCTCAGGTTGTTCCTACAAAAAGCTATGAACATTCGAACTTGAAAGTTTGCTGCTGGAATTTCCCTGGACAGCAGTTTAGAGATATTTTCATTTGCATTTTACGTTATCTAAACAATTTATTTTGCAAGTAAATATTTCATAAAGTTATAGTATTCTGAGTTATATTCGTAACGAACTAAAGAATGTATACTAATAATTTTTCTATCATTTATAATGAATTTTATAAAGTAAGGTGTACAGTAAATTTCAGATTTGTCGTATTCGCTTTGCAACGACATTTCATATGTAAACTATAATATTTTCAAACTATATTTTGTATAACATTATAAAATGCAGATTATAAACTAATTAAAGATAATAATAAGAAATATTATGACTATATATATTTTAAATGATATGGATGCAAACGGGTATCCGAAAATGGTAAAACTTTAATATGGATATATAATACTATACCTAGCTTGTAGCAAGATGATTTAGCATGCGAATAGACATGTAAATAATTATACGGATGCACACGGACGTCATATAATAGTAAAATGATAAACTGGTAAATGCAGGATGTACAACTAAACAATATGAGATGTAAATATTCCATTTGGTGCATTATATTGTAATATAGTATGTAACAAGATAGGTTTGCATGCACTAGATGTGAAATAACTTGTACGGATGCACACGGATATCCGAAAACGGTGAAACATGCAAAATGATAATGTGGGATGCATAACTAATCATTATGTGTTGTTGTTGTTATTCAAATGAATATAGAATATAGTAGTATAGCATGTAGCATGATTAACTTGCCTCGACAGATCACGAAACGAATATGTACGGCACGTCCGACGTCGGTAAAACGTCGCAACGCACGCACGGCACACGGGACAGGTCTAAATAATGCAAGAGGGTGATCATGCAAGCAAGGTACGTTCACTGGATCACTCGGATCGTCATCGACGAGCACAGCTCCGGCGGTGATCACCGGAATGAAGAAACAAGATCAAGAAAAAGAAAGAAGAAAGAAGAAGAAAAAGTAAGAAGAAAAGACTGTGTATTAAATAAGGAAAGAAAAATAAATAAATAAGTAAAATATATATAAATATATATATGCAGAGGAGAGAGAGAGAGAAAGGGGTTGTTAGTTTGTTAAGAAATTAGTTTAGATTTAAATTTAAAAAAATCTTTTATTAGTTAACTAAATTTTAATTTGTATCAGTTTATAAAATTAATATTATATAAATAAAATTTGATATTCTGGTAAATACAAACATAGTCAAAAACATGACCGAATCGGGTCTAAAATTCAGTTTTAAAATACGAAAAATATACATGTCGACCAAAATAAAAAAATGAAAAAATGAATGTCCGGGTAACGAAAATGCATACCCCAAAGAACGGATGCACGTACGTGCGCGTAGCCATCCAAACAAGTCCATTTCACTGAACGGGACAGGAACAAGATGCGTGGATGCTACCACAGGGTTAGGGGTATCAAGTAGTCCATGCAATGTATCTTTAAAATATTTTACGTGACTTAAAATGTTATATGATAAAAGTTGCAATGCCAGATAAAATGCTAGTATGCAAGATGTATAAATTAAAATGAAAGTGCACGAGTCCATGCAACAGGTCAGGATAAATCATAAACATGAATCAAGACAGATTTTAAGCAAGCGGGTCGGGTAGAATGCAAATACAAATGTCAAATACACTATTCGCACCCAAAACACAGTAAATCAGGAAAATACCATAAATAAAGAAATACTTGAACTAGAACTGGTATAAACGAACTAGGGTGTTATATTATACACAACTACAAAAGAATTTCGTCCTCAAAATTCCCAAAACAAGAAGAAAAAAAAAAGCAAACATGAAACTACATGAAGAGATCTAGAAACTTGTGTCGAATCTCGTATTCTCGTTCCCAAGTCGATTCTCCGTGCGAGCGATTCCCCCATGAAACAAGTACGAGAGGGATAACCTTGTTCTTAAGGACCTTTTCTCTTCGATCAACAATCGACATCGGTCATTCCTCAAAGGTCAAATCCTCTCTTACAGTCAGCTCCGAATGATCCAGCATGTGTGTTTCATCTCGAACATACTTACGGAGTTGGGATACATGAAACACGTCATGAACATTCGCCAAAGATTATGGTAAAACCAATCGATAAGACACTTCTCCAACACACTCTATAATCTCGAAAGGCCCCACGAATCGAGGACTAAGCTTGCCTCGACTCCCAAAATGAATCACTCCTCGAGTCGGTGATATCTTCAAGAATACCAAATCACCAACAGCGAACTCTAGAGGTCTTCTCGATGTGTCGGCCCAACTCTTCTGTCGATCTTGTGCTGCCTTCATGTGATTCTGGATAGTATTAACTTTCTCCACGGTTTGCACGATCAAATCTGGTCTCAACAATCTTCGTTCTCCAATATCGTCCCAACAAATAGGTGAACGACACTTGCGACCATACAATGCTTCGAATGGAGCCATCTGAATAGTCACCTGAAAGCCGTTGTTGTACGAAAACTCCACCAAGTGTAGATGATCCTCCCACGAACCCTTGAAGTCCAACATGCAAGCTCTCAACATATTTTCAAAAGTTTGGATCGTTCTCTCCGATTGGCCATCTGTCTGAGAATGATAAGCTGTGCTAAACTTCAATCGCGTCCCCAAACTTTCCTGTAAACTCCTCCAGAAGTGCGATAAGAATTGGGTATCACGGTCGGACGCGATGCTCACCGGTACTCCATGCAATCTTACAATCTCCTACATGTATCGTTCTGCTAACGATTCCGTTGACTGACCAACTCGAAACGGTATGAAATGAGCCGCCTTGGTCAATCGATCAACAATCACCCAAACTGTATTGTTTCCCTTTGGACTCCGCGGTAAAGCTGTCACGAAATCCATGGTTATATGTTCTCACTTCCATTAAGGAATCGAAAGTGGTTGCAATAAACTAGCAACCCTTTGATGTCCAGCCTTAACTTGCTGACATACCAAGCACTTCGCCACAAAACGAGCAATCTCCCTTTTCATGCCTTCCCACCAGAAATGCTGTTGTAGATCACGGTACATCTTCGTGCCTCCTGGATGTACGGAATATGCGGAGCTGTGTGCCTCCTTCATAACTTCTTCACGAATGTCTCCTTTCGGCACACACAAACGGCTACCATATCGCAACGAACTATCTTCATGAATTAACAAGTCCGTACGAAGTCCAGCTTCAACCTGTTCTCGAAACTTCTGCAATCTTGGGTCCTGTGGCTGCGCTGCTTTAATATTAACGATCAACGACGACTGTACTTGCAGCTGCATCAACTGTCCCGAAGAATACGGGAGCACGATCTCCAACTCGAATCTCCGAAAATCTTCGATAAGCTCCTTCTGTGCAGTCATCATCCGAATTGCCGGCAACCGACTAAGCGCATCCGGCACAACATTAACTTTCCCCGAATGGTACTTAAGATCAAGATCATAGTCAGCCATCAGCTCCAACCATCTACGCTGCCTCATGTTAAGCTCTTTCTGTGTGAACACGTACTTTAGGCTTTTGTGATCGGTGAATACTTCGCCCAATAAGTAGTGTCTCCAAATCTTCAAAGCAAAAATCACTGTTGCAGGCTCCAAATCATGAGTTGGGTAATTCTTCTAATGGGTCTTGAAATATCTCGATGCGTAAGCTACAACCTTCCCATGCTGCATCAAAACACATCCCAAACCTTTCCCAGATGCGTCGTTGTGAATCACCAATTCTCCGGAACTGTCTGGTACGGTTAAAATAGGAACGATTATCAATCTCTGCTTCAATGCCTCAAAAGCTGACGCACATTTATCCGTCCATACAAATGGTACTTCCTTGCACGTAAGCTTGGTCAAAGGCTCAGCCAAAAGGGCAAAATTCTCCACGAATCTTCTGTAATATCCGGCAAGTCCAAGAAAAATTTTGATCTCTGCTACGTTCTTTGGAATTGGCCAATCTTGAACTGCTGTAATCTTCTCGGGATCAACGGCGTTTTCATCTCCGGATACGACATACCCTAAAAATTTCACTTCTTCAATCCAAAACTCGCACTTGCTCATCTTTGCATATAATCTTTCTTGCCTCGGTATCTGCAGTGCGATCCTCAAGTGTTCTGCATGCACTTCTGAGCTCCTCGAGTAGACCAGAATATCATCGATAAACACCACAATAAACTGGTCTAAGAACGGTGAAAAGATTCGGTTCATCAAGTCTATAAATATCGCCGGTGCATTCGTGACTCCGAATGGCATCATTAAATACTCGTAATGTCCATATCGAGTTCGGAACGCAGTCTTGCAAATATCCTCTGATTTAACTCGAATCTGATGATATCCGAATCGCAAATCCAGCTTCGAGAATACCCTCGCGCCACTGAGTTGCTCGAATAATTCGCCAATGCGAGGGATCGGGTACTTGTTATTAATAGTCACCCGGTTTAATTCTCGATGATCGATGCACATCCTCCTTGTGCCATCTTTCTTCTTAACTAGAAGAACTGGAGCTCCCCAAGGTGAATTGCTGCTGCGAATCCAACCCTTCTCAAGTAATTCGGTAACCTGTTTCTTGACTTCTTCCAACTCCACTGGTGCCATCGGATAGTACGCCTTTGAGATTGGCGCTGCACCAGGAACAAGATCGATCGTGACTCCACATCTCATTTTGGCGGTAAACCCGAGATGTCCTCGAACACGTCCATGAACTCTTGAACCACAGCTGGCGCTTCCTCCTTATCAACTTCCATTGTCGAAAGAACTTGTTTGTTGGCCTGGCTCTAAACTCGACTGGCCCGACATAACTGCTACCTCCAGCAAAATAAACTCCGGATGTCCGGGAATCTGGAAAATCACTTTCTTTGCCCTACAATCAATGTGAGCGTGGAAAGTGCCAAGAAAGTCCATTCCCAAGACAACATCATAGCTGCCGGTATCAATTACCAAGAAATCTGCAAAATATGAACTGGTAAGCAATGAAACTGAGAGAACCAAGGTAATAAAACGACCATGGAACAAGGAAATGAATCAAGACCAGGACTCCAAGTTACTTAATAGAGTACCGCATTGTAACCATGCTGCAGTTCATGGGTACAATCACATAACTCCGTTCAAGTCGCCCAAATCCTAGTATCAGAATAGAAAGAAACAATAAGGAAGCAGGAGGTTTCAAGTCGAGATGCAAAGTTGTTTTCATATCGTCAAGACAAAGGATCAAGAGAAAGATAAGATTCAAGAATCACGAGAACAAGGTGGCAGGACATGTTCCTAATTATGAGTTTTCCGATTCGTGTATTGGGTCCAATACCCAACTACAAAAGAATCAAACCCGATTAACCTATATCCTATGTCTCTGATACCAAACAAACCCTGTCACGCCCCGCTTCCCAGAGTGCGCTAAGATAAGCACGTGACAGAGCCAACCATGCTACCTGTGGATAGGAAACATCCCTCCACAGTCACATTACGGCTGTCTAGAGATATCAAGAACAGGAAAATAAAATAAACTATCTAGTACATGTCCATGAGCCAGAATAAACGAGTCAAGAAATAATATGCGGAAGCAATAAATCCAAAGAGCAAAAACATCTGGAAAGTAGAACATAACTAAACTGGATACTAACTGGATCATCACTGCTCGGCCTAACGGCGGATGTACTCCTGATCAGCCTGCAACAAGGGTAGAGGATCTGGGTGATGCAAAACCCAGACGTCAGTGCGTCATAATATCAACAATAACATAATCATAGGGTAGCAAGACATGCAGGCATGAGTATGAACAGTAATAAAAGTATAACAGTAACACAAATAAGAAACAGTGAAGGGTATAAGCACATGTGACGTGCGGTGAGTAATCTGAACTAAACTATTGGGTTAACTACTCTCAAGTCTTTGAAATCAATTTAATGAATCGTCGATGTAACTCAATAGTATCCCGTGCATGCCCGGGACCACGGTCAAGACTCTCGGGCTGAATCCGAGACATGCCGCTAGGCAGTAAACATGTAATATATACAGACGAATGATGTCGGCAGCATCATCACGGGGCTGGCCTAGCCCGTAAAACTGATCTGTATAAGCATCGAACTGTCGAGTTACAAGTCAGGTTTCATCATTGATTTCCCCATACCCCCAAGTTATGTGTTCAAGTCAGGTATTGATAAATCTGAAGCTAATGCCAACACAGGATCAAGCAGGAACATGTTTGTCTATACAGACAACAGGATATGTCTATCGGGACAACATGTCAGGATTGTCGGCATTAGAAACAGGATCAGGTAACATGTCAAGTAGTGATATATCAGGTCATATCAGGTAGTGTACATGTTTCAAGTCATGTCAAGTAGTGGTGTATCAGGTCATGTCAAGTAGCGCACAGGTGTCAAACGGGTGCTCATAATCAAACTGTAGCAAGTATTGAATCAAGGTGAAAGTACGGATGTACAATAAAAGCGTGGATGCACAAATATCGATCAGGGGTCACATCATGACTAAGTAGGACGCACAGTTATCAAGCATGGTGCACTAATACAACAGTAACATGAAATAATATGGTCTCGGCGTGCAACTAGATATGTAATAAACCGTACGGATACAGACGGATACTATAAAACTGTAAATCGGTAAAATTTGCTGAATATTAAAACACAAGCACTATTATTTATTAAATAGATATTTATATAATAATATTAACATGGATAACATATTCAAACCGATTAATAACTATAAAAGTGGTATTGATTAACCATGCACAAGAAAGTTCCGTTCAGAAATTCAGCGTCACCCTGATTTGTAAAATAGCTTAAAAATAACAAACGTTCTCCAAAAGAGACGTGTATTATACCAAAACAAAGATAATTCAATAAGGTTTTCATTTTTATAAGTTGAAATATCTCAGGTTGTTCCTACAAAAATCTATGAACATTCAAAGTTGAAAGTTTGCTGCTGGAATTTTCATGGACAGCAGTTTAGAGATATTTTCATTTGCATTTTACGTTATGTAAACAATTTATTTTGTAAGTAAATATTTTATAGAGTTTCCAGTATTCTGAGTTATCTTCGTAACGAACTAAAGAACATATACTAATAATTTTTCTATGATTTATAATGAATTTTATAAGGTAAGGTGTACAGTAAATTTCAGATTTGTCGTATTCGCTTTGCAACGACATTTCATGTGTAAACTATAATATTTTCAAACTATATTTTGTATAACATTATAAAATGCAGATTATAAACTAATTAAAGATAATAATAAGAAATATTACGACGATATATATTTTAAATGATATGGATGCAAACGGGTATCCGAAGACGGTAAAACTTTAATATGGATGTATAATACTATACCTAGCTTGTAGCAAGATGATTTAGCATGCGACTAGACATGTAAATAATGATACGGATGCACACGGATGTCATATAACAGTAAAATGATAAACTGGTAAATGCAGGATGTACAACTATACAATATGAGATGTAAATATTCCGTTTGGTGCATTATATTGTAATATAGTATGTACCAAGATAGGTTTGCATGCACTAGATGTGAAATAATTTGTACGGATGCACACGGATATCCGAAAATGGTGAAACATGCAAAATGATAATGTGGGATGAATAACTAATCATTATGTGTTGTTATTATTCAAATGAATATAGAATACAGTAGTATAGCATGTAGCAAGATTAACTTGTCTCGACGGATCACGAAACGGATATGTACGGCACGTCCGACGTTAGTAAAATGTCGCAACGCACGCACGGCACACGGGACAAGTCTAAACAATGCAAGAGGGTGATCACGCAGGCAAGGTACATTCACTGGATCACTCGGATCGTCAGCGACGAGCACGGCTCCGGCGGTGATCACCGGAATGAAGAAACAAGATCAAGAAAAAGAAAGAAAAAAGAAGAAGAGGCTGTGTATTAAATAAGGAAAGAAAAATAAATAAATAAATAATATATATAAATATATATATATATATGCAGAGGAGAGAGAGAGAAAGGCGTTGTTAGTTTGTTAGGAAATTAGTTTAGATTTAAATTTAAAAAATCATTTATTAGTTAACTAAATTTTAATTTGTATCAGTTTATAAAATTAATATTATATAAATAAAATTTGATATTCTGGCAAATACAAACATAGTCCAAAACATGACGGGTCGGGTCTAAAATTCAGTTTTAAAATACGAAAAATATACATGTCGACCAAAATATAAAAAAATGAAAAAATGAATTTCCGGGTAACGAAAATGCATACCCCCATGAACGGATGCACGTACGTGCGCGTAGCCATCCAAGCAAGTCCGTTTCACTGAACGGGACAGGAACAAGATGCGCGGATGCTACCATAGGGTTAGAGGTATCAAGTAGTCCATGCAATGTATCTTTAAAATATTTTACGTGACTTAAAATGTTATATGGTAAAAAATGCAATGCCAGATAAAATGCCAGTATGAAAGATGTATAAATAAAAATGAAAGTGCACGAGTCCAAGCAACAGGTCAGGATAAATCATAAATATGAATCAAGACAGGTTTCAAGCAAGCGGGTCGGGTAGAATGCAAATACAAATGTCAAATACACTATTCGCACCCAAAACACAGTAAATCAGGAAAATACCATAAATAAAGAAATACTTGAACTAGAACTGGTATAAACGAACTAGGGTGTTACACCTGGCCGTGACAGCGGCCTTGGACGTGAATGTCTTCATAGGAGATGATCTCGTCAAGATCATACAGATGGGCATCCATAGTATCTGGAAGGAAAATTCTGTAAAAGGTTAGCAATTAAATATCAAGATTCTTAGAATCTAAAATAAAAACAGTGGTAACTCCTCATCATTGATGGGGCAGTCACTCATTAATGATGGAATCCTAAGAGGATTCTCATTTAATGAGAACCCTCATTGGGCTAAGGAGTTAAACTTCCTCAAGAGTTGTGCTCTGCAAACAGATTTCATATCTGTCAACTTTAATTCCCCAAAAATTTCTAAGAGCTATGCTCTGTAAAACAATGGGATCATCTACCAGAACTCTCAAAACCAAAGCTTTTTAACAGGGCAAAACCCCAAGATCTTTAAGATCTGAAAGAAGAATCCTAGAAACTCTAAGAAGTTCTTCATGGAAATGAGTGATGTTCTGATTAATTGGTTAAGCAACCCTAGAATACATTTTAAGATATACGATCTAAGAAGAGCAAAGCTCTGTTCATGGGTTCGATTATAATCCTTACCAAATTTTGGAGCAGAGTTCTAACTTTAGAAAGGATTTCTTTAGGAAGAGATCTAAGCACCGAAAGGAGAATTAAATTCTCAAAGAATAACAAAAGAAGATGAAAAGCAGACATCTCAAGGGCCAAAGGCCCTACTTATAGGCACATGAAGTCGATTCAACTTCCAAGAAGATCCAACGGTGGAAATGCTGCCACCGCTGCACTCACGTGTGAGCCACGTGAGCGCAACGGTGGGGGGCATTTGTTTCCCCAATAAAAGAGCAAAGCTCTGTTCAAAATTTGAAAGGTAGCGCCAAGAGTTAAAAACTCTGAGGCAGCGCCTCACGTGCCTTGCACGAGGGCACCAGCGCCAAGAGTTAAAAACTCTGAGGCGGCGCCTCACGTGCCTCGCACGAGGGTGCCAGCGCCAAAACTAAAAGCTCTCTGTTAGACAGAGCCGTTGGATCAAAGATCCAACGGAGGTGATAAATCATCAAAATGCAGAATTAAATTCTGCTGAGGAAATATTCCTCAAATTTTTCTAAACAAGAAAAATTACTCTCTGTAAAACAGAGCACCGCTGGATTAAAAGTCCAATGGTGATTAAAAATCACCTACCTATAGAATAAATTTTGTATGGGAAAATATTTTGCTAATCTTATTAAAAAACAAGAAAGATATCTTCTGTAAAACAGAAGTACTTGGATCAAAGATCCAACGGTAGATAAAATCCCCAAATCAATTAAAGGTCACTCAAGGAGAGATTTCTTTAACTAAATCAACAAACCTGCCTCTACTATATAAAGGACCCAAGACTTCAAGTCTTGTACAAAGGAACCCCCCCCCCCTAAACTTCAAAAAAAAAAGGAGAGAGCAAGCAAGAAGAAAGCTTTAAGAGGGAAGAAAAAAGAATACCTCTCTTCGAGGTAAATAAAAATAATAGAGATCAGAGCATCTCATCTGCATATCCAAGGGTTTAACCCTTATAAAAGAACTTAGTTCTTTCTCTTGATCTGAGATCCATGAGACAAGTCTCCTACAAATGAGAATTTAATTCTCATAGGGATGAACTTGTTCTTGGGGATCAAAAATCCAGAAAAGAACAGAGAATTGAACTATTCATAACAGAATATACGAAGAAAACTTAGCGTCCAAGCGCCTCATATATCCCTCACACGTGCGCTGCTCAATAAAAAGTGCTTAGCACTCAATGGTTGGCGCTCAGCGCCAAGCGCCTCATGTGTCCTTCACGTGGGTGCTGCTCAATAAAGAGCGCTTAGCACTCAATGTTTGGCGCTCAGCGTCAAGTGCCTCACGTGCCCTTTACGTGGGCGCTATTCAACATAAAGCGCTTGGTGCTCATCAGCCAGCGCCCAGCGCTCCGCACCTAGCACCTCACGTACTCTGCACGTGGGCCCATAAAGCATGTTTAACACTCCATAAAAAACAAAAAAAGGGAAAAGTAAAGTAAAGTGTGAGCATCAGAACCCATATAAATGCCCAACATTGTTCACACAGAAAGGGGACTGAGCCCAAGCAAGTGTTTAGCACATTATTTAAATGACAAAGACTGAGTTTAAATGACAAAGACTGAGTGGGCTGAGCCCAAATCGACCAGATCCCTAATTCAGATCAACCGAGCCCATGTGCTCATTATTTTCCAAGTTGGTCTTAGTCTCAAACACGACTACTGATATTCCGACAGGATATTCATCCCATATCTCCCCTCAATCTGGAAAGTGGTTCAAGGGTACATCTTTCCACACCTCTGATACATGTCGTTGTAATTCTTCAACGTCTTCATAGAGATGGCGGGTCCCGACAACCAACAACTCTTTGGTGCACTCCCAAACCGATGGGCACATCCCAATGCGGACCGAAACGTTCTTAAACTAATGACGGACCGAAACGTCTTTAAACTAGAACAATAGAGCCCAAATGCTCTTTTGTTGGATCTGAATGATCCCAAAATCCCGTTGAGTAGATCTTAATCTAAAATTAGACTAATGTATCCTCAACAAATATTTAAGTTGATCTTAATCTCAAACGAGATTAGTGATTCTTAAATCAACCCAAACCCAAATCTAAGAATATACAGATTTGGACTAATATACGCCCTACGGGCAACAACATAAATTAGTCTCCGTATACAATCCACGGGAAACCAAAAATAAAACAAACACATACGACACGAAGTGACCTTCTAGAGCAGGAGAAAGTAGTTATCACTACGCGGTAACGTAATTAACTGCAGGGGCTTATGCCTGCAGGGAAGAATGTCCCCATAATCAAAAACCTCTTGTAAACGAGGGGGAATCTGACGAAGTCTGCTACAATGGCCACATCCATCCAAATCTCAGATACATGGTGCCATAAATCAACTTGGCATCTTCGGAGAGGTGGACGGATAAATCCAAATAGCATCTGCCCCCAAATTCAGGCAAGACAATCCATCCCGGATCCGTCTCTATTTTCGGTGGTGAACAGCTTTCCTGGGGCGGTATTTGATGTCGAATTGGGATAACTCCCACCTTCATTTCTCCAGACGACCAGACGACTCGGGAGAGGCGAGAATAGTCCCTATAGGCCGCTCGGTGAGGACGAGGATAGTGTGTGCCTGGAAGTAGTGTCGTAGCTTCCTTGAGGTGACGATAAGTGCCAAGACTATCTTTTCTATGGTCGGATACCTTGTTTCAGCCTCTTTGAAGACATGGCTCATGCAATAGACCAGCTTCTATACTCCTTCGACTTATCGGAAAAGCACCGAGCTAGCAATATGATCGGAGACCGCAAGGTACAATAATAGCTCATCTCTTTCGATTGGCCGGTTGAGCAATAGGGAAGTTGCCAGGTGCGCTTTGAGCTGCTCGAAAGCATTTTGACACTCTTCCGACCATTCAAACTTTGGGGTCTTTCTCAGGACTTTGAAGAATGGGAGGCACTTTTCTCCGGATCTCGACATGAAGCGACTCAGAGCGGCCACTTTCCCCATGAGTCGCATGATCTCCACATTGCTCTTTGGTGTGGCCATGTTGAGAATGACGCCGGTCTTTTCCAGGTAAACTTCGATTCCTCGGTGGGACACCATGAACCTGAGAAATTTTCCGCTAGTGACTCCGAACGCGCACTTAGCTGGATTCAGCTTCATTTTGTACTTGCGGAGGATGTCGAATGTCTCGCCAAGATCTTTAGCATGCTCTTCCGATGAGGTTGGTTTCACGAGCATGTCATCGACGTAAACCTCCATGTTCTTCCCAATCTGCGGTTTGAAAATTTTGTTAACTAGGCACTGATATGTAGCCCCAGCATTTTTGAGGCCAAAGGGCATCACTTTGTAGCAGTATACCCCCCAGTCCGTGGTGAACGCGGTATGTTCTTCATCTGCCGGGTTCATACAGATCTGGTTGTAGCCGGAGAAAGCGTCCATGAAGCTGAGCAATTCATGGTCTGCCGAGCTGTCTACAAGCTGGTCTATCCGAAAGAGGGGATAGTTGTCTTTCGGACAGGCCTTGTTCAAGTCTGTGAAGTCGACGTACATGCGTCACTTCCCGCTCGCCTTTTTAATCATGACTATACTCTCCAGCCAATCCGAGTACTCAACATTTCGAATGAAGTTGGCTGCGAACAATCTATCGACCTCGCCCTCAATCGCCTTTTGCTTGATCAGCACGAAACTTCGCTTCATTTGTCTGACAGGTCGGTCCTTCGGGTCAACCCCGAGCTTGTGCGAGATTACTTTGGGGTCGATCCCGGGCATGTCAGCGGGCACCTAGGCGAACACGTTCGAGTTCACTCGGAGAAATTGGATCAAGTCTTCTCGCTGGGCTCCCGTTAAAAGGGATCTGATCTAGAAGGTTCGTCCCTCATTCCCCTTGATGAGGGAGACTTCTGTTAGCGCCTCCACCGGGACTCCTCGGATTTCTTTTTGTTCGTCGCGAGTATCCAAGGACCCCTGAAAATCATTTGCGCCTTTGAGGTCATCACTCTGCTTTCCGGTGGTGGATGTCGCGATGAAGCAAATCTTAGCGATTCGCTGGTTCCCGTAGGCCCGGCCTATCCTCCCTTGATCTAATGGAAATTTGATCGTAAGGTGGTAGGTCGAGATTTGAGCTCGGAGGGCGTTTAATGTCGGGCATCCCAGGAAGATATTGTAGGATGAGGGGATCCTAGCGACGATGAATTCCACCAGTACGATCCTCGTATGGCCCGTATCCCCAATCTTGAGGAGGAAGGTGACCACTTTTTCGGCCGGGATGGAGTGGTTAGTAAACCCTAATAGAACGTGAGAGGTTGGCCGTAGGTCGGATGGCCCTAGCCCCATACGCTGGAAGCAGTCATAGAAGAGGATATCTGCCGAGCTTCCGGAATCGACCAATATCCCCTGAACCTCGTAACGGTAGACCCGTGCCGTAATCACGAGAGGGTCGTTGTGAGGTAAGGATATACCGTGGAGGACTTCATCAGTGAAGATGATAGGCTCGGCGGTCCTGCATTTCTTCTGGGGCCGGTCACTTGTTCCCTTGACGGGTAGGAGGCGGTGAGTCTCGCCGGCTCCACGGGTAGACCCCGAGGAAACGACGATGATTTGGCCGATCGTTAATTCACCGGGAGGGGGACGGTTGTCGTGTTCCCTGTCTGCCTATCGCTTGTCCCGCAGGTACTTCGCCAGGTGGCCAGAGCGGATCAACTCCTCGATATAGTCGTGGAGTTGTTTATAGTTCTCGATCGGGTATCCCTGCGACCTATGGAAGATGCAATACGGGCCCCTTGTTCGTTTAGCCGCTCTATGGGTGACCGGCGGGAGCTTGAAGAATCGCTCGCCCTTCGCCTCCTCTAACAGCTCGGTCTGGAAGATGTTGAGAGGAATATACTCTTGGAACATTGAGGAGTATGGTTTTGGCCGGTTGACCTTCTTCTTCTCTTCTCTGCCCCTCTTATTTTGGTCGGCTTGGTCGCCCCGGGGCACGTTAGCGTTCACCTCAGACTCGAATTGGATCTCTCGCTCGGTCTAAGCTTTTACCTCGGCCATGGTCTTAGCTTGCACTAATGCAAAAGAGTGGATCCACACTTTGTGCCTAAGACCCGACCTTAGGGCGGTGATGACAGTTTCATCCCGATGCTCGGGAACCTCGAGATGAGCGTTGTAGAAGCGAGTGACGTATCCCTTAAAGGATTCCTTGTCCCCGCTCTTTATGGTGAAGAGGTAATCGACGGTCCGCTTCTGTCATTTGTTTCTGATGAAATGACCGAGGAACTAGGCGGCCGGCTCATCAAAGGTAGAGATGGACCATGGCGTGAGTCCTCAAAACCAGTCCCGTCCAGCCCGGATGAGGGTGGCTGGAAATGCTCGACATTGGGCAGCGCTGGATTTATCTTGGAAGCACGATACATTGAATGCGTCCAGATGGTCCTTTGGGGCGGATTTCCCGTCGAAGAGGGCCACCTTGGGAGGCTTGTTCCTAGACGAGACGTGTACGGCGAGCAACTCCTCGATGAAGGGTTTCGTAAGTGAGTCGGCGGCGTACCTGGCCCCTTCGCTGGATGGATGACCTTCCCGATGTATACCCTCGATTTTCTTTTCGAGGGCGTCGAGACGGTCGTGATACCTTGAGGATTCGGCTCAGTCAAAGTGGTGGCCCTTCCCGCTTGTGGTCAGCGCTAGGCCACGACTCCGATTCCGTTTTATCAAATTCCTCAGGTCCCCTGGCGAGGTCCTTCTTGAGTCTTCGCGGTGAGTGTCGTTCGCGCGATCCCGTTGAGTGAGAGGGTGTCGGTCATGCCTGGGAGTAGGCGAGCTGACAGATACCTCCTCGAGAGGGACGGGAACGCAACGGTCCTCGGTGCGATGGGCTCTTTCACGAGACCGCGGCGTGGAGCCGTATGGTGCCCAGCGGGCCATTGAATCAGTCGATGCAGGGGAGCCGCGGTCGCCGGAGTGAGCACGGTGTTGTTCGGTGGTGCCAGCGGACGGTGCCATCCGCCCCTCTGCGGAGGTCATGATCCCTAGGAGGGGGAACGACGACCTGGGGGGCTGGGCCCGCCGTTTGGACACGGATAAAGGCGTCCACTATGGACGCGAGCCTGTCGATCCTTGCTGAGAGGGCGTGGATGGCGTTCGGAGGGGGAGTGGATCCGTCCGCGCCTCCGTTGTGGGGAAGGTGGCGGCTTATGCTGGGATCGTCCCGGTTTTCGCTCTCCATGAAGTCGAAAGTGGAAGATCAACTTTCGATGGGTGGAAAAATTGGTTTCCCACAGACGGCGCCAACTGATAGAGGTCTGGATCTCCTTCAGATGTTGTCCTCTGTCGATCTGTCGCGAGCGTCGATGAAGGGTTGAGATTGGTGTTGAAGGTTGTCTGCTTGGACATGTGGATCTCAGTGGGTTGATTTTGAGGTGAAGCCGGGCTACCTGCAAAGAAGTCCCGGGGTGGTTGTACCACCGTGGACCCTCCGACGATCAAATTAGCCGAGGAATTTGAGCAGAGTAGCGGCTTGTTGGATTGAAATTGCCTTACCTGAGTCGTCTGGGAGAGGGGTTTTTATAGCGGTCGCATCAAGCGAGCTGGCGCGAGATCTTCGCCGTCAGTTACGCCCCTGGCGTTACGCCTACGTGAATGACGGGATCCCTCCATTAATGACGAGATACGCTCGTTAATGGGGGGATACGACGATGTGGAACGCGGGATTGTTGATATTTCGCTTCTGGCGAGATACGCGGAGCCGTGGCGGAAGCTCTTGGGCTCTGCGTTCTTTGTTGCTGGGTAGAACCGGAGAAGCTTAGCTCGGCGGGAGGCTCGGAGGCGAGCGGGAGGCCAAGGAAGCTCGGTTCTGTGATAGCTCGGAGGCGAGATGGGATGGCTGAGGAAGCTCAGCGTGTAGGAGGGCTCGGAGGCGAGCCGATGGTTATTTGTAAGGCGAGCATAGGAGTGCTCTAGGAGGCCATCGAAGGTCGGGTCAATCCTCGGGGCGGAGGCCCGGGAAATACCTTCAATTTATCGTGTTTTCTCTTGTCCCATAAGCCTCGGGACATGTCATCTACCACGTGTCATGATCTGGGGAATTCTCACTTATGAATATCATCAGCCACCAACAAACCCACCTCGCCCACCTTCTTCGACCTCGGCACCGCCACCAGCAAACCCATCTCCTTCAACCTTAAGATCACCACCAAATCTATCTTGCCCACCTCCTGTCTCTCCTCGCCACCATCTCCTCCTACCCATGGCGCATCCTCAGACCACCCCTCCTATTCCCAATTCCGAGCAAAATCTTTAATGTTAATTAAATAATTTAATAATAAAATTAATATTATTAATTAATAATTTATTTAAACCATGTTTATTTAAAAGGGCAAAATAGTGATTTTAATGCCTATTTAACACCGTTAGCTGATTACCGTTATTTTTGGGGTTTTCTGCGTCAATCAAACTTTTATGGGGTTTTCTGGAACATGACCAAACGAATTGAGGGTTTAGTGAACTTTGGCCAAAAATAAATAATGATTATAAAACTTCACATAAAAATCAGTACTAGACAGATTCTTGCTTTTATTTGGAATCTCCAGCGCATTTTTTTAATCTTGATTTTCTTTTAAATACGGGCTGAGTAAAGCCAATAAACCCATGAATTGGATCAATCCGATGACACTTTTCGACAAGCAAAGCATATATAGCCAATATTAAATAGATGGTAGATTTTTTAAGATGACCCATATTTAATGGGTCGACCCACGGATATTCTTGACGCCTCTCTAAGTCAAGTTATCATTTTGTCAGTTTTCGAATACGATCCAAATATTTATTCGGGTAAAGTATGTAATTGGATCCGAACCCGACTAGAAATATCAAAAAGCTTACTGTATATTCTTTCTTTGCCGAAGGTGGACCCACACGCTGCACTGTTTATATCCTCCCTCGCGCGAAGTAAAAAGCAAATAACAGAATAGGAAAACGATAGATAAGCAAAGGTTTTTTTTTGAAATAGGACGTTTTAAATTTTAAATTATTAAAATAGGGTGGTTGGAATTAAAATTGCAGAAATAGGACGGTTTGCTCCCCCCACCCCCACCCCAGTATAGGGGGCGGGTTCCTAGAACCCACCCCCTATATTTTATATAGACTTTTAAGTTAAAATTATTTTAAATTTTTTTTAAAATAAATAAACGGAAAAAATATTTGAATAAAATAATAAAATTTTATTATATCAATCTTTTGTACAGAATGAATTCGTCAAATTTACAATTAAAAAAATCCTATTTGTTTGTAAAATGTAAATTCTATCTCGACGGTCAAATTTATAATAACAAAATGAATCCGTCAAATTTATAATACCAAAAAATCCTATATGATTGTAAAATGTAAATAACTATCGTTTTCCCTTTCCCTTTCCCTTATGAAATCCGAGGAGGCTTAACATAAGCCTATGCCTCCTGGGATGACTGGACGACCCACCCGTTTCTTGGGTAGATGGCGGCGGCGGCGGCTGCTCTTCTGCTTCTGCTTCGGCTTCAGCCTCGTCTTCAGCAGCGTCTTGGACAGGCTGTTGTTCCGCAAATCCTAAATGTGGGACATGTGTCGGATATGTGCTGCCTCCCAACAACTGTACGTAGGACGATAAATCCGTGTCCCAACTGGGCAGTTGTAGCGAAGAACCTGTCCCGGTTTCATGCGGCTGCTGTTGCACAAAACCTGGGCCCCATGGCTGCGCAAATCCTGACCCCCAAGGTTGTTGTTGTTGCGCAAATCCTGACCCCCAAGGTTGCTGTTGTTGTGCAAAACCTGACCCCCAAGACGGTTGTTCTGCAAAACCTGACCCCCAAAACTGGTGTTGTTGCGCTTGTCCGGTATGCCAGGGTTGCTGCTGACGGTATGGTGATCCAAACCACTGATCCTGCTGCGCTGGATCTCCGTGATGCTGCGGCTCTGGTGCCGGCTCATGCTACGGCTCTGGTGCCGGTTTATACTGCGGCTCCGGTGTCGGCTCATACTGCTGCTCTGGTGCCGGCGATAAATGTTTAAGAATATTATATGAACCGAATACACCACCAATTAATTGGTCTGCACTTGAAAATAGAACCCGAATTTCCGGACCAGCATCAGTCGGGTATGGATCCTGCACCATTGTTTGTATAAGATGCAACCCACGAGCCTGTCGTTACATTAGAAATAAGAAATAAGTATTGACTCATACCGCCGGATGTTAAAAAGTAATATAATATAAAGAATTCAACTTACCAAATCTCATTCCACGTGACCTCTAGACTCGTACTGCGCGATGTTTGGGAAGTTGTTAGGGGAAGCAGAAAGATATCTTATGGTGACACGCTTATACCACTGTAGATATGCTTCGGTAGCGTCGGTGGCTATTTGGTCACCTATTTGCTATAAGGCAATATTACGCTGCCTATCCTCCCATCTCAGCAAATATTGATAATGATACTCCCTCCAATCACGCTCCGCCTTTCCTCCTCGCATATCTCCCTTTATTGTCATAGGCGAAGGCGGCGGGACAAGAATATGTTGCGATCTATTAAACTGTCGCAACACCCGGTCCGGGAGGTGCATGACAACGACATTAATGCAGAGGAGTGGGTATCGAGCCCGCCAAACCGGCTCTCCTTCGATACAGATGCCGGGTAATTTTTGCAGACGATCTGCTGTATAAGGCGTCCACGTGAACTGCGCAAATAACATAGTACAAAAATTGTGATGAAAGTATTTCAAAATTTTAAAACAAACTTAATTACCTAAGTTATGGTTACCTGAGTCGCCTCCATGCGATCCAACTCATCTCTATAATACCTAAGTACTCGACAAGGAGCCTTATACGCTTTCTTGCCATTCCACCAAGAGCCGAACGGCTTTCCAGGGGTATCCAAGCCAGTTATTTTAACTCGATTCGGTCTTCCCATACACATATGCTCCCATGACCAAATCTATAAATAAAGTTTCAGATGATAAGAGAGAAAACCAATATTACAATTTTGCAAATTTCTAGCTGTGAAAAACAAAGAATTTACCTGAAGTAATGTAATACATCCACAAATTTTATTCTTCGTTAGAGCACATGCCTTATCGAGTTCCTTGTAAAGAAAGGGCAGGACCCCTGCTCCCCAAGCATATTGGCCACACACATCAAAATCCGTAAGGAAGCCAAGGTATAACGGATGGACATGCGTTGCCGATTGGTCCGGCATCAACTAAGAACCGATCATGTACAGAATGTAGGCACGTACATGTCTATCCAAGACTTCATCTGTGGCTTCATCAGGGGTATTAGTAAATGTGTCTTTTAGCCAGTTTAAACTGATCTTATACCCCTTACTGTAGCCTCCTGGTGCCTGATATTAGCATTTTTTTGTGAATTATTAAAGTTAGAAATAATGTACAACATGCAATAGGTACACTAAAGAGGGGAAACAAAATGAAATTTTTTACCTGTCTGAGAGCAGACTCGGCATATGTATCCCAGTATGGGTGGTCGGTATCTGGACCAACAATTTTTCCTCCGACCAATCCAAACCCATTGACCCGTAAACCGAGTAAGAGGCCAATATCCTGGAGTGTGATAGTGGCATCACCCCATCTTAGATGAAAAGTGTGGGTCTCTTTTCTCTAGCGCTCAACTAGAGAGGTAACGAAGGCGTGGTCGATTTGGATATGACGAAGCAATGAAGCTTCATAAAATCCGGCCCTTCGAATCCGCTGGGTTATTCGCTGGTCGGTAACTATCCACTTGTCAGAACTATGGGTGACGACGGTGAGATTATCTCCATCCTGCAAAATTAAATAATGTTATTTTCAATTATTAGAATTAAAAGGAAGGGGTAATTAAAAAAAATTACTAAGTTTAGAATATTTCCTCTCCGTGTAATATATTAAAAAATCTGTGTTCGTTTTGATCAACGAGCAGAGATTTGTCGAATGGTTGATTCTCCATTGAGACGATTTTAGATATAAGAAGGGACAAAGTTAATTTGACGAAAGAGTTAATTTGATGAAAGGCACACTGGAGGCACTGGAGGGTGGGTTTTATAGGGAAAGGAGGAACCCGCCCTCTTCAACGATTAGTGTTGTCACATCAGTTTTTTTATATTGTGTTGTCACATCAGTTTTTGTGTTTGTCGTGTGTTTGCAGAACAAAGAGGGCGGGTTATTAGAACCCGCCCTCTTCAATAATTATATGAGGGCGTGTTTCAGGAACCAGCCCTCAAATATTCCGTTTGTTTGTGGTGTCACATCATATATTGTGTTGTCACATCAGTTTTTTTCTATATTGTGTTGTCACATCAGTTTTTGTGTTTGTCGTATGTTTGCAGAAGGAAGAGGGTGGGTTATTAGAACCCGCCCTCTTCAATAATTATATGAGGGTGTGTTTTAGGAACCCGCCCTGAAATATTCCGTTTGTTTGTGGTGTCACATCATATATTGTGTTGTCACATCAGTTTTTTATATTGTGTTGTCACATCAGTTTTTGTGTTTGTCGTGTGTTTGCAGAAGGAAGAGGGTGGGTTATTAGAACCCGTCCTGTTCAATAATTATATGAGGGCGTGTTTCAGGAACCCGCCCTCAAATATTCCGTTTGTTTGTGGTGTCACATCATATATTGTGTTGTCACATCAGTTTTTTTTATATTGTGTTGTCGTGTGTTTGCAGAAGGAAGAAGACGGGTTATTAGAACCCGCCCTCTTCAATAATTATATGAGGCCATTTTGTTTGTGGTGTCACATCAGTTTTTTTTGTTATATTGTGATGTCACATCAGTTTTTGTGTTGTTCGTGTGTTTGCAGAACGAAGAGGGCGAGTTCTTAGAACTCGCTCTCTTCAATAATTATATGAGGGTGGGTTCCTGGAACCCGCCGCCCTCATATTATTAAAGGAATGCACCGTGTTTGTAACAACTCCAATTTTTGTATACCTAAATTTCAATTAAATTTAAAGTATACTTGGAGTATTGATGTTGCTGATAACATTTTAAGTATCTACTTTCCTACAATAATTACAAGAAGGAGCTTGTAGCTCATTGGTAATACCTTGCACTGCTGAACCAAGCCACCAGAGTTCGAATCCCATGCCCCATATATTTTTATATATTTTTGTTTTAATTTTTTTTGGGAAGTCAAACGGTCAAACAGCCATAACACACGAAATTAATGCGGTATATAAAAATTGAAGTACACCAAAATTCCCCCCAGGCGAAACCACACCCAACGAGACCCGACTCGGCCAAGTCGGCCGGCGACTCGGCCAAATCGGCTGGCGCCGCCGGCCGTACTCGGCCGGTCGGCCGAGTCGTCAACACGAAAAAAATTCGTGTTGACTTGGTCAATACCCCTGCATACTCTAAATTCCCAGAACTGTTACCAAATTCCCATTACACCTCTTTTAATCCTAAATTTAATGAAATTTTAAAGAATTTTTTTAAAATATTTTTTAATCCAAACCCTAACCCTAGCCTATCCCTATATAAACACCCCTACCCTATACTATTTCACCTCACAACTCTAAGTCCACTCTCCCAAATTCTCGAGAACTCGGTACAAAGAGCGAGAAGCGAAGCGCTGCCGAAACCAACGACAAATTCCGGCGATCGTAGTAGAACCTTCGCGACGTTTTCGACGCACCGACAACCATCACTTCCTTAGCCTCCTTAGTTTGTCCAAACCCGTAAGTCCCATCTATTCTATCTTTCTTTCCTTTTAATAGAAAAAATACGACTTTTTGGAACCCGACGGAAATCGAAACAAACCGATTTCCGATTCGGTTTTTCTACAAAATTCCACTTGTCACCTAATCCATAATACCTACCTATATTCATGTTGACTATTAATCACCCATAAACCAATTTAAATAAAGTTTCTCACATGAAATGATAACTTTCTTGTAAAATCATATTCTTTTCATAAAAATACCATAAAGTTTATTTTTCTTGTTCTAATTAAATCCCTCACTCCTAAATATGTTTATCTTGATCACTAAACTTGTAGAAATCAATTTGAATGAATTTTCACACATGAAATGATAACGTTTTCAAATACCGCATTCTTGTGCTTAAATACCTTCAAGTTTAATATATCAAATTTAACCTCTAAAACTTCATTAAACCTTAAAATAAGTCACGAGGTAATGACCTACCTCTACACACGCACAAATATAACCCTAATTGATAAACGTCAAAATATAGAATACGAAAATATAGGACTTTTCACTAAAATACCATATTCTTTATAAACCTTTCTTGAAAGCTTTAAGTTGTACACAATTCTACATAAAATCTTTTAAAATAAAAGTACGATATGTCATGGACATCGATCGTTTATCTAAACTGATTTTGTGGTGTCTAGGCAAGTGTGTCTAGGCTAGTGGTTTTTAATTAGGCCCACTACTGTGGTTCCTTCCCACTTACCTGGCACTTACCTGGCCATAATTGGCGGTGAAGAGGCGATTTGAGGCTTCTAATGACTTATCGTTTAGACCTTAGAAATAGGCTAGTTGGCTTAGGAAACCCTAGAAACTAAAATACGGAAATTACATCCTTTACAAATAAATACCTTATATTTATAAAACCGTTTTTTTCTAAATGAATGGTATTTGTTAAACCTATGCAAAGCGCCACTACAACCCACCTTTGGGGAACCCGTTAGGGATAGTACGGCTCATCGTGCACCCGCGGGCTAGTAGTGCGAGATTCAGACCTCCGCAAGGAGCATTCGGTCTCGAAAGGTTTAAAATACGGCATTTAAGAAAAAATGAGATTTTGGAAAATAAAATATTATTTAAAATTATTCTTGTATTAATATATATTTAATTATCATTTAAACACCTATTTTATCATAAGATAAAGTTTCTATCTTTTTCTAAAATTACAAGATTAAAAGTTACATTAAAATACCATGAGTTTCAAATAAATCAATTAATACTTTTATTAGGATATATTCACTAGAATAACACAAATAGAATTCACACTCATTATAACTATAAAGACGAATAATAAATACTTGAGGTGTATTTTGAAAACTATACAATAGTACTTTTTACATAAAACCCCCTCAAGTTTTATAATTTACAATAAGGCCCCTAACAAATATTGAACTTCAACTTACCTTCTTTTAATCTGACTCGGGTTAGAGTCTGACTATTTCTGACTTGAATATGATTCAAGTCAATCTATATTCTTTATAATCCAACTCAACATGAATCCCAGAATCCAGTTAACAACCTATTCAATTTGACTGAATCAAGCCATGGATATTCATCCATTATCCTGTTATTCCATTTACCTGATCATGCAGTTACAACATGTTTATCGATATCATGGTTTTGGTCAGTCACCCAATTTACACAATATAATACCACATTACTGTTAAAACACTACGGGGTTAAGGGGTAGATTGGTACGGAAGGTGTTAAAGGTGGCACGAGGTGGTCAGATTAAGACACCTAACCTGAATCCTATTGCTGTTGTACCGTGGCATAACGGTTCCTTGTACTACACGTGCCTTAGTCTCTGGCAAGTGAGACTCCCCTTGTATACACTGGCATCCTTCTGTACCAAGCTACAAACAACAGCGTTAACTCAATATTCCATAATATTCAACAATATAATACTTTAGAAAATATTTTTACCCTGTCTTTCTCATTCTTCTTTATCTTTGGGACTTACCGAGCGACCTGTTCGCTGACGACATTCTATTTCTTTCTTCTTTGAATGTCGTCAGGTGCGTTGGACCAAGCTGAGATCGAGCCCACCGGTGAATATTTGGAGAAGTTCCACGAAGATCCCGAGCTCTAGATACTGTACCTTGTTCTTTTTAGCATTTTCATTTTCTGTTATGCCACTGTTTAGGCATCGCTTTTCATTTCAGTTGTATTTTCTTTTCATGCATTGTACAAAGAATGTTATTAATAATAGTTGTTGTTTTTTTCTATATCATTCGTTTCTTGTGATTTACTTTATATTGCTTAGTTACGCTTAGCGTATGTACTTCTGAGTATATACGTAGCGGGCCTCGTCGCGTCCACTTCCCCGTACACTGGGAAGCGGGGCGTGACAGGTTTTGTTGGTGGCCCATGCAGGTCAGAGCTGTATGAATCCCTGTCATGCAGTTCTGGTCTGCGTGAACAACCTAAGCAATATAACACAAGAACCAGCAACTAAAACATTCTTTACAATTCATGTTCCTTGAATCTTGCAAATTTCTATTCTTTGAATCTTATCAGTTCATGTATTTGAATCTGTCCTAATCCAAATTTTCCTTCAGGATTATGGATTCCCTGAACAACACCAGCACCAACGTTAACAACACCCCTTCAGCACTACCTCTTACACCCGCTGTTCCTGCACCACCCACTGAGCAAACGATGCTATTCGAGGCGATCCGCAGTCTTCTCGAGGGACAGCAACAACTTTTGAACCGTCCTGAGGCCGATGCACCGGGAGTAAAGCAATTCAGGGCTTTATACCCAAAACAGTTCTCTGGTAAAGAAAGCCCTCTTGAAGCGGAAGAATGGGCACAAAGCATCGAAGACGATCTGGCAGCAGCTCAAGTGCCAGACAACGCTTGGGTCCGTGTAGCAAAACTACAGCTCACGGATAATGCTCGCAATTGGTGGAAGGCGGAAGAAAGCCGTCTTACGCAGCCGATTGAATGGAAGACATTTCACGAGAAGTTCGACGCGAAATATTTCCCTGTGACTACCAGGTTTCCAATGGAGCAGCAGTTTATTCATCTACAGCAAGGATCAATGTGGGACAAATCGGTAGATGAATACGATGCTGAGTTCACTATGTTGAGCCGGTAATATATGTCACAATAGTTCAATTTTTAGATATCACATACTACCCAGCTAACACAAACTTTAAACAAATTCGCGGCACACTTGATACCGACGGACGAGATCAGAGCCCGTCGCTTTCAACAAGGCTTGGACACAGAGATTAAGGCTGCTCTAACCACAGGGAAGTTTTTGACTCATGAAGAAGCTCTAGAAGCTGCCCGCAGTTATGAGGCAGTAATAAAAGAGAGGGGCAGACCTCAGTCTGCAGGAGTCAAACGCCCTGCCAACCAGATGGCAGGTGGAGCCTCGTCCAGACCACCTTTCGTGCTAAGGAGACCCGGAGTACCAACCCATCGTCCTAGCCCAGCCTTTTGCACCTACTGCAAGAGAACTGGACACATGATGAAGGACTGCCGTCGAGCCAACCGCCTCTGCTTAGTCTGCGGTTCAGCCACTCACAATATTGGATCTTGTCCCTAAAGACAGAACCCAGTTGCTGCACCCAGGCCAGCTAATACTTATCAGCAGCGACCAGCTCTTCAGGCACCTGCTCCCAGACTTGCACTGCCTGCACCACCCAGGGGACCACAAGCTACACCACCTCCTCGTCAGTTCCATCAAGCTCAAAGGAACGTTCCGAGGAATGCTCCTCAAGCCAGGAGGAATGTGCCAAAGCGCCAGGCTTTCATGATGTCTGTGGAAGAAGCTGAGGCCACTGACCAAGTCATTACTGGTTAACCTTCCTTCTCAAACTTATCTTTTAGTTTTGGTTATCTACACACTTTTCCTATACCTAAAACCTATCCCATATACCTTAGGTACAATCCTAGTAGCTTCACTACCTGCACTTGCACTGTTTGATACTGGAGCATCCCACTGCTTTATGTCGCAACGGTTTGTCCGAACCCATGCGATTCCAGTCTCACCGCTTGTATCCAGCTGGAACGTCAATTCCGGAAATGGTGTTCTAAAGGCAACTATGGGATACAGCATGTGTCCAGTCGTCGTATGCAGTCGAGAATTTTATGCTGACTTCAAGGTACTGGACATACCGAACTTCGATGTGGTTCTGGGAATGGACTGGCTTGGAACCTTTTATGCTACCATCGACTGCCGTCAAAGGAGGGTAGTATTTGAGATTCCAGATCATCCGGTCTTCTATTTCAAGAGTGGAGATCGTACATTGGAACCAAGTACCTACAAAGCGAAGCCAAGAGAAGCAGTAGTTGCGGCAGCTCAAGCAGAAGAAGAATCAAGACCGGAGGTAGTTCGAGAGTTCGATGATGTATTTCCTGACGATATATCAGGTTTGCCTCCCGATCAAGCTCTTGAATTCAGTATTGACTTAGTACCAGGAGCACAACCGGTGATCAAAGCACCTTATAGACTAAGTCCGGAAGGATTGAAGGAAGTCCGAACACAGTTGGACGAATTACTGGCGAAAGGATGGATTCGTCCCAGCACTTCAAGTTGGGAAGCACCTGTACTATTGGTGAAGAAGAAGGAAGGTTCATACAGAATGTGCATCGATTATAGGGCCTTGAACGAAGTTACTATAAAGAACAAATATCCACTTCCGCGCATCGATGATTTATTCGATCAGCTAAGTGGATCTTGTGTCTTCTCTAAACTTGATCTTCGTTCAGGTTATCATCAAGTGAAGGTCAAGGAAGCTGATATTCACAAAACAGCTTTCAGAACCTGCTATGGACATTACGAATTTCTAGTAATGCCATTTGGAGTGACCAATCCACCAGTAATCTTCATGAACCTTATGAACCAAGTTTTCCGGGAGTATTTAGACAGGTTCGTTGTCATCTTTATCAACGACATCCTAGTATATTCTAAGAATCGGAAAGAACATGCGGAGCACCTACGAATAGTCCTGGAAACTCTTCGACAACATAAGCTTTATGCTAAGTACAGCAAGTGGGAGTTTTGGCTAAAACAAGTTGGTTTTCTTGGACATATCGTATCAGGAGAAGGGATTTCTGTGGATCCAGCGAAAGTTTCGGCAGTTAGCGAATGGCCTACACCAAAATCAGTGAAGGACATACGGAGTTTTTTGGGATTAGCTGGATATTACAGAAGATTTATTGAAGGCTTTTCGAAAATAGCAACACCCCTGACCAAGCTCACACGAAAAGATGAAGAATTTGTGTGGTCGGAAGCATGCGAGCAAGCTTTCGTAGAACTCAAGTCAAGATTGACATCAGCACCGATTCTCGTCATACCGGATCAATCTGGAGGATTCGAAGTACATTGTGATGCATCCGGTAAGGGATTAGGATGTGTTCTACATCAGCACGGTAAGGTTATGGCTTATGCTTCAAGACAACTGAAAACTCATGAACGCAATTATCCGACGCATGATCTGGAGTTGGCAGCCGTCATTTTTGCTCTCATGATTTGGCGCCACTACTTACTTGGTGAACGAGTGAACATCTACACAGATCATAAAAGTTTGAAATATGTTTTTACTCAGAAGGAGTGAATATGCGGCAAAGAAGATGGTTAGAACTCATGGCGGACTTTGACATCAACTTGCAATATCATCCAGGAAAGGTGAACGTAGTACCTGATGCTCTTAGTCGCCAACCATTAGCAATGAATCTCACTGCCCAGTGGAAGCTTCAGCAAGATCTACATCAGATGGAGATCGAACTAGTCATGCCAGGTGATGTTTCAAGTTTGATGAATCTACAAGTTCAATCAACCATTGTCAATCAGATCAAAGCAGCTCAAGCCGGTGATGCTAAGTTGCAAAAGATCAGAGAACAAGTGGAGAATGGACTCAGAACAGATTTCATCATCCATAAAGACAGATCTTTGAGATACGGCAGCAGATTGTGTGTACCAAAGGGTCCTGTTCGGGAAGAGTTAATGAAAGAAGCTCACAGCTCTCCCTATTCAGTACATCCTGGAGGTACCAAAATGTACAAGGATCTACGTCAGAATTATTGGTGGCATGGAATGAAGCGTGAAGTAGCCAGAAGTGTCGCAAAATGTTTGGTGTGTCAACAGGTAAAAGCTGAACATCACAGGACAGCTGGACTACTTCAACCGTTACCAATCCCAGAATGGAAGTGGCAGCACATCACGATGGACTTTGTAACTGCCCTTCCTCGCAGCACAAAGGGTAACGATGCGATTTGGGTCATTGTGGATCGACTCACAAAGTCGGCTCACTTCATCCCATTTCGAGTTGGCCAATCAACTGAGGCACTAGCGAAGAAGTACATGGAGGTAATAATCTAATTTAGATTTAAAACTCTTCATAATGTACTATCTCTGATACTCATGAACTCATACAGGAAATTGTGAGACTTCATGGAGTATCGGTCTGCATTGTCTCCGATCGTGACACCAGGTTCCGATCGCAATTTTGGCATAGTCTGTAAGCTAGCTTGGGAACAAGTCTGAACTTCAGCACGGTTTATCATCCACAAACAGATGGTCAGTCGGAACGAACTATTCAGATCTTGGAGGATATGCTCAGAGCATGTATGCTCGACTTCAAAGGATCGTGGGAAGATCACCTGCATCTTGTGGAGTTCGCGTACAACAACAGTTACCAAGCAAGCATAGGAATGGCACCTTTTGCAGCATTATATGGAAGAAAGTGTCGATCGCCATTAAGTTGGGACGACATCGGAGATAGGGAACTCCTTGGACCAGAGATGATAGTAGCGACCGTTGATGTGGTCCGTACTATCAGGGAAAGAATGCGCATAGCCCAAGATAGACAGAAACACTGGGCTGATGCGAAGAGGCGACACTTGGAGTTCCAGCCTGGAGATCATGTATTCCTGAAAATCTCTCCGAACCGCGGAGTGATCTGATTTGGAAGACGGGAAAAGTTGAGTTCGAGATACATTGGACCGTTCGACATACTCGAACGAGTCGGTGAAGTGGCATACCGATTAGCGCTTCCACCCTCATTGGAAGGAGTGCATAACGTGTTCCACATATCCCAACTCAGAAAGTATGTGAGTGACCCCAGCCATGTACTTGATCATTCCGAACTCACTATACAGCCCGATTTGTCTTGTGAGCAACAACCTGTGGAAATCCTGGATAGGAAAGTGAAGACACTTCGGAACAAAGAAGTTAATTTGGTCCGGGTAATGTGGAGGAAAGACACTCCAGGAGAATCCACGTGGGAAAGGGAAGATGAAATGCGTGCAAGATATCCGCACCTTTTTGTAAACTAGTCCTCAAATAAAAGTTGTAAATTTCGAGGACGAAATTTTTGTAAGGAGGGTAGATTGTAACAACTCCAATTTTTGTATACCTAAATTTGAATTAAATTTTTGTATACTTGGAGTATTGATGTTGCTGATAACATTTTAAGTATCTACTTTCCTACAATAATTACAAGAAGGAGCTTGTAGCTCATTGGTAATACCTTGCACCGCTGAACCAAGCCACCAGAGTTCGAATCCCATGCCCCACATATTTTTATATCTTTTTGTTTTAATTTTTTTGGGGAAGTCAAACGGTCAAACAGCCATAACACACGAAATTAATGCGGTATATAAAAAATGAAGTACACCAAAAATCCCCCCAAGCGAAACCACACCCAACGAGACCCGACTCGGCCCCGACTCGGCCGAGTCGGCCGGCGACTCGGCCGAATCGGCCGGCGCCGCCGGCCGGACTCGGCCGGTCGGCCGAGTCATCAACACGAAAAAAATTCGTGTTGACTTGGTCAATACCCTTGCATACTCTAAATTCCCAGAACTGTTACCAAATTCCCATTACACCTCTTTTCATCCTAAATTTAATGAAATTTTAATGAATTTTTATATTTTTTTAAAATATTTTTTAATCCAAATCCTAACCCTAGCCCAGCCCTATATAAACACCCCTACCCTATACTATTTCACCTCACAACTCTAAGTCCACTCTCCCAAATTCTCGAGAACTCGGTACAAAGAGCGAGAAGCGAAGCGCTGCCGAAACCAACGACAAATTCCGGCGATCGTAGTAGAACCTTCGCGACGTTTTCGACGCACCGACAACCATCACTTCCTTAGCCTCCTTAGTTTGTCCAAACCCGTAAGTCCCATCTATTCTATCTCTCTTTCCTTTTAATAGAAAAAATACGACTTTTTGGAACCCGACGGAAATCGGAACAAACCGATTTCCGATTCAGTTTTTCTACAAAATTCCACTTGTCACGTAATCCATAATACCTACCTATATTCATGTTGACTATTAATCACCCATAAACCAATTTAAATAAAGTTTCTCACATGAAATGATAGCTTTCTTATAAAACCGTATTCTTTTCATAAAAATACCATAAAGTTTATTTTTCTTGTTCTAATTAAATCCCTCACTCCTAAATATGTTTATCTTGATCACTAAACTTGTAGAAATCAATTTGAATGAATTTTCACACATGAAATGATAACGTTTTCAAATACCGTATTCTTGCGCTTAAATACCTTCAAGTTTAATATATCAAATTTAACCTCTAAAACTTCATTAAACCTTAAAATAAGTCACGAGGTAATGACCTACCTCTACACACGCACAAATATAACCCTAATTGATAAACGTCAAAATATAGAATACGAAAATATAGGACTTTTCACTAAAATACCATATTCTTTATAAACCTTTCTTGAAAGCTTTAAGTTGTACACAATTCTACATAAAATCTTTTAAAATAAAAGTACGATATGTCATGGACATCGATCGTTTATCTAAACTGACTTATGGTGTCTAGGCAAGTGTGTCTAGGCTAGTGGTTTTTAATTAGGCCCACTACTGTGGTTCCTTCCCACTTACCTGGCACTTACCTGGCCGCAATTGGCGGTGAAGAGGCGATTTGAGGCTTCTAATGACTTATCGTTTAGACCTTAGAAATAGGCTAGTTGGCTTAGGAAACCCTAGAAACTAAAATACGGAAATTACATCCTTTACAAATAAATACCTTATATTTATAAAACCGTTTTTTTCTAAATGAATGGTATTTGTTAAACCTTTGCAAAGCGCCGCTACAACCCACCTTTGGGGAACCCGTTAGGGATAGTACGGTTCATCGTGCACCCGCGGGCTAGTAGTGCGAGATTCAGACCTCCGCAAGGAGCATTCGGTCTCGAAAGGTTTAAAATACGGCATTTAGGAAAAAATGAGATTTTGGAAAATAAAATATTATTTAAAATTATTCTTGTATTAATATATATTTAATTATCATTTAAACACCTATTTTATCATAAGATAAAGTTTCCATCTTTTTCTAAAATTACAAGATTAAAAGTTACATTAAAATGCCATGAGTTTCAAATAAATCAATTAATACTTTTATTAGGATATATTCACTAGAATAACACAAATAGAATTCACACTCATTATAATTATAAAGACGAATAATAAATACTTGAGGTGTATTTTGAAAACTATACAATAGTACTTTTTACATAAAACCTCCTCAAGTTTTATAATTTACAATAAGGCCCCTAACAAATATTGAACTTCAACTTATCTTCTTTTAGTCTGACTCGGGTTAGAGTCTGACTATTTCTGACTTGAATATGATTCAAGTCAATCTATATTCTTTATAATCCAACTCAACATGAATCCCAGAATCCAATTAACAACCTATTCAATTTGATTGAATCAAGCCATGGATATTCATCCATTATCCTGTTATTTCATTTACCTGATCATGCAGTTACAACATGTTTACCGATATCATGGTTTTGGTCAGTCACCCAATTTACACAATATAATACCACATTACTGTTAAAACACTACGGGGTTAAGGGGTAGATTGGTACGGAAGGTGTTAAAGGTGGCACGAGGTGGTCAGATTATGACACCTAACCTGAATCCTATTGATGTTGTACCGTGGCATAACGGTTCCTTATACTACACGTGCCTTAGTCTCTGGCAAGTGAGACTCCCCTCGTATACACTGGCATCCTTCTGTACGAAGCTACAAACAACAGCGTTAACTCAATATTCCATAATATTCAACAATATAATACTTTAGAAAATATTTTTACCCTGTCTTTCTCATTCTTCTTTATCTTTGGGACTTACCGAGCGACCTGTTCGCCGACGACATTCTATTTCTTTCTTCTTTGAATGTCGTCAGGTGCGTTGGACCAAGCTGAGATCGAGCCCACCGGTGAAGATTTGGAGCAGTTCCACGAAGATCCCGAGCTCTAGATACTGTACCTTGTTCTTTCCAGCATTTTCATTTTCTGTTATGCCACTGTTTAGGCATCGCTTTTCATTTCAGTTGTATTTTCTTTTCATGCATTGTACAAAGAATGTTATTAATAATAGTTGCTGTTTTTTCCTATATCATTCGTTTCTTGTGATTTACTTTATATTGCTTAGTTACGCTTAGCGTATGTACTTCTGAGTATATACGTAGCGGGCCTCGTCGCGTCCACTTCCCCGTACACTGGGAAGCGGGGCGTGACAGTGTTCCTATAAATAGCTCTCTGCTATACAACAACTATCCATTTACGCTCTCTGTTATACACAACTATCCATTTACCCTTATTTTGTGCAAGTGTGGAGTTTAGGAAGAAGGTCAAGTTCGGTACCATAGTCGTGAGGAGCTGCTGGATAGGATCAAGACGGAACCACGGCTTGCTGTAAATTTCTGGAGCAAATTCAGTGACCAAACCAAGGTTCAGGGGCTTTAAACAGGAAGAAGAGACGTATATTGAAAGTTCAGTTTTGAAGGTTCATTTTTTAAGGTTCATTTTTTAAATTTATTTTCTAAATATTATTATTATCTTAATTTCAGTTAACATTTAATTATTATTCATTATTTTTTCACTTTATAATTACAACTTGGAAATGGAAGTATTAGTAATTTTAATTCTTGTTCATAGAAATGACTTGTAACTCAAATATCACTATTAAAGATTTTTCATATATGCTTAAAAGTCGTATGTTGTAATCAACAAATATGCACATGCACAAACGTATGAGTGTGTGTAACTTAAATGTAATCGAAAAATGTTTACCTAACGACTTTCCTAATTATATTTTTAGCAAGTATTAAATTGATATTAAAAACATGTATAGACTTGAAATATCAATTTTTGCCTCGAAATGATTCTTCTTCTCGTATATATGATTTACAATAACATAATTTTACCTGAACAATTTTTGTTTTCTATAATGGACTCCAATTACATTTAACAGGGCGCAAGGTTCTTAGTCTTATGAATTATATTTTCTATATGTACTAATATCTTGTTCAGTTTGATATTTATTATTTTGTATTATAAAATGGTTGTTTCAACACAACATAAAAAATATAGTTCGTAAAACTGAATATATATAAGTCAATGCAAGCTTATTGCAAGTTTCTTCTTTGCACACGCTCTCTTCCTCTCTCCAATAAAACTGTTTTTGTGCAGAATTTTTTGCGCCGCCGCCAAATAAGTTGTTTGCAAATGTTTTCGATTTATGTTTGTTACTGTTTTGCATAAAGAAAACGGACTTTAAGGGGCTATAACACCAATTCAGATTGGGTGGGGATTTCATCACCCTTCCTAAGACCCCAAAAATCACTAAAAGCATACGCATTACCCTCAAGTTTAATTAAAAAATATCTAGACTCAGCCAACTAAGGACTATCGTGCTCAATAGGACAGAGGAAGGTTGTGGGCATTCGATCGTTTATCTAAGCTTGACTTTGTGGTGCCTAGGCTAGACAAGTGAGAAAGGTAATTTTAAAAGTCCCGTCTCACGGTGATTCGTGAGAGGATCCCTCATTTCCTCATTTGTGCTTACCTGACCACAATTGGCAGTGAAGAGGCGATTTGAGGGTTATCTCACAACTTATCACTTTGGAACAGTTAGGAGCAGTCTAGTGGACTTTGAAGACCATAGCTCATGTTTTGACTGTGATTGTATGAAGTTGTTAACGCTTTTTTTATTGTTGGCTTGATATTGTTTAATGCATATTTTGGCAAGTTCAAGTTTATTTGTTGTATGTAAATACGATGGTCGGATTATCACAAGTGCACAAAGTCCCAAGTATATGGACGGGTCCGCAAGAATCATGCGATTAGAACCATCAACGACTTATAATGAACTCGAGAATAAAGTGTTTAAAATCACGAAATACGATCCCCGTGAAGTCAGGCTTAAGTTAAGTTGTATATGGCCTATGTTTAGTGGAAATGCATTGGTTGAAATTATAAATGATGCATCAATATCTTCGATGATAGATTTCGGTCTGTCAAACACCCAGCATTCTTTTGAACTTTTGGTTCAGAAGAAACAATTGGAAGTATCAGATGTCCCTCCAATGGGTAATTTTGATGGTAATGCTGGAGGTAGTTCCTGGGGGTACGATCACATGGTTAATGATGATACCGTCAGTCTCGGTGGATATGACTATACACAACATTATTCAAACCTTCAAACTCATGGGTAAATATTTTATAAATCCATATTCAAACATTTTAGTAATACCAAGATACTAATATGTTTTATATATTGAATACAGGTTCTCCCAGTCGACTGCTGCAGTTGCATGCACCCCCGAAGAACAACAAGGATTACCATACACAACCTTCCACAGGTAAATAAATCTGAAACAAGTGGTGATTTATTTACGAAAATATTAAGGAATAATGGTATAATAACAATTTATATACTAAATGCAGATTTTTCCATACCTCCGCATCATTCCAACACGATCCAAGTAGCGCATTCCAAGCATGTCCGTCCGCATCTTTCCGGTCTTCTCACCCCGAACCATCCACATTACACCGACCACAACCATCATATATTGCACCCGAGCCTTATGTTGCTACGGGTGACATTGATATGTGTGGCAGTGATGATGATGAAATCGGTGAAGGTCATCAAGGGGAGGATAGCGTGGAATATGCCGCTGGATTGAATGAGGTAGCATTGTTTGATGGTATGGTTGCGAATAATGATTTTGTCGAACTAGAAGATCCCGGCCTCAATCCGCTGGAAGATGATAGTTGGGTAGACTTATCCGTGGCAGAAGTAAATACGGCACCTGATTGAATGAGATTTTCTCGTTGTGTCGTTTAAGAAAATGTATATAGCAATCACAACCAAAAATTATTTGACAGCAATCAACTACGGTGTCGGATGTAGATCGTTAGCGAGTGCGGATCGTCCACAGGAAAAGTGTAATCGTTCGTCTTTTGAATTAGATGAATTGAAACTTTCAGGAAAAGAAAAGAAAACAATTCATGATTTGTAATTGCAATTCAAGAAAGAGAAAAATCTTGATCTAATAACAAGGAAAAGATAGAATCAAGAATTGAGAGTTTGATGATTTTTCCTGCCAAATATCAAGAATCGAAATGAGGCTCGTAGGAATCGATCGGATCTATAGATGTGATGTAATCTCACGATGTCGTATTCTTATCCTTTGATGAATTGATACTAGATCGATGATGTTCGACGAGAATTAGGGATTTCTAGTGAAACTAGGGTTTCATCATTTATCCCTTGTTCATTCGTCGATATCATTCACATTCTAGCCTCCAGTAAATTCAAGAAACGATCGTAGATCCCTAATTTCGAGCGATAACAATCAAGAAAGCATCGCAACGAAACTAGGTCATCGATTCTTGAACTTGCTAGGGTTTACAAAACTCGTAGGACTTAAGAATCGTTTTAAGATTTGTTACATCATCATTCTAATGATCGTCTCGACTCCTTGACGAGCGGAGTTTTACTCAAACATCACAACAAGAACTACAATTACAAATTGAGATCGAATCATGATGCAAGAATTTAAAGAAAGCGAGATTAACGAATTTCACCTTTTATTTATATCAACAATTCCGTTACAATCACTCAAGAACTACAAGAGGAAGAACTCGATCGTCGATTTGGCTTCGCTCGTCTCCGTGAGTCGCGGATCGGCTTGGATCACTTGCTCGATTGAAGATCGGCTCCGCTCCTAAAAGGTTGAAGGCTTCACGCTTGATTTGGTACTCGGGATCTTGAATTTGGATTGGAATTAGGGTTAGGGTTTCGCACAAGTCTTGTCACTAGACTTGTGGAAGAAGATGAGAGAATATGTTGAAGAATGAGGAAGAATTTTAACCCTAGGTTTAGGCTTCTATTTATAGATTTCCCAAAACCCTAGATCTAGGATTTGAATTTTAAGTTTCCCTCCAAAAGTTTGTTAAGGAAATTTGAATTTCCCTCCAAAAGTTTGTTGAGGAGAAGTTTCTAGAAATAGTTTGTTAGGAGCTTGATTAGCTTAATCAAGATTAGGTTACTTAATGATCTTTGCTGATCTGGCAGAAGCTTTGAGGGTTTTCTGGAGTTTGAAGTATACGAAAGTAATGTGGGCCCAGAGAGAAAAGTTTTGCACCAAAAATGGGCTGATGACGTGGCATAAGCGCCGCGGATCCGCGGCGCAAGCAGGCTCCCACCGCGTAACCGCGGCGCTTTGGAGGCTTCAGGGCTCGGGTCTTCTTCTGTGGTCTTGGGCTGATATATGGGCCTTTCTGTGATATGTTGAATTGTATTTTTCCCTTTGGATTGCTACCAGATCTTTAGCCTTTGAGTTGGCGTATTTTTGATCAGCTTCTTTTAGCTTTGATCCTGCAATTTCCTGCACAATTTCTCAAGACAAGTGTTGCGCAATATAGGGATGATGCGATGCCATGAAATGCGGTCAATTTCCTTTATAGTACCGGTTTTAGAGTCTAACACATGCAATCTGATATTTAACGACTGATTTGCTAATATGTGTAATATGAATGCCGAACACTTCTAGATGAGTGCAAAAGATAGGGAAATTGCCGTTTTAAAAATGCAGTATTTTCGACTGATCAAATTCCCCCAAACTTATTTTCGATCGTCTCGAGCGAACTTTTTATTAAAAAGAAGGAGAAAATAAAGAAAGAGAAAAACTAACTAGCACACTTTCGTAGGCAACACGATTGCACTGAGCACGTGCAACAAGCCTTTAAACCTCTAGGTGTCCCTAGTAGGAGGAGTGTTGTCTCCTGAGGGTTTTCAGCGGATTGCACTCACAAAATCCAATAATAAAAGAAAGATCATGAATATTACATTTAAAGACAAGAATTGTAAAAGAAAAGCCTTGAAAATTAGGGTTTCCAACTAAACTAGTTTTTCGGTTGTCATGAGCTCTATCTTAATGGTCATGAAAAGATGTTAGAAATCACGTCCTCCCTCAATAAAACATCATCTTATTCTTCATTCCTATCTTTATTCCAAACATCGATCATATCACCCTGCGTGTGTGTAAAGACATCCCTACACCCGGAGAATTCAATTCAAGCTATCATACTCTTGCCCATCAGCCTCAGTACTTTTTAATTAGATGTGCTTACACACTTTCATGCGATCGTTAATACTTCTTGAGGTACTAACCGACCGATTACTCATGTGCTTGCTTATTTGGTGTATTTTTCTCGTCTTGCACCACCTCAGGTATATCACTGACTCCCAGACCAGTTGGCCTTAGGGCACTAGGTGAAAAGGCACCCTCGCTATATATTTTTTTATTATTGCCCTTGGTGATAACAAAACCAGTGTCCATTTTTCTCACCACTTTATATTTTATTCATTCATCATTTTTTTCCTTCATACATCGGCTTTAAAACAAGAGCATTTCAAGGTATCTTCTACTATCCCGGGCATCAAGACGTGTGTAAGTGCGAATAACAGGGTATCAACGTTCAAAATGTTTGGCTTTCCAGAATAGAAACTATTTTTCAGACTTATTTTTATCCTCAGATTAGTGACGTTCTTCGTCTTACTAACTCTTGGGACAACGGCTCATAACTACTTATTACTAGTTCGTATAAGAAAACTTCTATTTTTCTTGGTTTTCTTAAATTTTTCTAATCTCATGGATGTAATTTTTCACTCTCTAAACTTTTATTATCTTATTTATGTACAAAATATTTTTATTTTTTGAAAATTTTCAAAGGTTTTTTTTTTAAAATGTTTTGTGCTTATGCAAAGTATGATGCAAATGATGCAAAAATAAGCACAAACCTCCCCCAAACTTGTTTTCAACAGTGTCCTCACTGTTGCCATCTGCTAAATCTCGAAAAACCTGTAAGCCTGGGAGGAAATTTGTTAAAGGGGGCAAAATATTTAAGTGAAGAACCTCCCCAAACTTATTCTTGGCTTCACATTTTGTAAAAATTTTCTTTTCAAGAGCCAGAAAAAATGTACCCCCCCAAACTTGAGTTATGCAATGTTAATCTTTTGAAAATCACATGAGGGGGTCAAAAATCATTGGTCGATGCCAAGCTTTGCAAAGACCGAAAGTTAACACCAACCATTCAAAATTTTTATCAATGCAGTGCTCTGGTTGGTGGAAGAAGAAGTAGGGAAAGGTTAAGTAGTGGAAAAGAGTGTCTGTGCGTCTCATTTTGGAGAGACGATGCAGTGTATGTGATGGATTACTCGCATTCTTTTTACAGTTCAGAAGAAGGGGTGGAGGTTCAATTTCAATGATTGGGAGATGATTCATCTCAACACCCGTGTCATTCAAAAATACGAGTTCATCAGCGAAGATCTCCTCAAAAGTTCCATCAATACCCCGATGAATAATGTCATCATAAAGTGCGGGGTGATCTTCAGACTCTAGAAACAATTCATAATCAGTGTTAATTGTTGACCCGGACATCTAGGTGGAAGAGTCCATATGTATATGATACATAGTTGGGTCAAACAACAACGTATGAAAAGAGTCAAGATCAGTATCAGGAGGATCATCAAATTCGCTGTTGTCGACATCCATTAAGTCGACAGAACAGACCTGAGCAGTAGGTTCGGAGGGTACACTTCCCAATTACCTGATCAGTAATATGAATGCCGAACACTTCTAGATGAGTGCAAAAGATAGGGAAATTGCCGTGTTAAAAATGCAGTATTTTCGACTGATCAGCACCCTATTTGGAAGCGACAACATCAAGCGAAGATTGCGTCAATGTCGGGGATTTGTTTCAGGAAAACGGAGATCTTATTTATAAGCTGAAGTCATGGGCTATTCAGTAAAACGTTACATTTAAAACCGAAGAGTCAAATAAGACGTACTATACCGTGGTATGTACGAAAGCTCCTGAATGTAAGTGGAGATTGCATGTATGTTGTTCCAAAAGAGCCAAAGCTTGGAAGGTCACGAAATACAACCAAGAACATACTTGCATTAATTCTATTATGTTACAAGATCACCGGAATTGCATTTCATCTTACATTTGCTCATTAATCCTGCCACTAATCCGTACAGATGTGGCGATGACTCCCCGGGAGATACGGCTCTTGGTTAGCGGAGAGCACAAATTTCAGATTTCGTATGTGAAGGCATGGGATGCTCGTAGAAAGGCTTTATGCAAGATATTTGGGGACTGGGAAAGCTCGTACAACTCACTAGTCCCTTTTATGGAAGCCATGAAAGCATCAAATCCGGGGACCGTATACCGGTTAAAAACCACAGAAACAGATGTGGTCACAAGCACATAATAATGGGTGCAGATATCTACTTAATAACCACTAATATGTCTGAAAGCTTCAACGGGGTCCTTAAAGGTGTTAGAGGCTTACCGATACAGGGGTTGATTGTTCGAACCTTTTTCCGGATGAATACTTATTTTGTGCAAAGAAGAGAAATGTCCTTGGCGGTGGAGACTCCGCTCACAGCGTATTACAAAGATATATTCCGGAAAAGAGAGCGCAAAGCACAATACTACAAATCCGAAAGGTTTGACACGGCGGAGTTTCAAGTAACGGGGAGTAATGGGAATCAATATACCGTGAACTTTAAAATGAAGGGCTCTCTTCGTGTACATGCGGTGTTTTCCAGCAACAACATTTACCTTGTGCCCACCCAATTGCTGTTGCGAGCAGCATGCATAACTCACATTACAATTTTGCTTCTCATTACTATACAATTTCCAATTACCAAGGCGCATACGATCCAAAATTTCATCCTATACCGGACAGTCGCTATTGGCACTATTATACTGAGAACAGACAAACACCGACTGTATTACCGCCGGAAAAAAATATAAGGCCCGGAAGACCTAAGGTGCGTCGAGATCGAATGACAATAGATGCTGATCCTCAGCAAAGGCACTCCAGATGTAGCCTATGCAAACAACCAGGCCATTATAGAACCAGATGTCCAGGACAGTCATCAGGGGCGGGACTCTCGAGATCGTGACAAGTGCACCAGAAGATTTTTTTGTATTATAAATTTGACGGATTCATTTTGTTATTATAAATTTGACCGTCGAGATAGAATTTACATTTTACAAACAGATAGGATTTTTTTATATTGTAAATTTGACGGATTCATTTTGATATTATAAATTTGACCGTCGAGATAGAAATCGGATAGGATTTTTTTTATTGTAAATTTGACGGATTCATTCTGTACAAAAGATTGATATAATAAAATTTTATTATTTTATTCAAATATCTTTTTCCGTTTATTTATTTTAAAAATTTTTTTACTTAAAAGTCTATATAAAATATAGGGGCGGGTTCCCAGAACCCGCCCTTTATATAATAATATAGAGGGAGGGCGGGTTCTGGGGAACCCGCTCTCTCTATTATTATAGAGAGAGAGAGTTATATAATAATATAGAGGGAGGGCGGGTTCTGGGGAACCCGCTCTCTCTATTATTATAGAGAGAGAGAGGGCGGGTTTGGGAACCTGCAAACTCGTCTCTATACTGGGGTGGGGGTGGAGGGCGTAAACCGTCCTATTTCTGCAATTTTAATTCCAACCATCCTATTTCAATAATTTAAAATTTAAAACGTGCTATTTCAAAAAAAAAACCAAAAGCAAAACCCTATGTCCCCAAATCACGAGCGAAATCGATTTCAATCCTCGATGGAAACTCACGGTTCCGAAGCAGTTTCGTTATGTTCGGGATACATCTGCGTCTTCTTCCTTCGCCCAGTTCTCGCGATCGTCTTTATGCTGTCGCTTGTCCTCATCGGTAATCGATTCAAACCCTAAATCTCCAAATCTGAGCATAAAAAATTTGGTCTTTGTAGATCTAAATTTGGGAAAGTTTTGCAGGTTGGTTCGTTGCGTGGAAGACGGTATTGGTTCATGTGCCGCTGGTTCAGGAGATCTGCGGCCTTCGGAAGAAACCCGTGAAGCCCAAGCCCCCAACTCGGCAGCGCCTCTCCAAATTTTACAACTCCAGGTCTCATCTCTCTTTCTCTCTCTCTCTCTCTCTCTCTCTCTCTGCAATAAGTTTTATTCTTTTTCCTACAATTTGTATTGTCTGAATAGATTTATTAATTGAATTTAAACATCACATTATGATTTGAGGTCAGTGCAAGTTATTATGTGATCTATCCTAGATGAGTACTAAGCAAATCTCCAGGGAAACTGATTCTCTTTTGTTTGATGTTGTAATATTCGCTTCCTGATTTGGCTGTGCAGTTAGGAAAGGCTGACTGCAGTGTTTCGTTGGTAAGGACATTAGTATGTGGTCGGTCAGGATTTTACTTTACATTAGGATTATTTAAAGCACTGCCGTAAAAAGCCTAATAAAGCTCCGTATAGTCCCGCTTTAGTGGAAATCGGTCACGAAACACTTCGCTTTTGCATAAAACGCCTTTGTGATACTTTAATGGCTTGAATCTCATGCTTTTGTCACGCCTTATGTGCTTGAAAATCCCGCTTAAATCCGATTTTAAGCATGCAAATGGAGTATAGCCATTATTTTTAAAAAAATTATAGATTATTATATCAAATGATCAAATGATTAAATCTCATATTCTCATTATCATCTCTAATCTGCAATTTTTATCTCTTTCATACCTTCTATGGATGGTAATTTCTTAAAATGATTATCTATTATTGCATTTAAACTTTATGACAATAAAATATCTTTGTTATGTATAAACTATTTTGTTTCTAAGTGTTTCCATTAATCTAATTGACCTTCATTATTTTATTTATTATTTAAAAACGTCTTTACGCCTTTTGCCGCTAAATCCCCGCTAAAGCTAAAGCCATGCCCTTATGCTTTGCTACGCTATCCACTTTCCACAACATTGATTTGAAATGAATTTTTTGTCAGACAATTTGGGAAACGACAAAATGTGGATTTGCAATCTGTAGTTCTCAAAGCTTGCAGCTTAAATATGTTGTAGATAATTTTGAGACAAAGAAGCTTTAACCCCTAATGCGTTCAAGATGTCAAAGTAACAATAAACAATGAAAGGGATGAAATCTTTTCAATTATGGAATGCTATTTCAGAATGAGGGCAGAAGATGGAGACAAAAAGAATTTCGAAAGTCAATTTCAAATTGCAAGCAATGAAAAAAATATAAATATTGATATTAAGACGTTGGGTTATATAGGGTACACTAGTAAATATTAATATTAAAATGGAGTGAGGCTATTTGATTAAAATGTGACTTTATGAAGTATTCATTCACTTAACTTATGATATGCATAAGTTCATCACATTCACGTTCATATAAAATGCTAATAATCAATAATCACACACCGATTTAGTTACATAAATATAACCTTATAGAAACCAATATTCTTAAAAGGAAAGACATGTACCCTTATGCCTTTGATGTGTTGCTGTCGAACAACGCATTGTAAGCAAAAACATAATATTTTTAGTTCATGTTTAACATTCAAGTCAAGAGATGTTGGGTTATATGTAGAATGTAGCCAGGACATTGATTGAAAAGTCTAAAAATTATGTATGCCTCCACGTCGTGACATCAAACACTCAAAAAAGAACATTGCCAACAACATTGTTTCTGTAGATGATATCAAATCATTGATCACGATATATTTAATTTGAGAGAATAAAGGTGAAAGTTCTCATGAAGAAAAAATTATGTTTTAATTGAGCTTATATGGAAAAGCAAGAATTTAATGAAAATTGGATTTACCTTGAGTGTGTAGAGAATGAATATGGACGAGCAAGTCTTTTGAACAAAAAAAAGTGAAGAAATGATAGGATTAATTTGACATTTTTCTAGGACAACGCTATAATTGTCCAAAAATGAAATATGCGCTCTATAAAGGGTAGGAAATTGCTAAGGAATCTTGTGGTACTCAAATGCAACAAAATTAGAGCAATTTAGCCATTTAAAGCTTTATAAATACTATGATCATAGTTTTCAGTAAAAAAACGAAAATCCGTTTGCAAATTATAGTTGAAAAAATTTAAAATTCCAATAGAACTTATGCATTATAAGCACAAGTTCATAAATCAGAATATAAGAAACATTTTCTAACCAGAACATTCATAAAAATAGACAAGTTAATGGAGAAAATAATGGGAGATAATATAAAATATGTTACAAATGTCAAATAATCAGCTTGTATATGTTAGTGCAATTTCGTAAATCCAACTGCATCTTATCTCTTTATCTATTGATTTGATCTAAACTCTTTTCCTAAAGAGAATATTAGAGGAATGATGCCTTAGGAGGCTTTTTGCGTTGAGTGGCGTAAAAAAATACACCTCCACCATTTTATTCGACGATCGGCACTGACCATCTTGATTTTCATCGTCTAATATATCGATACACCAAATTTCATGTGATTCTAACATCTTGTCACCATTGATTTAGCAATGTAAAAAGTTCTATTGTCGGTAAACCGTTAATTTTGCACTCACTAAATCAACGGTGAAATGGTGTTTGAATCACATAAAATTTGGTGTATCGACATATTAGACGATGAAGATCAAGATGGCCGGTGCCGATTGTTGAATAAAATGGTGGAGGGTGTATTTTTGACACCATCTAACGCAAAAAGCCTCCTAGGGCCTCTTTACTCCGTTCCATTGTTAGGGTTTGTGGCCAATTAGATCCATCATCATCGAGTACCACATTATTTGTATTCTTTAGGGGATTCAATGGTACATATGAAAACCCTTCATTGAAAAGTATATTGTGGCTAGTACCACAAACAGTGATTAGACTATAACCATGCTTGGAGGCCAGCATGTGTGGTTTTAAACAACATTTATCAGGTTACGGGTTCTATACCTTAAAGTTAGACATTTAGACTATACTGACATTAGAGTGCAAATCTGATGCATCCATTTTGGGTTTTAAAAATGAAGCTTGAAGCAGTTATTATTTCGATAATTCTCAGTGTATGGATATCATGATAATTTGATGCTATTAAATCCTCCATGTTCTTGTTGAATCAACTCATATTTCTGAAACTATAGGATATCCCTTCTATTCTATTTGGATCCCTGGTACTAAGAGACTGATGTTTCTAGTAGATCCTTCAATATTCATCTCCAGAGCTCCCATTCCATTGTAGTGTATTAGTCTAATCTATATTAATATAGCTAAATTTGTACCATTTTGTCCACGTAGTCCTTACCAAAGTGCATTTTGCATATCTGCCGCTGGACTGGTTACTCAAGCAAGGCGCTCCTATTGGAAGAAAATTGCCAATTGTACCTAACTTTTAGTTCTCTTAAGATCTTTATGAACAATTGTCAATCGCTCATTGCCTCCATGTGACTCGGGACTGTACCTAAAAACCACCTTTTTGCACGAACTCTTGACCGTAGTATGGTGGAAATCAAAGCACAGTGGGAATCACACAAGACTCTATGACGATCTCGGGTCTACAGACTAACCTGTACGAGTGTCACCAGAGAACTGCTATCCGACGACATGTATAATACCATCTAGGAGTTCTCGGCGAGTCCGTCCAGTTTACCCAGTCTCCACTGAGCACCTGTATTCCTTCTCTGATGTCAAACACCAATGGATGTGGGATCATCCATCGCCCATCATATAGGTCGAGAAGCGTATACGCTAGTCTACTCTAGAGTATCCATGCCCTGTCTCGATACTTCTATGACTAGGAACATTTGAAGGATGGTAGTCAATGGCATTTATTAAATAATGGTGTATAATAATTATTGTTAAAATATTATGTTTTATTACATAAAAAAATAATATCTTTGTTACAATTAACTTGGTTTAAGGGGAAAAAAACTATTCCAGAGAGCTATTTTTTGAAATCAAATTGCTACCCAACCTAACGTACGAGTGGCTCCACTGGCATGCCTACCCGTTAGAAATCTGCTTATGTTCCTTTATAATTGTCCATTCATCGCAGTTGCTGATAATCCATTTAAAGCAGGCAATATCATGTTATTTGGCACAACTTATTGCCTTAAATCTTGTATTGGCTGATGCATTCGATATATATAGCTGTAACTTCAGATTTTCATCATCATTGCCAAAACTTTTTCCCATACAAATTTTGGAGGCTATCAAGCAAGATTATAAAAGATTGACAACATGTTACTATCTTCTGTTGATATGACATCGGTTTTCTCTTGATTAATTCCGAATTCTTGGTCAATGGAAATATAGGCAAGAGAGTCTATTTCTAATCCTTAATGACTTTATTGGCAGCCTTCAAGGCTTACTCCAAACTTCTAGACTAATGAAAATATCAAGAAGGTTAAGATGGTAAATTCTCTTAAATTATATCCTCCAATTTTTCAAATTTGTATTTATATCGAATAACAAATATGTATATAGGATCCATACATTCGCTACCAATCAATTTCATATGTATCCAAATCAACCTATGATGACATGATATGAATTTATGTCAGTAAAGTTAAATGGGCCGATTATTGCCCTCACTGTAGAATTTATAGTAGCTCAATGGCCTTGTGCAATCCTCTAATAGGCGGCTTTACAATATAGCATCGTGATCCTTTCAGATCTCATTAAAGATTTGGGGGCCCATCAAATTATTAAGCATTCCTATTCTGCTTGTATAAATTAAAGAACGACGACTATAACTTCAGATGTATAAGAGAGTCAGAGACCGAATCACTTATAGGAATCAAGGAGACCGTGAGTCTATGAGAGGAATTTCAGGAGAGTTTACTTTCTTCGACAATTCTCTGTATGGATATTATAATAATTAGATGCTAGTCCTATTCTTGCTGAATACTAATAGAACAACTTATCTAGATACCTAGTTCTGTTAAAGACTTCAATGTGTCTAATACACCCCTTAATATTCAAAATCATACTTCAGAACTCCCCATACCATTTTAGTGGATTACTCTGCATTTATCTTTATCAATAATGCTAAATATGCACTATTTTGTCATATAGTCCTTATCAAAGTGTATTCTGCATGTCCATCCCAGGATGGGTTTTACTCAAGCAGGGCTCTACTCTTAAAAATAAAGAGTACAAGTTATAGCCAACCTTTAGTTCTCCTGCAACTTATATAAACAATTTTCAAACTAAAAAGGTTATTTCTTGTAACATGGTACTTATTGGCATTCATTTGATAGTGAGTTACTAATTATTATTGCATTCATTTGATAGCGAGTCTCTAATTATTATTGCTAACAGAATATTTATTTTGAGAAATAGTTGCTAAAAGCATATGTTCTTGTACATGTATATAATACCTTTTGTGCATTTGTTTATTATATTCTATAAGAACTTGTTTTGGATAAATTACTATTATAGGAAGCTATTTTCTCAGGTTGCTACCCAACCTTAAGCATGCATGTCTCCGCGTGTGCCCACGCCTAAGAAATCTATGTGTTCATTTTTAGTTGTCCATGCTCACAGCTGCTACTAATCCATTAAGAGTAGGCAGCATCATATTATTCACACATGTACAGGTTTTATAGGCAAGATCAACTTGCCCCTACCTAAATAACTTGATGGAAAGCCTGAGGCTTCTTCCAAACTTCCAGATTAAGGAAGAAGTTTAGAAGGGAAAGATGGTAAAATTTATATTTGGCTTAGATCCTTCAATCTTTTAAATTGTACTCATTTTAAAAAGCAATTTTTTTTGGGATCCATACAACACAGCCAATCAGTATCATCGAGATCCCGAATCTGAATCAGCCCTCATAATGACATTGATCCGATTTTAGGACCCAAATCAAAGGAAAAATTAAGAAGAAATTAATGAAATGAGCTGATATTGTCACGCGACTCACACTGGAATTTGTAGTAGGAGAAAGGCCTTGCCTTGTATATTGTGTAAGAGACTGTTCGAAGGGGGCAAGACACTTTTCAGATCGCGACACGTTCAGATCTCATCAGATCTCTGAGGGCCCACAAAATTATTAAGAATTCCTCTTCAACTTGTATAGATTTATGAACGGCATGATACAACTTAAGACATGAGTGACTGAGACCACTTGTTATAGAGAACCTAATGAAGTGTTGAATCCAGGAACAGCATGGTACAATATAAGACATGTGAGTGACTGAGACCACCTTTTATAGAGAACCTAATGAAGTGTTGAATCCAGGAAGCCGTGAATCTATGAAAGGGTTTCTGGATGGTTTGCTTTGTTTGGGTGTTTAGATCATCAGAACATTTGTTCACATAAACACGTATCATGTGCAGCAAGTTATTAGGCATCTTTCATATAGATTTTGCATATTTAGTTTAGAATTATGCCGACTTTTATACTCGAATCTCGAATTTATGGTCATGCTACCTTATGCATTCTTTCTTTTGCATTATCCTCTTTTTTCTTTTTTGACTTTGTATCATGATTATTCTTTCTGCTTGCAAGTCAGCAGTTGAAGTGGATTAAATTGACTTTGTAAGGTCAATGAATTTTATTTTTCTCACGTCAAAATGGAAAAATCGACCGTTTAAGAAAGATTTGATCCTATGTCCCAGGAGAGTCTTGATAATAGAGCATTGATTTTTAGCCAGTTGCATAAAACTCTCCTGTAGTTTACCCTGTATAGAAATTTTTTAAGCGCAAACACCCTCTCTGCTCATCGATTAATACCCTGAATAACGCTCGAATTCTAAATAAACAAACAAAAGCAAGTTCTAGTGTCCAATTAGACAATCATCTCTTTATAACATGGATTACTCACAGAGAAACTATCAAATGACATAGCGGCTTTGAGGGTGTTTTGCTCTTATAAGTCTGTAGAGGGTAGGGTGTATAAGCACTATACATGATAAATTACAGTCCCCACCCCCCCCCCCCCCCCCCCGGTCAAATTAGCCTTTTTCTTTGTGTGTGTGTGTTTTGGTGTTGGGTGGGTGGGTGTGGGGGGATGGATTTTAATGGTATTTTGAAATATTGTGGACAAGAAGACTTAATCCTGGGCAACCTAAATCTTGCACACCGAAACCTGGCCATTAAACCACTATGCTAGATTTAATAGTTTTTTTTAATACATTAACCTTTTTATTCCCTTTTATGTAGTTCCTTAGTTATATACTTAATTACATAGAGGAAACTTTTGGTGGGATCGCTTTCTTAGTCTCGATCTATCGTGAATCCTCCCCATTGCTTGCCTATGACTTCTATTCCATGATGAATGTCGTCGGTTTGATGTTTGCCTTTCTCTCGACCGGATTATTGCATCTGTTTTTCTGAAAGGGTGTGTGTTCATTAATTGGAACAGCTTATTTATGTGTATTTTATATGACTCCTGCAGATACAACAGATCAGCAAAAGAAGAGAGTTCTAAAGAATTGTCATCGGCAATCTCAACAGCAGGAGGGTAAGTCATTAGCATGCTCATAATCGTGGTGCTTCTTTTATTTTGGTAAGTTCTTGTAAATAATCAAGAATTGTTTTCAATTTGAACAGATATATAGAATTGAATTCAATTAAATGAAACCCCCTTCTGCAGTTTCGCCTTCTATATTAGCTTATTTCTTCATGCCCTTGTGCTTTGATGCAGCTTATATGGTACTTGGATGTCTGAAAATCTATTTAATCTTGTCAAACTTAATTTTTCCTAAATATGAATTCCTAATTTTCCGTGTTCCTGCAATTTCTTAATTTTTTGGTATTCTACCATCAATTAAGCATATGAATGACGCAATTATTTGTAATATGATTATTATTATTATTTAATGTGAGGACATGGAAAAGGAAGCAGGTGCTCTATGAGTTTTCTATTTTGGCCTAGTTGGATAAAAGAATCCTTAGTTTCTAGTGGGTTTGCATAAAATGAAGAAGAAGATGTGGGGTGCTTCTATCTATCTATTATAAGAAAGAAGATAGGCTATGGGATAACAAAAACATAAGTTGAGAATTATTAATAGATAAGAACAGCGGTACATAGCGGTTATTGGACAATAGCTAGGCATGTTTCTTTTCTTCTTCTTTTTGGGTTGAAATAGGACTTTATACGGTTGTATATATCTGTTGGTCTTCCTAATATAGTTTCTCTCCTCGCTCTTTTTTACCTTGCGGTCCCTTAAATAGTGATTTCCTTCACACATGCATGTTTTCATTCCCTTAAATTAATTGCCTCGACTTTAATTTTGGAATCCACATATAATAACTTGGTTTTCCAATGTACGTAACAGAGATTTAATTTGGTTAGCAGTGATGCATGATGGTTAACGTCCTAAAAAATAGCAAAACTGATTAACTGAACAGGTTTTATGACCATCTTTTAAAACTCAAGTCAGTGAAAAGATTAGTCACAACTAAATGAAAAATGAAAATCCTAATACATCACAAAATTAATTATTATCTCATCAAAAAAATTAATTATTACAATCTCTCTCTAATTCTTATATTTAGGCCCAAACTCATAACTAAAAAAGTTGAATCGGCTGGGCGTAAACTGGTTCGGTTCTCGGTTCAAGTTATAAAACTTAGAGTATAATTAATTGGCGCACAATGAAAGACTCATAACAGTAACAAACAAAAAAAGTGAGAGAGAAAAGAAGTCATCTCAATCTCATCTCTATTATTCAACTGTTGCATTTTAATGGCGAATCAAAGTGTTTACGCAATACAAATGCCTTGTGTCGTTCTTTTAAGATTTACAAAGCAATCTTCTCTCTTCCTTCGCCACTCTATATTTTTAATTTTTATTTCTCTAAATCCTAATCTGCATACATAAAATATTGAATACTGAAACTACCACAAAGTTCCCTGAACATTACATGTATTCTACGGCAAAAAAAATGTCGAGTGAAAAAATGAAAACATTAACTAGAAATACTTCGGGACATCCAAAAACTATGGTGGAGTCCTTAGTCGAGTGCACAGTTCCTTTTAAAATATAAGACATCATGTCATCAGGGCTGGGTTTCACTTTGGATATAACGACATCACGACGTTCTCTTTTTACTAAGGTACAAGTTATAGCGTTTTATATTTTTTGTACTTGAATTCTGATATCATCGTGAAAATTGTTACTATAATGGTAAGCATTTGTTTGAAATTATGTCAGTATGTATTTGGATTTAGAAATTTATTTCAGATTTGCTTATGGTTACCCCGTAGATTTCAGATTTATTTTAACGGAAAGTAAGTGCGGTTTAGTGAAATTGTACCTCATATATTAGTATCTATTATATGATTATTCAGTAATGTGCGTTCCATCTCATATAATTAAGATTAACTGAGACTTCAATTCTGATGGAAAAACACCTATATATTCTTGCATGGTGTATCAGGATTTAACAATAGAAAATCAATTTTATTCTGTGTAGATTTTGGCTTATAATTTGGCAGCCTTTCCATTGTCCCTCTTTTAATGTGATCGTGTTATCTCTAAAGTTATGAAATTCATAAATGAGCTTGTGTTGAAAGAACTATTTTATAAGCAGGTAATTATTTTGGCTTCATCCTGGTTGTTTTCGCTCTCTATAACAACATATATATGAGAGAGTGCATAGTTCCTGTAAAATAAGACAATTTACAAATAAATAGACGCTTTTGTTGTTTCTCGCATCTCATGGCTTCCTTCTGGTCATGGTATAAACTGTTACATAATTACCTTGAAAAGATTTGACAATATATATTACAAGGATGTTTAATATATATGCTAAATTATTAAAAAAAACTGCAAATTCCTGAAACTTATTGATGATTCTTATACATTGCCATGTCATTTGATGTTGGGCGTCTGATACCAACGATCTTCAAATATTAGTGACGAGCGAACCAAATTTTATGATGCCTGCCTTTGTATAGAAGATTAATGATGCCCTTGTTATTTATAAAGGGTCAGCTTGTGCATTCAACAGTGTATTGGACTGTAAATAAAACCAAATATATTGATAAATCAACATGTTAATAGCTGGCTGAAAAACATTTTTGAGATCCTAGAGAAAACTCGACGCTGCAAAAGAAACATCGAATCTTCAATATCCGATCTTTTTACTGTTTGGAGTTGAAGCATTTGAGATGTCTTTTCTGAGTAAACAATTGATGTTCTTTGAAGTTTGTTGAGTTATATAGACCGAGTTTGGTGGCATGAAAAGAAATTTTCTTGGATGACTTCGCAAAAAGTCAACCTTACACTATTTTTCCGACAATGGATATCCACCTATTTCATTTTCATCGTTTAAGATGTGATACATTAGATTTCATGTGATTCTAACATCTTTCCACCGTTCATTTGATACTTGCAAAATTCATGACATTCCAATAATGGAAAATATATAGTATTTTTACATCACAACACGCTTTGATGAAATGGTGTTGGTCTCAATAATTTGGAGAAGAGAAATAAGAAAAGAAAAAGAATAATTATGATGAAAAATTTCTCTATCTTTTATTGTATTGATTAAGAGATAAATGCCTCTACTTATAATACAAATATAATCAAATCAAATCAATTATAATTATATTTACAATATCTAATCATTGGCTAAAAAAATTATATAATTCTCTCAATATATATTCCCTTCTTAATAATGTACCTATCTAATGTGTTGCCATAAATAGAGAAGAATATTCCCAAGCTAAATATGATATCTTTCCAGACAGAGTCTATAATTGATAATCAATCAATCATAATATCTTGCCCGATATAAACTCATAATCAATCGAATATATTTCTATCAATCAAATATATTTCGTATCATAACATCTCCCCTCAAACTGAGAATGGGTCATTATCAGTTTGCTAATATAGTTATTATGTCGTTTCTTTGTTTGTGATTTAGCAAAAAATCGGCTTCTTGATCTTTTGAAGAAACGTAAGGTAGAGAGATTCCTTGCTTAAATAGAGAGATTCCTTGCTTAAAATTTTTATGCACAAAATGAAAATCGATCTTAATATGTTTGGCGCGTTCATGAAACACTGAGTTGCTTGCAATCTTCGCTGCGCTTTCATTGTCATTGAAGAGTGGTGTTGGAGAAGGAGATTGAACTCCAAAGTCAGAGAGGAGACGATGAAGCCATACAATCTCGCTACATGTGGATGACATAGCCTGGTATTCTGCTTCAGTAGAAGACTTGGTCACAGTTGGTTGCTTTTTGGATTTTCAAGAGAGTAAAGAGCTATCCAAAAAATACAAGTTGTAGATCGACGGGTGTCTTTGCAACAAGCACAATTAGAATCAAAGAAAGTACGCAATTCTGGTGAAGAAGTCGAAAAATAAGACAATCCAAACGTTGGAGTGGAGCGAAGATAACGAATAATACGATGCACAACAGATAGGTGTAATCTACCAAGATCTTAAACAATTGGCTCATCAAGCATACAACATGTGTGATGTCAGGACGCGCAACTGTGGGATAAATTAAGCTACAAACAATTCTTCGATAACTAATGGGATCTGAAATAGGATCGCCATCTGTCCTGCCATATTTATCCTGCCATATTTAACATTTAATTTAAGAGGTGTATCAACAATCTTATCAATTGTGAGTCCACTCAACTCAATCAAGTTTTGTGTGTATTTTTGTTGACAAATAAAATGCCCACAGAAGTTTCTTTAGATTTCTAACCCAAGAAAATAAGAAGCAAGGCCGAGATCTTTCATCTGAAAACATTGTTGTAAAACATTTTTGAGCTTTTGAATGCCTTGATGATTATCATTTGTTATCAAGATATCATCAACATATACTAAAACAAATATATTTCCATAGGATGTACGAGAGATGAATAAAGCATAGTCATTGTAGCTTTGCTTATAACCAGCTTTATTTAGTACACTTTTTAATTTTGCAAACCATACTCTAGACGCTTGTTTTAAACCATATAATACATTTTGTAATCTACAAACCATGTGCGACAAGGTAGGATAACCTGGAGGAGGGTTCACGCAGACTGTTTCTGAGAAATCTCTATTGATGAACGTATTTTTAACATCCATTTGATAGATATCTCAATTTTGAATGGTTGCTATAACAATTAAGGTGTGAACAATAGTCACTTTTGCGACAGGAGCAAAAGTTTCATCGTAATCAATGTCATACTCTTGCTTAAATCCTTGAGCCACGAGCCTCGCCTTACAGCGATCTAAGGATCCATCACATTTCAATTTAATTGAGTAGACCCATTTTCAACCAACCATAGGACAATCTGACGGGGGAAGGAACTAGCTTCTAAGTATTATTCATCTCCAAAGTATCAAGTTCTTCTTGTATAGCATGACTCCATTATGCGCTATCTGCAGCTTGTTTATAAGATCTAGGAAAAGAAACATGTGCTATTTTGAAAATAAAGAAAGACGGCCATGTGGTTTACTGATGGGAGAAGTGTGTCGAAAAATGGGAGAAGGTAAAGATGTAGGTGGTTGTGTTGGTGGTGGTGGATGCGAAGGTGGTGAAGACTGAAGAGATAGATCTTTACTTGAGTCCAAAGTTGGTGAAGATTGAGGTATAGAAGGGGGAACTCTAATGGGCCTTACTTCAAGATCATCCTGCAAACTGTTAGGAAAAGAAAACAAACGAGTAGCAGATGGAATAGATAATGAAGTTAAATCATTAATGGAGAAGTATGGAGTATCTTCAAAAAATATAACATCTCTAGAAATTCCCATTCTTTTTGCTTTCCAATCATAACAACGATAACCTTTTTGTGTCTCTGAATAACAAAGAAATATGCATCGTGCTGATTTAGCATCAAGTTTTGAATGTTCTGAGTCAAGTAATAGAGCATAATATATGCATCCAAATATTCGAAGTAAATTATAATTAGAAGAGTAACCAAATAGCTTCTTCAAAAGGGAACAATTACCTAACAAGAAAGTAGGTAGTCGATTAATCAAGTAAACCACTGTTAGTACACTCTTATGTCCAAAATGATTTTGGCAAATTAGCATAAAATCGAAGAGAAAGTGATGTATCTAAAATATGCATGTGTTTTCTCTAAGCAATGCCATTCTGTTATGGTTGATGAGGACAACTTCGTTAATGAATGATTCCTTTTTCAAAAAGAAAATCTGCCATCTGTTTTGACATTTATTCTCTATCGGAGTCATTTCGCAGAACCTTGATCTTCTTATCAAAATGTGTATGAATCGTTGCATGGAATTGCTGAAAAACCTATGCAACTTCAGATTTTTTACGCAAAAAATATATCCACGAGAAATGCGACAAATCATCAACAAAAGAACATAATAAACTTTTCTGGCCAATCACCCAACACTAGATGGTTCCCATAAATCAGAATGAATAAGATCAAAAGCAGATTTGGCATGATTTTTACTATTATGGAAATGTAAAGTTTGAGAATTAGAAATAGCACAATCTTTACAATTTTTATTGATTTCTAGTTTTTGATCAAATTTTTCTAACAAAGTACCAGAAGAAAGCATGGAATTTAAATTTTGAGTGTGAGGATGACCAAGACCTCCATACTTTATTTGCAGAATTTATTTCATTAGAAGGAGGATCTAAAAAGCAAGTGGCTATAGGTGAATACGAAGATGATCAAAAGTTTAGCATAAAAAGTTTCCTTTTTCTATGTCCTTTCCCAATCATTTTTCCGGTCTATAAATCTTGTATAGAACAACCAAATGAAGAAATGAGACAAGGCAATTTTGTTTCACAAGTTGGAAAATAAGATTAGCCGATAAATTAGACACATATAAGACATTAAAAAGGAATAATGGTGGTGAATTTGATGGAGTGATTGTTAGAGAACCATTTTTTTTTAATAGAAAGAATTTGTCTGTATGCGACTAAAATATGTTTATTTTTATTATATGGAGTAATATGGTCGAGAGCATGTTAATTTCATGTCATATAATGGGTGGAACCTGAATCTAAAATCCAAGAGGTGTGTGAATTGATCTTACCAAACCCAGATACATGAAGTGCCTGAATAACTTGCTGGAGTAGTTCAGATGAAAGAGTAGAGAACTGACCAACGCTGGTGGAAGATGCCCCAACTTGTGGTGCGCAGACATCAAAGGAGCAACATTTGGTCCATATTGAGTTGGTGATCCCATTGCAACATAGGCTCTTGGAGGTGCTCGTTTTGGAGGCCTCATTTTGGAGGCCTCGATCAGATGACCATGCTTTTTACAATATCTACAAAATAAATTTATAGTTTCATTCACTTTCTTTTTCTTACATTGATTTGGAAAGTGTCTTATCTCATGGCAATTGTAACATTCAATCTTGCTTGAATCATGAAATTTTCCTTTCTGTGTGTATGCAAAAAGTATTGTATCTTTGGACAAGAGATGAAGATGAAAGGGACTTCAAGCGGGTCTCCTCAAATCTCATCAAGATTAATGCTCTCTTCTCGGTTTAAGATGGAGGCACAAATATCTCAAATCCATATTGCAATTTCATCAAAAATTGCTATGACGAGACTGATTTTTTTAAGTATATAACTGTTTTAAGAGCGTATTTAAGAATATTTTTATATGACATATCCATCTCATTCCATATCAGCATCATGGAAGAGTAAAATTCTTGAATGTTAAGAGAATTGTAGGATAAGGAACTTATCACTTGGTCGAGTTGGTATAGCCGCACCATATTATTTTGTTTGTAGATACGTTTGAGATATTCCCGCATTTCTTTGGCAATCGTCAAATGACTCGTATTCACAGCGAGGGATAGTTCAACTGACTCTAAGATCCAAGTATTGATCTTGGCATTGTTCATCACCGACTTGGAAGTAGATGAGGGATCGGAAGGCTTCGCCTCATCCCCATCGATATAGCCCCATAATTCTTGTTCTTCTAGAAAACTTCAAATATAAGAGGCCAAGTAATTCTTTCCATCTAATTTTACCAGGAGACGGTGATTTGACTCCATGAAAACAATATGAGCAACAACGGCGAACAAAAACTACAAAGATTGCAGCTTGCTGCAATGGAAGAAGGACAAACCAGATTGGAACTGGCAAAAGTTTCTAAATTGATCTCACATCAATACTCTCTGATACCATCTAAATAATTTGAAGAAGAGAAATAAGAAGAAGAAAAGAATAATTATGATGAGAAAGTTCTCTATTTTTTCTTGTATTGATCAAGAGGTAAATGCCTCTACTTATAATACAAATACAATCAAATAAAATCAATTACAATATATTTACAATATCTAATCATAGGCTAAATAAATTATATAATTCTCTCAATATGTATTCCCTTCTTGATATAGCTCTGTGATGTGTTGCCAAAAATAGAGAAGAATATTTTCAAGCCAAATATGATACATTTCATGATAGAGCCTATAATTGATAATCAATCAATCATAATATCTTGTCCGATATAACCTCATAATCATACAATTATATTCCTCATCTTAACAATTAGATACACAAAATAAATTGTGTATGCACATCCTAAACAATGAAGATAACACGATGGATGCCGATTGTTGCAAATGTGGTGGAGAGCAGATTTTTTTCTACGTCTTTCAGGAAAAATTTCCTCTTACACCATCTGAGATTCCGTTTTCATTCTGACAATCTTATATTGTTTGGGATGGATGTTAAAATGGGGTTGTTATTTCCAACTTTGTCTTTTGATTGTTTCATTTCTTGCTGATATTTAAGGATATGTGGTCTAGGGTATCAATATCTGCTACCTTGATGTTAATACTTTGAGATTTTATAGAAATCGGAAGCAGTCTATGATGGCGACATCGAATCAATTGTTGGCTTAAACCAACAATTGATTTTCTTCTTTCAAACTTTTTCAATCAGACTTTGTTTTACTGCCATGTCTGACTCATGCCACTTCTACCAATGAGTTGTAGATCACTTGGTATGGGCAATTTCTTTCTTGGGGAGAGTGCAGAGTTCGAACCCCATAAATCCCAAGAGAGGAAGTGGCTGCAAATTAATATTTTCGGACCAAATTCGTGGGTCCTTGGTTGCATGTGTGTTGTGCGCTTGTGTATGGTGTGAGTGGGTGCGTTCTGAATGTGTTGTGTGCATAGGTTAGTGCTCACAGGCCACTGCCATAAAAAAAAAAAACTCATGCCGCATCTCGGAATGCAATTTTTTTGTGTGATACTTATATATGTGAGTGTCGTAAGCGTCATCTTGTGGTTATTAGGTAGCCGATGAATTAAGCTATAGAATATCGGGTATGACTATATGGGGAAATTTTTTACCGTGACTATCAATCAACTCTTCATTTTTTGTTTTGGATGATCCACAGTGTCAAGCTTAATTTCATTTTCACGGCACCAATATTCTTTATGGTCTGCAACATGACTAGTTCTCGAAAGTTAAATTCAATTAACATGTCATATATGATATATGGAGCAAAACGTATGAGTATCATAAAATCAAAATCAAGAGATATTGTAATACATCTCTACCAGTAAATTATGTTTGTAAGATTGATAGAGCTAAGAAATTTTCCATTTTGAAATGTTATATGGACCGTAATTAGTAGCCAATATTGCTTCGAGCTTAGTAGCCATTAATTCTCTACACTTGCACCTCTCTATATTTATATTTAACACGGAAATATAAATATATAGCGCCCGTGGCCTAATGGATAAGGCGTCTCACTTCTTATCAAGCAATTGAGGGTTGAGTAGCGTGAATTTTTTTATCATCCCGATGCTGAGCTAGCACCTAACCGTCATTTTCTCATGCACGTAAGCAACAGTAGCAAAGGATTGATCACAATCCTATAGCAATGACCCTTCATAAAACATGAATAGTGTTGAGGATGGATTGTACATTTGTTGACAACAATTTGACATGCATTTTTCCTTCGATTCCTGTACATATATCACATTCCAATAGTTATACATATGAGCCTTCATAGACCAACAATAGTTAATTCTCGGAGTGTAGTGGTTGTCAAGTTGATGACTCCATGCTTAATCTCTCCATTTCGATCACCTTAATTAGTTCGCATCAAATTTTTCTTCGGCATGTTCTAGAGGTAATTTATTCCGTCTACAGTTGACAAATGTTTCAGTTAGAAGACGTAACTACTGGAAGAGTAAAAGACAACGCTAAGTGTATGCTTGGTTGCTTGTCATTAGAAAACCAATGTAATTATAATTACATGTAGATCCGACTATCACGGTTACAATGCCATTCCTTTGTCCGGTTTAAGTGCGGTTTTAATACATATTTCGCAAAATATGTGTTTAGTTAGATGTGATTCTAATGCAATAGCAGTCTAACTCTTTTATTTTCCGGGTCCCCGAGGACTATAGTTGAAAACTTGAAAACTATTTCATTTTTGTGCAGTTACAACGGCTCAAAGTGATGTTTTAACTATATATAGAAGCTGCATCAACAATGAAACCAAATATATGATTGTGAGTCAAACCTAGAACATATCTATTGCCGAAGGCCATCTCAAATATATTGAAGAATTTTGACAGAGATATATTTTGGGTAAAACGATGGTTGAATACCCTTACGTTTCATTAGAAAAACATTTTAATAAAATTACACAGTAAAAAATAACGGAAAACAAAATAAGCAACCGGGAAACAAACCCTATACAAGAAGCAAGTACAACTACATCTCATAACCCGTAATAACAAGTATCAAACTATAGTCTTCAATTCCAACGGCTGCCCACAGCCAGAAATGCACCATTACATCCGTCCTACCTAGCTAATGATCCTGCTCGTCCTCCCCTTCACGACCCTTCCCTTCGTTGATGTGGCCGCTCTCAATGCGGTCCCCACCATGACGTGAACTCTAGCTCCGCACTCTCTTTGATGCGACACCCGATAAAACGACTTGACGGTAAAAAGAATATTTCGAATATGTAGAGAAACTACCGAGGATGATTAAGAGAGAGACAGATATATATGATATAATTAGGATTGGCAGTATGTAAGGAAAACTTGGGAACGGTCTTTCGGGCAATATATATACCGGCGTACAGTAATTGACCGGTACCGGTATATATCAGTATATACCAGCTGGTATGACTCGTGCGGCGAAAGAATAATTAAATTCAAAAATAAGATAATCCACCCAGCTTTATAATTAACCTTGGACATAGATGGTTAATAAAGTGAAGGTGGAGTCCCCACTCTATGTTTTTGGTGCACAGGGAAGAAATTAGCAGAAAAGAAAAGAAAAGAAAAAGAAAAAGCATCTAGCTCTTCACATAGCTATAGCTAAAGGACACAACTTATTTAGATAGGTAATCATCAATTGAGAGGTGGAGATTTTGTAGCCGAGTAAAGCCTATATAATGCTTTAGTTATCCCACTATCTAGCTATCTATCTATATCTTTTAAATGAGCCATGAGGGAGATCGAATCTTCTCCCTTACAACTACAAGTCTGATGTTTGACTCCCCTTTGTAGGTGTCACCTCAAAAGTTGTTAGTTGTGAGAGAGAGATAGAAAGAGAGTCAATGCAATGCACTTAAGTTAGTCAGCCATGCGAGGATGTTATCCAACTAGGCCTAGCTCAGCTGCTATAACTTTTCTATCTAAACTTAGAATTTGCCGATTCAATTCCCTAAGGGTTCGCATCCAGAAAAGGAAAAAAAAAAGCATGTTAGCTTAAGAACCGACAGGCTGTTTATTTGCATGATATGAAGCGTCCATTCCCCCTCTCCCCTCCCCTCCCTTCCCCTCTAAGATTTCGGAACGCTTATGGAGATCAAAATCTTTGCTCTGGCCAATTAAAAAATCACGGTGAGGATTTCTTTTCTTGATATGAAGGAGAGATTGTTATTCTTCAAATGATATAAACTATACAAACAAATTATTCAAAACATGTACAATAAGATTTTTTTAAGCGTTTATTTTATAATGATATTGATCTATCAAACATGCAAATTTTATCATTTAAAACTGACAAATTAGATAGTTTGTTTTATTTTGTTATGTAAGTCCTCTCATTTAGATTTGTAATCTAACTTGCAAATTATAGGTTTGATTTAATTTCCAATTCTAAATAACAACTGGTCAAATATAGAATGTTTATGATGGAACACATTAGACCTATAAGTATTTTATGAGGAATATGGTTAAGCATTTTGAGATGTTAAAAACATATTATTATTATTTTTGTCATCTAATTAATTTGATAAGTAATTGTATATGACGGTTTCGTTTTCAAACAAAAACATCATCTCAATGTTATATAAATAAATTTTTAATTTTTTATGATTATAAAAAAAATATCATTTTTATGCTATAAAAATGATGTTTAATATTTTTCTTTGTTTATTAAGAAAAAAGTTTAACAAGAGAACCAAAATTACAATTGTTGTCAAATTTGGTCTCCCCGGTTAATGAAACCTGGTTCGGTCCCTGATTATACATAAGACTATGCTCTCCCGAGCTCAACAGGCCAGTTGCATCTTCAACATAACATCATTTGAAAGGTTTTGGTTTTGCTATAAAAATTTCCTTTGCTAAAGTTTTCTCTTTATGTTGTGAACAGGAAGACAGGATAGCTTTATCGTATAAATCAGAGTCTGAATCTATAGAATTTATGGGTTGCTAGTACTAGAGTGATGTAAGATTTCGCTGTGTATTTTGAGTTCAAAAGGGTAATTTGTATGATGCAACTCAATCATATTGTCCTCTCTATCTATCTATCCATTACTTCTATTACTCTTAAGTTTGCGCTTGGTACGTAGAATGGAAGATTGCCGGAAATCCTCGTATTTCTGGGAATTGGATGACCGGGCATCTAATTCCAAGCAATTTTGCATTAATGTGCTTGGTATGTTTAACATATTCCCGATAATATATATATGTGCAATCGTCGACCTGCGGCGAGGTCGAATGAGGGCCGGTGGATGGAGGTAAGGTCGGTATCGGCGACGAACGGCCGATCGGTTGCGGGCCGACAACGGTGCTGGTGCCGGATGGCGGACAACCGGCGACGGACTACGGCCAGTCGTCAGCGAACATCCTATCGGCAACGGGACGGCCGGTGAACGATCGACAATGACCGGCGGTGGACCGGTCGACGGACGACCAACGATAGGAGGCGGGACCTGCCGGCGGATGGTCATGGCTCATATCATATTAGGCAGGAATATTTCGTTGTAATCTAAAATAGACACATGTTTTGGAAGGAATATGACTACCATGAAATTAGGTCATTTGATTAACATGGTAATCTTATATTCTCAGAAATATCTTTTACATTTAAACAGGCGTGGTAATATTTCGTGATAATATAGGATTACCGTCTATATTGGTAGAAGCGCATCCTTATACACAATTGGATTAGTCAAAAGAATCTTTTGCATACCAAAGCATTAATTTTGGTCTTTCCTTTTTGTCATTCTCTTTACATATATTTATTTTCATATCATTTTTCATTATTAATTCTCAAAAGGCCTATTAATATGAGGCCCCAAGAACAAAGGAAAATATTTCTTTTTGAGAAAATTGTTTCTAGACCCAGTTTTGATAACTAAATTATTTTTAAACCCACGTATTTTAAAAATCATGAAAATACCCTATACGACACGACACGGCAAATTGTAAGACCAAAATGAATCATACATATAATCTTTGAGAGATTTTTTTTCAAAATTCCAAATTTACCCTTGGGCAAATATAGATACTTCAAGATTTGGGATGGCTATCATCCAGAGATCTCATGAGATATCCTCTTCTTTTTCTTACGGGTCTGTACCTTGTTTCTCCAAATCTCTTTGGCGCAAATAAACTTTCTCCAAATCCTAAAGTTTCCTTAACTTTAATATTAATAAAAAAGTCTCAGTTCCAGAATCAAGAATTTCTTTAAAACATCCAAATCATCCCAATCTTCAGCTTCATCCAGAGAGGATTTTTCAAAAGATTCATCTTAATTACTTGATCAAAATTGCGTTTTTTTTCTTTGCAAATCTTTGTGACTTGATTTTTGGAAGGTCAATATTGAGCGGTCTTCTTGCTATGTAATTTTAATTTTTGATATCTAAATTATCGATTTTATTTTCTAAATTATCGATTATTGAGTTTAGTTTTTCCAGTTCTTTATTCGTTAAATTTTATTATAGTTTCTTTATTTATCTCTTATCACCTTCATTTGCCAAATTTTATTACAGTTCGCAAAGGTTGATAAATTTTATCTTTGATATTTCTATCATGATTACACTTGTTTTCTTCTTGACATTCTTTTCATTTATTTAATCGGGGCATAAAGTCATGACAATGATGATTATATCATTGCTTGGAGGCAAATGCAAATAAATTTGTACTTCATCTACCAATAAAAAGAATTACAATATCAATTAACAATATCCTGAAATAATGACAAATCATAACATATTTATAATGAAGATTTCTTACTTTGAAGATTGAAGATATGATGAATGAAAAATTTAGAGAATTTAAAATGAAGATGGGTCAAAAGAAAAAATCAGACCAAATAATAATAAAAACGAAACAATAAAAAAGCCACATGAAATTTCAGATATCTAACAAAAAATCCCATGTTCTAATATCTAAAGAAATCTTAAAAATCGCATGTTTTAATATTTTGGAAAATCTTAAAAGGGTATAAAGAAGGCATATATAAATATGTATACACAAGATTTGGATTTAAAATTATGTTAAAATATATTTTTAGGTTTTTTCATAATTTTGGAACTTTATGGGCTTAAAAGTAAACTGGATTATGAAACTGGGCCTAGAAGCAATTTTCCATTTCTTTATAATTTGGTTTTTATTTTATTTTAATTTAATTCATTTAGCTAAAAAGTTATTTCTCAAGAATTTCTCATAACTAGATGTAATCAAGTATTTTTTTTCTTATCTTTTTAAATTTTAATATTTGAAAAATGTTCAAGATTGAATTTTTGCAAAGATTTATTCTTGGGATATCATATATTGAATTTTTTTGCAAAGAAAAATGTTCATGATTTCCTTAAAGAAAAAAATGTTTATGGTTGAGTTATTTCTTAGAGATTTTAATATTTGTATCTAAATAGCAAAAAATAACTAACAACATCATTTAACGTTTTTCTAAGATAATGAAAACATATGTATAAAAAATAATATCTGTATATATTTTTTAAACATAGCAAAAAATAATTTCACGGATTAAGCGCGCAGTCCAAATCTACTGTATCTAATACAAAGGCTAATTTTTTAGAGAATCTTTTTTGAAAGTCAAGGCATTTTTTTTTATCAAAACACTAATTTTCCATTTCCACTTTTGTCCTTAGCCTTTCATTATGCTCATTTGTCTATCTCTTTGCTTTTCATTAAATTCATTGCCTATTCCATATCAATAAAAGCCCTTTCATACTAGCCCCAAGCAACAAATTATATTTTGTGGGTTTTTTCTTAATTATTTCGTTTTCAATTTTTGCTAAAAATTTCTAATTCTTTAATCTATCTTTTTAGATCCTATGCCCTAATAATTGATTGGTAGTAATTTAGAAAGAAAATTATAGTATTTTTATTTTTGAAGAAAACCAATAATATTTTTATCTTCTTACTAAAATTTAAAAAAAATAAAAAAAATCGAGCATAATAAAATTAGAAATATTTATTGGATAATCCATTCTTTATATTTTTGCATATACAAACTATACTTAATTTAAAGTTCATGCTTAAATTTAATGATTTAAATAATTGCCGTTGTTTAAAAACTTATTGGATGATGCATTCAGAAAAAAATTCAGCTAAAATATTGATATGATTTATTATTTATATTGATTCATAACCACAACGCATAATATAAATTAAATGTTTATATGCGTAAATTTTAAATTGAAAAAAATTCGAAACATTTATCGATTTAGATATCATTAAGTTCTTAGTATCAATTTACAAGCTACAAAATATATGGTATTTGTGTAGGATAACACTAAAAGGTTTTCATATTTTAGAAAAATTTAGCCTATAAAATGGTGAAATGTTAAATTAAGACTTAATTCCAGAATATAATTATTATAAAGAAATAAATAAAATATCTAATCGATATTCAGAATAAGGACAAAGTATCTAGAAAGTTAAAATTAACGCATAAGAAAATCACGTTGAAACAGAGTTAGATTACGAAATTATCAATGAGATTTTGAAAAAAATATGTCCTTTCAATGTGAATATGTTTTGTCATTTTTTTTTCTTTTCATTTTACTTCACATGATAATTAAAGATTATATTTTAGATAAATTGTTAAATATCAAAGTCTAGAACGACAAGAAAATATTAGCTCTGATTTCAAGACAAATAATTTTTTCTGCCTAACGCGCAAGGTTAAAATCCAGTCTTACAACAATTCCACCTGGTGCAATCAAGTAAAAACCAAGTCTCCTTTCATATGGGTAGGATTAATGGAATAAGCAAGTACGAATCAACAGTCAGCAACGAACAATCTTTTTTTATTTAAGAGTGTCCTTGGAAGACAGGATGGTTGCTTAGGACCTGTTTGGTTGCAGGATTATGGAATTTGGATTCCAAAATAGTACGGTTGCAATTTCTGGATTTGGTAATTTGTTGTTTGGTTGGTTTTGGATTCATAGCATTGGATTTGTAGATCCTTGTTGTCTTTATTCGGTTGGTGAAAAAAGTGGGATTTGGATTTGAGGATTTTAGAGAGAGATAGATAGATAGAGGATTATTAAATAAATAAAATAGACGGGTCTCATCTAAAAGTACAATGAATAGTGCCAAATCCTTGAAAACCCTTAAAATTTTTTAGGATTCAAGAATCCTTATTTTGTGGTGGCCCTCCCATAAAAAAACAAAAGAATCATAGAAATCCAAATCTATCAACCAAACACAAAATTATGAAATCTCAGGATTCTACGATCCAAAATCCAAATCCAAAGCCATAATCCTGCAACCAAACAGACCCTTAAGGATTTGGAGCCCTTCTATGCAAAAATAAATAGCATCCACGCTGTTCTGCAATCTTGGTCATACATTACATGTGTAAACCATGTGCAATACACCAACACTAAAGGCCTCCTGTTTTACACAAATCTCGATCGTTGATTTGAATTTTGGAAGAATCTAGACCGTTGGATTTAATAACATGGGTGTTATTTTCTTCAAAATAACAGGAACTCCGGATAAGATTCTTCATGTATTTTATAGGCAACTGTTAACAAATCCCAAGATTCATTCAAGCTAAGAGAATGGTTAGGCATAATCTTGTTGTTGAAGCAAATCAAGTGAATGAAGAAAATCAAGGGAATAGCGAACATGATCTATTAGTTATATTGTTACGTTTCAATCAGAAATATCTAGTTTAAAGTTGTAATGATGCATTATAACTATTTATATCATAAAATTCATCAAAAAAAATAAATAAATTTATATCATAAATATTCTATTGTATTCTATACCTACAGTACTCTACTAAGGGATCCCTTTTACTATATACACTCTTTTAATTTGAGTTGTGTCTTCTTATATTAATAAAATGTAGAAGTTGAAAGTATATCTTAGCACCTCTAATAGATTTATATGAGTATCAAGTATGCAATTTAAAAAAATCCAGAGGTCTAAATATACTAATCTAGAATTGAACTAGAGAATTAGGGTTATAAAGTAAGCAAACAAATTATAAACTAAGTGATGGGAGTTTACAACCTTTGTAGACCGGTCCTTCACTTTTAAAACTCCAAGTAGTAGTCCCTAAAACTCTTCTTAAGGCTCCACTTGAAAAAAAGATCGAGCTTGCTTGTTGTCTTCGATACCGAAAATGATTCATCTTGAAGTCTCTCTCACTCAAGTTTACTCTTCACTGATCAAGATATTAGTGAAGCAAACAACCTAAACTAATGGACTGGATTAGTGTAGCTTGATGAAGTAGGAGATTTGCTCACTTGAAATATTTTTCTCTCTTCTTTTCTCAACTCAAGAAAAACCCTAGAGAGGAGAAGAAGAAAGAGATGAACTTGGATGAGGTGTGAGAGTCAACCATGAGGATAAGGATGAAAAGAATGATAAATATCCAATGATTAAAACAAGAAAAATGAGATGATTCATGAATTCTACATGCTTCTCCAAGCTTCTAAGCAATGACTCATTCTTATTTTCCTTAATTCATTTATATTTATTATTATCTTCACTCCAATGTAATTCTCACACATCCTAATTTTATGTATCATCAACCATGATACAATATCGCGCGCGCGCATATATATATATATATATATATATATATATATATATAAAGAGAATAAAATTTTTAGTGAGTTAAATATTAGTTTATATATACACATCAAATTATTAAATCAACACTTGATTCAATAATCCGGTTATATCATATATAACCGACTAATATATATATATATATATATATATATATATATATCAAAATATTAAATCAATACTTGATTCATTTATCCGGTCATATCACATATAACCGACTAATATTCAATATTAGATATTAAATCAACACTTGATTCAATAATCTGGTTATATCATATAATAACCGGCCAATATCAAATATATATTAACATATACATATATAAATTAAATCATTAAATCAACACTTGATTCAATAATCCGGTTATATCACATATAACCTGACTGATATCAAATATCGCTAGATTAGAATACGGTATCACATACTCGTATTTAATCAAGCTCTCGCACATATCTCCATATGTGCCCTATTTCGTTTCGTTTGAGCTAGGAAATCTCTGTGTGAGACTTTAAAGACTCGTCAATAAACCAGCAGTAGGTAATGATCACATCAGATACCCACAAGCAGTCAGCGGTACTAATTGGATGTAATGGCTATCCAGATATTGAACGAATAGAAGATCAACAAGTAAACTTGTCCCAACTCCCGTTGTCACGCCCCGCTTCCCAAAATATCGAATACGAGGGGTGATAAGGCCAGCCATGCTCATACGGTCAAGGAAATATCCTGCCGTAGTCATACTTCGGCGTTTAGCATTAGTGATATGTATGCCCTAGAGGCCATTATTGTATGATATAGTGGATGCTTGGAAATACATATGAAGGACTTTTTTGCTCGACATGATAGTATGCTATCTGGTTTCTTTTATCTTAACATGTTCACTGGTATTATTATACCGTCTCTCATACACATGTTGATAAAGCCCTTAGGATGTAGGCTTGACTACTAGGACTATGATGCAGATCATACTACTGGGACCTGGGTAGTCCACAAGCACATCCTTCAATAGTTCCTAGTCGAGGGAATATCGAGACAGGGCATCGATATTCCAGAGTAGACTAGTGTGTATGTTTCTTGACCCTGTATGGGGCGATGGTTGATCCTATATCCATTGGTGTTTGACATCAAAGATTGTAAACATGTGCTCATTAGAGAATGGGTACACCGAACAGGACTCGCCGAGAACTTCTAGATGGTACTATATTTATCGTCAGATAGCAGTTATCTGGTAACACTGATACTGTCACGCCCCACTTCTCAGAGTACGCTAAAATGGGCACGTGACATAGCCAACCATGCTACCTGTGGGTAGGAAGTATCCATCCACAGTCACATTACGGCTGTAGAGATATCAAGAACAATATAAAACTATCTAAAACATGTCCATAATCCAAGATAATTTGAGTCAAGAATAATAAAATGCGGAAGCGAAATATCCAATACAAATAACTGGAATGTATGTCCCATAATGCGGGCTCACATCAGGAATAAAAATGCAGGAAAGAAAAACTAACTACTGCTGACATTCACAGCTCAGCCTGTCGGCTGAAGTACTCCTGCTCGGACTGCGACAGCGGTACAGAATCTGGGCCATGCAAAACCCAGACGTCAGCGCGTCAATTCATCAAGTAATAACATAATAACAGGGTAACAGGCAATACGAATATAAACATGAATAAAGCAAGGGTAACAATAATATAAATCAGAGCAGTGCAGGGTAGTGTGCAGTGGGTAAACTAAACTGTTCTATCAGGTTCTAAAGTCTTTGAAACCAAATTGATGAATCGTTGATGTAACTCAATAGTATCCCGAGCATACCCGGGACCACGGCCCCAAGATTTCTCGGGCTGAAACCGAGACATGCCGCTAGGCACTAAACAGGAATATGTACAGATGAACGATGTCAGCATCATCATTCCAAGGCTGGCCTAGCCTCTAAAACTGATCAGAACAAGTAGCGAACTGTTGAGTTACAAGTCAGGATTCACCTTTGATTTTCTCAAACCCCCAAGTTATATGTGTATGTCAAGTCAGGTATTCCATAATCAAGAACTAATGCCAACACAGGATCAGGTAAACAGGTTTGTCTGGATAGACAACAGGAACGGTCCATGAGGACTACATGTCAGGTTTGTTGGCATTAGGCACAAGATCAGGTAACGGGTCAGGTCATGGTACATCAAGTTAAGTCAAACAGTATACGGTACCATGTCGGGTCAATCAATATGTATGTAGCAAGTCAGGTCAAGATGTTAACGATATCATAAGTGTGCTCACAATCAGTTACATAATCAAGCATGGTTATCAACAAACATGATCTAAGCAATGAAGTAAGCAATAGACAGATTCACTCAATTAGCAGTACAGTTATCAGTTGTGTCACGGAGATGATTTCAATGTTATGCGAATGCAGTATGACAATTATGGCCTTTTAATCATGTTAACAAGTTTAAGGACTTTAGAGGTGCAATGATTTATATAAAGGTTCAATACAGCTATTACAGGTTAAATGCACACGAGTGTCCGAATGGAATAAAACTATAGAGATAAATGCCATAAGCCATGTCAATATTAAAAAATGTGATTAAACAGGTAAATGCGGTTATTAGGTTTAATAAGGTAATTGCAAACGGTAGGTTTCAAGCTTGGATGATAAAATGATATATAACAATATTGAACACGGAAATGGAAAATTATAGTGCTAATGTTAAACTGCAGGTTTAAGGTGTCATCAATGTATATGTAAATATTATTTAGCATGTAGCAAGGGGTACTTGCCTCGACGGGTCGCGAATCGGGAAAACAGAACGTTAACCGTCGGCGGGAAAAATCTCGCGACGGGCGCACGGTTCACGGAATGAACCCAAACGACGAACAGTGAAGCCACACGGGTCGGGGTACCACGCTGGAATGTCGGGACACATCGCCGGCATGGCCGGATTCCGGCGAGAAACAAAACAGTGAACGATCAAGATTGCAACAAGAAAAGAAAAGAAAATAAAGAAGAAGGGAAGGAGGATGGAGAAGGGAATGCTCACGAGGATCTGTGGGACGGGTCGTGACGGTCGACCTTGTCGACGGAGCTCCGGCGGTGGCCTACGACGACAGCGACCCAAAACTGCAGATCAAGAAAACCTTAACAGAGAAGGAAAAGAAGAAAGGAAAAGAGGAGGGGAAGCATCACTCACGGAGGGGTGTGCGAGGCCGGGGGCGGATCGAGATCGCCGGCGGCGATCCCACGAGGGGTAGGCGGTGTGCAGGCGGTGTGCAAGTGCTCGGGAGTGAGGGGAGAGGAGGAAGGAGGTGCAGTGGCTGCGACGAGGGCGAAGAGGCGAGAAGTCCGGTGGTGATGGCGTCGGCGTTGGGGCTGCGGCGGCGACGGGCACGGCGGTAGGGTTTACGTGGTGTTGGGTTCGCGTTCTGTGGAGGAAAAAAGAAAAGAGGAGGAAGATAGAAATATATTGGGGGGGAGAGAGAGAGATATGTGGAGAGGGAGAGAGATAGAGACGGGGAGAGAGAGAGAGAGTTAGCGAGAAGAGAGAGAGAGAGATATACGGTGAGAGAGAGAGAAAAAGAGAGAGAGAGAGAGATGAGGTGGGGCTTACAGGTTTAAGAGGAAAGAGGGGATTGGTTGGGATAAGGATTCGTGGGGTTTTAAAAGAAATTTAATAAAGATTTAGGAAAATATATTATGGGTTAGAAAAATATATTCGACGGTTAAATATAATAGAAATTGGGATTTTGGTGCAAAGTAAAATATTTCCAAATCGCGCCCGGGTCGGGTCCAAAAATTTGAAATTGAAATAAGAAAATTTTAGGCGGGATCCAAAATTTAAAATGAAGTGTTTTACAATCAAAAAGCATACCCCCAAAACGGACATACGTACGTGCGTGTAGCCGTCCAAACCTGCCCGTTTCACTGAACGAGACGAGAACACGATGCACGGACGCTACAACAGGGCTAGGGGTGTCAAGCATGCCAAGACGAATATTTTTAATTTTATTTTAGATGCCCTAAATTGTTATATGCAGAATTGAATTGGCGGGGTAAAATTTATAACTAGCAACAGTCAATTAATATAAATGAAATAAATACCACATATCAACATATGATAACTGAAATTAGTAGAACTGGACTTGGTTGTTACATTATATCCAACTACAAAAGAATTTCGTCCTCGAAATTCCAAGAACACAAGATAGACGCAAACAACTATAAGAAAAGATGAGGAAACTTCTGCCGGATTTCATCTTCCCGTTCCCAAGTGGACTCCCCATGCGAGCGATTACCCCAAGAAACAAGCACAAGGGGGATCACCTTGTTCTTAAGAATCTTTTCCCTTCGATCCACAATTTCAATCGGTCGCTCCTCAAAAGTCGTACCGTTAGCTCAGAATGATCCAAAACATGCGTTTCATCTCGAACATACCTACGGAGTTGAGATACATGAAACACATCGTGCACATTCGCCAAGGACTGCGGTAACGCCAAACGATACGCTACCTCACCAACACGCTCCAAGATCTCAAAGGGTCCAACGAATCGAGGACTAAGCTTTCCTCGACTTCCAAAACGAATCATCTCTCTAGTCGGTGATATCTTCAAGAATACCAAATCACCCACGGCGAACTCTAGAGGTCTTCTCGACGTATCTGCCCAACTTTTCTGTCGGTCTTGAGCTGCCTTCATATGATTTCTGATAGTGTTAACCTTCTCAACTGTCTGCACAACCAAATCTGGCCCCAATAATCTTCGTTCACCGACATCGTCCCAACAAACAGGTGAACGGAATTTTCGACCGTACAAAGCTTCAAATGGAGCCATCTGGATAGTTGCCTGAAAACTGTTGTTGTAAGAAAACTCCACCAAATGTAGATGATCCTCCCAAGACCCCTTGAAGTCCAACAGCATGCTCTCAACATATCCTCAAGAGTTTGGATTGTTCTCTCCGACTGACCATCAGTTTGAGGATGATAAGCTGTGCTAAACTTCAATCGAGTCCCCAAACTTTCCTGTAAACTCCGCCAAAAGTGTGATAAAAACCGAGTGTCACGATCGGACACTATGCTCACCGGTACTCCATGCAATCTTACAATCTCTTGCATGTACCGCTCCGCCAAAGTCTCAGTTGATTGAACAACCCGAAAAGGGATAAAGTGAGCTGCCTTGGTCAATCGATCAACAATCACCCATACAGCATTGTTGCCCTTTGGACTTCGCGGTAAAGCCGTCAAGAAATCCATGGTTATATGTTCATACTTCCACTGAGGAATCGGAAGTGGTTGCAATAAACCAGCAACCCTTTGATGTTCAGCCTTAACTTGCTGACACACCAAGCAGTTTGCCACAAAGTGAGCAATCTCCCGTTTCATGTCTTCCCACCAGAAATGCTGTCGAATATCTCGATACATCTTTGTGCCTCCTGGATGTACAGAATAAGCTGAACTGTGTGCCTCCTTCATAAGCTCTTCACGAATATCCCCCTTTGGCACACACAAACGGCTACCATACCTCAACGAACCATCTTCGTGGATCAATAAATCTGTTCGTAGTCCGGCTTCAACCTGCTCTCGAAACTTTTCTAGTCTAGGATCCTGCGATTGTGCTGCTTTAATATTCTCGATCAACGATGAATGTACTTGCAGCTGCATCAACTGTCCTATAGAATACGGTAGCACAACTTCCAAATCAAATCTCCGAAAATCTTCAACGAGCTCCTTCTGCGTAGTTAACACCTGAATTGTTGGTAACCGACTAAGCGCGTCCGGCACGACATTAACCTTCCTCGGATGGTACTTAAGATCAAGATCGTAGTCAGCCATCAACTCCAACCACCTACGCTGCCTCATATTAAGTTCCTTCTGCGTGAACACAAATTTCAAGCTCTTATGATCCGTGAAAACTTTAACCCTTTCGCCCAAAAGGTAGTGTCTCCAAATCTTCAAAGCGAAAATCACAGCCGCAAGCTCCAAGTCATGCGTTAGGTAATTATTCTCATGGGTCTTCAACTGTCTCGATGCGTACGCTACAACCTTCCCATGCTGCATCAAAACACATCCCAGTCCTTTCCCAGATGCGTCGCTGTGAATCACCAATCCTCCGGAATTATCTGGCACGGTCAGAATAGCGGCAGTTTTCAACTTCTGCTTCAACGTCATAAAAGCTAACGCACATTTATCCGTCCATACAAAAGGTACCTCCTTGCGCGTAAGCTTGGCCAACGGCTCTTCCAGACGAGTAAAATCCTCCATAAATCTCTTGTAGTATCCGGCCAGTCCAAGAAAACTTCTTATCTCAACAACATTCTTTGGAATCGGCCAATCTCGAACTGCTACAATCTTTTCTGGATCGACGGCGATTCCATCGCCAGACACAACATGCCTCCAAAACTTTACTTCCTCCAGCCAAAACTCGCACTTACTCATCTTCGCATACAACTTCTCCTGTCTCAACGTCTGCAGTGCGATCTTCAAATGCTTAGCATGCTCTTCAAAACTCTTCGAGTAAACCAGAATATCGTCAATGAATACCACAATAAACTGATCCAAGAATGGTGAAAAGATTCGGTTCATCAAGTCCATGAATACTGCCGGCGTATTTGTTACTCCGAAGGGCATCACTAAGTATTCGTAATGTCCACACCGAGTTCGGAACGCCGTCTTGCAAATATCCTCTGCTTTTACTCTGACCTGATGATATCCGGATCGTAAATCCAGCTTCGAGAATACCCTCGCGCCACTAAGCTGCTCAAAAAGTTCTCCAATGCGAGGGATAGGGTACTTGTTCTTAATAGTCACTCGGTTTAATTCTCGATAGTCAATGCACATCCTTCTTGTGCCATCCTTCTTCTTTACTAGAAGAACTGGAGCTCCCCAAGGCGAGTTACTGCTTCGAATCCAACCCTTCTCAAGCAATTCAGCAACCTGTTTCTTGACTTCTTTCAACTCTACTGGTGCCATTGGATAATACGCTTTGGATACTGGCGCTGCACCAGGAATAAGATCAATTGCGAACTCCACGTTTCGCTTCGGCGGTAATCCTGATATATCTTCAAACACGTCCATAAAATTGCGAACAACAGCTGGCTCTTCGCTTATATCAACCTCCATCGATGCAAGAATATCATTTGTTGGCCTAGCCCTAAACTCGACTGGCCCCACAGAACTGCTTCCTCCAGTGAAGGTAAACTCGGGATGTCCGGGAATCTGGAAAATTACTTTATTTGCCCTACAATCAATGTGAGCGTGGAAAGTGCCAAGAAAATCCATTCCCAAGACAACTTCGTAGCTGCCCGTATCAATCACCAAGAAATCTGCAAAAAGCTCCCGTCCGCACACAACAACTGTACAATCTTTACATTCCCTACTAGCTATGATTTTCCCATTCCCAGTGTGTATGTCCCAGAAACTAGACAGGGTCGTGCAGGCAATCGAATGTGTAGTTATAAACTTGGATGCCATAAAACAATGGGATGCACCAGAATCGAATAACGCTAATGCGGGAAAACCATGAACGAGTAGAATACCTGAAACAACTTCTCTTGACGCCTTAGCTTCTTCAGCTGTCAAGGTAAAAGCTCGAGCCTGATTAGGTCTTTGAATCAGCTGTTTCTGTCCTTGGAACGGTCTCTAAGGAGGCTTCTGAATATCATCCCTCGTACGAAGCTTTGACGGACAAGCACTAACAGCGTGATCTGCCGCTCCACAAACCAAACAGAGTCCCAGCCTCCTTCGACAATCCTTTTGCACGTGGCCAGGTAAATTGCAGTAGTTACAAGTCATGCTCTTTCTTCGATCGACGACAACTGGCTTCTTCATGGGTGCTACGCCTCGACGGTCCACTGGAATACCTCTGCGACCCTGAGCTCGGTTTGGTACAAATGCTGGCTTCCTTACCGCAACTGCTGTCTGCTGCAAACCCCCATTCTTCCCAGATAGGCTCTGCAGTTCCCGAGCTGCCGTAAGAACCTGTGAGAAAGTGGTCAAACCCAGGGAGACAATCTGTCTCTGGATGTCCACATCCAAGCAGCGCATGAACCTCCGTACCCTGTCTGCATCGTTGGCAACTAAAGGTCCAGCGAATCTGCTGAGTCTCGTCCATTCTGCTGCATGCACATCTACGGGTGCTCCATTCTGCTTTAGCCCGATGAACTTCTCTTCCATTTTCTCTCGTGCAGTCCGCGGGAAGAACTTCTCTAGGAAACTCTTAGAAAAATCCGCCCACTTGATCGGCTTGGGCAAGCGGGTCTCCTCCACAAGCCACCATTCTCGGGCGTAGTCCACTAACTGAATGCATACCACATCAACTCTTTTCTCATCTGGAATCTTTGCCGCAATAAGCAAGTTCTCTGTGTCAACTAGCCACTGCTCTGCTGGCAACGGCTCCTCCAAACCAGTAAATGTAGACGGACCCAAACGCCTGAAATCTGCTACGGTCCCCACTCGATCAACTGGTTTAGCTTCAACCTTGTCTACGGACTGCTGAACGGTCCGCAAACCTTCCTGAAACGATTCCGCTTGCTGCTGGATCAGCTCGGTCTGTCTCTTTTGATTCTCCAGCATTCCTCTTATCACTCCAAGCATGGCGGCTTCGTCCACACGCCTTTGGTACGTCTTCAAATTCTTATCTGCCATATTCCTGAAATCAAAACACCCAACATTAGCATGATAATAGATTCAAAATATAGATCAAGGCTAGAACTCCAAGTTACTTAAATAGAGTACCGCATTGTAACTATACCGCGGTATCATAGCCACAATTACATAACTCCACCCAAGTCGCCTAAGTCCTAAAGATAACAAGGAATCAGGTTTTCGAGTTGATATGCAAAGGAAGTTTGCACATCGTAAAGACATAATCAGGAAGAATGTGATTCAAGAACGGTAAAACGGCAAGGTGGTAGGACATGTTTCCTAAACACGGGTTTCTTGATTCGTGTATTGGGTACAATACCCAACTACAAAAGAATCAACCCGACTAACCTATGGCTTTGATACCAAAAGAACCATGTCACGCCCCACTTCCCAGAGTATGCTAAAATGGGCACGTGACATAGCCAACCATGCTACCTGTGGGTAGGAAGTATCCATCCACAGTCACATTACGGCTATAGAGATATCAAGAACAATATAAAACTATCTAAAACATGTCCATAATCCAAGATAATCTGAGTCAAGAATAATAAAATGCGGAAGCGAAAGATCCAATACAAATAACTGGAATGTATGTCCCATAATGCGGGCTCACATCAAGAATAAAAATGCAGGAAAGAAAAAATAACTACTGCTGACACTCACAGCTCAGCCTGTCGGCTGAAGTACTCCTGCTCGGACTACGACAGCGGTACAGAATCTGGGCCATGCAAAACCCAGACATCAGCGCGTTAAGTCATCAAGTAATAACATAATAACATGGTAACATGCAATGCGAATATAAACATGAATAAAGCAAGGGTAACAATAATATAAATCAGAGCAGTGCAGGGTAGTGTGCAGTGGGTAAAATAAACTATTCTATCAGGTTCTAAAGTCTTTGAAACCAAATTGATGAATCGTCGATGTAACTCAATAGTATCCCGTGCATACCCGGGACCACGGCCCCAAGATTTCTCGGGCTGAAACCGAGACATGCCGCTAGGCACTAAACAGGAATATGTACAGATGAATGATGTCATCATTCCAAGGCTGGCCTAGCCTCTAAAACTGATCAGAACAAGTAGCGAACTGTTGAGTTACAAGTCAGGTTTCACCTTTGATTTCCCCATACCCCCAAGTTATATGTGCATGTCAAGTCAGGTATTCCGTAATCAAGAACTAATGCCAACACAGGATCAGGTAAACAGGTTTGTCTGGATAGACAACAGGACTATATGTCAGGTTTGTTGGCATTAGGCACAAGATCATGTAACGGGTCAGGTCATGGTACATCAAGTCAAGTCAAGCAGTATACGGTACCATGTCGGGTTAATCAATATGTATGTAGCAAGTCAGGTCAAGATGTTAACGATATCATAAGTGTGCTCACAATCAGTTACATAATCAAGCATGGTTATCAACAAACATGATCTAAGAAATGAAGTAAGCAATAGACAGATTCACTCAATTAGCAGTACAGTTATCAGTTGTGTCACGGAGATGATTTCAATGTTATGCGAATGCAGTATGACAATTATGGCCTTTTAATCATGTTAACAAGTTTAAGGACTTTAGAGGTGCAATGATTTATATAAAGGTTCAATACAGCTATTACAGGTTAAATGCACACGAGTGTCCGAATGGAATAAAACTATAGAGATAAATGCCATAAGCCATGTCAATATTAAAAAATGTGATTAAACAGGTAAATGTGGTTATTAGGTTTAATAAGGTAACTGCAAACGGTAGGTTTCAAGCTTGGATGATAAAATAATATATAACAACATTGAACACGGAAATGGAAAATTATAGTGCTAATGTTAAACTGCAGGTTTAAGGTGTCATCAATGTATATGTAAATATTATTTAGCATGTAGCAAGGGGTACTTGCCTCGACGGGTCGCGAATCGGGAAAACAGAACGTTAACCGTCGGCGGGGAAAATCTCGCGACGGGCGCACGGTTCACGGAATGAACCCAAACGACGAACAGTGAAGCCACACGGGTCGGGGTACCACGCTGGAACGTCGGGACACGTCGCCGGCACGGCTGGATTCCGGCGAGAAACAAAACAGTGAACGATCAAGATTGCAACAAGAAAAGAAAAGAAAATAAAGAAGAAGGGAAGGAGGATGGAGAAGGGAATGCTCACGAGGATCTGTGGGACGGGTCGTGACGGTCGACCTTGTCGACGGAGCTCCGGCGGTGGCCTACGACGACAGCGACCCAAAACTGCAGATCAAGAAAACCTTAACAGAGAAGGAAAAGAAGAAAGGAAAAGAGGAGGGGAAGCATCACTCACGGAGGGGTGTGCGAGGCCGGGGGCGGATCGAGATCGTCGACGGCGATCCCACGAGGGGTAGGCGGTGTGCAGGCGCTCGGGAGTGAGGGGAGAGGAGGAAGGAGGTGCAGTGGCTGCGACGAGGGCGAAGAGGCGAGAAGTCCGGTGGTGATGGCGTCGGCGTTGGGGCTGCGGCGGCGACGGGCATGGCGGTAGGGTTTACGTGGGGTTGGGTTCGCGTTCTGTGGAGGAAAAAAGAAAAGAGGAGGAAGATAGAAATATATAGGGGGGAGAGAGAGAGATATGGGGAGAGGGAGAGAGATAGAGACGGGGAGAGAGAGAGAGTTAGCGAGAAGAAAGAGAGAGATATACGGTGAGAGAGAGAGAAAAAGCGAGAGAGAGAGAGAAAGAGATGAGGTGGGGGTTACAGGTTTAAGAGGAAAGAGGGGATTGGTTGGGATAAGGATTCGTGGGGTTTTAAAAGAAATTTAATAAAGATTTAGGAAAATATATTATGGGTTAGAAAAATATATTCGACGGTTAAATATAATAGAAATTGGGATTTTGGTGCAAAGTAAAATATTTCCAAATCGCGCCCGGGTCGGGTCCAAAAATTTGAAATTGAAATAAGAAAATTTTAGGCGGGATCCAAAATTTAAAATGAAGTGTTTTACAATAAAAAAGCTTACCCCCAAAACGGACACACGTACGTGCGCGTAGCCGTCCAAACCTGCCTGTTTCACTGAACGGGACGAGAACACGATGCACGGACGCTACAACAGGGCTAGGGGTGTCAAGCATGCCAAGACGAATATTTTTAATTTTATTTTAGATGCCCTAAATTGTTATATGCAGAATTGAATTGGCAAGGTAAAATTTATAACTAGCAACAGTCAAATAATATAAATGAAATAAATACCATATATCAACATATGATAACTGAAATTAGTAGAACTGGACTCGGTTGTTACAGGTACAGGTTAGTCTATAGACCTGAGATTGTTATAGAGTCTTGTATGGTTCCCACTATACTTTGATTTCCTCCCTGAAACGGCTCAAAGGAGTCGTGCAAACAGGTGGATTTTGGGTACAGTCCCGAATCACATGGAGGCAATGAGCGATAGTAAGGGTTTCGTCTCTCCCGGTATAGGGAGTTGATGTTGCGCTGTGCTCGGTTGGCTATAACAGTAAGTCCCTGACCAGGGATGTTGATGAGATTTACTGGTAAGTGTTATCAGTAGTTTCTCATACCGTTATAGGCCTTATATCGGTATGACTTATCAAGTTATTGGGGTTTGACGATACCACCCCCAGACTCAATATGCGACATATCAGACGAAGAGACCGGGCTGTACAGTAAGTGTTACTTATAGGCTTCATGAGATTTTGGACAAGCTTGCTTGTTGATCTTCTAATCGCTCAATACTTGGGTAGCCATTACGTCCAGCTAGTACCGCTGACGGCTTGTGGGTGACTGATGTGATCATCACCTATTGCTGGCGTATTGACTAGTCTTTAGAGTCCCACACAGAAATTTCCTCGTTCAAGCGAAACGAAGTAAGGCACATATATTGATATGTGCGGGGGCCTGATTAAATACGAGTATGAGATACTGTATTCTAATCTGGCGGTTATTTATTATCAGTCAGGTTATATGTGATATAACCAGATTATCGAATTAAGTGTTGATTTGATAATGTGATACACAGATAAATGATATTAGTTGGTTATATGTGATATAACCGGATTATTAAATCAAGTGTTGATTTAATACTATGATATATATTTATATTTGATATAATTATATATTAACTAATATTATTAGCTCACTAATTATTTTCTTTATATATATATGTGTGTGTGTGTGTGTGTGTAATGAAGCATGATGTATTTTCTATTTTGAGAAAATGAAAAAATGAGGTGGATAATGAGGAGAATGGGGTGAAGCATGGCTTGGTGAATATTATATTCATCTTACTTCACTATTGAAGCATGCCTTCATTTTATTATTGAATAAAATGAATGCTTCAATAAGTGAACCTTTGCCATTCTACACTTGGCCTTCTTATTGAGTTCTTTTTTCTTCATAAGAGCTCATGAGATCTCTAGCCCTCTTCTTCTTCTTCCTCTTGATGTTTCAAGCTCCAACCCCTCACCTATGATGTGAACCATGGAGCTTGGATAATATCTAGTGAGCAAACAAAATCCCTACCTCACCATCCCACATTAGATTAGCACTTTGATGTGGTGTGTTTCCTTCACTAAAAAGTTTAGTGAAGAGCTGGCTTGGATTGGCGGACTTCGGGTGGATCATCTTCGGCACGAAGGTCATCGGAGGAGGTTCGTTCAACTTTCAAGTGGAGCCTAGTGGAGTGGCGTGGACCACAACCCGGAGTATTAGAAGAGAAGGACACGGTCTACAAAGCTTGTAGCCATCCATCTCTTAGGGTAGTTTTAGTGATATCATGTTTAAACCTTAATATTCTAGTTAGATCTTGGTAAGTGTTCATTAGCATCTCTAAAATTTGAAAATTGCATATGTGATACCCGTTTTAACCCTACCGTGGTGCTAGTAGACACTTTCATGGTATCAGAGCCAAACTAGAACATTAGGGTAGGTCTTTACGGTGTTAAAGTGTTCGATCGATTTTTCGAAACCGAAACTTGTGAAGTTTCTGTCGATTTTTTCAAAAGTTGAAATTTTCCTAATTAAAAATATGCAGAAATTCGTGCAGGCTTTTTTATCACCAGAAAATTCTAACACCTAACCCCTTCAAACCACCGCGGAACCACGACCCAAACCCTAGTTTGGCCGCGGTTCCGCCGCACTTTTGTGGAGTCATGGGTTGAATTTTTCTGTGCTACTTCATTGGTAAATTTGGCACTTTCTGGATATTTTTAATGATGCTCAAGTTGTTGAGATCTCTGGAATTTGTTGGTGTTTGATAAATCGATCGAAATGTTTAACGTTGTATAGATCTTGATGATATGTGATGCAATTTTTAGAATCCAAATAATTAGTTTTGTGAAAACTAGTTACTATTTTGTAAATCTAGCGTTTTAGTCTCGGTTAATCGGTTGCCACGAAGTTTTGATTCGGATCAAAACTCTGTCGCAATCACATATTGATTGATCGTGAAAAAGTGTTTGTAGAATAACCGCAATCAATAACGGTGTCGCTAGTAACTAGTCGAGATGAGTACTGGTCGTTCTCAGGAAAACGTGGAACCTTTATCTTTCTTTAGACGAGTTGATTGAAAAGAGGGAGAATAGTTTTAAGATCTATTTTAAATACGGATATAGATTTTATAAGGAAAATGCTCGTAGGGTTCATAGGATTTAGTAGTTGATGGATGACTAAAAAAGATGACTTCTTTTATCTTTTGATAGATTTAAAACTAGATTGATAGTGATAAATGAGAATTAGGGTTCTTGGAAGAAACCAGGGTTTCCCCACTATTGACCCTTGTCCCTTCATTGATCTCTATTCATGTCTAGCCCTTAACAAAATAATTGTTAATCTAATCTCAAATCGCGGTCGAGACTATCAATAAATTGGTTGCGCGCCCGATAAGGATGTTAACGATTCTTTTGCTAAATTTTATAAACTTCAAAAGATGTAAAAGAAGTTAAAATATTTTCTCATCCATTATTTTACCCTAATCCTGCGAACCCTAGCAAGGTAGGAATTACTCACGCATGTTGTGAGAAGAAGAAGAAAAGATAGAGAATCATATCATAATTAAAATGCAGAAAGTAAAAATACAGAAAATAGATTATTAAACAAAATGATCTACCTTTATTAATCAACTTCACAAGTACAAATCCTACGAATTTAGATTACAAGAGGAAGAAGTTGCTCTCGATCTCTGTCTCGTAGGAAGTAGATGCTCCATCGATTTTCACGTCGCCCTATTACGTCGAATCGTGGACCTGTCGTGGATCTCTTGTTCTTTGATAGTAATTTGCTTCGTGTAAAGGTGATGATTTTTAACTTTAGCCATCAGTCCTTTATATAGCCCTCAAATCAGAAACCCTAGATCTCATAGGTTTAGACTTGTCATAAAGATCCACTTTCCAAGTTTTCAAATCCTACGGCTATGAAGAAGCCGCGGATCCGCCGCAAATAGGGCACTTTGGCCGCGGAAGCGCCGCGCTCTGAAGGAGTTAGGGTTAGGGTTTTCTTCTGTGGCCTTATGTTGACACGTGGAGATTCTCTAAATATCTGGATTTTGGAAATATTTTCTGAGTTTCTGCCAGTATTGATTCTACGATTTTAGCAGATTTTTGATCCTGACATCTTGAAAATCTTGATCTCCTGACCTGAGCTAAATTTTGCACAATATCTCCATGAATAATATTAATACTATTTATTAAATTAAAGAGAGTATCTTAATCACTTTATATGGTAATAAATCTTTAAGAAACTTGATTAAGAATATTTGACATGCTATGCATCTTTTAATTACTAAAATATTATATAAATATAAAATACATATATTTTCCTTCATAATATTAATTATAATATATAAACATATGGTAATAGTATTTTTCAGATAAACCCAAATATGTTCTATATTTATAATAAACATCTTTAAATATTTAAGGAAAGTAAGGAAAATGTAATATCAAAAGTGCAATATTTTCGACTGAACAAATACCCCCAAACTTAACTTTGATCGTCCCGAGCAGACTATTTATTCAAGAGAGGGAGAACAAAGAAAAAGAAAAACCTAGCACACTTTCGTAGGCAATCACGATTGCATTGAGCACGTGCAACAAGCCTTTAAATCTCTAGGTGTCTCTAGTAGGAGGAGTGTTGTCTCCTGAGGGTTTTCAGCGGATTACACCCACATAATCTCTTAATAAAAGAAAGATGGTGAAATTTACATATAAAGATATGAATATATAAAAGAAAGAACTTGAAAAGAAGAGTTTCCAATTACACTAGTTTTTTGGTTGCCATGAGCCATATCTTAATGGTTGTGAAAAGATGTTAGAAATCACATTATCTCTCAATAAAACATTGCCTTTAGTCTTCCTCCCTACCTTTTATCCAAACATCGATCATATACCCCTACGTGTATGTAAAAGACATCCCTACACTTAGAGAATTCAATTCAAACTATCATACTCTTGTCCATCTTCCAAAGTACTTTTTAGTCGGTGAATACTTCAGATGGATTTTCTCACACATCCTTCATGCGATCGTTAATCCTTCTTGAGATACTAACCGACCGATTACCAAATATGTTTGCTTATTTAGGCATAATATTCTCGTCTTGCAACACCTAAGGCTTAGCAGTGGCTCCCAAACCAGTTGGCTTAAACCACTAGGTGATAAAGCACCCTCGCTATATTTTTTTTATGCCGCCTTAAGTAATTACAAAACCGGTGTTCATTTTTTTTCACCAATTTTTTTTATTTTTTATTTTTATTATTCTTCATACCAAGGCTTTTAAACAAGAGCATTTCAAGATATCCTCTACTATCCTAAGTTTCAAGATGTGTGCAAGTGCGTATAGTAGGGTATCAACATTCAGATGTTTGGATTCAAGAATATGGACTGTTTTTCAAACTTATTTTTATCCTCAGATTAGTAATTTCCTTCATCTTACTAACCCTTGGGATAACGGCTTATAACTACTTATTACTAGGCTCGTTTAAGAAAATATCTAATTTTCTTACTTTTCTCAAACTATTCTTACCTTTCATATGTAATTTTTCACTCTTTAATCTTTTATTATCATAATTTTTTTTATAGTGCCTAGTGCCAAAAGATAATTCAGTGAATACAAAGCTCCCCCCTAAATCTGTTTTCAGCAGTGTCAACACTGATATTGTTCTTTGAGCGCATAGGTCTGTAGACTTGGGGAGAGAAAAATAATAGGAGTAAAATAATAGTTTAATGAAAACTACCTCCAAACTTGTACACAGATATTCAGTTAAGTCCTTTTTCACTCACCTCCATTCTTAAGATGAGACAATGTTACCAAAATATGGAGGTGAGGCGGAGAAAATTTAGTTATGATAAAGCGGCTCCTGTAAAAACAGGAGCTCCTCCGCTGGGTCAGCAGAAAAATACGGTTTCAATCTATACCCATTTACTTTAAAAATTGAACCGTTTTTAATATTTTCAACTTCTACTGCCCCGTACGGGTATACATACCGCACCACAAAGGGTCCTTTCCAACGAGATTTTAGCTTACCCGGATGAAGATGGAGACGGGAATTGTAAAGAAGGACTTGTTGTCCCGGAGTGAAGGTTTTTCTAAAAAGGTTTTTATCGTGGAATACTTTAGTCTGGTTCTTTATTATAACCGCATTATCGTAAGCTTCATCACGGAGTTCACTTAGCTAATTTAATTGCAGCTTCCAATAGCTACTGGCTTGATCAAAATCGAAGTTAAGCTCTTTAATAACCCACATTGCTTTATTTTCGATCTCGACAGGAAGGCAGCAAGCCTTTCCAAACACAAGGTGATATGGAGACATACTAAGATCAGTCTTATAAGTGGTGTGATATACCCAAAGAGTATCCGTCAATTTGGTTGACCAATCCTTACGGTTCTTAGAAACCGTCTTCTCCAAAATTTGTTTGATTTGTCTATTGGAAATCTCAGCTTGCCCGCTCGTTGGGGATGGTAGGGCGTAGAAAGTTTGTGATTGATTGAATATTTCCGTATCAAAGTCTCGAAAGACCGATTACAGAGATGTGTCTCGTTGTCGCTAATTATAGCGCGAGGGTGTCCAAATCGCGAAAAGATATTTTTTTAAGGAACTTAATAACAACCATGTTGTCATTAGCGTGACACGGTATTGCTTCCACCCATTTTGAGATATAATCAACCGCCAACAAGATATATAAATTCCCAAAAGAATTGGGAAAAGAGCCCATAAAATCAATACCCCAAATATCGAATATCTCCACAACCAAGATATGTTGGAGCGGTATCTCATTTCTTCATGAAATCCGACCCATGTGTTGACACCGTGGGCAAGTTTTGCAATGATCATATGCATCTTTAAATAATGTTTGCCAATAAAGCCACATTGCAAAACTTTCTCCGTCGTTTTACGTGGACCAAAGTGACCGCCACATGCCTGATCATGACAAAATGGCAATACACTCTTGAATTCATTGTTAAGGGCACATCTACGAATGATTTGATCGGGACAATACTTAAACAAATAAGGTTCATTCCAGTAAAAGTGTTTTACTTGGGATAAAAATTGAAGATTGTCTTGTTTCGACCAATCGCTGGGAATAAGCCCCGTTGCTAGATAATTCACAATATCCACGAATAAAGGTTCGCAGGATACGGTCAAGGGCTGTTCATCAGGGAAGGAGTCGTTTATTGGCAAGGTCAACGTTGGTAAAGAATTGATGCGTGAAAGATGGTCGGCTATGACGTTTTCACATCCACTCTTGTCTCGTATGACAAGATCAAATTCTTGTAACAATAGGATCCAACGTATTAGCCTGGCCTTAGCATCCTTCTTCAATAAAAGGTGTCGTTGGGTGGTTTGATCGGTGTAAACCACTATTGGTGAGCCAATCAAGTAGGGCCAGGATTTTTCTAATGCAAATACAACTGCCAACAGTTCTTTCTCGGTAGTTGTGTAATTAATTTAGGCATCGTTCAAGATCCTACTTGCATAATAAATTACATGTGGCATCTTATCAATGTGATGTCCTAAGATTGCGCCAATAGCAAAATTTGAAGTGTCACACATAAGCTCGAACGGGTGGTTCCAATCCGGAGATGATAGAACATGTGCTGTAGTGAGGGAACTTTTAAGTGATTCAAAAGCAGCCTCGCAATCCGAATCGAAGTGAAATAGTGTATCCTTGGCCAAAAAAAAGGGTTAAAGGTCTAGCAATTTTGCTAAAGTCCTTAATGAATCTCCTATAAAATCCTGCATGACCAAGGAAAGATCGTATATCTTTGACGCATTTGGGAGGAGGAAGGTTATGGATGACATCTATTTTAGCTCTGTCGACCTCAATGTCTTTTCATGAAATGATATGTACAAGGACAATACCTTCTTGGACCATAAAATGCCATTTTCCCCAATTTAAAGTTAAGTTCTTATCCTTACAGCGGGTAGGAACCGCGTCAAGATGACGAAGGCATTTCTCAAAGGAGTCCCCAAATATAGAGAAATCGTTTATAAATATCTCCAGAAAATTCTCGACCATGTCTGAGAATATCCCCATCATACACCACTCAAATGTAGCGGGAGCATTGCATAACCCAAAGGGCATGCGTCTATAAGCAAAAGTACCGAAAGGATAAGTAAATGTTGTTTTATCTTGATCCTTTTCGGCGATGGGGACCTGGTTATAGCCAGAGTATCCGTCTATGAAACAATAGTATTCATGTCCAGCTAATCATTCCAACATCTGGTCAATGAAAGGTAGAGGGAAGTGATCTTTCCTCGTTGCAGCATTGAGTTTCCTATAATCAATGCATACACGCCACCCAGTTTGGGTGAGTGTTTGGATCAACTCATTAGCCTCATTAGTTATATCCGTGATGCCAGACTTTTTAGGTACCACATGAATAGGACCTACCATTGGCTATTAGATATTGGGTAAATTATACCACTGTCTAGACACTTGACGATTTCTTTCTTTAGCGCCTCCTTCATAACGGGATTTAACCGTCTTTGTGGGTCTCGGGCTGGTTTGGTTTCATCCATCAAATGTATATAATGTTCAACAATAAAGGGACTGATCCCTTTGATGCCCGCCATTGTCCAACCAAATGCTTGCCGATTTGATCTCAATACTGTCAAAAGAGCGTTCTCTTACTCTAAAGCTAGAGAAGCAAATATGATCATGGGCAAAAACTAATTCTCACAAAAATATACATATTTAAGATGAGAAGGTAGTGGTTTGAGATCTAGTATCGGCGGAGAGACGATAGAAGGTGGGGTAAGGGAATAATTCTCGGACTCCCTAAGAGGTTCATAATTTGCGCAGGATATTGACTCGGAAAGCGCTACTGACTTTTACGACGAGTCAAAGGATTCGAACTCGGGGGTGGACTCGTCGAAGGCGTCCTCACTATAATAATTTGCTAGATCAAATAATGTCACACTAGTATCGTCGAGATCATTATAGCAAAGTTCCTCAACTTCGCAGCTGTCGGAAGCTATCTCGTTGATAGAACAGATATCGATTAGATGAGCAGAAGGTTCAGATGGTTGACTTCTAAGCTTGTAAATATTAAGCTCAATTGTCATTTTCCCGAAGGATAAGTTTATAGAACGATTACGAAAATTAATTATAGCGTTGGAAGTTGCTAGAAAAGGTCGACCCAGTATCACCGGGATTTGGTTACGTGGGTTCGCCACAGGCTGTATATCTAAAACAATTAAGTCTACAGGGAATATGAATTCCCCAACTTTGATTAACACGTCCTCTATCTCACCCCTAAGTTGGGCGATAGATCGGTCTGCCATCTGGAGAGTGCAGTGGGCAGGTTTCAACTCTGCTATACCTAGCTACTCATAGACAAAATATAGTAGAAAGTTAACACTAGCGCTTAGGTCAAGTAGAGCACGATTGATACTTTTACCCCCAATAGTTATAGATATTGTAGGACAACTGGGGTCCTTACGCTTCTTAGGCAATTGTTGGGTAAAAGCTGTGCTCACATTACTCGTTAAGAATACCTTTTTCGGTACTTGAGTTTTTCTCTTCCTAGTGCACAAGTCCTTAAGGATTTTTGCATAAGATGGAACTTGATGAATAGCATCCAGGAGAGGAATATTTATGTTAACTTGCTTAAATATTTCCACAATCTTCTCCATTTGTGCGTTAGGTTTGTTGGCCTTCAACCTATTTGGAAATGGAGCCTTATCAATAAGTTTTGGGTCTAACATTTGTAGAGAAGTTTGTGGGGATGAAATTGATCCCAGAATTGGAGTTGGGATCGTTTTAGGTTGACTCGAGGAAGTGGGCGGAGGGTTCGAACCTAGTGGGAAACGGAGAATAGGCTCGGAAGAAGGTGGGAGACTAGACGAATTAGGGAAAGAAGTGGAAGCCAGGGTTTCGATTGATTCCTCATCATCAATCTGTTCACCCACTTGGTTGTTCAACACTCTTCCCGATCTCATCGTGGTTACGACACTCACATTATGACTTTGTGAGTGGCCAGGATTCGGTAGGGGTTGAGATGGAAGTTTCCCTTTCTCTCTCGCACTCATCGCGGCATTTAACTGCACAAGTTGTGCTTCTATCGACTTTATACTTTCACCGTGGGAGGTAGTGGCCTGCATTAACGTTCGGATAGAAGACTTTAATTCATCCGTCGTTTGCATGAAATGTTTAATAAACATATCCACTCTTCGTTTGAGTGCAGATGAGTTTTCGGTACCGGCCGTTTGGAAAGAATTATTATAATGTGTAGAATTGTTAGCCAGATTTTGAAAAGGTTGCGATTGAAAGGGGTGCTGACTCTGTGGTGGTGGTTGTTGCTGCTGTGGAGGAGGTCTTTGATAATTGCTTGGGAACTGGTTTTGATTTTGATTTTGGGTTTGGTTTTGGTTCCAAGCAAAATTGGGATGATTCCTCCATCCTTGATTGTATGTGGAAGAATAAGGATCGTTTCTAGGTCGTTGCTGAAAAGCAGCATTAATATGTTCTTGACCTTGAAACGGAGGATTCAAAGGACATTCTTCCGTCAAATGCAATTGGTCGGAACAGCAACCACACACGGTTTTGGGAAGCGTAATTTGGTTTAGAGAGGATGAAGAGACTTTGTTTTCTATAGCATCGAGTTTCCTTTGTATAGCGGCCATTTCGGCTTTTACTGCGATGGAAATATCAAGCTCATGGATACCTCCCCTAGACGATGATGGTCTAACGCTTTCCCACTGTAAAGTTTATTCAGCGAGATCTTCCAGAAATTGCCAAGCTTCACCATCGTCTTTGGACATGAAATGGCATTGACAAATGGTTTCAAGCATCTGCTTTGTCGCTGGATTAACACCCTCATATATAATTCGGCACGGATCCCATCTATTTATTCCGTGATGAGGACATTGTACAAGCAGATCTTTAAACCGTTCAAAGTATTTCCAAAATGGTTCATTGGGAAGCTGGGTAAACTGGTTGATCTCGCTTCGAACACGGGCGATCTTATGACTGGGATAAAATTTCTTAAGAAATGCTATAACGAATTCATCCTAATTGGAAATAGAGTGCGCGGCAGTGTTATAAATCCATTTTCCTGCTAAATCGCACAAAGTAAAAGGGAGAAGACGCAATCTCATAGTATCCACTGAAAGTTGTGAAGTGCCCATCATTACGCATACGTTTTCGAATTTGGTGATAAAAACATATGCGTCTTCAGACTCAAGACCGTGAAATTTGGGTAACAGGTTGATGAAGTGGGGTTTAATTTCAAAATTATCTCCATTGGCTGGTGGAATAGATAGACAGGTGGGAAGGGGACCGCGTATAGGATAGCATATTTCTTGGAGAGAGATGTGCGGTGGATTCTGCACACCGATGGGTGGTGGCAGGGTGGTGTTATAATCTGATGGAGAATCGTCCATCTCGATCGATGTGGTGGGTGGAGAGGAAAAAGAAGATGAAGAAGTACCAACTTCGGAGTCGATAGCAGGAACACGGATAAGACGGGCACTAGAATTCCGTGTCCAGCCGAGCATGCACTAAGTGGGTTTAGTGCAAGTGGCAACGTGTGAACGATAAAAAAATGGTTTGTTTTGAAAAAGACGGACGTGGGACAAATCACACAAAAATGCACAATCAACCCTAGAACTAAGCTCACCTAGGTCAAATCACTATACCGCTACTAGACTTCCAAAGGACAAGCCGCAGGATCAATCCTCTACCACCTCTTTATTACTCTTGTGGCCAGGTAAGTGGGAGGTATCCGCGAAACGAATCACCGAAAATAGCGGGCCTAATTAAGTAACCACTTGCCTTAGACACACTTACCTTAGACACCACGAAAGTAATGCGGACAAGCGATAGATTACCCATGACCTTTTTCTGTCTTAATTGAGCGCGACGATCTTTAGAGTCTTGGTCTAGATATTTTAATTAATTTAAGGTGATGCGGATGTTCGTTTTGTGATTTGTGGGGCCTAGGAAGGGTGACAAAATCCCCACCTAATCTGAATTTTGGTCTTGCCCCTTAAAGTCCGTATTAAAATATGCACAAACAAACCAATTACAAAACATGTAAAAAGGTTTTTGAGCGGCGATATTTTGCAAAGAATCCTGCAGAAAAATATTTTATTGGATTTCAGAGGAGAGAGAAAGATATGTAGAAGATACCAGGGGAGTTTGGGTGTATGATCCTTCAACCCCGCCGCGGTTCCGCCGCTAAAAGTTCCTTGTTGCCGCGGTTCCGCCGCGTGAATGAGGGTTCTTTTGAAAATTTTTCCACTGTGGCCTCCTTTTCTCCTCTGGTGCTCTTTTAAAGTCTCTGAATCTCAAATTTCTCGTTCAAGTGACTCCAGATTTCCTTGCAAAATTCGTACAATAATTGTTAAATACACAATTTGCTGTTTTATTTTATTAAGATATGGATCGAATAAGAATTCAACCCGAATAGCAAGAAAAAAAATTACGTACGTATCCTCGGCAACGGCGCCATTTGATTGATCGTGAAAAAGTGTTTGTAGAATAACCGCAATCAATAACGGTGTCGCTTATAGCCAGCCGAGATGAGTACGGGTCGTCCTTAGGGAAACGTGTAACCTTTATCTTGTTTTAGACGAGTTGATTGAAAATGGGGAGAATAGTTTTAAGATCTATTTTAAACACATATATAGATTTTATAAGAAAAATGCTCATAGGGTTCATAGGATTTAGTAGTTGATGGATGACTAATAAAGATGACTCCTTTTATCTTTTGATAGATTTAAAACTAGATTGATAGCGATGAATGAAGATTATGGTTCTTGGAAGAAACCAGGGTTTCCCCACTTTTGACCCTTGTCCCTTCATTGATTTATATTCATGTCTAACTCTTAACAAAACAATTGTTAATCTAATCTCAAATCGCGGTCGAGACTATCAATAAATTGGTAGCACGCCCGATAAGGATGTTAACGATTCTTTTGCTAAATTTTATAAACTTCATAAGATGTAAAAGAAGTTAAAATATTTTCTCATCCATTGTTCTACCCTAATCCTACAAACCCTAGCAAGTTAGGAATTACTCACGCAGAAGAAAAGATAGAGAATGATATTATAATTAAAATGCAGAAAGTAAAAATACAGAAAATAAATAATTAAACAAAATGATCTACCTTTATTGATCAAGTTCACAAGTACAAATCCTACGAATTTAGATTACAAGAGGAAGAAATTGCTCTCGATCTCTGTCTCGTAGGAAGTAGATGCTCCGTCGATTTTCACGTCGCCCTATCACGTCGAATTGTGGACCTGTCGTGGATCTCTTGTTCTTTGACGGTGATTTGCTTCGTGTAAAGGTGATGATTTTTAACTTTAGCCCTCGGTTCTTTATATAGCCCTCAAATCAGAAACTCTAGATCTCATAGGTTTAGACTTGCCTGTTTCCCCCAATCAGAGCAAAGCTCTGTTTGAATTTCAAAAATTCAAAAATTGAACCAACGCTTCAGATCTCTTGCGCTGCGCGCAACGCGCCACGTGTCAAAAGCAGACACGCCAGCGCAGCGCCCAAGGCAGCGCACCCAATCAGAGCAAGGCTCTGTTTAAAATTCAAATTTTAATAAAGGAAGCAATGCTTCAGATGATCTGCGCTCTGCGCTGCGCGGCACGTGGCAGCGCAGTTGTGCTGCGCTCTGTGCTGCGCTCTGCGCTGCGCGGCACGTGTCAGCGCAGTTGCGCTGCGCTGCGCGACACGTGTCAAGTGCAGGTGCGCTTGCGCCAACTGTGCCAACACCAAAACAGAATTAAAATTCTAGGAAGATATTTCTGATCTTATTAAAACAATAAGATTCTCTTCTGTAAAACAGAAGCCCTTGGATCAAAGATCCAACGGTGGGGAGAAATCCCTAAATCACTCAGAGAAAGATCTCTTTAACTGATTTAACAAATCAATAGGCACTATAAAAAGGCCCCTAGACTCCAAGTCTAAAACACATTGACATTGGGATTAAAAAAACAAAAAAAAGAGAGAGATATTCAGAACTTCTCTAGAAAATTTTGAGAAGAGCTCACAAAAAAATAAAGGTAAAACCCTTTGAATAAAATGAAGAGTTTCTTCTAAAGAGATTATTGATCTAAGAACAAGATCAAAGATCTTCAATAAAAAAATATATAATAATAATAATAATAATAATAATAAAGACATTGCCTTTTGATGAACCACTGATTCTTGATATTTGAGGTAAAACCTCTCTGGAAAACAAGAAAAACTTGTTTTCTTTGATCTAAATTTGATCAAAATATAAAACAGTGTCCTGCACTTGTAAAATTTGCACTGTTGCGCTCTTGGGTTGGCGCAAGCCACCAGAGAGCGCCACATGTCAGCCCTAGAGCAATCTGCGCCTTGCGCTTTAAAAAATGAGCATTGCGCTCTTGGGTTGGCGCAACTCACCAGAGCGTGCCACGTGTCAGCAGCTCAACAGCACAGCGCACTGTCGCAGCGCATTGCGCTTGCGCTCACCAGAGCGTGACACGTGTCACCATTATATAAGTTTGCGCCTTGCGCTCCTCAATTGGCGCAAAGAGCCTGACAAGCCACGTGGGGCGCTGTCAGAGCATTTAATGCAATGCATTATCAAGGGCAGAGCCCAATAAAAAAGGTCTATCAGACCAAATAAAAGTGCTATGCACTATTTAAAAGGGCAGAGCCCAAACAAAGGTCTGTCAGATCAAAACAAATGCTGTGCATTTAATTAAAAGCCCAATGCTATGCATAAATAAAAGGGTAGAGCCCAAGCAAAGGCCTAATAGGCCAAAGATAAATAAAATGACATACATTTTCAACTGGACTTAACCCAATCATGGCCATAAGTCCTCAAAATTAAATTGACTGAGCACAACTGCTCTCTCAAATTAAATTACACCTGGTTCAAGGGTACATCTCCGAACTCCTCTGACATTTGTCGTTGTAATCCTTCAACGTCGTCAAAGAGGTAACGAGTCCCGACAACCATGCATCAATATGGACTTAAGCGTCCTTAAACCAACTCATGGACTAATGCGTCCTTAAACCAACAATACGGACTGTGGGGTCCTTAAACTCATGGACTTATGCGTCCTTAAACCAACAGTACGGACTGTGGGGTCCTTAAACTCATGGACTTAAGCGTCCTTAAACCAATATACAGACTTAAGCGTCCTTAAACTTACGGACTTAAGCGTCCTTAAACCAATGGACCACCATGTCCCTAAACTGGCAATGGATCACCATGTCCCTAAACTGGCAATGGACCACTATGTCCCTAAACTGGAACAATAGAGCCCCAAATGCTCTTTTGTCGGATCTAAACGATCCCGTCTAAGTTGATCTTAGTCTCAAATATGGCTAACGTATTCTTAAACCTTCAAACAGACTTTAGTCCCAAATTGGACTATAGATCCCCCAATCAACTTTGGTTCAAGGGTATATCTCTGAACTCCCCTGACATCTGTCGTTGTAATCCTTAAACGTCGTCAGAGAGGTGACAGGTCCCGATGGCCATACATGCAAGGGACCACTACGTCCCTAAACTGGAACAATAGAGCCCAAACGCTCTTTTGTCGGATCTAAACGATCCCGTTAAGTTGATCTTAGTCTCAAACTGGACTAACGTATCCTTAACAAACGTTTGATTTGATCTTAGCCTCAAATACGGCTAACGTATCCTTAAACCAAAACCCCAAACCCAAATCTAAGAAAATACGGATTTGGACTAATCCACGTCCTACGGGCGACGACATAAATTAGTCTCCGTATACAATCCACGGGCAACCACAAACAAAATGAACACACACGACACGAAGTGAAATTCTGGAGAAGGAGAAAGTTGTTGCCGCGATGTGGTAGCGTAATTAACTGCAGAGGCTTGCGCCTGCAGGGAAGTGCGTCCCCACAATCAAAAAAATGCCTCAAGTGAGGGGGAATCTGACGAAGTCTTCTACATCGGCCGCATCTGTCTAAACCTCCGATACACGGTGCCATAAATCAACTTGGCATCTTCGGAGAGGTGGACGGATAAAACCAAATAGCATCTGCCCTGAATCTCAGGCAAGACGTCTTCACGTCGTCTTGGCCGTCTTTCGGAGGGGAACAGATTCTGACACGTCCGGTGGGACCTTTTCCTCTTTCCACTCCACACTTCGTGTGTCGTCTTCATGAACGAATCGCGGTTTGTAAATGGTTGCCTTCGGGTTTCAAGTTACTAAGATTTGGTCTTTTGCTTGGCGCAGAAATCAAACAACAATGACGACCATCTGCTCGAACTGCTCCAAATGCAAATGCAACCGACGCTCTGCCTCACCTGGAGGTGTAGCCTATGGGCCTCAAGCGGCCTCCATCCTTGCTATGCCGGTAGAACAAGTGACTCTGGCCACCACCGGTCTATTCTTCGGGACCATGCTCCTGCCAGCAAGCTTCTCCATTCCAGTGCCCGTACCGGAAGCGCAAAAGAAGTCGGTCTTCGATCGGCTCACTACTACCACGGCCCCTCTCAACGGGTCGTCCAATGTCAAGCCGGCAGCCTCGGTCTTTACCAGGCTGAACCTGAACTCTGATGGGCCTGCCAAGAAGCCCATGACCCCTGACGTGGCCATCGCAAAGAGGACAGCCATCTCTATTCCTGAAGTCGTCAAGACGGCTTCTCCCGCTAAAGAGTCGGTCTTTTCAAGGTTGACTATTCCGGCTCCCGTTCCTGCTCGAGGGTCTGTCTTTGACAGATTGGACACCGCCACTCAAAAGACATCAGTCTTCAAGAGGCTAGCACCAGCGGTGCCTCGTCTAGACAGGGGGCAAGAAAAAACCATCCCATCGCCGAACCAGCCCCAATAGCTCGACATGCTCGACGTCGCCACTGGCGCCGAGTAAGGAAGGCCGGGGGCAATTCCCCCTCTGGGCTAACTCCACCGACTCCAATGGTGGAAATTAATGCTGCTGTTCCAACTGGGAACAACTTTAAACCGCTAAGGAGGGTACGCAAGAACTCCCCGACTGCCACACTGAAAAGAACTCCTCCGCCTGCGGAGAATGTTACAGAAGCAAAGCCGGAGCAGCCCCCTCAACGGCTGTCCTCTAAAATTTACAAGGTCTGGCGGCGAGTTCAAGACTCAGTAATTGATCGAGATCACTCTCGTCGGCAGAAGAGGGTGAAAGTACACGAAGAAAAGAACCGTCCTGTCAAACAGCAAAGGACGACAACCACTTGGGTGCCCACTACAACGGCCCCCTCCACGCCGACTACTCAAAAGAGAAGAAGGCCGGAGAAAATCCCCACGCCTGCGGCAAATGTCAAAGGCAGTGAGCCCAAACACCCTAAGTCCGGTGGCATTGTGGTACACACCGTCTACATGGCGTCCGGGAAAGAGGACAGCCGTACATCTACAGGTCATAGACCGCTTACACGGTCAGTGACTAAAGCTCAGGAGCAGCAGCAGAAGATCCAAGAAATGATGAATGCGATGGACGCACTCATTGGGCCAAAAGAAAGCCCCTAAGCGTCCTCGGATCAACGCCAGGAGCAAGAAACCGACGACGAGTTCCTTCGGAGAATATTGGAGAAGAAGGACAAAGAGGCTGCGGAACAAGCAACCAATATAAAACGAATGGCCCTTCTATTCCAGGATATGGTGGGTATGATGATCCAGCAAGATCCCCCAGCCGAAGATCCTCCGATCGTCCTTGAATATGATAGATGAGAGACGTCGAATCCTCCACCGGCTCTGTCAACAGCCAAGGAGGAGACAATTTCCAAGGCTGACCCGGACGAATATATAGCTCAGCAGATACGGGTTCACCAGGCAACTGAGGCAGCCGGTCAAGTTGTCAAGACGGGGAGACCATATCCAAGCTGGTATGATCAGATCAAGTACCCACCGGGCTATACAATACCGAAATTCCATGTGTATAAGGGGACTGGCAATCCCCATCAACATGTTGCCCCAGTTCAGGGCTCTTTATGGCAATACCGGCGGTGATAATAAATTGTTGCTTTGCCAGTTTGTCTGTAGCTTATCGGAGACAGCATTCGAGTGGTACTCCGAGCTCCCAAATGACTCTATCAAGACCTTTGCGGAGATGGAGCTATTGTTTACACAAAGAATCGCAAGCGCCAGTGAACGCACCCCGATAACAGCATTGATTAATGCCAGGGTGAAGCCAGGCGAAACATGGGTTCAGTATGCGATACGGTGGTGGAACTTGTGGTCGAAATGCGAACAACGCATTGAAGAAGCGCCGGCAGTGGGTATGTTTGTGGGAACCCTTGATTCGCAGGCGACCATATCTCAATTCATGATGTTCTTCAAGCCGACTACCTTCCAGGCCCTGATCGACAAGCTAGCCCAAATAGACCAGATGGGCCATAGACCGTCTCCTCCAATGCCGGACTCTCGGAATGAGAAGGGGAAAGGAAAAGCGATCGTCGTTGCCAATACTCAACAACAGCCGAGCAACTTGAAGTCGGTTGTCCGTCAAAACAATATGCGTCCACGCATACCCCTCGAAGAAAGGCTAGGACGTCCTTACTCGTTTCCTCAAGACAAAACGAGAAGACTGTTCGAGCTGGCATTGCGCAACAGACTCATTAATTTGCCGGATTCGAGACGTCCGTTGCAGCCAAACGACGTCAATGATCCCAATTACTGTCCCTACCATCGAGTATTGGGTCATCCGATCGAATATTGCTATGTCTTCAAAAACTGTATTGAAGACCAATACCAACAAGGCAAGTTCGTGTTGTCCGAAAGATAGAAGGTGAACCCGCCGCAACCTCATATCCCTAAAAAGGTGAATACGCCGGGGGCAACGTGCTTCCTTGTTGAAGAAGCTCTGTGGGAGCTCGTGCTATCAGCCAAAACCAAGAGGATGCTGAATGATCTCCAAACATGCCCGGCGATCAGGTGGAAAAACCCGTTGGAACCTTAGATCATTGAAGGGATGCTGAAACCGCGCCCAACTTTAAAGATCAATGGAGGTGGCCCAAACACTTGTATCCAGCCGTCTAAATCTTCAAAGAAGAAGAATAAGAGATCCAAAAAGCCCGTGAAGCCTGGCGACAAGCGCACGAACTTACAGAAACAGATCGACGCGCTGGAAGAATACAATCAAAAGGCACGAATTCCCATCACACTCCAGGAGTTCCTCAGCCACGTCTTTCAAGAGGAAGATGAAGGGGAGAGCTCGTCGGATGAATCCGAAGAATACGTGGCGAGTTGTCATATGATCTCTCACTCGTTTACGGACAATGAGAAAACTCTTTGCACTGAGAAGCTGGGGGCAGAGCCTGAGCCGGAACCTGTGTGGCCGTCAGACGAAATGATCGACGCCTTTCTGGATGAGATTCGTCTGAAAAGTAAAGCCGATCAGGAGCGTGAGATGGCCATATTGGAAGGAGCCAAACGCCGGCGATTAGACGAAAGGGTTGAGACACTCCCATTAAATCAAGAAACATCCGTTGCGGATAAAAACAAATTCAAGACGAGAAAAAGTTTTGCGAAGGTCATATCAATGGGGATGACGCTACCACCCTCTGAAGAAAACATTGCCAGTAAAGCAGAAACGCACCCTTCCTACTGCTTATATCATCAAAAGATTTCGCACCCCACTGAAGAGTGCAAGGCTTTCAATAGATGGTGGCAGGGGTATGTGGTTCACCGGCAGCATGTTAAGCGGGAGAAGCGCAAAACTCGTCGGGAGTGGAAAAGTACGACCGAGGAGCTTATAAGAACTACCGGCGATTGTCGCATGGTTAACGCCGGGGAAGCGCAAATTATCACATTGGGGAGCGACTTTGACGAGAAAATGGCTCTTAGCCCTTTCTTTAAAGAGCCTACCTCGGGAAAAGAGGAAGAGCCGAAGGCCTGCGAAAATATCCGGCTATGCAATCATACGCTACCCGAAAAGAATCTCGGACCCTCAAATAAAAAAGATAAGGGGAAAGAAAAGGTCTCTGAGGATATCGCCCTAGATGACCAAATCACGGAAGAGCTAACCGTCAAGGACCCGCCAAAGAAAAATAAAGTGGACTACAATGTTCTGGCACACTTGAGGAAGTTACCCTCGCAACTCAGTATTCTCGATGCCCTCTTACTATCAAAAGAAGCAAGAAAATCATTGATCAAAGCATTACAGGAGCCAGAGCAATTCCAAGCGTTTCTCGCCGAAGAAAAGATGAAGGACGAGCTGGAAGAAGTGCACACAGCCGATGTCATTTTCGGTGATGAAGACCTCCTCCTTGGGACATGCGAACACAATCGGCCCCTCTATGTCTCAGGGTACTGCCACGATATAAAGATAGGCAAAATCTTGGTTGACAATGGGTCTTCCGTCAATCTCCTCAATGTACGGGTATTGAAAGAAATCTGCATGAGCGTCCAGCACCTCGCTCGAGACAAAATCACCATCTCCGGGTTCGACTCTCAATCATCACGGACTCTCCGGTCTACTCGTTACGTTTTGGGCTACTCGTCACGGACATTAAATTCCATGTCACAGACATCTCGGACTGACGTTACGCTTTGGGCTACTCGTCACGGACATTAAATTCCACGTCATAGATGCCAAGACATGCTATAATGCTTTGCTCGGCCGACCCTGGTTACACGAGTACAACATCATCCCTTCTACACAGCATCAGTGTATGAAATATTTTAAGGATGGTCTCGAGTATACCGTAACAGGAGAGTTGAACCCATTCTCCGTGAACGAAGTCCGCAAATACGAAAATGCAAAATACTTCTTACCGGATTTCGAGGACACAGAAAAATGTCACAAACTGGAGAACATGGCTATCGCCACTATCCCTGTCTTCGGGAGCTATACTGAGGAAGAGGAAGAGATAGTCTATTCCGGGCCACCCCAACACAACAAGCTGAGACCATCCGCTCCTACATTGATCTTTGGCAGTGACTCGGAAGATGAGGTCCATATTATATTTTCCGCTCGACCTTCAATACAAGCTTCCGCTGATTAAGAGCAATGTCTGCAAGTCGCCATGGTTCCGCCCAAACATCATAAAGAACTGGACACGCTTAAAACCTACAGTGTAGAAGTGCTGCGGACGTTCTATATCCCTCCCAGGCGAGAAGGCAAAAAGGCGATTCTATTCTACCGCTCTGGGGAAACCAGAGTGAAAAAAGAAATCTGGCACGGTGCAGACCTTACACTTGATAGGCTTCAGCCCATCCGTCTGCCTAGATATTACACAGAGGGCTTGAAAAGGCTATTGAAGCGCCAAGGGATACCCTTCAAATAGACCGCTCGAAGAGCTAAGTTCTACGACAGGGTCTAGAACGTTCCCGGAACTCAGTGCAAATTGCCTAACGGGAGAATGGAAGCAATCGGGCTTGGATATGTTCGGTCCAAGAAATGGGAGCTACTCCGTAACTGCTATGTTGTGCATAACTTTAATGAAGAAGGGGACGCTAAATGGGAAGATGCTGACCTTGAGCCAGAAAAAGTCCCCGACGTGAAAATGCCCAGTCCGTCATTCGAAGAGCAAATGAACAAGCTTATAAGGGAAGCTGGTCAAAAAGTTCGAGACGACCACAACCGCAAAATGGCCGTCTATGAGAAAGCCAGGACACAACGCCTCCTTCAACAGGCTGTGAAAGAAGAAAATGTCGCTCCCTGTCAACCTGTTGCAAAAAAGGCTCGACGCAGAGGCAGAAACAAGTCGAAAAGTGGAAAAAGGCATTCAACAGCGACAAAGCGGGAACAAGAAGTCACGCAGTCGGGAATCGAGCGGTCCGGATTTATCCCTTATGAAGAAGATTGGTCGAGCATACTCTTTTCCTCAGGACAAGACAAAGAAAATACTTGGCCTAGCTATAAAGCACCAAATACTTACACTTTCGGAGTCCAGGCACCCCGAACAAGCAGGCAATGTCTCACACCCGAACTATTGCTCTTATCACAGGGTAATAGGACACCCTCTAGAAGATTGCTTCACCTTCAAGAATTGGGTCGAAGATCAGTATCAGCTCGGCAAGTTCTCTCTATTTGACAGCTGGAGGGTAACGCTGCCATAGAAGCACAAACCCAAAACCACGAGAGCTGAACCAGATCCACATCAGTCTCGGAAACGAGCTCGTACTTGTCATATGATAAAGATATCAAAAGAAGAGCCCGAGGATATGGATAACCTTCCCTGGTGCTTCGAAAATAGCGATGACGGGGTGATCTCAGAATTCCCACCAGCGCCGAAAGAGCTGGAAGATGGAATACACACCACTGCGGATAACCTCAAGAAAATTGAGTTGGGGACAGCGAGTGACCCGCGACCGACATTCGTTAGTGAACTGTTGTCTGAAGAAAGGGTGGCTTCATTAAAAGACGTGCTTATACAGTATAGAGATTGCTTCGCATGGAACTATTCCGAAATGCCGGGACTAGATCCAGAAATTGCTGTGCATAAATTGGCGATATCCCCAGACGTTAAACCAATCAAACAAGCACCGATAAGAATGCGGCTCGAGCTTGAGATGAGCATTAACGCCGAAGTTAAGAAGCTGATCGGCTCTGGGTTTATTCAGGAAGTTCAGTATCCTGATTGGATCGCCAACATCGTCCCAGTGATGAAGAAAAATGGGACGGTGCGCATATGTGTAGACTTCCGGGATCTAAATAAAGCCTGTCCAAAGGACGATTTTCCAGTGCCAGTCACCGAGCTGATGATAGACAACACGTCCATTCATGAGATTTTCTCCTTCATGGACGGTTCATCAGGATACAATCAGATAAAGATGCATCCCGAAGACCAGAAGCACACCGCTTTCCGGACCCCTCTGGGAATATTCTGCTACAAGGTGATGCCCTTCGGTTTAAAGAATGCCGGCGCTACCTATTAGAGGGCCATGACGAAGATCTTCGATGATCTTATACATGAAATCGTCGAATGTTATATCGACGACCTCGTGGTTAAAAGCAAATCGTACGAGGAACATCTCGAGCATCTGAAGACCGAATTTCAACGCCTTCGACAATACAACTTGAAGATGAACCCTCTCAAGTGCGTATTCGGAGTTTCCTCGGGCAAATTCCTAGGATTCATCGTCCGAAACCGAGGTATCGAGATAGATCCATCAAAGATCAAGACGATCATGGAAATGCCTCCGCCAAGAACTCTCAAACAATTGCGGTCTCTCCAAGGAAAGCTCGCGTACATCCGACGATTTATAGCCAACCTTTCAGGCAAATGCCGCCCAAACAGTCACCTGATGAAGAAGGGGACCCCTTTCATTTGGGATCACAAATTCCAGAGCGCGCTGGACGAAATCAAGCAATACCTGCAGAATCCGCCAGTGTTGGCTGCTTCGGTCAAAGGAAAACTTCTCATTCTTTATACAACCGCCCTTGAAGGTTCCTTAGGCGCATTATGGGCACAAGAGAACGATCAAGGAAAAGAAAGAGCTCTCTATTACTTAAGTCGAGTTCTACTGGGGCAGAAAGCAATTACTCCCCCATCGAAAAACACTGCCTGGCGTTGATCTTCGCGATAACAAAGCTCAGGCACTGTGCGTTGGCGCATGAAGTCCGTCTCATTTCGAAGGTGGACCCCCTTAAATATTTAATGTCGAAGGCCGTATTGACAGGGAGACTCGCTAAATGGGCCTTGCTCTTAATGGAGTTTTCGATAACCTATCAGCCTCTTAAGGCAGTGAAAGGCCAGGCCATCGCCGACTTCCTCGCTGAGCATCCGATACCGACCGATTCCCCTTTGAATTGCGAGCTGCCAGACGAACACGCGTTTGATGCGATCGACGGTAGTGATACCTAATGGGAACTTTATTTTGATGGAGCGTCTTCCATGAAGAAGCGCAAACAAAGCACCCCTATAATCAAATCGGGGGTAGGCCTCATCTTCGTGACCCCACAAGGAGGGATAATGCGCTTTGCCTTCTCCTTAACGGAGCCAAGGACGAACAACGAAGCCGAATATGAAGCTTTGATAGCATGCCTCGAGATCGCCATCGACATGGGAATTGAAAACCTCCTTATATACGGAGATTCTCAACTGGTCGTCAGTCAAATAAATGGCGACTACCAAACATGCAAACTAGAGCCGGTGAAATATGGCGAGAGAGTACAACAATTGCTAACTCAAATTCCTTCCTATATGCTGGAAAGCATACCGCGTGCAGAAAATAGCAAGGCGGACGCACTAGCTAAGTTCGCTAAAGAACTGGCCGACGAGAACCTCGATGACGTAAGAATCGTGGTACAAAGCCGTCGGGTCCTCGCACCGGCGGAAATATCTCCGAAATCATCTGAAGAAAAGGGAGTGACTGAGCAGACGACTATGCAAATAAAAGACCAGAAAAAGGCTGAGGATTGGAGAGAAGTCTTTGTAGACTACTTCAAATCCAGTCAAACGCCTGAAGATGCGCCCTCAGGACATCAGCTCATGAAACGAGCTCCGTCTTTCGCCTTCGTCAATGATACTCTGTACAAGAGGTCGTTTGATTCTCTGTGGTAGAGATGCCTGGGACTTGACGAAGCGAAAAGAGTCGTTCAGGAAGTTCACGACGGACTCTGCGGTTCTCACCAAGCAGGTCCGAAGATGAAGTTGAAAATTAAACGGATGGGCTACTATTGGCCAACGATGATTCAGGACTGCCTCGAATATGCGAAGCAATGCCACTCATGCCAGATTCATGGGGACTTCATCCATCAGCATCCAAATCCACTACATCCAACGGTGGCTAGCTGGCCGATCGAAATGTGGGGGACTGACGTAATCGGCCCCATTGAACCAGTATCGTCCAGGGGACATCGATTCATCTTGGCGACGACTGACTACTTCTCCAAATGGGCAGAAGCATTACCGTTGAGGGAAGTGAAAACGGAGAATATCCTCCATTTCTTTAAGACGCACGTCATTTATCGGTTTGGAACTCCGCGACGGATCATCTCCGATAACGGGCCAGCCTATAGAAGCCACAAGATCAGCCGCTTCGCACAACGACACAACATAGACTTGAGATATTTCTCAGTTTATAATCCCCGAGCTAACGGTCTAGCTGAGGCTTTCAACAAAACCCCGACGAAAATTGTGAAGAAGACGGTGTCCCGAAATAAGAAGGACTGGCATGAGAGACTGCAAGAAGCTCTCCGGGCGTATCGAACTACGTTCAAGACTGCCACGAACGCAACGCCGTACGCGTTAGTCTTCGGTACAGAAGCATTACTCCCCCTCGAGATAGAGTTACCCTCTCTACGAGTGGCAGTCCACTACGAGCTGACGGACAAAGAAAATGCTCACCTTCGGCTTGAGGAGCTTGATGCCCATGATGAAACCCGGCTCATAGCGCAACAAAATCTGGAGGCTTATAAAGCAAAGATGATGCGCTCATATGAAAGATTGACCAGGCCGAGGACATTCCGCCAAGGCGAACTCATGCTAGTAGTCAAAAGACCTATGATCCCCAATCGCGCCAAGCGGGGAAAATTCGAGCCGAACTATGAAGGCCCGTACATCATAGACAAGGTCTACCAGGGTGGAGCCTATCTACTTATGGATATGCACGGTGAAAGGCCTTTCAGGCCAATAAACGGTCGCTTCCTAAAGAAATACTACGCTTAGTAAGTCACAGCCTAGGTCAATGATAGATGACGACGACCATGTCCGCTCGCTATCTTCCTAAGCCCAAACTCTATAAGTAGTAACTGGCCTTCTTCACCATGGACCGAAACGTCCTTAAACTAATAATGGACCACTACGTCTTAAAACTAGCTGCCGACCGAAACGTCTTTAAACTACTACCGCAGCATCCTCAGGCTGACGAGATAAATAAAAAAAAGAGAATAAAAAAATAATAATAATAAAAAATAAAAACGGTATGTCCATAAGCAAAATGGGCATGGATGAAAACCTGAAAGGGCTCCGTGAGTAAAAACAGAAGGACTACCGGCGAGTGTTTGTGAAAACCCGAAAGGGCGCAACCTCATTAAAGGACACTTACATGGTCCTCTCGACCTTGTAAGGAGAAACCACCCACGTGAGATCCTTACGACTCACAAGGGAGCAACACACTTAGGGATCCTCATGATTCCTAAGGAGAAAGTACACTTGCAAGATCCTCACGACTCGCAGGGAGAACTCTCTTATGGGACCCTCACGGCTCATAAGATTTGAAAGTCTTAAGTTATAGAGACCTAAACCTGTGCTTAAGCATCCCCCGACAACCTTCGTTATTTCCCTACAAGTGGCTCAATACCGACCCTCGTATACAATCCACGGGCGCGAATAAACATTTCCCTAACAAAGTCCCACCCGTGACTAGGGATATGTCCATATGATGATAAACCCTTGTAAGTCCTCTCGACTTATAAGGAGAAAACCCTTTTGTAAGATCCTTACGACTTACAGGAGAATATACACTTAGGAATCCTCACGATTCCTAAGGAGAAAACACACCTACGAGATCCTCACGACTCGCAGGGAGAAATACCTTTGTGAGACCCTTACGGCTTATGAAGTCAAAAGCCTTAGTCGACGAGATCTTAACCCTGTTTGCTAAGCCACCTTTGTTCAACATCGACAGAGTCAAATGATGATTCGCTCCTGGCAACATCCCAGTTGTAGCGGTGCTGATGCCGAAATCGGTGTCTAATCCCAAATTTGCGGTGAAAAGACAGCAAGCCACACATGCATGCAAAATAGCCGAAATGATGGGGCGACTTGCAACAAAATCGGCAAGTAAAAATGCATGCATGCGAAAAAGCCGAAATGATTGGGCAACTCGCAATAAAAAGAAGCGAGTGAAAATAAAATATAAAAGCCGAAATGATTGGGCACCGCGATAAATAGCCGAAATGATTGGGCAATCGCGACTTTCGCGATATAAAAGCTGAAATGATAGAACATCGCGGAAGAAATAAAATAAAAAAAATATATATAATGAAACTTTTGCCCTACAGGAGATATCATAGCAATCCCTGTATACAATCCAGGGGCACAAACAAAGTAGGAAACACATCTTTCCTCCCCATGCTCCATCAGAAAACGGAGCCAAGTCTTGACGGTAACTCATATAAAACCCGAAAGACACATTACCTTGATTCGTATCGACCCGCAGAGAAACTAGCGTCTTTGCAAGAATACCCCGATTCGTTTCAACCCCAGGGAAATCAGTGTCCTTGGCAACCTCTTCGACTCAGGGAAACCAGTGTTCTTGACGAGAGCACCTCGATTCGTGTCGACCCGCATAGAAACCAGCGTCTTTGCAGGATTACCCCGATTCGTTTCAACCCCAGGGAAATCAGTGCCCTGGGCAACCTCTTCGACTCAGGGAAACCGGTGTCCTTGACGAGAGCACTTCGATTCGCGTCGGCCCGCAGAGAAACTAGCGTCTTTGCAGGAATACCTCGACTCGTCTCAACCCCAGGGAAATCAGTGTCCTTGGCAGCTTCCTCGATTCAGGGAAACCAGTGTCCTTGATGAGAGCACCTCGATTCGCGTCGGCCCGCAGAGAAACTAGAATCTTTACAGGAATACACCGATTCGTTTCAACCCAAGGGAAATCAGTGTCCTTGGCAACCTCTTCGACTCAGGGAAACTGGTGTCCTTGACGAGAGCACCTCGATTCGCGTCAACCCGCAGAGAAACCAACGTCTTTGCAGGAATACCCTGATTCGTTTCAACCCCAGGGAAATCAATGCCCTGGGCAACCTCTTCGACTCAGGGAAACCAGTGTCCTTGGCGAGAGCACCTCGATTCGCGTCGGCCCGCAGAGAAACTAGCGTCTTTGCAGGAACACCTCGAATCATCTCAACCCCAGGGAAATCAGTGTCCTTGGCAACATCCTCGATTCAGGGAAACCAGTGTCCTTGACGAGAGCACCTCGATTCGCGTCGGCCCGCAGAGAAACTAGCGTTTTTGCAGGAATACCCCGATTCGTTTCAACCCCAGGGAAATCAGTGTCCTTGGCAACCTCTTCGACTCAGGGAAACCAGTGTCATTGACGAGAGCACCTCGATTTGCGTCGGCCCGCAGAGAAACTAGCGTCTTTGCAGGAATACCTCGACTCGTCTCAACCCTAGGGAAATCAGTGTCCTTGGCAGCATCCTCGATTCAGGGAAACCAATGTCCTTGACGAGAGCACCTCGATTTGCGTCAGCCCGCAGAGAAACTAGCGTCTTTGCAGGAATACCCCGATTCGTTTCAACCCCAGGGAAATCAGTGTCCTTGGCAACCTCTTCGACTCAGGAAAACCAGTGTCCTTGACGAGAGCACCTCGATTCGCGTCGACCCGCATAGAAACCGGTGTCTTTGCAGGAATACCCCGATTCGTTTCAACCCCAGGGAAATCAGTGTCCTTGGAAACCTCTTCGACTCAGGGAAATCAGTGTCCTTGACGAGAGCACTTTGATTCGCGTCGGCCCACAGAGAAACTAGCGTCTTTGCAGGAATACCCCGATTCGTTTCAACCCCAGGAAAATCAGTGTCCTTAGCAACCTCTTAGACTCAGGGAAACCAGTGTCCTTGACGAGAGCACCTCGATTCGCGTTGACCCGCAGAGAAGCCGGTGTCTTTGCAGGAATACTCCGATTCGTTTCAACCCCAGGGAAATCAGTGTCCTTGGCAGCATACTTCGACTCAGGGAAACCCATGTCCTTGATGAGAACATCTTGATTCGCGTCAACCCGCAGACAAATCAGTGTCTTTGTAGGAATACTTCGATTCATTTCAACTCCAGGGAAATCAGTGTCCTTGGCAACCCCCTCAACTCAGGGAAACTAGCATCCTTGATGAGAGCTTCTTGATTCGCGTCGACCCGCAGAGAAACCAGTGTCTTTGCAGGAGCACTTCGATTCGTTTCGATCTCGAGGAAACCAGTGTCCTCGGCAAAATACTTCAATTCAGGGAAATTAGTGTCCTTGACGAGAGCTGCTCGATTTGTCTCGACTCGTGAGGAAATTAGTGTCTTCGCGAGGACTCCTCGATTCGTCTCGACTTGCAAGATAAAGCCTTAGGCAGCAAAGATTAAAAAACTTGTTTCCTAAGCACCGGGACCCTGCAAGTCGATCTAAAACGGTCTCTTGCATACTATTCACGGGTCTCACTCTCCAAAGTCGAATCTCGACAAAGAGGGAAACAACCGCTTATGAGTTCTCTCGACTCGTAAGAGGGAAAGTTCTCTTATAAGATCCTTACGACTTATAAGAGAAAACGCACTTAGGAATCCTCACGATTCCTAAGGAGAAAATATACTTACGAGATCCTCTTGATCCGTAGGGAGAAAATTCTCTATAAGACCCTCACGGCTCATAGAGTTGAAAAGTCTTAGGCAGCAGATCTGAACCTGCCTCCTAAGCCATCACTATCTCTTGAAGAAGCCAAGACAGGATGCTCGCTCTATTATCTGTCAACCATGTTTACTAAAGCAGCATGCTGATAATAAAAAGAAGGGGGAAGAAAGTGCAGGAATGACACAAGACATTACAAAGAATGTATATCTTTTATTCATAAACTTGATTGAGTACAAGATACATTGTGTTAAAGAATAAAAAAATACATTTTTATTTATAAGTACAAATGATACAAAAAGTAGCTACTGAGAAGGAAGTGTCTTTAACAAATCCGCGAGCTGCTCTCGCACTTCCTTCAGCGCCTCCTCCTGAGTGGCTGCCGCGGCCACTTTCGATTCCACCTGGGCCCACTGCTGCAGGTAGGATGAAAGTTGCTCCTCAGCTGCCTGCTGGGCTGCCTCCTGATTAGGTGCATCCCACTCGACGACGTCAAGCTGCTGCCTGTGCGGTTCCGGGTCGCATCGTGCTTAGAGGCGTAGTCCGTTGACCGAGTAGATAACCCTTCGGAGAGGCATTGCAGAAGGCCTTCAAAGATAACCTTCAGCTGTGCAGCGTTTGCCTCCACCCGAGCATGCAGTTGGGCAGATTTGCTCGAAGTCTCGCCGTGCTCCTTACGCCTTGAAGTAACTTCTTGTTCGAGATGGCGGAAGTAAGGAGCACTCTACTCGATCCATGCCGCCCGTTGAGCGCTCGCGGCCAAGATCTCGGGGGCAGGACGCGTCGACTCCAGTTGATGCAGGCGGGCCTCGATTTCCCTGCAGCGATTAACCCAAAACTCGACGACGCCTTCATTATGAAAATTTACAAGCGTCGCCAGCATCAGATTAACCTTCACAGCGAAATCTGCGGCAGATGGGGGAACGTTCGCGTCAAGCTCTTCAATGTATCCGCTCTGCATTCCCAGACTCATTGCAGCGTTCTTTGAAGATGGATGTCTTAAGAAGGGGCCTGCCGGCATTATGATGCGAGACTCGAAGGGTGCCGGAACCAGAACGACAGCTGAAAAAACAAAACACAATCAGAAGACGATTCAAGAAATATAAGAAAGTCATCAATGAGGGAGTTTACTATACCAGCTGCAGCAGGCGGCAAAGCTGGGAGGACCGGTGGCGCAACCGATCCCTTATCTCCTTCTTCGATTTGTAACACTGCAATCAGGGTAGGGAAGAATCAGAAATAATTCCATTACTGAAAAAGGAAGGGTATTAATTGAAAATCATACTCACCAGCGCCGCTAGAAGAAGCAAGCTCCGATAGGAAGGAGAAGTGTGGGTGCAGCACCTGGTAGAGGTGATCAAAAAGCACTCCTGCAAGGACGCAATAGTATAGCGTCAATACATGAATTATACAGTCGAGAGATGAAACTGATGGGTTGCGAATCCATACCTTCCAGCATCTGCGATGGTACGAGAGAAGGCTGAGAGGTGGCCACCGCCAAGGCAGTAGCTGACGGCGCTCCCTCGAGCAATGGAGCATCAGCACTGGCCGCGCATGCGTTAAAAACAAAGATAAACCTGTCAGGAAGGATTGCAAGATAAAGAAAAAAGGACAGTAACCCGAAATTTACCTGATGAGCCGCTAGCCGAAACGGAGGCGTCTCCCTCCTCCATCGACATGAGTCCACCTCCTGTGGCCTCATCACCAAACTCTACGGGAGCCGTCGTCGTGCTCGCGAGGCCAGGAGACGACGGAGGACCGTAGGCGGGGAGAGCAATGATTGGAGCATTGCCAGACTCTTTAGAAAGAGCGGCCGTCTTGTCTTCAGGAATCATGCCCGTCTCACCCGCTACTCCCTCGGGCTTAGCAGTCGCGGCCGTCTCGTCCACCGTTGCCACGGGGTCATCGGTCTCAGGCGCTCCATCCGCTGCTGCCCCAGACCCGGCTGTAGCAGCTATCACATCCGCCGCTACCTCGGGCTCGGCACCGGCCACCTTCTCAGGCATAGTGGACGTGACCGTTTCGTCAGCCGCTAGCTCGGGCCCGGCAACCCCGGCTACGTCGCCCACCATCGGCTCGGGTTCAGCAGTACCTCCTCCATTGTCCCCTTAGGCTCGACGGTTTCCGCCTCCTCTTCGGTTGGGCTTGGCCCTGCAGGAAAAGATGTATGAGAACTGATAGTTGTACAATTCTTACAACAAAGTCTCGAAAGACACATTACCTGAGGAGGATCGATCGTTGGTCTCCCGAACTGCACGCGCCGCCTGTCTGTGAGTAGTAGACAAGGCGACCGGAGACTCTTCTGAAGGGGTAGCAGCACGAGGAACGGTGCTTAGGCCCACTCCCACGGCCAAAGCAGCTCTGCACTCCTTCGCCTCGCGCCTCAACCGCTTCCTCTCCTCCCGAGCCGTCACGACGGAACTCTTCGAAGCTTCCTTCATCAAGGTGTCGTTGTCCTCGTTTAGAGTTGCCTCCAGAGCCTTCAAGGCATCTCTTATCGGCTCTTCAAGTCGGGTTTCTCGCGATAGCCCCGAAGAGGTCGGGACTTCAGTAGCTGGCTCGGGAAGAGTCCCCGCATCGGCTTGCACGGCCCCTGCAAAGAGACAAAGAGAAGATTAGATTGGCTATAAAAAAAAAGAGAATAAAGACTCAGCAAGCCGATACATACTAGCGCTCGATAGAGCGCGTTTCCTTTCCTCCTCCTGGAAAGTTTTGAGGGAAGCAGCGATAGCTTCTTCAGTGGTGACGCCTGTTAAAAAAGGGGGAAAAGCATTAGTCAAAGACAATAATAAAGGTACAATGAAATGACGAAGAGTGCAAGCAATGATTACCTGACTGAGCAAGTTTCGCCAACCACGCTTCGAGCCTTGCCGATCGCTCAGAAGCCGCAATGGCGGCCGCCAGATCGGTGTCTGCTGGATCTAACGAGAAGCCCTTATTGCTGCCGTACTCACTTATGCCTTCCGCGAGAGGGGCCTGAGGCTCTAAGCCGAGGATAGCATCGAGAGAAAGGAGCGACTTCTTCTTCCTCTTCTGCACGCGAGCCCCGGGTGCACCCAAGATCAACTTGCGCTTTGCAGGCACTTTAGGGCGGCGGGTTCCGATATCCGCGCCTACGCTGGACTCCGGCGAAACCACATTTACCGTTTCCACTGGAGCATGGGGCGCTGGTGGCACATCTGCGGTAGCATAAGGTAATCCGTGCGGAGGGCTCAACACGCGGGGTGGTCCAGCTCCAGCATCTTTCAGCGGAGGCACGATAGGGGTCCTTGGCTTCAGGGGAGCCTTGCGGTCGCCGCCGGGAGGCGCACCTTTATGGTCAACCAACATGCGCTTCTCCTCACGGATGACTGAACCCATTGCGTACGCATACCAAGCCACGTACGCGTGGAGGACCCGGGGGACGCAGCTCGGCTCGCTGATGAAAAAGTGGGAGCCCGTATTCAGCCGCATAAAATGGTGCATCGCGCTCTATATCCCCTCCATGCTGGCCGCGGGCACTTCCAAAAATGCCTCCAACGGGACCCCCTGGTTATAGCTTGAATGCTGGGCGAACCGGTGGGGGTTGTACCTCATGAAAAGCGCCATCTCGTTTTGCCTGAACACTAGGTAGCCCGGCCGAATGGAGTAGATGTGAAGAATCTCCCGGGCTTTCAGTACGGAGGCCCCGTCCTTGAAGCCGTCACGCAGCGCCACCACCGCCTTAGAGTTTTCTGAGCCGATAGTTATGACTTTATCCATGAAAGAAATATTCGCTCCGACCAGGTGTGGACGAAGGAGCAACCCCCTAGCCTCCCGCGGAGACGGATTCACGATCGAGGCGCCGATCAGCCGCATGACTCTTGGGAGTCTGCACCTCTCAAAAACCGAAGGGCTCTTATGGATGCCGAATACCCCGTGCACATGCATTTCCATCCACGAAGTGAAGTAGTGCATCGGGAAATTGGCAGGCTGCACCCCAGGTTCATTAGCGTCCGCCGCCACGCTGAGTCTATTGTATAGGTGAGCCAACCTGGCGATTCCTATTGACAACTGTAGGCCAGCCACCATCCGATGCGCTGGGTAGAAAACGGACGGACGCATGTAGCACTGGTGCATGGGGAGTGCGAAGCTGCACAACCACAAGCCCAGAAACCCTAAAAAGAAGGTCTCCTCATCAATGCCCGGGGTGGAGATTTCTGATGAGGGCATGATGGCGACATCGGGGAGATAGAAATTCTTTTGATCGTCTTCCGATACTGGTCGACGATCTAAGCCGAAGCCAAAAGGGTCGTCGAGCTTGGCGAACTTTTCACTCCGCTCCGATAGAATCTCCGGTCGAAGGAAGCGGGCGATAAAATCTGCAAAACTAACTCCCCGGACTCCTGATTCCAAATAGAGACCTTCGTATATATTGAGCACCTTCACCAAGCCCGGAAACTGGTGCTGAATAGCATTCTCCGGCGTCAAATCAAATACCAGCGGCTTGGTGGCAAAGACGTACTCGTCAGGAGGAAGTAGCTCCTCATAATGCTCCCCCCTCACCGGCAAACCTGAGATCTCGGCGAACTCTTCCAGGGAGATGGAGACTTCCCTGTCCGTCATAAGGAAGGTGTGGGTGGGGATATTCCATTGTTCGATGAATGCCTTAACCCCCCAAGTCGGAGGAATAGGGTACTCAAACAGAGAGACATACTGCGGAGTACAGACCGATCTTCATCAGATGCGTCCTCTTCGCTGATAGAATATACCTGGCCCACTGCAGATATCCGGCCGGTTGTCGCGGGGTCAATCCAATATTGTAAGCTTATCCCCAAGGGCGTGCCTCACCCTGACATATGCGCCGCCCCAAGATGTCCACGGCCGGCGGTGGCTGCACGGGAATGGCAGCGATCGAAGGCTGGAGAAGATCCTCCGAATTCCAGTTCTTGACCTCCACGGCATACTTCACCGGGGGTTCATCCGCATAGGGGATCGACGAGATGGGCTCAGACGGCGTCGCGGAACTGAAGCTTCGGCGACCCTTGATGATTTCGTTATACCACCTACCCCACAAGTGAAGGTTCTTGTGCTCGGGGTCATGAGCCTTAATGAGAGCTGTTGGGGTAAAAATTAACACCCCGGTTGACCAAGTCAAAATCAAAGTCAACCCCAAGCTAAGTGGGCCCAAGCCCAGATCCAGTGAGCCCATACTCGGGTCGAGCCCGAACATGAAGCGACCGGCCTCCCCCCATGCCAAGATAAAATTTTTGTAATAAATAATTTTGTTGTATTTTTTTTATTTTATGGATAAATGTAAGAAAAATAGGCATAAAGCCAAATTTTTGTAAAGCCCATGGCTTATGTACAAAAAGAAATGGCACATGAGCCATGTGATAGGCAAAATGCCATTTTGTGAAGCCCAAGGGGTTATGTGTAAAGTGTATAGCCTATAAAGACAAGGATAATGAAAAAATCCTAACAACTTTTCTCTCTCTCTCAAAATTTTTCAGATCTGAGAACTTTTCTCCTTCTTCAAGGTTCCAAACCCTACTTTTTTCTCTTGAATTAAATCAAGAGTTTTACTCTTCTTTTTATAAAACAAATTAGTTTTTCACCACAAAACCCAAAAATGGGAACTCAGATCTTCTATTAGATCTCAAAAAGAAGAGATTTTTTAAAAATCCCATATCTCTTGATCTTCAAGATCCATCTAATAGAGGAGGAAGAAGAAGAACATCTTTCACTAAACCTAAAAAAAAACACACACTCAGGAGTCCAACTCCTCCTTGATTTCTCTTCCGAGAAATTTTTTTAGGCCAAAAGCCTCTTTTTCTCGCCGGCGCTCAAGCGTAGAGCGCCCGCGTACCGACACGTGGCGAGCTTGCGCTCAAGCGCTCAGCGCTCGAGTGCAAAGTGCCCACGTGTCGACACGTGGCGCGCTTGCGCTCCAGCGCAAGTCGCCCCGGTGCCGACACGTGGCGCTCTTGTGCTCCAGCGCAAGCGCTCGAGCGCAAGTCGCCCCCGTGCCGACATGTGGCGCCCTTGCGCTCAAGCGCAGACGCTCAGGCGCAAGTCGCCCCCGTGCCGACACATGGCGCGCTTGCGCTCAAGCGCCCAGCGCTCAAGTGCAAGTCGCCCCTGTGTCGACACGTGGCGCACTTGCGCTCGAGCGTCAAGCGCTCGAGCGCAAAATGCTTGTGTGCCGACACATGGCGCGCTTGCGCTCAAGCGCCCAGCGTTCAAGCGCAGAGCGCCCACGTGCCGACACGTGGCATCCTAGCGCCTGAGCGCATAGCACCTAGACGCACAGCGCCCAAGGTGCTGCCCCCACGCATCCTTTGGATGTCTTTTCCCCTTTTTATATATACAAATATATATATATATATATATATATACATACATACATATGCATACATATGTACACACACACATACTCCACGACACTGTCCCCCTCAAAAATTTTTTTGGGCCGGGGCGCTGCCCCGAACCTCGCAAGGGGGCTGCTAGCCTCCTTGACCCCTAGCCCGCTATCCGGTAGCGGGACCCCCATAAAAACTCTGCGTGGCTCCCGATATATCCAAACCCCCCTCCAAAACAACACACACGTACACTGCACATTGAGCTCGCATGACCAGTTTAACCCGTTAATCGGAGGTTCCCTCGCCCCAAAGGCGGGGGGTAATTAACGGCAATTTAGTCCGTGGCTGCCGGAGATTCGGATCCCCATAATCATTAAACCCTGGCCTACCCTAGGCAGGGGGAATCTGTAGTACGCCTGACAAGCGCGCGCGTATTCCCATCTCAATGGGGTGATGAAAAACACCCTACAGATTCTGGCATGCCAAACACCCTACAGATCCCATACCAGAAGGGTCGCCGCTAAATTGTGAGTTACCCGACGAACAAGCGCTGCACCTCGAGGAAGACGAGCCATGTTGGGAGCTCTACTTCGATGGGGCCTCATCAATAAGGAGCTCCGGCAGATCAAGCGTCCCGGAGGTAAAAGCGGGGATAGGATTGGTGTTCATCACGCTATCAATGGGATCCCTACGGCGTTCTTTCGCTCTCACCGAGCCTCGCATAAACAATGAGGCCGAGTATGAGGCTCTGATAGCTGGTTTGGAGATTGCCATAGAAATGGAAATCCTTCGGCTACGGGTTTACGGTGACTCCCAGCTTGTCGTCAACCAAGTAAGCGGCGATTATAAGATATACAAACCCGAATTAGCTCGGTACAGAGGCCGGGTGGTGGAACTCATGAAACGGTTCACTCATATTGAACTAACGAGAGTCCCTAGAGCGTTGAACGGAAAGGCTGACGTACTCGCTCGCTTAGCCAAGGAGCTGGCTGATCCTGATATGGACGAAATTCTGATCACAGTCAGGAGCTGGCAAATTCTACCCCCAGTCTTTCTATGAGAAGAGGAAAGCGCGGAACAGAAGAGCAGTCCTGCCGAAGAAGCTTCGATCATCCAAGACGAGCCCGATTGGAGAGGACCCTTCATAGAGTACCTCCGATACGACAAGCTGCCCGAAGAAAAATCTGCGAGGATTCAGCTGAAGAAAAGAGCTCTCCGATACGTGTTTGTAAATGACACATTATACCGCAGGTCATATGACCAACTCTGGCTCAGGTGTCTGTTAATGGCCGAAGCCCAAAAGGTCATGAAAGATGTTCACTCGGGCGTTTGCGGTGCTCACCAATCTGGCCCCAAGATGCGACTTCAAATCAAACGGCTTGGGTATTACTGGCCCACCATGATACGGGATTGCGGAGAGCATGCAAAGAAATGTCAGATCTGCCAAATCCATGGTGATTTCATTCACAAGCATCCCAATCTGTTGTATCCTACGGTGGCGTCGTGGCTCTTCGAAGTCTGTGGCACCGACATTGTTGGCCCAATTGATCCTCCGTCATCCAAAGGCCACCGGTTCATACTGGCCGCTACAGACTACTTCTCCAGATGGGCTGAAGCTGTCCCACTAAAAGAAGTCAAGACAAAAGATATTTTTACATTCTTCCAGCATAATATTCTATACCGTTTCGGTACACCAAGAAGAATCATTTCTGACAGCGGGCTTTCTTTCAAGAGCTTCAATGTCTCAAGGTTCGCTACTCAGCACAAGATACACTGGAGATATTCCTCCATCTATAATCCAAGAGCCAATGGGCTAGCCGAAGCCTTCAATAAGACTCTATGCAAGCTCCTGAGGAAAAATGCTTCAGCCAACAAGAGAGACTGGAATCTCAAGCTTCACGAGGCGTTGTGGGCATATCGTACCACGCACCGTACTCCAACTCAGTCCACTCCATACTCATTGCTCTTCGGAGTGGAGGCAATCCTCCACCTTGAAATCGAGGTTCCAAGTTTAAGAATGGCCATCCAACACGAGTTGACGGAAGAGGAAAACGTGCTCCTTCAGCTTGAAGAGCTCGACGCGCTCGAAGAAAAGAGGCTCGCGGTGCAGCAAAACCTGGAGCTATACCGAGCCCAAATGTCATGGGCCTATGACAAGATAACCCGTCTCCGTGCTTTCAAGAAAGGTGAATTGGTGTTGGTCCTCAAAAGACCGATTATCCCCAACATGCCAAGGGAAAATTCGAGCCAAACTGTGAAGGACCATACGTCATCGAGAAAGTGTTTGACGGAGGATCCTACCAACTAATAAGTGGCGAGGGAGAAAGGCCCATGCCACTCATCAATGGCCGATATCTCAAGAAATACTACACGTGAATGCTCCAAGTAGCAGGCGAATTGAGCACATCAGCCCTTCGGTCTGGATCATACATCCTGCAAAACCGTATACAATCCACGGGCGCCCTATCTCTCCCAAATCCTGCCGGTGAGACTACTTTTAAAGTCCCACCAGCGGAAAAAAAAGAAAAAAAAGAAAAAAAGAAAGAAATAAAAAAAATAATAAACGGTATGTCCACAAGCAAAACGGGCACGGATGAAAACCCGAAAGGGCTCCGTGAGTAAAAACAGCAGGACTACCGGCGAGTCTGTGAAAACCCGAAAGGGTGCAAACTCGTGAAAAGAGATGAAATACACTTGCAAAGTCCTCTCGACCTTGTGAGAAGAAAACCCTGCGTGAGATCCTTACGACCCACAAAGGAGCAACACACTTAGGAATCCTCACGATTCCTAAGGAGAAAACACACCTGCGGGATCCTTACGACTCGTAGGGAGAAAATGCTTTTATGGGACCCTCACGGCCCATAAAATTGAAAAGCCCTAGGTGATAGGGACCCAAACCTGTCTCCTAAGCCATCGTTCCCCAACGGGCAACGGAAAATGATGAGTCGCTCCTGGCATTTCGCTTTAGTGTTAGCGGTGCTGATGCCGACCAAAAACCCAAATCCCAAGTCCTCCCAAGGCAAATGATGAGTTGCTCCTGGCATTATTCCAGTGCAGCAATGCTGATGCCTAACAAGATTCAAATTCCAAGTCCCCAAATGGCGAATGATGAGTCGCTCCTGGTACCACATTCCAGTGCAGCGATGCAGACGCCAACCAAAATCCAATTTCTCAAAATTCTCCCAGCCCTACGGTTGGTCCCCAAGTTGACTACCGTATACAATCCACGGGCTCAAATAATTCTCGTCATACCTATGCCCCACCACAATTACCAGTTACGCGGCTGGTCTCCGCCTTTGGAATTATGCTCCATTGAGAAGACCCACTCATGTGTCCTCACGATACATGAGGAGAACAAACCTTTATGGGATCCTTACGACTCATAAAGGAAAAACACACTTAGGAGTCCTCACGAATCCTAAGGAGAAAATACACCTGCGGGATCCTTACGACTCGTAGGGAGAAAATGCTTTTATGGGACCCTCACGGCCCATAAAATTGAAAAGCCTTAGGTGATAGGGATCTAAACCTGTCTCCTAAGCCATCGCTCCCCTAACAGGAATAGGCAAATGATGAATTGCTCCTGGCACGTGTGCTTCAGTGTTAGCAACGCTGATGTCTACCCTAACCCCAAAATTCCAAACTCCAATCCATTAGACCCCTAAGTCTTTAAACTAGGAACAGATGATCCCTAAGTCATTAAACTGGGAACAGATGACCCCTAAGTCGTTAAACTGGGAACGAGGGAAATCTCCTCATGGCAGATGATGATTCGCTCCTGGTACCATATTACAGTGCAGCGATGCTGATGCCAAACCAAAACCAAAATCCCCAAATCCTGTCATGACAAATGATGATTCGCTCCTGGTACCATATTCCTGCGTAGCGATGCTGATGTCAACCCAAATCACATCAAGTCAGCAAAACAACCAATGACCTCCCTGGCAGAATCAAATTTCACCTCGGAAACAAGTCAACTTCATCCCTGACGCCGCAAGAAGCGGGGCAAGTCAAATCCAGAATCGACCGTCCACGTCGCTAAAATGGCAGCACCGACCGTCCACATCGCAAAAAGGGCAGAACCGACCGTCCAAGTCACAAAAATGGCAGCACCGACCGTCCACGTCGCTAAAATGGCAGCACCGACCGTCCACGTCGCAAAAAGGGAAAACCGACTATCCACGTTGTTAAAAGGGCAGCAACGACCGTCCAAGTCGCAAAAAGGGCAGAACCGACCGTCCAAGTCGCAAAAAGGGCAGCACTGACCGTCCAAGTCGCAAAAAGGGCAGCATCGACCGTCCAAGTCGCAAAGAGGGCAGAACCGACCGTCCACGTCGCTAAAATGGCAGTATCGACCGTCCAAGTCGCAAAAAGGGCAGAACTGACCGTCCACGTCGCTAAAATGGCAGCATCGATGGTCCAAGTCGCAAAAAGGGAAGAACCGACCGTCCACGTCGCTAAAATGGCAGTATCGACCGTCCAAGTCGTAAAAAGGGCAGAACCGACCGTCCACGTCGTTAAAATGGCAGCACCGACCGTCCACGTCGCAAAAAGGGCAGAACCGACCGTCCAAGTCCCAAAAAGGGCAGCACCGACCGTCCACGTCGCTAAAATGGCAGCACCGACCATCCACGTCGCAAAAAGGGCAAACCGACCGTCCAAGTCGCAAAAAGGGCAGCATCGATCGTCCAAGTCGCAAAAAGGGCAGAACCGACCGTCCACGTCGCTAAAATGGCACCATCGACCGTCCACGTCGTTAAAATGGAAGCACCGACCGTCCAAGTCGCAAAAAGGGCAGCATCGACCGTCCAAGTCACTAAAAGGGCAGCATCGACCGTCGAAGTCGCAAAAAGGGCAGCATTGACCGTCCATGTCGTAAAAAGGGCAGCGCAGGATTCCTACAAAGCGGGAACCAGATCACTCTGGTATAGAGAAACGTCTATCACGGACACTCCGTCTCGGAGACATGTCAAGCAATGACTGTCCATGTCGTAAAAAGGGCAGTGCCAGCTTCCTAAAAAAGCGAGAACCAAATCAGGTCGCCTCCAAGTAAAAGAAGATCCATCAATTTCATGCACATGACCCACATATATGGTGTGCATTTATTGATGGGGGGCAATTTGTTGGGGTAAAAATTTACACCCCGGTTAACCAAGTCAAAATCAAAGTCAACCCCAAGCCAAGTGGGCCCAAGCCCAGATCCAGTGGGCCCATACCCGGGTCGAGCCCGAACATGAAGCGGCCGGCCTCCCCCCATGCCAAGATAAAATTTTTGTAATAAATAATTTTGTTGTATTTTTTTATTTTATGAATAAATGTAAGAAAAATAGGCATAAAGCCAAATTTTTGTAAAGCCCATGGCTTATGTGCAAAAAGATATGGCACATGAGCCATAGGATAGGCAAAATGCCATTTTGTGAAGCCCAAGGGGCTATGTGTAAAGTGTATAGCCTATAAAGGCAAGGATAATGAAAAAATGCTAACAACTTTTCTCTCTCTCTCAAAAATTTTCAGATCTGAGAACTTTTCTCCTTCTTCAAGGTTCCAAAACCTTATTTCTTCTCTTGAATTAAATCAAGAGTTTTACTCTTCTTTTTATAAAACAAATTAGTTTTCACCACAAAACCAATAAAGGGGAACTTAGATCTTCCATTAGATCTCAAAAAGAAGAGATTTTTTAAAAATCCCATATCTCTTGATCTTCAAGATCCAGCTAACAGAGGAGGAAGAAGAAGATCTTTCACTAAACCCCAAAAAAAAACACACACTCAGGAGTCCAACTCCTTCCTGATTTCTCTTCCGAGAAATTTTTTTAGGCTAAAAGCCTCATTTTCTCACCGGCGCTCAAGCGCAGAGCGCCCGCATGCCGACACGTGGCGCGCTTGCGCTCCAGCGCAAGCGCTCGAGCGCAAGCGCTCGAGCGCAAGTCGCCCCCGTGCCGACACGTGGCGCGCTTGCGCTCAAGCGCAGACGCTCAGGCGCAAGTCGCCCCCGTGCCGACACGTGGCGCGCTTGCGCTCAAGCGCAAGTCGCCCCTGTGCCGACACGTGGCGCACTTGCGCTCGAGCGTCAAGCGCTGAAGCGCAAAACGCTCGCGTGCCGACACATGGCGCGCTTGCGCTCAAGCGCAGAGCGCCCACATGTTGACACGTGGCACTCTAGCGCCTGAGCGCATAGCACGTAGGCGCACAGCGCCCAAGGTACTGCCCCCACGCATCCTTTGGATGTCTTTTCCCCTTTTTATATATACAAAAAAAAATATATATATAGATACATACATATGCATACATATATACACACACACATACTCCACGACACTGTCTCCCTCAAATTTTTTTTTGGGCCGGGGCGCTGCCCCGAACCCCGCAAGGGGGCTGCTAGCCCCCTTGACCCCTAGCCCGTTATCCGGGCAGCGGGACCCCCATAAAAACTCTGCGTGTCTCCCGTTATTTCCAAACCCCCCTCCAAAACAACACACACGTACACTGTACATTGAGTTCGCATGACCAGTTTAACCCGTTAATCGGAGGTTCCCTCGCCCCAAAGGCGGGGGAGGAGGGGGGGTAATTAATGGCAGTTTAGTCTGCGGCTGCCGGAGATTCGGATCCCCATAATCATTAAACCCCGGCCTCCCCTAGACAGGGGGAATCTGTAGTACGCCTGACAAGCACGCGCATATTCCCATCTCAATGGGGTGACGAAAAACACCCTACAAGAGCGAGCACCTCCCGGTCCACCGGCGCCTCGGGAAATCCTTCCTCTGAGCGAACGAACGGGAATGACAGGTCAGCAGACATGTTTCCTGCGGAGGGACAAAAATCAGCCGTCAGTGTTGTAATTCCAACGCTTAGCATTTTAAAATTTATACCACACTGCAATACAGTGGATAGGGGACCAAAGGGGGACCCACAAAATCTAGATGACAATTCATCAGTTAATAAGACAGCCCCATCATTGGATGGGACTGTCAATTAATAAGGAGATCCCCAAAAGAATATTCTCATTAATGAGAAATCCCTAGAGACAAGGAGAAAATCTCCTCTTTCAGAGCAAAGCTCTGTCACAGAGTGACACTTGTCAAACTCTGGTCTCAAGGGAATAAAATTCCTTAAAAGAGCCTAGCTCTGTAATAGTGATGAGAAAATCCCTTAAAAAGAATTTAACTCCTAAAAAATTAAAAAAATTTGGGATCTTAAAGATCCATGAAAACTCTTAAGAGTTCATCATTTTTAGATCAAAAAGATCTATACTTTGTCCATGAGCAAAGCTCTGTTCATGGGTAAAAAAAAAACCCTGAAACAAGATCTCTTTAGATCTATGGATTCTTGAGAGCAAGGCTCTGTTGGTGAAACCCCAAAAGGGTTTTCTTTAGATCAAAGATTTATAAGAGCAAGGCTCTGTCAATTAAAATTAAATTAATTTAATTAAAATTTTTACCTAAAAAGTTTTAAGAGTTTAACTCTTGGAGTTCTTGAAAGCAAGAGCAAGGCTTTGAAGTTCTGAGAATCAAAGTTCTTAAAAATGGTGATCATTTGTGAAGGACCAAGGGTCCTATTTATAGGCGGTTGCGCCCCTTCAACTCATGAGTTGATCCGACGGTTGGGATCTTGCCACCGCTGCACTCACGTGTGTGCCACGTGAGCGCAACGGTGGGGGGGGCATTTGTTTCCCCCAATCAGAGCAAAGCTCTGTTTGAATTTCAAAAATTCAAAAATCGAAGCAACGCTTCAGATCCCTTGCGCTGCGCGCAACGCGCCACATGTCAAAAGCAGACACGCCAGCGCAGCGCCCAAGGCAGCGCACCCAATCAGAGCAAGGCTTTGTTTAAAATTCAAATTTTAATAAAGGAAGCAACGCATCAGATGATCTGCGCTCTGCGCTGCGCGACACGTGTCAGCGCAGTTGCGCTGCGCTCTGTGCTCCGCGACACGTGTCAAGCGCAGGTGCGCTTGCGCCAACTGTGCCAGGACCAAAACAGAATTAAAATTCTAGAAAGATCTTTCTGATCTTATTAAAACATTAAGATTCTTTTCTATAAAACAGAAGCCCTTGGATCAAAGATCCAACGGTGGGGAAAATCCCTAAATTACTCAGAGAAAGATCTCTTTAACTGATTTAACAAATCAATTGGCACTATAAAAAGGCCCCTAGACTCCAAGTCTAAAACACATTGACATTGGGATTAAAAAAACAAAAAAAAGAGAGAGATATTCAGAACTTCTCTAGAAAATTTTGAGAAGAGCTCACAAAAAAATAAAGGTAAAACCGTTTGAATAAAAAGAAGAGTTTCTTCTAAAAAGATCATTGATCTAAGAACAAGATTAAAGATCTTCAATAAAAAAAATATAATAATAATAATAAAGGTATTGCCTTTTGATGAACCACTGATTCTTGATATTTGAGGTAAAACCTCTCTGGAAAACAAGAAAAACTTGTTTTCTTTGATCTAAATTTGATCAAAATATAAAACAGTGCCCTGCACTTATAAAATTTGCACTGTTGCGCTCTTGGGTTGGCGCAAGCCACCAGAGAGCGCCACGTGTCAGCCCTAGAGCAATCTGCGCCTTGCGCTTTAAAAAATGAGCATTGCGCTCTTGGGTTGGCGCAATTCACCAGAGCGTGTCACGTGTCAGCAGCTCAACAGCGCAGCGCACTGTCGCAGCGCACAGCGCTTGCGCTCACCAGAGCGTGACACGTGTCACCATCATATAAGTTTGCGCCTTGCGCTCCTCAATTGGCGCAAAACGCCTGACAAGCCACGTGGGGCGCTGTCAGAGCATTTAATGCAATGCATTATCAAGGGCAGAGCCCAATAAAAAAGGTCTATCAGGCCAAATAAAAGTGCTATGCACTATTTAAAAGGGCAGAGCCCAAACAAAGGTCTGTCAGACCAAAACAAATGCTGTGCATTTAATTAAAAGCCCAATGCTATGCATAAATAAAGGGGCAGAGCCCAAGCAAAGGCCTAATATGCTAAAGATAAATAAAATGATATACATTTTCAACTGGACTTAACCCAATCATGGCCATAAGTCCTCAAAATTAAATTGACTGAGCACGACTGCTCTCTCAAATTAAATTACACCTGGTTCAAGGGTACATCTCCGAACTCCTCTGACATTTGTCGTTGTAATCCTTCAACGTCGTCAGAGAGGTAACGAGTCCCGACAACCATACATCAATATGGACTTAAGCGTCCTTAAACCAACTCATGGACTAATGCGTCCTTAAACCAACAATACGGACTGTGGGGTCCTTAAACTCATGGACTTATGCGTCCTTAAACCAACAGTACGGACTGTGGGGTCCTTAAACTCATGGACTTAAGCGTCCTTAAACCAATATACAGACTTAAGCGCCCTTAAACTTACGGACTTAAGCGTCCTTAAACCAATGGACCACCATGTCCCTAAACTGGCAATGGCTCACCATGTGACTCCATGTCCCTAAACTGGAACAATAGAGCCCCAAATGCTCTTTTGTCGGATCTAAACGATCCCGTCTAAGTTGATCTTAGTCTCAAATATGGCTAACGTATCCTTAAACCTTCAAACAGACTTTAGTCCCAAATTAGACTATAGATCCCCCAATCAACTTTGGTTCAAGGGTACATCTCTGAACTCCCCTGACATCTGTCGTTGTAATCCTTCAACGTCGTCAGAGAGGTGACGGGTCCCGATGGCCATACATGCAAGGGACCACTACGTCCCTAAACTGGAACAATAGAGCCCAAACACTCTTTTGTCGGATCTAAACGATCCCGTTAAGTTGATCTTAGTCTCAAACTGGACTAACGTATCCTTCACAAACATTTGAGTTGATCTTAGTCTCAAATACGGCTAACGTATCCTCAAACCAAAACCCCAAACCCAAATCTAAGAAAATACGGATTTGGACTAATCCACGTCCTACGGGCGACAACATAAATTAGTCTCAGTATACAATCCACAAGCAACCATAAACAAAACGAACACACACGACACGAAGTGAAATTCTGGAGAAGGAGAAAGTTGTTGCCGCGATGCGGTAGCGTAATTAACCGCAGGGGCTTGCGCCTGTAGGGAAGAGCGTCCCCATAATAAAAAAAATGCCTCAAGTGAGGGGGAATCTGACGAAGTCTGCTACATCGGCCACATCTTTCTAAACCTCCGATACACGGTGCCATAAATCAACTTGGCATCTTCGAAGAGGTGGACGGATAAACCAAATAGCATCTACCCCGAATCTCAGGCAAGACGTCTTCACGTCGTCTTGGCCGTCTTTCGGAGGGGAACATTGCCATAAAAATCCACTTTCCAAGTTTTCAGATCCTACGGCTATGATGAAGCCGCAGATCCACCGTAATTAGGGCACTTTGGTCGCGGAAGCGCCGCGCTCTGAAGGAGTTAGGGTTTGGGGTTTCTTCTGTGGCCTCATGTTGATACGTGGGGAGTCTCTAAATATCTGGATTTTGGAAATATTTTCTGAGTTTCTGCCAGTATTGATTCTACGATTTTAGCAGATTTTTGATCCTGACATCTTGAAAATCTTGATCTCCTGACCTGAGCTAAATCTTGCACAATATCTCCATGTATAATCTTACTACTATTTATTAAATTAGAGAGAGTATCTTAATCACTTTATATGGTAATAAATATTTAAGAAACTCGATTAAGAATATTTGATATGCTATGCATATTTTAATTACTATAATATTATATAAATATAAAATGCATATATTTTCCTTCATAATATGAATTATAATATATAAACATATGGTAAATAGTATTTTGCAGATAAACCCAAATATATTCTATATTTATAATAAACACCTTTAAATATTTAAGGAAAGTAAGAAAAATGTTATATCAAAAGTGCAATATTTTCGACTGAACATGTATCGTAGGTGAATACTCGCCGAATAATTTTACTAGGTAGCCACGCCCCATAGCCCCGACCAAGTGATGTAGGAGAACCCCGTTGCCAAAAGCATCCACTCGGGTGCTCATGACCACGGTGTTCCGCCTAAGTGCACTTCGTCAACGGCATTGAGGGTGCGGCCATCTACTAAAGTTTCCGATGAGCATTCGATCGGGTAGTCGGGAATCTTGTTGCATTACCCGACTAAGTTATTGAAAAGTATTTTTGATTTGAAACTAAAATGCAAGGTTTATAGGTTAGACATGAAATTTAGAATATGTGATATTCCGGATTTATGATGTCTAAGAAAATACGGATTCTAATTATTGTAGTTTTTCATTTTTTTTCTGTGACCGTAAGTATAATATGTGGGGTATCATAAATCTCGTTGCTATATATCAATAGAATTTGGGATACACGTTACTTACGTTGATGACATGTGATGTTATGTGTTGCTGTAATATGTTATATTGGATCGTCGTGAATGAATAGCCGGAGGTTTTATATGAGATGAGAGTTTTACAATTTTCATTCATGTAAAATTTGTATGTAATATTTTTCTATTGGGACACTTCCGGGTTGAGGATGATGTCACCATTGATGTATATTATTTATTTTTCCTCATTAGAATAGACCCAAGGCGGGAAGCACAAGTAACCGGGTTCTGGAGTCCAGTGAGAGACCATCTCGAGAAGTCGAGACCGGGTCTCATAACTTTAGAATTGGCAGGGTTGCTTGCCGCTCTTGTAGGGGTCTAGGGATGTGGGTTTGGCTATTCATCACGACTGTGGAATTCGTGTTTTTTATTATTGGCTTAATTTAAAACACGAACCTCCTAATATATCCAATATTTCATATATTGACTTCTGCTGCTTGGTTCTATGATGAGATCATATAACTGCGTGAGACGTATGCTTTATATATATGATATATAATAAATGTTGCTTATGTTTTGCACCCGTGCTAGTCCAGCCCCCACTCTGCCATTAGTTAAGTAACCTAACGGTGCATGACAGGGCCCCGTGGCGAATGCAGATGGTATAAGCGTATGTTCTATTTTTGTTTCATTTTCTGTGATGTTTAGGAAATATTAAATGATGGAACTTCATTAATAAGATTAATGAAAAGAAAAGAAACCTAAAGATTTTATAGAATCAAAAATTTTAAAAAGGGTAGCTCTAGTTCTTGCTTTGCATAGCGGTATTCCTTTATGAATATCCAGTACCTCATTCGATGAGGAAAGAGCTGAGATCCCTTCACCGAGAGTGACCTCTTTAGCAAAACTAACAAATGCTGCAACCCACTCTGTTTTGTTTTTATAGCTTCTCTAGTTCTTACTTTGGATAGTGATATTCCTTGATGAATATCCAATATCTCATTCGTTGAGGAAAGAGCCGAAATCCCTTCACTGGGAGTGACCTTTTTAGCGAAACTAGCAAAAGCTACAAAAACACTCCTTTACAAATCACTAGATTCTACAACGATATCAAGTTCATTACGTTAAAAGTTTTCTTAAAAATCAGCCGTAGCCTTTTGTCATTTCAGATAAGTGCTATTTAGTGTTCGTGCTGCGTTTGTTGGCTGCGTCAAGGCGTAGTATGCGTTAGCTGATTAGTGCTTATCTGCAGCACGTGATGCGATTGGATTATGGTAGTCGTGCGACTTTGTTGTCCTGCGTCAAGGGTCATGCGGGTGGATTTAATTCAATCAAGAAATGAACATGATGAACTTGACTAGCGGCCTATTGTTTGTTGGCCTGCGTCAAGGTCATAGGACGCTAGGGGTAAAAACAATTATCGGAAATTTCAAGTGTTGAAATTTGCAATGAGATTGCATACTTTCTATATGATAGTTGGATCCCGATACTCACTGAGAGTAAGAGTTACTCATGGTAGAATTTTCTACTTTATAATTAGTCGATCTATTAGGTGTCTAGGAAAGATGTTAATGTGGTTATGCCCCTGCGGAAACGAGGTTATTTAATTAGTTCCATGCGAAAGCATGGGGAGATTCTCTCGGAGTACCAATACCTGCCTGGCCGAACGATTGGCAAACTTGTAGCGTGTAATTAATCCCGGCTAATCTTACATTTTAAGGTTTGAAAGAAGATTTGATAAAAACAGTGCGAACCATCCTGATTAGATAAAATAATAATCAATCTAATCTTACAAAGAGCGCACGCAAAATGATTATCCTTCTCTCTCTCCTGGTAGCGACCAATGACATGCCTTAATCAAGATAATAATATGGATGTATTAACCGAACCTACTTATTATACTACTGTAGGTTCCACTCTATCTTATGATTGTCATAAGTCTGAGTAAGGAGTAAAGGAATATCCGGATTCCCACACCTCCCAAATGAAGAATAAGCATGTTGATGCATCGTCTTCGGGTGTGTTCGTTATCAAGAACTGTTTCTCAGTTAACTCTCATCCTGGGTATTGGATACCGGATCAGGATCCCGCGTATGTAATTTGTTATATGGGCTAAAGAGAGGTAGAGAACTGGGAAAGGGTGATATGTCTCTAGTAGTAGGAAATGGTGCAATTGTTGCAGCCAAAACAGTTGGCGAATATCACCTTGTATTACCTAGTGGTAACACAATGATTCTGAGTGACTGTTATTTCGTACCAAAAATATTATGAATGTTTTCCTAAATCAAGTGTTGATTGGGTATGGTACGTTGTATAACGGTATATATATTCTAAATCACAAAACAGTTCTAAGTATACAGAACACACACAAGAGGTACAGTTCAGAAATGAACGAAGTCCTCTTGTGGCATTGTAGACTAGGTCATATCAATGCGACAAGATTGGCTAAGTTGCATAAGGATGGATATTTGAATCTGTTCGAATTTACATTTTATGAAACTTGTCAGTCATGTCTCAAAGGCACGATGACCAAATCTCCGTTTAATGGACACGGAGAAAGAGCTACTAAACTCTTGGGATAGATACATAGTGATGTATGCGGTCCTATATCTACACATGCTAGGAATGGTTCCTCGTACTTTATTACATTCACCGATGATCTCTCAAGATTTGGACATGTGTTCCTGTTGAAACACAAATATGAATCTTTTAAGAAATTCAAGGAATATAAGTACGAAGTTGAGAACCAGACGGGTGAAGTATTAAAATCCTTCGATATGATCGGGGAGGAGAATACTTGAGCACGGAATTCAGAGACTACTTAAAAGAGAATGGGATTCTCTCTCAACTTACTCCTCCATATACACCACAACACAATGGAGTTTCGGAGCGGAGAAAACGCACCCTATTAGATATGGTGCGCTCTATGATGAGTAATGGTGAGTTGCCTATTTCCATTTAGGGTTATGCACTTGAGATAGTTGCATACCTATTGAATAGAGTTCTGACCAAATCCGTTGTCTACCACTCCATATAAGATATGGTGTCACGCCCCGCTTCCTAATATACGAGGAAGGGACGCGGCGAGGCCCGCTGCGTATTTACTCAGAAGTAAACACGCTAAGCGTATCTAAGCAATATAAAGTAAAAGTACACAGGAGATAGGAATATAAATGAACAACAACTTTATTTATTAAACATTCTTTTACAGGTACAACTGGAATGTAAATACATAGATAGAAAGTAATGCCTAAACAATGGTATAACTGAAATGAAAATGTATACAAGTAAAATCAATGCTCAGGATCTTCTGTGAACTGCTCCAAGTGCTCCTGGCTGGTCTCGAGCTCTAGTGCGTCCGATCCACCTGATAGAATTCCAAAGAAGAAGAGAAATAGGAATTTCGTCAGTGAACAATCGCTCAGTAAGTCCCAAAGATGAGTAGAGATAGAATAGACAGAAAGAGAGTATAACTAGTAATGCTTGATTATAATGTTAACGTAGTTGTTTGTAGCTTGGTACAGAATATGCCAGTGTATACGAGAGTAGTCCAACTTACACCGTGGACTTTGGTAACCCGTAGTACAAGGCTCTGTTGAAAATACCATGGAAAAACGGCATGGATATAATTACTTCTTAAGTGACCACCTCGTGCCACCTTTAACATGTTCCGTACCAGTCTACCCCTTTATAAACCCTGTTATATTTAATGCGTTGATTGTACTGATTGTATTGTATTGTCTTGTAGTAAATGGAAGACTTATGAAAACAATGATATCAGTAAATGAAATGGATATAAATGGATAGTCATGTAAACGGAATATATCCATGGTTCGGTTCAGTCAATAGATTGATATAGATTGAATAGACGGATTCATGGATTCATGTTGTATTGTAGTTTATACTTGAATCATATTCAAGTCAGATTGACCATGACTCGAACTGAGTCAGACTTTTAAGAAAGAATTGAAGTCCTGATTGTTTTGATGTTATCGATAACTGCTGCACTTGGACGGCAGGATTTGTGTCTTTTTCCAAGATAATTACCGTGTTGATAACACCGTTTGTTAGATTGTCTACAATAGATAGGCAAGCACCTACATTCTCTGGCTCCTTGACGCTCAAGAGAATTGGTCCCGCTTAAACCTATATTTACTAGGGTCCTTATTGTAATTTAGCATAACTTGAGGGGGTTTTATGTAAAAATAGTTTCGATATGTTTTCAAAATACACCTCAAGTATTTAATTATCATCTTTATGGTTTTTATAGATGTATATTTTATAAAAGTGAACTTTCTAGTGAGTAAAAACTTAGTTTTCATTGTATATGGTATTTTATTGAAATATTGGTATTTTGCATTGAATTGGAATGGTATTTTCCTGTAATGGTGATTCCTTTGATTTAGAAAACTTGGAATATTTATATAATATAATTAAAATAGATATTTTTATAATAGTTATATATATATTTAATAAAAATAATTTTATTTATTTTTGTAGAAATCTCATTTTCTAAAGAAAAATACATTAAAATTCCATTGAGATCGAATGCTCCTTCCGGAGGTCTGCATCTTGCTCTTGTAGGCCTGAGGATGTGTGATAACCCCCACCATTCTGAACGGGGTTCCCAAAAGTGGGTTGTAGAGGCGCAATTGTAAGGAACTGATTAACACACTTTTTATAGAAATGGTTTAGCAAGTTGATGGTATTTATTAGTAATGTCGTATTATCCCATAACTATATTCCCAAAATTTCATCGTGCTGTGTCAAAGATGTGTGTTGTGATGAGTTTGGTCATTACCTCGTGAGTTGTCTAAAGATAATACAAGTATTATGTTTGATTTGTGTTGAAAGTAAAGTATATGATATTTTACCGTAAAAATACAATAAAAGTTGCATAAAAGATTCTTTTGAAATGAAATTAATTTTTAATGTGTTTGCTAAACATTATATGAGAGTATGGTATTTTATTGATTAAGAAAAATAGAATTTTTAAAGAAAAACCGAATCGGAAGTCGGATTAACTCCGCTTCCGTCGGGTTTTGAAGAATGAAAGTTTTAGAATAGACAAACAAAGGGGAAGAAGGGAATTACAGGCTATTGAGAAGGAAGAGAGGTAGGGGAAGACTAGGGAAGCGTCGGGGCGTTGTTTCTGTTGGGGTAAAAATTTACACCCCCGTTGACCGAGTCAAAGTCAAGGTCAACCCCAAGCCAGGTGGGCCCAAGCCTAGGTCAAGCGGGCCCATGCCCAAGTCGAGCCCGCGGCCAGCCTTCTCCATGCCAACAACAAAAATCATGTAACAAATAATTTTTATGTAATTTTTGTGCATGAATGTATGCAAAATGGGCATAAAGCCAAATTTTTGTAAGCTCATGGCTTATGTGCAAAAACAAATGACACATAAGCCATGGAATAGGCAAAAAGCCATTTTGAAAAGCCCAAGGGGCTATATGTAAATGTGTAAGCCTATAAAAGGCAACATGATGATGAATAAGAAAAAGACTTTTTTTTCATTCCCTAAAAAACTAGGGTTTGTTCCTCCACTCTCTCCTTTTCAAGTTCTTCCTCTTCCTTTTTATTTTCAAAATAAATCAAGAGCTTAGCTCTCCTTTTTTAAAAAACTAAATAAAGTTTTACCACAAACCCATCTCCAAAAACTCCATCAAGAGAAGAAAAAGGGTCTCTTTTTTTATCATCCAAGATCTAGATCTTGGAGTTTCAAGAGAACCCATTTTGGGTTTCTTCTCAAAGGAGAAAGGAGAACATCTTTTGGAGTTCAACTCCATAAATAAAATTCTTTTGGAGTTCAACTCCACAACAAATAAAATTATTTTTGGAGTTCAACTCCACTGCAGAAATTCTTTTGGAGTTTAACTCCACCAAAAAAAAAAATATACTTTTTTGGGGGAGTTTAACTCCACATTACATTTTTTTAGCCATATAAAATTCTTCTGGAGTTTAACTCCACAGTAAAAATCTTTGGAGTTCAACTCCACAAATAAAATTCTTTTGGAGTTTAACTCCACTACAGAAATTCTTTTGGAGTTTAACTCCACAAAAAAATACCTTTTTTGGGGGGTTTTAACTCCACATTACATTTTTTTAGCCATATAAAATTATTTTGGAGTTGAACTCCACGTTTCAAAAAAAAAAAAAAAAAAAAAAAAAAAAAAAAAAAAAAAAAAAAAAAAAAAAAATGTTGCGGTCACATGCAAAGCATGTGACCGGGTCACATGCAAACCATGTGACCCTCTCACATGAGGGGTCACATGCAAAGCATGTGACCGGGTCACATGCAAACCATGTGACCCCCTCACATGAGGGGTCACATGCCCCTTCACATGAGGGGTCACATGTTAAACATGTGACCCCCTCATATGAGGGGACACATGCAAAACATGTGACCGGGTCACATGCAAAACATGTGACCCCCTCATATGAGGGGTCACATGCAAAGCATGTGACCGGGTCACATGCAAAACATGTGACCCCCCTCACATGAGGGGTCACATGTTAAACATGTGACCCCCTTGCATGAGGGGTCACATGTTGAACATGTGACCGGGTCACATGTTTAGCATGTGACCCACTCACTTGAGGGGTCACATGTTAGCATGTGACCCCCATTTTTTTTAAAAAAAAATAAATAAAATAAAATAAAAAAAATTCTGTTTTCTTCTTTCTTCCTCTTTTTTTTTTATTTAAAATAAAAATAAATAAATTATAAATAATATTTAAAAATTAAAAAAAAAACATAACTATTTTCTTCTCTTCTTTTCTCTATTTAATCCCTTTTTTTTATTTAAAAAAAATATTAAATAAATAAAAATAAATTATAAATAATATTTTAAAATAAAAAAAAAAAATATTTTAAAAATAAAATAAAAAAATTCTCCAAATATTTATTTACTTATTTATTTTCGTTTTTATATATAGAAAATATATATATATGTACATACCTCTTTTTTTACAAGTAAAACAAAACCAAAAAAAAAATACACACACCAACGCACCGCATATTGAGTTCGCATGACCAGTTTAACCCGTCAATCGGAGGTTCCTTCGCTCCAAATGCGAGGGGTAATTAACGGCAGCTTAGTCCGCGGCTGTCGGAGATTCGGATCCCCACAATCAATAAACCCCGGCCTACCCTAGGCAGGGGGAATCTGTAGTACGCCTGACAAGCGCGCGCGTATTCCCATCTCAATGGGGTGACGAAAAACACCCTACAGATTCTGGCACGCCCGGTGGGACCATCTCTCCTCCCATATTTCGGGTTAAATGTTCATGCGAACTCAATCAATATATATACCTATATTTATACTGAAATAATGTTCTTTCATGCAGATTTTCAAACAATCACCTTCTGACGATGTCTTCGATAATGAACTCAGCTCCCGTCTCCTACACGATGAAGATAGACTCCAGGACGGTCCTTCCAGCCAGTCTCGGGCGACAATGGGAGGAGCCGCTGCTACCATTCGGCTCTATTATGTTCATGCCAGTCGGCGCCATCCCAGCTCCTCAAGCCCCGGTGGCAGACAAACCAGTCTCGAAAGGCAGGAGGCCAAACGTGGTGATCTCAAGGGCGCCCCAACCCAAACGCAAGTCGGTATCTGAACGACTTTCCTTGGCCACAGCTGGGGGCAAGGCCATCAACACCAACAAAGCTACAACGCGTCCCAAGCAAGCTCCAGCGGCGCCCCTGACAAATGCTCGATCGGGTGTCTTCTCTAAGCTCCCTGCTGATCAACTCACAATGGCTTCCCGGATAGTGGATGCCCGCCAAGCCTTCAAGATCGAGAAGCTGAGGCAGAAGCGGCTCAGATATAGAGCCAACAAAAGGGCTAGGGCTCTGGCCATGTTAAAACTTATGAATTTCCAAAGCCCGGACCGCTCCGCGAGACCAGCTGCTAGTGATGAAAGAATGGCTGAATGTGTTATCCACACTGTCTACATGGCCGGACATGAAGAAACGAACCCTCCTCTTCTTCACAGCCATAGTGATGATATGGTTGACGCTACCCAGCATCGGCTCGATCTAAATGATGAAGAGCCCGCTCAGGCCGATAAGCCAGAGGAGCCTGTGGTTCCTACAGAATTGAGCTCAGGCAATAAAGATTATCCGGTTGTCATAGCCGGAACTACAGAACAAGCATTATTCCAATGGCTTCAAAGGCAATTTCAGGACAGGGATGAGAAGATGGCCGAGGTCTATTCCAAAGTCGACGAGCTAGCAAACGTCGTGGAAGATCTCGCGACCCAAGTCGCCCGATTGCAATTACAACAGAGTCAAATTTTGGCTCATGAGCCAGGGATTGATACCCGGGGGCAGCCAACTGATATCCCTTCCAACCTAAAAGCGGAGCGCCTTCGCGAAAAACGGCCGCAATCAGCCTCCAGTCCTTCCGATACATACGCCGGGGGGGAATCGCCTCTGAAAGAGAAGCTGGAGAAGGTCTATTCCTTCAAGAGGGAAAAGGTCCACAAGATATTCAGGGACGCCCTAAGAAACGGTCTACAACTGCCAGAATCAAAGAGACCGCAAGAAGAGAATATGACCGACGACCCAAAATATTGCCCCTATCACAGGGTGATAGGTCATGCCATTGAGGACTGCTTCGTCTTCAAAGATTGGGTCGAAAGGCAATACAGGATGGGAGAGATAGAACTGTCTAAAGGCGTGTTAGCAAACAGTCAAGCTACGATCGCCGATTTCATGCAAATAGAGACCGAAGCCTTTCGGGAACCTAATCCTCCCAGACATGTGCCTCGAGGACCAGCATCAGTAAAGACACCTACTCCAATGGAGGGAAAGAAGAAGGTATACTCCTTCAGGAGGGATGAAGTCCGCAAAATATTCGTGGACGCCTTGAACAATGGCCTGCAACTGCCTGTTCCAAAGAGGCCACAGGAAATGAACATGACCGGCAATCCCATATACTGCCCATATCATAGAGTGGTGGGTCATACCATTGAAGACTGCTATATTTTCAAAGATTGGGCAGAGGACCAATATAAGCTTGGAAAAACCTCACAATCCTCGGATGTATCGGCAAGCCACAGAGCTAGGTCATCAACACAGCTCTGCCAAGATCAAAGTTCAAGGAGCTGGGATAAGCAAAGAGGACCACCACGTCATTAAACTGGAAACAATCGACCTCTAAGTCGTTAAACTGGAAACAATCGACCACCATGTCATTAAACTGGGAACAATCGACCTCTAAGTCGTTAAACTGGGAATGTAAAAAAAAATGTAAATAAAAAAAAATGTGTAAATAAAAGAAAAATAAAGAAAAGCCGAAATGATGGGGCAACTCGCAATAAAAATCAGCGAGTAAAAATAAAAATGGAAATAAAGCCGAAATGATGGGGCAACCGCGAATAAATAGCCGAAATGATAGGGCAATCGCGACCTTCGCGATAAGAAAAGCTGAAATGATAGAGCAATCGCGGTAAAAAAAAAAAAAAAAAAAAAACAAAAAAACAAAAAAATACAACGGCGGATGATGAGTTGCTCCTGGCATTATTCCAGTGCAGCAATGCAGACGCCAAACAAAAATTCAAATTTCCAAAATTCTCCCGGCCCTACGGCTAGTCCCCAAATTGACTGCCGTATACAATCCACGGGCTCAAATAATTCTCATCATACCCATATCCCACTGCAATCACCAGTCCAGCGGTTGGTCTCCGCCCTCGGAATTATGCTCCATTGGGAAGACCCACTTATGTGTCCTTGCGCATGTGCTTCAGTGTTAGCAACGCTTATGCCGACCTCTAAGTCTTTAAACTGGAAACATATGACCTCCAAGTCGTTAAACCGGGAACATAAGACCTCTACGTCTTTAAACTGGAAACAGATGACCTCCACGTCTTTAAACTGGAAACAGATGACCTCTAAGTCTTTAAACTGGAAATGGATGACCTCTAAGTCTTTAAACTGGAAATGGAAGACCTCTACGTCTTTAAACTGGAAACAGATGACCTCTACGTCTTTAAACTGGAAGCAGATGACCTCTACGTCGTTAAACTGGAAACAGATGACCTCCAAGTCGTTAAACTGGAAACAGATGACCTCTACGTCTTTAAACTGGAAACAGATGACCTCTACGTCGTTAAACTGGAGACAGATGACCTCTACGTCTTTAAACTGGAAACAGTAGACCTCTAAGTCGTTAAACTGGAAACAGTCGACCTCTAAGTCATTAAACTGGGAACGAGGGAAATCCACTCATGTGTCCTCACGATACATGAGGAGAACAAACCTTTGTGGGATCCTTACGACTCACCAAGGAAAAACACACTTAGGAGTCCTCACGACTCTTAAGGAGAAAATACACCTGCGGGATCCTTACGACTCGCAGGGAGAAAATACCTTTATGGGACCCTCACGGCCCATAAAATTGAAAAGCCTTAGGTGATAGGGATCCAAACCTGTCTCCTAAGCCATCGCTCCCCAATCCCCAAGTGGCGAATGATGAGTCGCTCCTGGTACCATATTCCAGTGCAGCGATGCAGACGCCAACCAAATTCCAAATCCCAATCCCCAAGTGGCGAATGATGAGTCGCTCCTGGTACCATATTCCAGTGCAGCGATGCAGACGCCAACCAAATCTCGAAATATTTTTTCGGCCCTACGGTCTGGATCATACATCCTGCAAAACCGTATACAATCCACGGGCGTAAAATGATCCCAATCTCTCCCAACTCCTACCGGCGAGATCACATTCAAAGTCCCACCGACAGGGAAGATTCCAAAAAAAAAATTGAAAAAAAAAAAATGAATGAAAAAAAAAGAGAAAAAAAAAAGAACGGTATGTCCACAAGCAAAATGGGCACGGATGAAAACCCGAAAGGGCTCCGTGAGTAAAAACAGCAGGACTGCCGGCGAGTTTGTGAAAACCCGAAAGGGCGCAAACCCGTAAAAAAAAAAGAAGAAAGGAAATGCACTCGCAAAGTCCTCTCGACTTTGTGAGGAGAAAATTCCCGCGTGAGATCTTTACGACTCACAAAGGAGCAATACACTTAGGAGTCCCCACGACTCCTAAGGAGAAAATATACCTACGAGATCCTTTCGACTCGTAGGGAGAAAATGCTTTTATGGGACCCTCACGGCCCATAAAATTGAAAAGCCTTAGGTGATAGGGATCTAAACCTGTCTCCTAAGCCACCAATTCCCAAATCCTCCCGGGGCACATGATGAGTTGCTCCTGGCATTATTCCAGTGCAGCAATGCAGATGCCAAAACAAAACCGAAATCCTCAAATCCACTCAGCGCAAATGATGATTCGCTCATGGTACCATATTCCAGTGTAGCGATACTGATGCCAAACAAAAACCAATTCCCAAATCCTCCCAGGACAAATGATGAGTTGCTCCTGGCATTATTCCAGTGCAGCAATGCAGATGCCGAACCAAAACCAAAATCCCCGCGCCCTCTCATGATAAATGATGATTCGCTCCTGGTACCATATTCCAGTATAGCGATGCTGATGTCGACTCAAGTCAATCAAATCAAACCAACAACCTCTGCGGCGGAATCATGCTTCGTCCCAGAATTTACTCCGTGTCGAAATCATGCTTCGCCTCGGGATAACGACCTCCTTGCCGGAATTATACTCCGCCTTGGAATCAAATCAACCAACAACCTCTGCGGCGGAATCATGCTTCGTCCCAGAATTTACTCCGTGTCGAAATCATGCTTCGCCTCGGGATAACGACCTCCTTGCCGGAATTATACTCCGCCTTGGAATCAAATCAACCAGCAAGCTCTGCGTCAGAATTATGCTTCGTCTCAGAATGCACCCCGTGTCGAAATGATGCTTCGCCTCGGTGTACCTGCCTTCCCTGTCGAAATTATGCTTCGTCCCGGGGAAAAGTCAACCACCGACACTTCGCGCCGGGGAAAAGTCCATCAGCGACACTCCGTGCCGGGGAAAAGTCAACCCGACACTCCGCGCCGGGGAAAAGTCGCTCAGCGACACTCCGTGCCGGGGAAAAGTCAACCCGCGACACTCCGCGCCGGGGAAAAGTCCATCAGCGACACTCCGTGCCGGGGAAAAGTCAACCCGCGACACTCCGCGCCGGGGAAAAGTCCATCAGCGACACTCCGTGCCGGGGAAAAGTCAACCCGCGACACTCCGCGCCGGGGAAAAGTCCATCAGCGACACTCCGTGCCGGGGAAAAGTCAACCCGACACTCCGCGCCGGGGAAAAGTCCATCAGCGACACTCCGTGCCGGGGAAAAGTCAACCCGACACTCCGCGCCGGGGAAAAGTCGATCAGCGACACTCCGTGCCGGGGAAAAGTCAACTCGACACTCCGCGCCGGGGAAAAGTCCATCAGCGACACTCCGTGCCGGGGAAAAGTCAACCCGACACTCCGCACCGGGGAAAAGTCGATCAGCGACACTCCGTGCCGGGGAAAAGTCAACCCGCGACACTCCGCGCCGGGGAAAAGTCGATCAGCGACACTCCGTGCCGGGGAAAAGTCAACCCGACACTCCGCGCCGGGGAAAAGTCCATCAGCGACACTCCGTGCCGGGGAAAAGTCAACCCGACACTCCGCACCGGGGAAAAGTCGATCAGCGACACTCCGTGCCGGGGAAAAGTCAACCCGCGACACTCCGCGCCGGGGAAAAGTCGATCAGCGACACTCCGTGCCGGGGAAAAGTCAACCCGACACTCCGCGCCGGGGAAAAGTCCATCAGCGACACTCCGTGCCGGGGAAAAGTCAACCCGACACTCCGCGCCGGGGAAAAGTCGATCAGCGACACTCCGTGCCGGGGGAAAGTTAACCCGACACTCCGCGCCGGGGGAAAGTCGATCAGCGACACTCCGTGCCGGGGACACGTCAACTAGCCGATACCCCGCCTCGGGGAAACGTCAAGCAGACACTCCGTGCCGGGGGCACGTCTACCACGGACACTCCGTCTCGGAGACGCGTCAAGCGTCGACCGTCCATGTCGTAAAAAGGGCAGTGCATCCCAAAAAGTGGGAACCAAAGCAAGTCGCCTCCACGTGAAAGAAGATCCATCAATTTCATGCACACGACCCATATATGCTGTGTGCATTTATTGATGGGGGGCACTTTGTTGGGGTAAAAATTTACACCCCCGTTGACCGAGTCAAAGTCAAGGTCAACCCCAAGCCAGGTGGGCCCAAGCCTAGGTCAAGCGGGCCCATGCCCAAGTCGAGCCCGCGGCCAGCCTTCTCCATGCCAACAACAAAAATCATGTAACAAATAATTTTTATGTAATTTTTGTGCATGAATGTATGCAAAATGGGCATAAAGCCAAATTTTTGTAAGCTCATGGCTTATGTGCAAAAACAAATGACACATAAGCCATGGAATAGGCAAAAAGCCATTTTGAAAAGCCCAAGGGGCTATATGTAAATGTGTAAGCCTATAAAAGGCAACATGATGATGAATAAGAAAAAGACTTTTTTTTCATTCCCTAAAAAACTAGGGTTTGTTCCTCCACTCTCTCCTTTTCAAGTTCTTCCTCTTCCTTTTTATTTTCAAAATAAATCAAGAGCTTAGCTCTCCTTTTTTAAAAAACTAAATAAAGTTTTACCACAAACCCATCTCCAAAAACTCCATCAAGAGAAGAAAAAGGGTCTCTTTTTTTATCATCCAAGATCTAGATCTTGGAGTTTCAAGAGAACCCATTTTGGGTTTCTTCTCAAAGGAGAAAGGAGAACATCTTTTGGAGTTCAACTCCATAAATAAAATTCTTTTGGAGTTCAACTCCACAACAAATAAAATTATTTTTGGAGTTCAACTCCACTGCAGAAATTCTTTTGGAGTTTAACTCCACCAAAAAAAAAAATATACTTTTTTGGGGGAGTTTAACTCCACATTACATTTTTTTAGCCATATAAAATTCTTCTGGAGTTTAACTCCACAGTAAAAATCTTTGGAGTTCAACTCCACAAATAAAATTCTTTTGGAGTTTAACTCCACTACAGAAATTCTTTTGGAGTTTAACTCCACAAAAAAATACCTTTTTTGGGGGGTTTTAACTCCACATTACATTTTTTTAGCCATATAAAATTATTTTGGAGTTGAACTCCACGTTTCAAAAAAAAAAAAAAAAAAAAAAAAAAAAAAAAAAAAAAAAAAAAAATGTTGCGGTCACATGCAAAGCATGTGACCGGGTCACATGCAAACCATGTGACCCCCTCACATGAGGGGTCACATGCCCCTTCACATGAGGGGTCACATGTTAAACATGTGACCCCCTCATATGAGGGGACACATGCAAAACATGTGACCGGGTCACATGCAAAACATGTGACCCCCTCATATGAGGGGTCACATGCAAAGCATGTGACCGGGTCACATGCAAAACATGTGACCCCCCTCACATGAGGGGTCACATGTTAAACATGTGACCCCCTTGCATGAGGGGTCACATGTTGAACATGTGACCGGGTCACATGTTTAGCATGTGACCCACTCACTTGAGGGGTCACATGTTAGCATGTGACCCCCATTTTTTTTAAAAAAAAATAAATAAAATAAAATAAAAAAAATTCTGTTTTCTTCTTTCTTCCTCTTTTTTTTTATTTAAAATAAAAATAAATAAATTATAAATAATATTTAAAAATTAAAAAAAAAACATAACTATTTTCTTCTCTTCTTTTCTCTATTTAATCCCTTTTTTTTATTTAAAAAAAATATTAAATAAATAAAAATAAATTATAAATAATATTTTAAAATAAAAAAAAAAAATATTTTAAAAATAAAATAAAAAAATTCTCCAAATATTTATTTACTTATTTATTTTCGTTTTTATATATAGAAAATATATATATATGTACATACCTCTTTTTTTACAAGTAAAACAAAACCAAAAAAAAAATACACACACCAACGCACCGCATATTGAGTTCGCATGACCAGTTTAACCCGTCAATCGGAGGTTCCTTCGCTCCAAATGCGAGGGGTAATTAACGGCAGCTTAGTCCGCGGCTGTCGGAGATTCGGATCCCCACAATCAATAAACCCCGGCCTACCCTAGGCAGGGGGAATCTGTAGTACGCCTGACAAGCGCGCGCGTATTCCCATCTCAATGGGGTGACGAAAAACACCCTACAGTTTCGTCGTAGGAATCACTTCGAAACGTGGTCGGAATCTTGCCCTTTGCTAACTCCACTTGCACAACTTGAGACTTGAGAATTTTTGAGAGTTTTTGTAATGAAATTTTGAATGAGAAGGGGTGAAATAGAGTGTGGTATTTATAGGGAAAATTAGGGTTTAGAGGGTTAAAGAATGCATTAAAAATTTACATTAAAAATTTGGTTTAATGCCACTTTAAAATTCTTTGTTTATTTTTAATAAAAAAAAACAGTACAGGGGTTAAGGGAGGAGGCTAAGGGACTAGGGTTAGCAATTAGAGCATCACCTACGGATGGGGGACCGGTGACGCCGGGGAAAGAAGGAATCTCACTGGTCCATTCCCGGCGAGGGGAGCCCGGACCATCGCCATGTGTCCCTCTCGATTCATATACCCTCGTGCTCATGTTTGATTATTCTGTAACTTATCATCCTACGTGTAGTGCACGTGAAAACCCTTGGGTTTCTAAAAGATTAAAAGAAAAATTAAATAAAAAGTTAATGTGGCTGGGGGGATTCGATCTGTAAGGTGTTTTTCGTCACCCTATTGAGATGGGAATGTGCGCGCGCTTGTTAGGCACATTACAGATTCCCCCAGCCTAGGGTAGGCTGGGCTTTATTGATTGTGGGGATTCGAATCTCCGGCAGCTACGGACTAAGCTGCCGTTAATTACCTCTCGCCTTTGGAGCGAAAGAACCTCCGATTGGCGGGTCAAACAGGTCATGCGAACTCAATGTGCAGTGTTGTGTTTTGAAGGGGTTTTGGATATATCGGGGGCCCCACAGAGTTTTTACGGAGGTCCCGCTACCCAGATAGCAGGCTAGGGGTCAAGGTGGCTAGCAGCCCCTTTGCGGGGTGCGGGGCGGCACCTCGTTAGAAATTTTTTTTCCAACGGGAGAGGTTTTTTTAGTGTGGAGTATATGTAAAATGAGGGGGAAATGGCGTCCAAAAGACGCATGAGCGCTAGTGCATCATGTGCCTAGCACGCTGGCGTTGGGTGTTGGCGCTAACGCTTGGGCGCTTGGGTTAGCGCTAGGAGCTAGGGCGCTGGCGCTGGTGCTTCGGGCGCTAGAGCCTCAAATGTCCGGCACGTGGGCGCTCGGGCGCTAGCACCTCACATGCCTGACACATGGGCGCTCGGGCGCTAGCGCTTTTAGCGCTAGCGCCTCACGTTCCCGGCACGTTGGCGCTCGGGCGCTAGCGAAAGAAAGGGGTTTTTACCCGCAGAAATAGGAGTTAAACTCCAAAAAGAGGATTTTTGAGTGGAGTTAAACTCCAAAAGGTATGGATTAGGAGTTAAATTCCTTTGAGGATTTGGGTCTTGGAGTTGGACTCCCTAAAAATCTTCAGAGGTTCTTCTCTCTTAAGACTTGGATCTTTCCCAAATAGGATCTTTGGAGATGGGTCTCCTTCCTCCTCTTCTGTTGGCCGGCTCTTAGAGAACAAGAGGGGTGAGATTTTAAAAATCTCTCCTTTTTAAGATCCGATAGAAGATCCAAGCTTCCCTTTGTGGGTTTTGTGGTGAAAAACTATTTAGTTTTGGAAAAGAAAGAGTAAAACTCTTGATTTAATTCAAAAGAAAGAAGAAGGTTTAGAACCTTGAGGAAGGAGAAGGAGGCACAAAAACCCTAGAGTTTAAGAGAATAAAAAGTGTATGCTTTATTCATCATCATGTTGCTTTATATAGGCTTACACATTTACATATAGCCCCTTGGGCTTTACAAAATGGCATTTTGCCCATCCCATGCCTCATGTGCTCATTTCTTTTGCACATAAGCCATGGGTTTTACAAAAATTTGGCTTTATGCCCATTTTGCTTACATTCATGCATAAAAAATTACATCAAAATTATTTATTACATGATTTTTATTTTAGGCATGGAGGGGGCCGGCCGCTTCATGTTCGGACTTGACTTGGGTATGGGCCCACTTGATCTGGGCTTGGGCCTACTTGGCTTGGGGTTGACCTTGACTTTGACTTGGTCAACCGGGATGCAATTTTCGACCCCAACAAAGTACCCCCATCAATAAATGCACATCACATATGTGGGTCGTGTGCATGAAATTGATGGATCTTCCTTCGCGTGGTGGCGACTTACTCTGGTTTCCACTTTTGGGATGCACTGCCCTTTTTACTACATAGACGGTCGACGCTTGATGCGTCTCCGAGATGGAGTGTCCGTAGTAGACTTTTCCCTGGCCCAGAGCGATTTGGTTCCCGATTTGTGGGAAGCCTGCACTGCCCTCTTTACGACATGGACGGTCGACGCTTGACGCGTCTCCGAGACGGAGTGTCCGTGGTAGACTTTTCCCTGACTCGGAGCGATTCGGTTCCCGATTTATGGGAAGCCTGCACTGCCCTTTTTACGACATAAACGGTCGACGCTTGACGCGTCTCCGAGAAGGAGTGTTCGTGGTAGATTTTTCCCTGTCCCGGAGCGATTTGGTTCCCGATTTGTGGGAAGCCTGAACTGCCATTTTTACGACATGGATGGTCGACGCTTGACGCGTCTCCGAGGTAGAGTGTCTGTGGTAGACTTTTCCCTGGCCCGGAGCGATTTGGTTCCTGATTTGTGAGAAGCCTGCACTGCCCTTTTTATGACATGGAAGGTCGACGCTTGACGCGCCTCCGAGACGGAGTGTCCGTGGTAGACGTTTCCCTGGCTCGGAGTGATTTGGTTCCCGATTTATGGGAAGCATGCACTGCCCTTTTTACGACATGGACGGTCACCGCTTGACGCGTCTCCGAGAAGGAGTGTCTGTGGTAGACTTTTCCCTGGCCCGGAGCGATTTGGTTCCCGATTTGTGGGAAGCCTGCACTGCCCTTTTTACGACATGGACAGTTGACGCTTGACGCGTCTCCGAGAAGGAGCGTCTGTGGTAGACTTTTCCTTGGCCCGGTGCAATTTGGTTCCCGATTTATTAGAAGCCTGAACTGCCCTTTTTACGACATGGACGGTCGACGCTTGACGCGTCTCCGAGGCGGAGTGTCCATGGTAGACTTTTCCCTGGCCCAGAGCGATTTGGTTCCCGATTTGTGGGAAGCCTGCACTGCCCTTTTTACGACATGGACGGTCGACGCTTGACGTGTCTCCGAGAAGGAGTGTCCGTGGTAGACTTTTCCCTGGGCCAGAGCGATTTTGTTCCCGATTTGTGGGAAGCCTGCACTGCCATTTTTACGACATGGACGGTCGACGCTGGGATTGGTTGGTTTGATTTGTGTTGACATCAGCATCGCTACACTGGAATATGATACCAGAAACGAATCATCATTTGCCATGAGTGGATTAGGGGATTTTGGTTTTGGTAGGCATCTGCATTGCTGCACTGGAATAATGCCAGGAGCAACACATCATTTGCCCCGGGAGGATTTGGGAATTGGTTTTTGGGTCGGCATCAGCACCGCTACACTAGAATATGGTACCAGGAGTGAATCATCATTTTCCTTTCCCTGTTCGGAAGCGATGTCTTAGGAGACGGGTTTAGGTCCCTATCACCTAAGACTTTTCAATTTTATGAGCCGTAAGGGTCCCATAAAAGCGTTTTCTCCGTACGAGTCGTAAGGATCCCGTAGGTGCATTTTCTCCTTAGGAGTCGTGAGGACCCCCAAGTGTGTTTTTCCTTTGTGAGTCGTAAGGATCTCACGCGGGAATTTTCTCCTCACAAGGTCGAGAGGTCTTTGTGAGTGTATTTCATCCTCTCTTTTTTTTGGCTGGTGGGACTTTAAATGTAGTCTTGCCGGTAGGACTTGAGAGAGATTGGGATTGTTTTATGCCCGTGGATTGTATACGGTTTTGCAGGATGTATGATCCAGACCGTAGGGCCAGAAGAATTTTGGGACTTTGTTGGCGTCTGCATCGCTGCACTGGAATATGGTACCAGGAGCGACTCATTATTCGCCGTAAGGGGATCTCTCTTGTTTCCAATTTAACGACTTAGGGGTCATCTGTTCCCAGTTTAACGACTTAGAGCTCATCTGTTCCCAGTTTAAAGACTTAGTGGTCTATTGTGCCCAGTTTAACGATTTAGATGTCTTCTATTCCCAGTTTAACGACTTAGAGGTCATCTGTTCCCAGTTTAAAGACTTAGGAGTCTATTGGATTGGAGCTTGGAATTTTGGGGTTAGGGTAGGCATCAGCGTTGCTAACACTGAAGCACATGTGCCAGGAACAATTCATCATTTGCCTTTGCCTGTTGGGGAGCGATGGCTTAGGAGACAGGTTTAGATCCTTATCACCTAAGGCTTTTCAATTTTATGGGCTGTAAGGGTCCCATAAAAGCATTTTTCCCTACGAGTCGAAAGGATCCCGCAGGTGTATTTTCTCCTTAGGATTCATGAGGACCCCCAAGTGTGTTTTTCCTTTGTGAGTCGTAAGGATCCCACGAAGGCGCTTTCTTACGAGTCGTAAGGATCTTGCAAGTTTTGTTCTCCTCATGCATCGTGAGGACACATGAGTGGGTCTTTCCAGATGGAGCATAATTCCAAGGGCGGAGACCAGCCGCTGGATAGGTGATTGCAGTGAGGTATGCGTATGATGAGAATTATTTGAGCCCGTGGATTGTATACGGTAGTCAATTTGGGGACCACCCGTAGGGCTGGGAGAATTTTAGGGAATTTCTTGGCCTCTGCATCGCTGCACTGGAATATGGTACCAGGAGCGACAAATCATTCGCCGTTGGAAATTTGAATTTTGGTTGGCGTCTGTATCGCTGCACTGGAATATGGTACCAGGAGCAACTCATCATTCGCCATTAGGAATTTAGGAATTTGGAATTTGATTGGCGTCTGCATCGCTGCACTGAAATATGGTACTAGGAGCGACTCATCATTCGCCACCGTTTTTTTTACACTGTGATTGCTCTATTATTTCAGCTTTTTTATCGTGAAGGTCGCTATTGCCCTATCATTTCGGCTTTATTTTCATGTTTATTTTTACTCGCTGATTTTTATTGCGAGTTGCCCTATTATTTCAGCTTTTCTTTTGTTTTTATTTACACATTTTTTTATTTACCTTCCCAGTTTAACGGCTTAGAGGTCGATTGTTCCCAGTTTAATGACTTAGGGACCGTCTGGTGTTCCCAGTTCAACGACGTTGTGGTCCTTTGTTTCCAGTTTAAAGACGTTGTGGTCTATCGTTCCCAGTTTAACGACGTGGTGGTCAGTTGTTTCCAGTTTAATGACTTAGAGGTCATCTGTTTCCAGTTTAAAGATGTGGAGGTCTAATGTGCTTGCTTATCCCAGCTCTTCGAACTTTGATCTTGGCGGAGCTGTGTCGATGACTGTAGCTCTGTGGCTTGCCGATACATCCGAGGACTGTGAGGTTTTTCCAAGCTTGTATTGGTCCTCTGCCCAATCTTTGAAAACACAGCAGTCTTCAATGGTATGACTTATCACTCTGTGATAGGGGCAATATTTGGATTGACGGTCATATTCATTTCATGTGGCCTCTTCGGAATAGGCAGTTGCAGACCGTTTTTCAAGGCGTCCTCGAATATATTGCGGATCTCATCCCTCCTGAATGAAGGAGTACACCTTCTTCTTTCTCTCCATTAGAGTATGTGTCCTTAGTGATGCTGGTCCTTGAGGACGATCAGTATTTGGTTCGCCCTTTTCAGATAATGGCACATGTCTGAGAGGATCAGGTTTTCGAAGGGCTTCGGTCTCCATTTGTATGAAATCGGCGGTCGTAGCTTGACTGTTTACTAACACGCCTTTAGATAGTTCTATCTCTCCCGTCTTGTATTGCTTTTCGACCCAATCTTTAAAGACGAAGTAGTCTTCAATGGCATGACTTATCACTTTGTGATACGGGCAATATTTTGAGTCGTCGGTCATATTCGCTTCTTGCGGTCTTTTTGATTCTGGAAGTTGTAGACCATTTCTTAGGGCGCCCTTGAATATCTTGTGGACTTTTTCCCTTTTGAAGGAATGGACCTTATCTAGTTTCTCTTTCAGAGACGATTCCCTTTCAGCGTATGTATCGGAGGGACTGGAGGCTGATCGCAGCCGTTTTTCGTGAAGGCGCTCCGCTCTTCAGCTGAAGGGGGTATCAGTTGGCTGCCTCCGGGTATCAATCCCTAGCTCATGAACCAAAATTTTATTCTGCTGTAATTGCAATCGGGCGACTTGGGTCGCGAGATCTGCCGCGACGTTTGCCAGTTCGTCGACCTTATACTGTACCTTGGCTAACTTCTCATCCCTGTCCTGAAGCCGCCTCTGAAGCCATCGGAATAATGCTTGTTCCGTAGTTCCGGATACGACAACCGGGACATCCTTATTGCCTGAGCTCAATTACGCAGGAACCCCGGGCTCCTTTGGCTTATCGGCCTGAGCGAGCTCTTCATTATTTAGACCGAGCCGATGCTGGGTAGCGTCAACTATATCATCACCATGGCTGTGAAGCATAGGAGGGTTCGTTTCTTCATGTCTGGCCATGTAGACGGTGTGGACCACATATCCACCCGTCTCTTTATCTTTGGCGGGGCAACCATGTTCTTGGAGCCTCATGAAGTTCATCCTAGCATGAGCCCTAGCCCTTTTGTTGGCTCTATATCTGAGCCTTTTCTGTCTTAGCTTCTCGATTTTGAGGGCTTGGCGGACATCCGTCATCCAGGAAGCCATCGTGAGTCGATTAACGGGGAGCTTAGAGAAGATACCCGATTAAGTAGTTGTCAAGGGCATCGCCGGAGCTTGCTCGAGATGTCTTGTTGCTTTGTTGGTGTTGATGGCCTTGCCCCCAGCTGGGGCCAAGGAAAGTCGTTCAAACACTGACTTGCGTTTGGGTTGTGGTGCCCTCGAGATCACCACATTAGCCTCCGGCCTTTCGAGACCGGTCTGTCTGTTGCTGGAGCTTGAGAAGCTGGGATGGCGCTATCTGACACAAAAAGAATAGAGCCAAATGGTAGCGGCGGCTCCTCTCATTGTCGCCAGAGACTGGCCGGGAGGACTGTCCTGGCGTCCATCTTCATCGTGTAGGAGATGGGAGCTGAGTTCATCTTTGGAGACATTGTTGAAAAGTGATTACTTGAAAACTTACATGAAAGAGCATTATTTTAGTATAAATATATATATGTATATTGATTGAGTTCGCATGAACGTTTAACCCGAAATATGGGAGGAGAAATTAGTCCCACCGGGCGTGCAAGAATCTGTAGGGTGTTTTTAGTCACCCCATTGAGATGGGAATGCGGGCACGCTTGTCAGGCGCATTACAGATTCCCCCTGCCTAGGGTAGACTGGGGTTTATTGATTGTGGGGTTCTGAATCTCCGGCAGCCGCGGACTAAGCTGCCGTTAATTACCCCTCACCTTTGGAGTGAGAGAACCTCCGATTGACGGGTCAAACAGGTCATGCGAACTCAATGTGTAATGTTGTGTTTTGAAGGGGTTTTGGATATATCGGGGGTCCCGCAGAGTTTTTACAGGGGTTCTGCTACCCGGATAGCGGGCTGGAGGTCAAGGAGGCTAGCATCCCATTTGCGGGATGCGGGGCAGCGCCCCGTTAGAAATTTTTTCTAACGGGGGAGGTATCTTTAGTGTGGAATATATGTAAAATGAGGGGAAAATGGCGTCCAAAGGACGCGTGAGCGCCAGCGCCTCACGTGCCTAGCACGCTGGCACTGGGCGCTGGCGCTAACGCTTGGGCGCTTGGGTTAGTGTTAGACGCTAAGGCGCCGGCGCTAGCGCTTTGGGCGCTAGCGCCTCACGTGCCCGGCACGTGGGCGCTCGGGCGCTAGCGCTTTGGGCTCTAGCGCTTCTGGCACTAGCGCCTCACGTGCCCGGCACGTGGGCGCTCAGGCGCTACCGCTTTGTGTGCTCGGGCGCTAGCGCCTCACGTGCCCGGTACGCCGGCTCTTGGGTGCTAGCGCGTCACGTGCCCGGCGTGGGCGCTAGCGCTTTGGGCGCTAGCGAAAGGAAGGGGTTTTTATCCCCAGAAATAGGAGTTAAACTCCAAAAAGAGGAATTTTAAGTGGGGTTAAACTCCAAAAGGTCTGGATTAGGAGTTAAACTCCTGTGAGGATTTGGGTCTTGGAGTTGAACTCCCTAAAAATCTTCAGAGGTTCTTCTCTCTTAAGCCTTGGATCCTTCCCAAATGGGATCTTTGGAGATGGGTCTCCTTCCTCCTCTTCTGTTGGCCGGCTCTTGGAGAACAAGAGGGGTGAGATTTTAAAAATCTCTCCTTTTTAAGATCTGATGGAAGATCCAAGCTCCCCTTTGTGGGTTTTGTGGTGAAAAACTATTTAGTTTTGGAAAAGGAAGAGTAAAACTCTTGATTTAATTCAAAAGAAAGAAGAAGATTTAGAACCTTGAGGAAGGAGAAGGAGGCACAAAAACCCTAGAGTTTGAGAGAATAAAAAGTGTATGCTTTAGTCATCATCATGTTTCCTTATATAGGCTTACACATTTACATATAGCCCCTTAGGCTTTACAAAATGGCATTTTGCCCATCCCATGCCTCATGTGCTCATTTCTTTTGCACATAAGCCATGGGCTTTATAAAAATTTGGCTTTATGCCCATTTTGCTTACATTCATGCATAAAAAATTAAATCAAAATTATTTATTACATGATTTTTATTTTGGGCATGGAGGGGGCCGGCCGCTTCATGTTCGGACTCGACTTGGGCATGGGCCTACTTGATCTGGGCTTGGGCCCACTTGGCTTGGGGTTGACATTGACTTTGACTTGGTCAACCGGGGTGCAATTTTCAACCCCAACAGATCACAGGGGCTACGTCATAGCAGTGCAAGACTTTACTAATGAGCTACAAGTGCTTTTTTGCTGTTCAAAAGCAAATCAAATTTATAACTTGTGCTCAGGCTCAGGTGTTCCTTTCTGTATTTTGGAAAAAAAATTCATACAGAAAGTTTAGGGTTGTTACATATGTAATGGGAAAAGACCATCTCTTAAACAAATTAAGATATGAGGTTGTCCGGCCTGTATTAAAAAGAAAAATCCGGACAAGCTCAAGGCAATGTCAGTTCTGTGCAAGTTTGTAGGATAACCCAAACAAACGCGAGGGAATATCTTCTACCACACCGAGGAACAAAAGGTGTTTGTTTCTCGACATGCCACATTTTTAGAAAAAGGAATTTTTTGTGAAAGAAATTAGTGGTAATGAGGTAGAACTGGAAGAAGTTCTAGCAACACAAACTATAACCGACAATTTGGTGGAACCGGAGGATTCAATAGTCCGCAACGAACCTCAGCCGCTCCGCAGATCTAGTAGGGTTCCTCATCCACTTGAGAGATACTACGGTTTTCTCATAGACGGTGGAAGAGATGATTGCATCATGAAAGATGATGACCCGACTATTTTCGAGCAGGCCATCACAAGTGGAGACTCTATGAAATGGCTGGATGCTATGCGATCTGAGATGGAATCCATGTACACCAACAAAGTATGGACTTTGAAAGTTTCTCCTGAAGGGGTAAAATCCATCGGGAGCAAGTGGATCTTGAGAAGATAATTGGTGTAGATGGAAAATTCGAGACTTTCAAAAGTAGACTTGTTACAAAAGGTTTTCGTCAACGACCTGGTGTCGATTATGATAAAACCTTTTCTCTAGTGGCTATACTTAAGTCCATCAGGATCTTACTTGTCATTGCTGCATATTGTGACTACGAAATCTGGCAGATGGACGTCAAGACCAATTTTCTAAATGGTGATTTAGAAGAGAGCGTGTACATGACTCAGCCAGAGGGCTTCGTAGACAGTGGGAGCAGCGGAAGCCTGTGCAAGCTTTTTAAATCAATCTACGGATTAAAGCAGGCATTGCGGAGTTGGAACATCTATTTTGATGAAACTATTAAAGAGTTTGACTTCATAAAAAATGTAGGTGAACCATGTATATATAAGAAGGTAGTAGAGAGTAATGTTGTCTTCCTCTTATTGTACGTGGATGACATACTCTTGATAGGAAACAATGTTCCTGTGCTACACTCGGTCAAGCTCTTCTTATCACATATGTTCTCCATGAAAGATCTAGGTGATGCTTCCTACATCTTGGGGATTAAGATTTATAGAGATATATCTAAACAGATGTTGGGATTGTCCCAATCCAGGTACATAGACACCATACTAAAGAGATTTAGTATGGAGATGGCTCGCATGCAAGGGATACCTTATGCTTTGGCAGTCGGGTCAATCATGTATGCGATGTTATGTACCAGACCGGATGTAGCTTACTCACTAGGTGTAGTGAGTAGGTAGGTGTAGTGAGTAGGTATCAATCAGATCGAGGGGAGAAATACTGGACAACTGTGAAGAACATTCTTAAGTACTTGAGAAGGACTAAAGAGATGTTCTTGGTGTATGGTAATGGTGAACTCCAGGTGGAGTCCTTTACCGATTCGAGCTTCCAGAGTGATAAGGACGATAGTAAGTCGGTCTTGGGTTTTGTCTTCACCCTCAGTGGAGGAACGGTATGTTGGAAGAGTTCCAAGCTAGATACCGTAGCAGACTCGACGATGAAGGCTGAATACATCGCTACCAACGATGCTGCTAAAGAGGATGTCTTGATGAAGAAGTTCATGAGATGAACTTTGTATGGTTCCTACCATTGAGCATCCAATACCTATGTATTGTAATAACAATGGAGCTGTGACTTTGTCCTAGGAACCCCGGTCCCATCAGCGATCCAAACATATTCTTAGGCGGTATCACTTAATCAGGGAGATAGTAGATCGCCAGGATATCGAGCTCAGGAGAGTTAACATTGAGGATAATACAGCGGATCCACTCACCAAGGCCTTCCCCCAGATGTTAATCGAGAGAGTTTTTAGGATGTTGGGTATGAGATACTACAACAACTGGCCTTAGTGCAACTGGGAGATTGTTAGTGATGTGTATGCCCTAGAGGCCATTATTGTATGATATAGTGGATGCTTGGAAAAATATATGGAGGACTTTCTTGCTCGACATGATAGTATGCTATATGGTTTTCTTTATCTTAACATGTTCACTGGTATTATTATATCGTCTCTCATATACATGTTGATAAAGCCCTTAGGATGTAGGCTTGACTACCAGGACTATGATGCGGATCATACTACTGGGACCAGGGTAGTCCACAAGCACATCCTTCAATAGTTCCTAGTCGAGAGAATATCGAGACAGGGCATTGATATTCCAGAGTAGACTAGTGTGTACGTTTCTTGACCATGTATGGGGCGATGGTTGATCCCATATCCATTGGTGTTTGATATCAAAGATTGTACACAGGTGCTCATTAGAGAATGGGTACACCGAACAGGACCCGCCGATAACTCCTAGATGGTACTATACCTATCGTCAGATAGCAGTTCTCTGGTGACACCGGTACAGGTTAGACTGTAGACCCGAGATCGTCGCAGAGTCTTGTGTGGTTCCTACTGTGCTTTGATTTCCTCTCTACCACGGCTCAAAGGAGTCGTGCAAACAGGCGGATTTTGGGTACAGTCCCGAGTCACATGGAGGCAATGAGTGATAGGAGGGGTTTCGTCTTTTTCGGCATAGGGAGTTGATGTTGCGCTGTGCTCGATTGGCTATAACAATAAGTCCCTGGCCAGGGCTGTTGATGAGATTTACTGGTAAGTGTTATTAGTAGTTTCTCATACCGTTATAGGCCTTACATCACCATGACTTATCAAGTTATTGAGGTCTGACGATACCACCCCCAGACTCGATATGCAATATATCAGACGAAGAGATTGGACTGTACAACAAGTGTTACTTATAGGCTTCATGAGATTTTGGACAAGCTTGCTTGTTGATCTTCTAATCGCTCAATACATGGGTAGCCGTTACGTCCAGCTAGTACTGCTGACGGCTTGTGGGTGACTGATGTGATCATCACCTACCGCTGGCATATTGACGAGTCTTTAGAGTCCCATACAGAAGTTTCCTGGTTCAAGCAAAACGAAGTAGGGCACATATGTTGATATGTGCATGGGCCTGATTAAATACGAGTATGAGATAACGTATTCTAATCTGGTGGTTATTTGTTATCAGTCAGGTTATATGTGATATAACCAGATTATCGAATCAAGTGTTGATTTGATAATGTGACATATAGATAAATGATATTAGTCGGTTATATGTGATATAACCGGATTATTAAATCAAGTGTTGATTTAATAATATAATATATATTTATATTTGATATAATTATATATTAACTAATATTATTAGCTTACTAATTATTTTATTTATATATATGTATTAATATATATATATATATATATATATATTTGATATATATATATATATATATATAATGAAGCATGGTATATTTTCTATTTTGAGAAAATGGAAAAATGAGGTGGATAATGAGGAGAATAGGGCGAATCATGGCTTGATGAATATTATATTCATCTTACTTCACTATTGAAGCAAGGCTTCATTTTATTATTGAATAAAATGAATGCTTCAATAAGTGAACCTTAGCCATTCTACACTTGGCCTTCTTCTTGAGTTCTTTTTTCTTCATATGAGCTCATGAGCTCTCTAGCTCTCTTCTTCTTCTTCCCCTTAATGCTTCAAGTTCCAACCCCTCACATGTGATGTGAACCATGGAGCTTGGATAATATCTAGTGAGCAAACAAAATCTCTACTTTACCATCCCACATTAGATTAGCACTTTGATGTGGTGTGTTTCCTTCACTAAAAAGTTTAGTGAAGAAGTAGCTTGGATTGACGGACTTCGGGTGGATCATCTTCGGCACGAAAGTCATCAGAGAAGGTTCGTTCAACTTTCAAGTGGAGCCTAGTGGAGTCGCGTGGACCACAACCCGGTGCATTAGAAAAGAAGGACACGGTCTACAAAGGTTGTAGCCGAATAGTGTAGTTTTAGTGATATCATATTTAAACCCTAATATTCTAGTTAGATCTTTGTAAGTGTTCATTATCACCTCTAAAATTTGAACGTTGCATGTGTGATGCCCGTTTTAAACCCTGCCGTTTCTGAACTAGATGTCCGTTTTGTAACACGTTTTACTCCCTGTTGGGATCATAATTATGTTAGGAATATGTATGCTCTAGAGGCCATTATTGTACATTGATGTATATTATAGTGGATGATTGGACATATATATAGAGGACTTTCTTTCTCGACATGATAGTATCCTATCTGGTTACTCTTTATCTTAATATGTACACTTAGTATTATTATACTGTCTCTCTGATACATGTTGATAAAGCCCTTAGGGAGTAAGCTTGACTACCAGGACTATGATGCGGATCATACTATTGGGATCTGGGTAGTCCACAAGAACATCTTTTAATTGTTCATAGTCGAGGGTATATCGAGATATGGCATCGATATTCTAGAGTAGACAAGTGTGTACGTTTCTTGGCCCTGTATGGGGGCTGTTTCCTGATTTAAAATCAGGAAAACCTACAGAAGAAGCATCACGTACTAGCACGTGACAAACGGTCACGTGATGACTAAGCAGCGGCAAAGAACAAAACGCAGAAGGAAGGGAAGCCCATTCCAGGGGGGTCACATGCCTACACGTGACCAGGGGTCACGTGTGTACACATGACCAACGGTCACGTGGCCACACGTGACCAGCCTCAAGAGCCTTATTTTTATGACAGAATTAAATTCTGAGAAAAAAATCTCGCAAGTCTTTCCAAAGTGGAAAAGAATTATTTCGAACCGTTGGATTAAAAATCCAAAGGTGATTAAATATCACCAACTTATGGAAAAATATCAGACTTGGAAAGATTTCCCCTTAAATCTAACCGAAATAACAAAGAGATATCTTTGGATTTAAAATCCAATGGTGAATAAAATTCACCTAATAATCTAATGGCCCAGATTAATGATAAACATAAATCAAATCTCTCAATAAACAAATCAAATATTTCAATGAAAGATTCACTAAAACTGATTGATTCTTTTCTTTCTCCTATAAATAGGAGCCAAAGGAGAGAGTTTGACACATACAGAGAGACATATACAGAGAGAAAGAGAGATAGAGCCTTGAGATTTTGGAAGAAATTGATCCTCTGCAAAAGAGAACCCTAGGTAAGAAAGGAGAGGCTTAAAAAGAGAATTTAATTCTCAAAAGAGCTTAACTCTTATATAAAGAAAAGAACTTAGTTCTTTCTCTGGTTGAGGATCTGCAAAGTGCACATCTCCCCATGAATTGAGAATTTAATTCTCATTGGATTGAGATCCTGCCATGCAGATCCAAAACATAGAGGAGGAATTGAGTTTTGAGAATTTAATTCTCACAGAATTATAGGAATTTAATTCCTTTGAGATAAAATTAGGGTTTAACCCTATGTTATAGGAATTTAATTCCTTCAAAATGGACAGAACCAGGGTTTAACCCTAATTGAGAACTTAATTCTCTCAAAATCACAGGAATTTAATTCCCTTAAAAAAGAAGAGATTAGGGTTTCACCCTACGCCAGAATTTAATTCTTTACATATATGGGGAATTTAATTCCTATAGAAAAGAAATTAGGGTTTGACCCTATCTAAGAATATAATTCTTTAAAAGAAAGTAGGAATTTAATTCCTCTAAAATTATTGCTAGGGTTTAACCCTATGAAGAATTTAATTCATAAAAGATGAACAGATCTTTAAAACATGAAAAGAAACAGGGTCACATGCTACCACGTGACCCCTGAAAAGATCCACAGAGAAGGGCTTTGAGGCAACGCCTCACGTGCCCCACGTGACCCCTTGGCAGAAGCTCTAACAGACAAACACTTAAATTCCCATCACGTGATAGCACGTGATGCTCTAAAGTATTCAATACTCTCGGCAGAACAAATAAAGAGAAGGAGGGCGCTCTCACGTGCTACCACGTGACCCCTCTTGCCTTAGTGTTTAACACTAAATTGAAACCTCTGTATCCAGTGTTTAACACTGATTTGCTTTAGTGTGTAACACTAATTGAAAAACTCTAAATTCAGTATTTAACACTGAATTTCTTGGTGTTTAACACTAAATTAAATCTCTGTTAGCAGTGTTTAACACTAAATTAAAATTTCTGTAACCAGTGTTTAACACTGATTAACATTAATTTGGAATCTCTATTCCCAGTGTTTAACACTAATTTGCTTTAGTGCTTAAACACTAATTTGAAATCTCTCTGGCCAGTGTTTAACACTGATTTGCTTTAGTGTTTAACACTAATTTGAAAACCTTGTTGCTAGTATGTAACACTGATTATTTTTTGGCGTTTAACACCAGTTTGTCAATCTCATCCCCAGTGTTCAACATTGTTGGTCTCTAGTGTTCAACACTAGCTTTAGCCCAATTGGCTAAGTTTCTAGAGGCAAAGCCTCTTCTTCAATGAGCCAATAGAGGGTCAATATCCTAAACATGATTGGACTTAGCCCAAGTTGGCCATAAGTCCTCAATTCAAACTTAACTGGGCTAATGGGCTCATAACATAATTAATTGGTCTTGGTCTTAAACTGGGTCAAAGACTGTTTAATCTACCTCGGTTCAAGGGTACATCTCTTCACTCCTTTGATACTCGGCGTTGTAATTCCTCAACGTCTTCAAAGAGGTGACGGGTCCCGATGACCACATACTGATACGGACTGTGGGGTCTTTAAACTCATGGACTATGAGGTCCTTAACCTTGACCGTGATGTCTTAAAACTAACGCCGGACTATGGGGTCCTTAAACCCATGGACTATGATGTTCTTAATCTTGACCGGAATGTCTTAAAACTAACAACGGACTATGAGGTCCTTAACCTTGACCGTGATGTCTTAAAACTAACATCGGACTGTGGAGTCCTTAAATCCATGGACTACGACGTCCTTAACCTTGCCGCAACGTCTTAAAACTAACATTGGACCGCAATGTCCTTAAACTACCTATCGACCGCAATGTCACTAAACTAAACAACAGGGCTCCCCTAATTGCTCTTTTGTTGGATCTAAATGATCCCGTTAAGTCGATCTTAGTCTAAAATGAGACAAACGTATCCTTAACAAACGTTTAAGTTGATCTTAGTCTCAAACGAGGCTAAAGTATCCTTAAACCCAAACCCCCAAACCCAAATCTAAGATAATACGGATTTGGACTAGTCCACGCCCTACGGGCGACGACATAACTCAGTCTCCGTATACAATCCACGGGCAACCGAACACAAAACAAATACACACGACACGAAGTGATCATCTGGAGAAGGAGAAAGTTGTTACCGCTATGCGGTTGCGTAATTAATTGCAGGGGCTTGCGTCTGCAGGGAAGAGCGACCCACGATAAAAAAACCCCTCAAACGAGGGGGAATCTGACGAAGTCTGCTACATCGGACGCATCCATCTAAACCTCCGATACATGGTGCCATAAATCAACTTGGCATTTTCGGAGAGGTGGGCGGATAACACCAATTAGCATCTGCCTCGAATCTCAGGTAAGACGTCCGTCGCGCCGCCATTCGGAGGGGAACAGGGGCGATGGTTGATCCCATAACCATTGGTGTTTGACATCAAAGATTGTACATAGGTGCTCATTAGAGAATGGGTATACCGAACAGGACTCGCCGATAGCTCCTAGATGGTACTATACCTATTGTCAGATAGCAGTTCTCTGGTGACACTGGTACAGGTTAGTCTATAGACCCGAGATCGTCGTAGAGTCTTGTGTGGTTTCCACTGTGCTTTGATTTCCTCCCTACCACGGTTCAAAGGAGTCGTGCAAACAGGTGGATTTTGGGTACAGTCCCGAGTCACATGGAGGCAATGAGCGATAGGAGGGGTTTCATCTCGCCTAGTATAGGGAGTTGATATTGCGCTATACTCAATTGGCTATGACAGGAAGTCCTTGGCCAGGGCTGTTGATGAGATTTACTAGTAATTGTTATCAGTAGTTTCTCGTACCGTTATAGGCCACACATTGGCATGACTTATCAAGTTATTGGAGTATGATGATTCCACTCCCAGACTCAATATGCGACATATCAGACAAAGAGACCAGACTGTAAGGTAAGTGTTACCTATAGGTTTCATGGGAGTTTGGACAAGCTTGCTTGTTGATCTTCTATTCGCTCAATACCTGGGTAACCGTTACGTCCGGCTAGTACCCCTGACGGCTTGTGGGTAACTGATGTGGTCATTACCTACTGTTGGCGTATTGACGAGTCTTTATAGTCCTACATAGAAGTTTCCTAGTTCAAGCGGAACGAAATATGGCACATATGCTGATATGTGCGGGAGGCCTGATTAAATACGAGTATGAGACACCGTATTTTAATCTGGCGGTTATTTGATATCAGTTAGGTTATATGTGATATAACCGGATTATTGAATCAAGTGTTGATTTGACAATGTGATATACAAATAAATGATATTAGTCGGTTATATGTGATATAACTGGATTATTAAATCAAGTGTTGATTTAATAATATGATATATATTTATATTTGATATAATTATATATTAACTAATATTATTAGCTCACTAATTATTCTTCATAATATATATATATATATATATATATATTAATATATATATATATATATATATATGTGTGTGTGTGTGTGATATATATATATATATATATATATATATATATATTATATGAAGCATGGCATGGATTTTCTATTTTTAGAAAATAGAAAATGAGGTGGAAAATGGGGAGACTTTTTTGTGGAATGGGCAAGCATGGCTTTGTTATTTATTTTATTCATTTGCTTGCACTATTGAAATATGGTTACAATTTTTAATGGTTAAAAATTATATGCTTCAATAATGTGTGAGTTTTGAAGAGCCATTACACACTTCATTCTTCACTTGAGTTATATTCCTCACTTGAGCACCTTGCTCTCTAGCTCTCTCCATTTTTTTCACCTCTTACTCCAAGCTCAATCACTCACATGAGTTGTGAACTCTTAAGCTTGTGAGAACCCTAGTGAGAAAAAAAAAACCCTACTTTACCATCCTACACTTAATTAGCACTTGAGTGCAGTGTGTTTTTTTACTAAAGAGTTTAGTGAAGAGGTAGCTTGGATTAATGGACTTCGGGTGGATCATCTTCGGCACGAAGTTCATTGAAGCAAGTTCGTTCAAGCTTTAAGTGGAGCCTAGTGAAGTCGTAAGGACTACAACCCAGAGTTTTAGAAGAGAAGGACATGGTCTACAAAGATTGTAGCCATCCATCTCTTAGCTAGTTTTTATGATATCATAGTTAAACCCTAATCATCTAGTTTAAGATCTTGGTTAGTGTAGATTGGCACCCCGAATATTTTGTAAAAACGGTATGCTTGATGCTAGTAAAACCCAGTGGTGGTGCTAACATACACTTTCATGGTATCAGAGACAAAGCTAGAAGATTAGACGAAGTTAATAAAAACACGAAACCGAAACAACTTCGAAACCGAAACCCTAAAACCCAAGTTTCTGTCGATTTCAAAATGGACTATGGAATTTTTTTAAACAACTGCAGAATGTTATATATGATATAACTAGAACACTGAACAATAACGCGACCAAAACTCTACTATTCACCCGGCGAGATCGGACATATTACCGGCGTCGCCGGCCCAACCTGCTCCATTTGGTCTCATATTTGTTTGGTGTTTTGTTGGCTTGATTTTAGGGTTTCAGGATATGTTTGATTGGCCCAGTTTACATGTGATGTTAACAATTTTGTTAGGGCTAATCGGAGTGTTTCGTAGTCGTGTTTTTAACGTCGTTTCGGGTTTAAATTTGATATGTGATACACTAGTTCGAATCCACATTTAATTAGCTTTGTGAAAACTAGTTTGTTTGTAAATCTAGCATGTTAGTCTCTTTTGATCGATTGCCGTGATGTTTCGATTCGGATCGAAACTCCGTCGCAATCGCGTATCGTACACGAATACTCGCCAGATAACTTTACTAGGTAGCCACGCCCCAATGCCCTGACCAAGTGACTTTAGGAGAACCCCGTTGCTAAAAGCATTCACTCGGGTGCTCGCGGCCATGGTGTTCCGCCTAAGTGCACTTGGTTGACGGCATCGGGGGTGCGGCCATCTACTATAGTTTCCGAAGAGCATTCGATCGGGTTGTCGGGAATCTAGTTGAATTACCCGACTAATTTATTGAAAAGTGTTTTCGATATGAGACAAAAATGCAAGGTTTATAAGTTAGGCATGAAATTCGGCATATGAGATATTCCGCGTTTATGATGTCTAAGAAAATCCGGATTCTAATTATTGTAGTTTTTTATTTCTTTTCTGCGACCGTAAGTGTAATATGTGGGGTATCCCAAATCTCGTTGCTATACGTCAACGAAATTTGGGATACGCGTATTTACTTACGTTGATGACAAGTGATGTTATGTGTTGCTGTGATATGTTATATTGGATCGTCGTGAATGAATAGCCGGGGATTTTACGTGAGATGAGAGTTTTTCAATTTTCATTCATGTAAAATTTGTTTATAATATTCTTTTATTGGGACACTTCCGGGTTGAGGATGATGTCACCATTGATGTATATTATTTAATTTTTAGCATTGGGATAGACCCAAGGCGGGGAGCATAAGTAACCGGATTTTGGAGTCCAGTGGGAGACCATCTCGAGGAGTCGAGAATGAGTCTCATAAATCTAGAATTGGCAGGGTTGCTTGCTGCTCTTGTAGGGGTCTAGAGATGTGGGTTTGGCTATTCATCACGACCGTGGAATCCGTGTTTTTCATTATTAGCTTAATTTAAAACACGGACCTTCTAGTAAATCCAATAGTTCATATGTTGACTTCAACTGCTTGGTTCTGTGATGTGATCATATAACCGCGTGAGCCGAATGCAATATTGTAAGTCGATGTAGTACACCCCAGTACTTATGGGGAGGCGGAATTTACAAAAACGATCAAGTTTAAACAACGAACATCGACTAACCGCTTGAATCGAAGCTAAACTCTAAAAAACCGTATTCTATGAGTTTCTTTTCATAAGAGATTAGGGATTATACCTAATGAACCGGTCCTTCTTCTTTACGTCCTCCTTCGTTCTCCTCGACCTCCTCTAGGTAGTAGACGATCCACCCGAGAGCAAAACTCCAAGCTAAACCTCTAACTTGAGGTAACTAACCTTCTTGGATTGCTAATCAAAGAAGCTAGGTGTAATATAGAGATGGTTATGGATTGATTAGTCTTACTAATCCTAGATCTCAACACATGAGGGTGAGGATTAGTCTTTTGAAGAGAGAGAGCTTGAGGAGAGAGAAGGTGAGAATAAGAATAATGAGAATAGTAAATCTATCATAATATATATGAACCTTTAAAATTCATCCATTAAAGAAAAACTAAAATGATGAATAATGAAGTTTCATAAATATCAAGTGGTGATTCATAACCATGACTCATTAAGCATTTATCATGCATTAATGATATGCATGAATCACCCTCATGACTCACTAAACTCATTAAATGCAAATGACACCTAAACCTCCTTAGTCACCACTTCTAGAAGCTTCTCGAGTAATTACGAGAACGCCCCTCCGATCCGTAAAAATACGGAAAAACTTTAGACTGTAAAAATCCAATAACCGGATACCAGTAACTGGCTTAAACCAAAGCCGACTGGTAAAAACTGTCCGAAAGTCGTACGCGCGTAAACGCACGTATGCGTCCGAACCCTTTGTCGCAAAACCATGCAACCTCTATATCGTTTCGCCTGGAGTAGGAAACTCTCTGTGTGGGACTCTAGAGACTCGACTACTACGCTGGCAGTGGGTTTAACCACAGACCGCAAGCGGCACTAGCTGTACGTAACGGTCCCCAGGTAGTTGTCGATAAGAAGGCCGATGAGTAAACCCATCCGAACTCCTACTGAGTCTGATGTGACAATCTCCATACAGTCCTGTCCGTTCGTCCAAGACTATCGCATATCGGGCCTAGGGGGGCGGCAAGCGTCAGTCCCCTAATAGCGGTATAAGTCGTGTCGGAGTAAAGCCCATTACACCCTGAGAAACTGCTGGAACCTACCAGCAAATCTCGCTTGCCCTGGCCAGGGACTTTGCGTAATGGCTCTCTGACACAGCACGATATCTACTCCCAATACCGGGAGGGACGAATCCTGTCTAACCGCCACTGCCTCCAAGTGCTCGGGACTGCACCCAACTGCTACCTGTTTGCACGACTCTTATGAGCCGTGGTAGGGTAGCAATCTAAGAACAGTGGGACACACTCGAGGCGAAGTAGCAGTGTCAAGTCTGCGGACTACGCTGTACTCATGTCACCTGGGAACTGTTCACTGACGACTGGTATCAAACCAACCAACAGTTCCCTGTGAGTCCTGTCCGGTGTACCCGTAACCTAACGAGCACCTGTATACTATCTCCAGTACTACGTACTGATGGCTGTGGGACAGACCATCTCCCCAACTGGGATGAGAAGCGTACACACTAGTCTACTCCGGAGTATCGATGCTCTGTCTCGATAATCCAACGACCAGGGACCTGAATAAGGATGTGCTTGTAGACTACCCAGCCCCCACTAGTGTGACTGCCATCACAACGCTGGTAGACAAGCAAGATCCTAAGAGCTCTATCAATACGTATACTCACATATTAAGATAGAAAAACCAAGTAGCATACTACCATGTTTAGCAAGACTGTTATATACATGTGAATATCCCAAGCTTCCATTAAGTAATATACAAGCTAGTATGATACAGTAATGGCCTTCTAGGGCATAAACACTAACAATCTCCCACTTGCACTAGGGCCATGTACTGGCATATCGTAGACCAATGATCTCGAGTAGCCTCTCGAACTGAATCTGAGGAAGGGCCTTCGTGAATGGATCAGCAATGTTCTCTTCTGAAGCAACTCTCCGAACCTCGATCTCCTGACGATCAATGATCTCCCTGATCAGGTGATACCGCCTCAAGATGTGTCTGGACTTCTGATGGGACCTTGGTTCCTTCGCTAAAGCTATAGCTCCGTTGTTGTCGCAATACAGAGGTATTGGATCAACTATGGTAGGAACCACCTGAAGTTCTGTTAGGAACTTCTTCATCCAGACTGCTTCTTTTGCGGCATCGCAAGCAGCTATATACTCCGCTTCCATCGTCGAGTCAGCAACGGTGTCCTGCTTGGAGCTCTTCCAGCACACCGCCCCTCCATTGAGGGTAAAGACATAACCCGACATGGACTTGGAATCGTCCTTATCACTCTGGAAGCCGGAATCAGCAAAGGCCTCCAACCTGAGGTCTTTTCCGCCGTAAACCAAGAACATCTCCTTAGTCCTCCTCAGGTACTTGAGAATGTTCTTTACTGCTATCCAGTGTTTCTCCCCTGGGTCTGACTGATACCGGCTTACCACGCTCAGTGCGTAAGCTACATCTGGTCTGGTACACAACATCGCATACATTATAGAGCCTACCGCAGAAGCGTAGGGTATAATAGACATGCGTTCCCTTTCCAAATCAGTCTTGGGAGACATCTCTTTGGAGAGGGTGATTCCGTGACAAGCCGGTAGATTACCGCGCTTAGAATCTTCCATACTGAATCTTTTCAGTACAGTGTCGATATACCTGGACTGCGAAAGTCCCAACATCCTCTTGGATCTATCACGATAGATCCGGATCCCCAGAATGTAAGAGGCATCACCCAGGTCTTTCATGGAGAACCTGTGTGACAAGAATCCTTTGACAGATTGTAGCATAGGAATGTCATTTCCTATCAATAGAATGTCATCCACGTACAAGACGAGGAATACGACACTTCTGGCCACAACTTTACTATATATGCACAGTTCATCTGGATTTTTGATAAAGTCATATTCTTTGACTGTCTCATCAAAACAGATGTTCCAACTCCGCGATGCCTGCTTTAGTCCATAAATGGACTTAAGCAGCTTGCATACTTTCCCGCTGCTCCCACTCTGATTGAAACCCTCTGGCTGATCCATATAGACGCTCTCTTCTAAATTTCCATTCAGAAAAGCCGTCTTTACGTCCATCTGCCAGATTTCATAATCATGGAAGGCAGCAATAGCAAGAAGGACCCGAATGGATTTGAGCATAGCCACTGGAGAAAAGGTTTCGTCATAGTCCAAACCAGGTCTTTGACGAAAACCCTTTGCAACAAGTCTAGCCTTATAGGTTTCCACCTGTCCATCTACACCAATCTTTTTCTTGAAGATCCATTTGCATCCTATGGGTTTTACCCCATCTGGAGCAAAGTCCAAAGTCCATACTTTGTTGGTGTACATGGACTCCATTTCGGTCCGCATTGCATCTAGCCATCGTACCGAGTCGCCGCTCTGGATGGCCTGCCGGAAGTCAGTAGGTTCATCATCATCTATGATGCAATCCTCTCTATCCCCGTCAATGAGAAAACCGTAGTATCTCTCAGGCGGACGAGACGGCCTACTACTCCTGCGGAGGGGTGCGGGAATGTTCAGTTCTTCTTGAACCTCTGGTTCTACCAAACTTTCAGTATCAGTTTGTGGTTCTGGAATTTCATCCAGTTCTATTTCGCTCCCACTCTTCTGATTTTCCAAAAATTCAGTTTCTAAGAAGTGGGCATGACGAGAAACAAAAACCTTTTGTTCCTCTGCGTAATAGAAATAATATCCCTTGGAGTTCTTTGGATATCCCACAAGCTTACACAGTACTGAGCGTGCCTCGAGCTTGTCCACATGCTGCTTTTTTACAAAAGCTGGACACCCCCATGTCCTAAAATGTTTTAGACAGGGTTTCTTCCCACTCCACATCTGATATGGTGTGGTAGGCACAGTCTTGGTTGGAACCTGGTTCAAAAGATATGCCGCTGATTCTAGCGCATAACCCCAGAAAGATCGCGGTAACTCAGTATTACTCATCATGGATCGTACCATATCCAATAGGGTTCGATTCCGTCTCTCCGATACACCGTTGTGCTGTGGAGTGTATGGAGGAGTAAGCTGAGAGAGAATTCCTTTCTCTTTTAGGTAACCTAGGAACTCGGCACTTAAGTATTCTCCACCTCGATCAGATCTTAGTGTCTTAATACTTTTGCCTGTTTGGTTTTCCGCTTCACTCTTAAATTCCAGGAATTTCTCAAAGGCCTCTGATTTATGCTTCATTAAGAAAACATATCCATACCTAGAGAAATCATCTGTAAAAGTAATGAAGTAGGAATAACCATCTCTTGCATGTGTAGACATTGGACCACATACATCACTGTGTATGAGTCCTAAGAGCTCGCTCGCTCTTACTCCTTGTCCAGTAAATGGAGTCTTTGTCATCTTTCCTTTGAGACAAGATTGACAAGTGTCATAAGTTTGATATTCGAACGTGTCCAAATATCCTTCTCTATGCAACTTAGTCAACCTTCTCTCATTGATGTGACCCAGTCTACAATGCCATAAGAAAGCTTTATTTAAATCTGGAGACTTTCTTTTTAGTGTGTTCTGGACATTGAAAATTTGGAGTTGGTTTAACACATATATGCCGTTATTTAGAGTACCGGACCCAATCAAACCATGATTAAGGTGGATGTTGACAACATCTCTTACAAACGTGAAATCATAACCTTTATTTGATAACAAGGAAACTGATATGATGTTACACGTTAAGCTGGGTACAAAATAACAGTTATGTAAAACCAAAATGTGTCCACTCGTCAATCCTAGGTGATAATCCCCGACGGACGCAGCTCCCATGCTAGCTCCGTTAGCAACCCTGAGGATCATATCACCTTCCTTCAGCACTCTACGGTTTCTCAGTGCCTGCAATGAATTGCAAATATGAGATCCTGACCCGGTATCCAATACCCAGGAAGTAGAGTTGATCGACAGACAATTCTCAATTACAAACACACCTGAAGTCGAAGCCACAGCTTGCTTCGGTTCCTGGTTCTTGGCGTTCCACGCCTTGCAATCTTTCTTCCAGTGCCCTTTCCTGTGACAATGGAAGCACTCATCCAGGCCAACTACCGGTGCTGTAAACTTTTTCTTTCCCTTCTTTCCCACCTTACTAACACCTCCTCTAGGTCTGGGTGCGGCCTTCTTCTTCCTTCCTTTGGCCCTAGCCTTGGACCCGGAAGAAGATGAACCGCCAACAAACATAGCGGGTGTTTCCCTTGCCTTCTGCAAGGTGCCCTCTGCACTCCTTAACATGTTCAGGAGTTCCGCAAGTTCAACTTCTTTTCCTTGAAGATTGAAGTTGAGGATAAACTGGGCGTAGGTGGGAGGAAGGGACTGGAGAACAAGGTCTGTATAGAGCTCATTATCCAAAGTCGTCCCAAGGTCCGCGAGCTCTTCAATATAGCCGATCATCTGTAGGACATGTTCACCTACCGATGACCCGACAGCCAACCTCGCTCGAAACAGTTTCTTAGAGGTCTCGTATCTTGCTATACGAGATTGCTCTCCATAAAGTTCCTTTGTATGGAGAAATATGCCATCAAGGGACATATCCTCGTGCCTCCTCTGATGTTCATTGTTCATCGAGGCAAGCACGATGCACTTGGCTCTCGCGCAATCTAAATCCCAGGTTTTACGGATTTCCTTATCCGCATTGCTGGATTTGGGACCAAGGACAGCAGGTGCTGTAGCGGTGAGGACGTACCCCAGTTTGTCATAGGTCAAAGCCATCTTGACATTCCGCAGCCAATCTTTATAGTTTGGCCCTGTCAGTATATTTTTCTCTAAAAGTAACTTAAGTCCAGTCATTTTCAGGGTCGCTGCAATTAGGAGAGAGAGAAGAAAACTCTTTAGCATGATGTTCTTGCAAGTTTAGAGTGGTTTTTAATTTATCTAAACTAGATGGCTCCCACTGTTTCTCGAATCCTTCCTCAAACCATAAAAGAAGAATTAGCCAAGACTATTCTCACCGTACAATACTTGCTTAACCGTTCAGCCAGGCCGGTGTCGATACTTCGAGGGAGGTTTTCCAACGCTTTCGCGAAGTTCCTTAATTAAATAACCTCTTTTCTCTGGGGGCGTAACCCCGCTGACACTTTTCTGGACACCTACTAGGTTTATAGCATTGATCGTTAAGCGACGAATATCCTGATAAGTAGCATATACTCACAGTAGGATCGGGATCCAAATATCATCGTATGATAATGTTGAAGGAATCCTACCAACATTCATCAAACTCCAAATGGTATGCATCTCTTTGCAAATTTCAGTTTCTTTAGAAATTCCCGATATAAGTTTTTGCCCCATGCTCTTATGATCTTGACTAAGGGCCAACAAATCATAAGTCACATGTCAAGTTCTGCCCATCATTATCCTGTTGATTTGAACCCATCCGTATACTCTTGACTAAGGGCCAAACAAAGTAATACGACTGTCCCAAACCAACTCATCTATCTATGCAACAAATGAATACCCCAGCAGCTACCAAACACTATGTCTTGACTAAGGGCCAAACAAACATAGCTTGAATACTACTGACCATTCATAAGAAATGACGGAGGGCTACGACTGGTTTTGGCGAAACCGTGAATGTAGTGAACTTGATATAACCGAAGGAACCTGATAGCTTTTAAAAGGAGTGGTTAAATCTCCGCATTTAAAAATATCTGTTTTAAAAATAACCGAGTGGTTTCTTTTAAATTGTTCCAACGATTTAAACTTTGGTTTGTTTTACTTTGCATTATAGATAATGCGTCCCATCATTAACCTATCATTGCAGAAAACAACGAAAATATAACGTCCTCTTATGCCATCCGCATTCGCCACGGGGTCCCGTCATCACCCGTTAGGTTACTTAACTAACGACAGAGCGGGGGCTGGGCTAGCGCGGGTGAAAAACATAAGTGACGTCTAAATAGCTATAATAAATATAGATATTTTACATTCGTCTGACGCAATGATATTCATTCCAGAACACAGATAAACAATATTGGATTTGCAAGCAATCTGTATTTCTTTTGAGCCTGCAAGAAAAGACAGATTACACAGTTGTGATGAATAGCCGTTTACCCCACCCTCGACCCCTACGGGTACGGCAAACTACCCACCCGGCAGTCTGTGTACCCCACCTTGGGTCAGTCCTAGGAGCAAAAACAGTAAAATGAAATAATACAACGGTGGCTACAACCGCGACCTGGAAGTGCCCCGCGAAAATAATATTACAACAAATTACATTTACAACAAATGAATAATCCAATAACCCATTGCTAACCCCGGCTATACACCACAACAGTCCAATACAGTTTATATGCACAAACAGTTATAACCATTTCAGAAATGTGCAACCCCCTGCCAACCGACATACTAGCAGTTGGGGGAGGTTTACGAACACATTAAACAATCACAGATATAATCCAATACGCAAATACTGTACTTTTCGATCGAATAAACAACATCAATATTGCTCTAAAATCTGCTCTGTTAAACAGTAACCTGAGCACTAATTAAATATTCCAGAAAACCCCAAATATCACAGGGGACCCACCCAAAAAAATTGAGCTCATGACTCGGCAACTCGGCCGCGGAAGCGCGGCGGATCGGTGGGATCCGCCGCGCTTCCGCGGCGCTTTAGTCGAATCATTGGCTCGAATTTCTTGGGTGTTCTCCTGTGGTCATGTCAAGCTCTCTGAACACACCAGAAAAATTTTAGGACTTCATTTTAAGTTCGACAGAAACTTAACAGAATTAGGGTTTTCCGGCTTCGTTTTTTCGTTCGAAATTCGTACAAATTTGCGATTAAGTTATTTAGTGTTTAGCGAGGCTTTGATACCACTGTAAGTCGATGTAGTACACCCCAGTACTTGTGGGGAGGCGGAATTTACAAAAACGATCAAGTTTAAACAACGAACATCGACTAACCGCTTGAATCGAAGCTAAACTCTAAAAAACCGTATTCTATGAGTTTCTTTTCATAAGAGATTAGGGATTATACCTAATGAACCGGTCCTTCTTCTTTACGTCCTCCTTCGTTCTCCTCGACCTCCTCTAGGTAGTAGACGATCCACCCGAGAGCAAAACTCCAAGCTAAACCTCTAACTTGAGGTAACTAACCTTCTTGGATTGCTAATCAAAGAAGCTAGGTGTAATATAGAGATGGTTATGGATTGATTAGTCTTACTAATCCTAGATCTCAACACATGAGGGTGAGGATTAGTCTTTTGAAGAGAGAGAGCTTGAGGAGAGAGAAGGTGAGAATAAGAATAATGAGAATAGTAAATCTATCATAATATATATGAACCTTTAAAATTCATCCATTAAAGAAAAACTAAAATGATGAATAATGAAGTTTCATAAATATCAAGTGGTGATTCATAACCATGACTCATTAAGCATTTATCATGCATTAATGATATGCATGAATCACCCTCATGACTCACTAAACTCATTAAATGCAAATGACACCTAAACCTCCTTAGTCACCACTTCTAGAAGCTTCTCGAGTAATTACGAGAACGCCCCTCCGATCCGTAAAAATACGGAAAAACTTTAGACTGTAAAAATCCAATAACCGGATACCAGTAACTGGCTTAAACCAAAGCCGACTGGTAAAAACTGTCCGAAAGTCGTACGCGCGTAAACGCACGTATGCGTCCGAACCCTTTGTCGCAAAACCATGCAACCTCTATATCGTTTCGCCTGGAGTAGGAAACTCTCTGTGTGGGACTCTAGAGACTCGACTACTACGCTGGCAGTGGGTTTAACCACAGACCGCAAGCGGCACTAGCTGTACGTAACGGTCCCCAGGTAGTTGTCGATAAGAAGGCCGATGAGTAAACCCATCCGAACTCCTACTGAGTCTGATGTGACAATCTCCATACAGTCCTGTCCGTTCGTCCAAGACTATCGCATATCGGGCCTAGGGGGGCGGCAAGCGTCAGTCCCCTAATAGCGGTATAAGTCGTGTCGGAGTAAAGCCCATTACACCCTGAGAAACTGCTGGAACCTACCAGCAAATCTCGCTTGCCCTGGCCAGGGACTTTGCGTAATGGCTCTCTGACACAGCACGATATCTACTCCCAATACCGGGAGGGACGAATCCTGTCTAACCGCCACTGCCTCCAAGTGCTCGGGACTGCACCCAACTGCTACCTGTTTGCACGACTCTTATGAGCCGTGGTAGGGTAGCAATCTAAGAACAGTGGGACACACTCGAGGCGAAGTAGCAGTGTCAAGTCTGCGGACTACGCTGTACTCATGTCACCTGGGAACTGTTCACTGACGACTGGTATCAAACCAACCAACAGTTCCCTGTGAGTCCTGTCCGGTGTACCCGTAACCTAACGAGCACCTGTATACTATCTCCAGTACTACGTACTGATGGCTGTGGGACAGACCATCTCCCCAACTGGGATGAGAAGCGTACACACTAGTCTACTCCGGAGTATCGATGCTCTGTCTCGATAATCCAACGACCAGGGACCTGAATAAGGATGTGCTTGTAGACTACCCAGCCCCCACTAGTGTGACTGCCATCACAACGCTGGTAGACAAGCAAGATCCTAAGAGCTCTATCAATACGTATACTCACATATTAAGATAGAAAAACCAAGTAGCATACTACCATGTTTAGCAAGACTGTTATATACATGTGAATATCCCAAGCTTCCATTAAGTAATATACAAGCTAGTATGATACAGTAATGGCCTTCTAGGGCATAAACACTAACAAATATATATATGATATATATAATAAACGTTGCTTATATTTTGCACCCGCGCTAGTCCAGCTCCCGCTCTGCCGTTAGTTAAGTAACCTAACGGTGCATGACGGGGCCCCGTGGCTAATGCAGATGGCATAAGCGTACGTTCTATTTTCGTTTCATTTTCTCTGATGTTTAGGAAACATTAAATGACAGTACTTCATTAATGAGACTAATGAAAAGAAAAGAAACCTAAAGATGTTGTGGAATCAAAACTTTTTAAAAAGGTAGCCCTAGTTCTTATTTTGCATAGTGGTATTCCTTGATGAATATCAAGCACCTCATTCGATGAGGAAAGAGCTGAGATCCCTTCACCGGGAGCGACCTCTTTAGCAAAACTAGAAAATGCTACAACCCACTCGGTTTTTTTTTATAGCTTCTCTAGTTCTTGTTTTGCATAGAGGTATTCCTTGATGAATATCCAACACTTCATTCGATGAGGAAAGAGCCGATATCCCTTCATCGGGAGTGACCTATTTAGCGAAACTAGCAAAAGCTACAAAAAATACACTCCTTTTCAAATCACTAGATTCTGCAATGATATCAAGTTCACTACGTTAAAGGTTTTCTCAAAAACCAGCCGTAGCCCTCCGTCATTTCAGAATAGTTTTAAGATCTATTTTATATACGGATATAGATTTTATAAGGAAAATGCTCGTAGGGTTCATAGGATTTAGTAGTTGAAGAAACTAGGGTTTCTCCATTATTGATCCTTGTCCCTTCATTGATCTCTATTCATGTCTAGCCTTTAACAAAACAATTGTTAATCTAATCTCAAATCACGGTCGAGACTATCAATAAATTGGTAGCGCGCCCGATAAGAATGTTAACGATTCTTTTGCTAAAGTTTATAAACTTCATAAGATGTAAAAGAAGTTAAAATATTTTCTCATCTATTGTTCTACCATTATCTTACGAACCCTGGTAAGTTAGGAATTACTCACGCATGTTGTGAGAAGAAGAAGAAAGGATAGAGAATGAGATCATAATTAAAATGCTGAAAGTAAAAATACAGAAAATAAATAATTAAACAAAATTATTTACCTTTATTAAACAACTTCACAAGTACAAATCTTATGAATTTAGATTACAAGAGGAAGAAATTGCTCTCGATCTCTGTCTTGTACGAAGTAGATGCTTCGTCGATTTTCAAGTCGCCCTATCACGTCGAATCGTGGACATGTCGTGCATCTCTTGTTCTTTAACGGTGATTTGCTTCGTGTAAAGGTGATGATTTTTAATTTTATCCCCGGTCCTTTTATATCCCTCAAATCAGAAACCCTAGATCTCATAGGTTTAGACTTTCCATAAAGATCCACTTTCCAAGTTTTCAGATCCTACGGCTATGATGAAGCCGTGGATCCGCCGCAATTAGGGCACTTTGGCTACGGAAGCACCGCGCTATGAAGGAGTTAGGGTTTGGGTTTTCTTCTATGCCCTCATGCTGACACGTGGATGTTCCCTCATGGGAATTAAATAAAATACAGATACAGCAGCAAGGAAACACCTCAAATGGGGCATCACGTGCTCACACGTGACCAGGCCTCACGTGCAGACACATGACTTTTTACAGGCAAAGCCTGTAGGCACTGAATAAAATAAAGAAATGCTTAATCAGTGGTATCACGTGCCCACACATGACCAGGTCTCACGTGCAGACACGTGACCTTTTACAGGCAAAGCTTGTATGCGCTGAATGAAATAAACAATTGGAAACGCTGTATCAGTGGGGTCACGTGACAACACGTGACGGGTCTCTGAGCCCTCTGAACTAATAGAATTAAATTCTAATTAATTCCTTAATCAATGGGGTCACGTGCCAACACGTTATGAGCTCTTAAACTCTCTGAACAATAGAATTAAATTCTAATTAAAAGGGAAATAAAAACCCTAATTGGAAAAAACATTTCTCTAGATCTTTCCAAACAAAAAGATTGCACTCCGTAAAGAGGAGCATCGTTGGATTAAAAATCCAACGGTGATTAAATATCACCCGTTTATAAAAAGATTCTACATAAGAAAATATTTTCCTAAAATCTGCCAGGACCAACCAATAAAATATCTTTAGGATTAAAAATCCAATGGTGGATAAAATTCACCAAGTGATCTAAAAGATCATGTTGGTTACAAAATCAATTAAAATCTCTCAATGAGAGATTGGCTGAACAAACTGATTCTTTTCTTTCTCCTATAAATAGGAGCCAAGAAGAAAAGAGAAGGGATATAAAACAAGAGAGAGAGAATACAAAAAAAAGAAGAGAATTTAATTCTCTAGAGAGAAAAGAAGATCTCTTCAGAAAAGAAAGAAACCCTAGGTAAGAAAGGGAAAGAGATCATTCTATAAGTTTCCACAAAACAAAAGAGAATTTAATTATCAAATTAAGAGTTTAACTCTTCTAAATAAGAACTTAGTTCTTCCTCCGGTTGAAGATCTGCAGAAGCAGATCTCCCCATAAGTTGAGAATTTAATTCTTATCGGGGAGATTCTGTCATACAGATCTAAAACCTGAGAGAGTTCAGAGAATTCTATTCTCCCATAAAGCATATAGGAATTTAATTTCTCTAAACAAAATTAGAGTTTAATCCTATAAGAGAATTTAATTCTTCAACAAGAGATTTATCGCTCCATGCACGTAAAAAGATCAAGTACCTAACATGATCACGTGGCAACGCGTGACCCTTCCCCTCATTGATCAAAAGAGAACGAATAAGATCAGGTCACGTGCTCCCACGTGACCTTTGAACAGACTCTTCAAAATAAGAAAAGCGGAACAAACTATGGGCGCCTCACGTGTCTCCACGTGACCCCTTGACAAACCCCTTTTTTAGAAAAAAAGAGTAAATGGGGGAAATATGAGGAATTGATATCCAAAGCATGGGTACCCATCACGTGCCCACACATGGTGGCTATAAAGATTAAGTGTTTAACACTTACCTGCATATTCTGAGAATAAAATAAGGGAAATCTGGCCCAATACTCAAGCGCCTCACGTGACCCCACGTGAGTACTTCTTTTTTTTTAGTGTTTAACACTATTTTGTGCGTTTCATCCTTAGTGTTTAAAACTATTTTAAGCGCATCACGTGGGAGCACGTGATAGATGAGTGTACGCAGTGTTTAACGCTATATTCGAGCCAGCCCAAATTAGCTAAGTCTTCCAGAGGCAGGACCCTCCCTTTTGACTGAACCTCAAATACACTCTTGTCTTTCAAAATTGATCTTCTCATATGACATTCAAAGCAAAACCCAGAACCTTTCAATCAACTTTGGTTTGAGGGTACATCTCTTCACACCTCTGATACATGTCGTTGTAATTCTTCAACGTCTTCAGAGAGGTGGTGGGTCCCAATGACCAATAACTATCTAGTGCATTTCCAAACCCTTGTTTGCATCTGAATTTGGACCGCAATGTCCCTAAACTAAACAATAGAGTCCTAATGCTCTTTTGTTGGATCTAAATGATCCTGTTAAGTAGATCTTAGTCTAAAAATTAGACTAATGTGTCCTTAACAAACATTTAAATTGATCTTAATCTCTAACGAGACTAACGATCCTTAAATCTGTCCAACTACAGGTCCTCCAACCAATATTGGTTCAAGGGTACATCTCGTCACTCCTCTGATATTTTTCGTTGTAATCCTTCAACGTCTTCAGAGAGGCGATTGGTCCCGACAACTAGACATTCTACGGACTGTGGGGTCCTTAAACTCATGGACTATGATGTCCTTAAACTTTACGGACTGTGGAGTCCTTAAACTCATGGACTATGATGTCCTTAAACTTTACAGACTATGACGTCTCTAAACTAGACTATGATGTCTTTAAACTCTATGGACTAAGATGTCCTTAAACTTTTGGACCGCAAAGTCCCTAAACTAAAACAATAGAGCCCAAATGCTCTTTTGTTGGATCTAAATGATCCCGTTAAGTAGATCTTAGTCTAAAATTAGACTAGCGTATTCTTAACAAACTGTTAAGTTAATCTTACCCTAAAATTAGACTAGCATATCTTTAACAAATGGTTACGTTGATCTTAGTCTAAAATTAGATTAACATATCCTTAATAAATGTTTAAGTTGATCTTAGTCTCAAATGAGACTAACGTATCCTTAAACCCAAACCAAAACCCAAATCTAAGAAAATACGGATTTGGACTAATCCACGCCCTACGGACGACAATATAAATTAGTTTCTGTATACAATCCACGGGCAACCAAAAATAAAACAAACATACATGACACGAAGTGACCATCTGGAGAAGGAGAAAGTGGCTACCGCGATGCAGTAGCGTAATTAACTGCAGGGGCTTGCGCCTGCAGGGAAGAGCGCCCCCACAATCAAAAACCCCTCAAATGAGGGCGAATCTGACGAAGTCTGCTATAACGGCCGCATCCGTCTAAACCTCCGATATACGGCGCCATAAATCAATTTGGCATCTTTGGAGAGGTGGACAGATAAAATCAAATAGCATCTACCCCAAATTCAGGCAAGATGAACATACGCGGTCGCTTCTCTTTGTTCGGAGGAGAACAGATTCTGGCACACTTGGTGGGGCCTTTTCCTCTTTCCACTCCACACTTCGTGTGTCGTGTTTCGCGAACGAGTCGCAGTTTTCTATGGTTTCCCATAGATTCGAGGTACTAAGATTTAGTGTCTTGCTCCGTGCAGAAAACAGAAGATCAATGGCTTCAAATTGCACTAACTTCAACAACTCCCACTCCGTCCTCACTGAGGAGTAACCTATGGGCCCCAAACGGCCTCCCTTTTTACAATGCCTGTGGAACAAGTAACCTAAGACACCACTGGGCTATTCTTCGGAACTATGATCCTACCAACAAGCTTCAACGTTCAGATACCGTCACAGGAAGCTGCGAAGAAGTCGGTCTTTGATCGGCTTGCAACCACCACGGCCTCTCTCAGCGGGTCGTCCAACTCCACTGCCTCAGTCTTCGACAGGATGGGTCAAAACTCAAGTGGGCTCGCAAATAGGCTCGCAATACCAGAGGACACTCTAACTCCTGCTATAGTTGAGGTCGTCCAAGCTGCTCTCCCTAATCGAAGGTCGGCTTTCGACAGGTTGACCATTCCCTCTCAGCCGACATCTGTCTTTGACAGGCTAACACCAACGACAGACTCTCATCAGAACAGGGGGCATGGAAAAGCTGATCCAACAATGGAGGTGGTCCCGGCCGCTCGCCATGTTCGACGTCGTTACTGGCGCCGAGTAAGGAAGGCTGGGGGCAGCTCTCCTTCTGGACTGAGTCCACCAGTTCCAATCATGGAAATTGATGCTGCTGTTCCAACTGGGAACAGTTGTGAACCACTTAATAGGGTGCGCAGGAATTCGCCAACTGCCATGCTAAAAAAGTCTCCTCCACCTGTGGAGAATGCCACAAAGGCATAGCTCGAACAACCCCCTCAGCGGCTGTCCTCTAAAATTTACAAAGTCTGGCGTCAAGTCCAAGACTTGGTGATTGATAAAGATTACTCCCGCCGACCGTAGAAGGTAAAGGTTTGATAAGAGAAGGACCACTCTGTTGTACCACAGAAGGGTCGTCTACCTGGGTGCCCGCTGCAACGACTCCCTCAACGTCACCAGTCCACAAAAAGAGAATGCCGGAGAAGATCCCCGTGTCTGCGACAAATGTCAAAAGCATTGAGCCTATACGCCCTAAGTCTGGAGGCATGGTGGTGCATACTATTTATATGGCATCCGGAAGAGAGGATAGCCGTATCTCCACAGGTCATCGACCGCATACGCGATCCGTGACTAAGGCTCAGGAGCAGCAACAACAAAAGCTCCAAGAGATGCTAACAGCCATGGCCGCACTCACAAGACTAAAAGCAAGCCTAGAGACGTCCTCAGAACAGTGTCATGAGCAGGAAAATGATGCCGAATTCCTTCGGAGAATGCTTGAGAAAAAGGACAAAGAGGCCGCGGAACAAGCGGCCAACATAAAACAAATGGCCCTTCTATTCCAAGATATGGTGGGTATGATGATCTAACCGGACCCTCTAGCCGAAGATCCTCCAGTAATAATTGAAGATGATAGAGGGGAGACATCGAACCCTCTTTCGGCTCTATCAACGGCCAAAGAGGAGACGATCTCTAAAGCCGCCCTGGATGACTATATAGCTCAATAGATATGAGCCCATCAGGCGAACGAAGCGGTCGGGCAAATTGTTAAGACTGGATGGCCCTATCCGGGTTGGTACAATCAAATAAAGTATCTGCCAGGATACACGATTCCTAAATTCCATGTGTACAAGAGGACATGCAATCTCTATCAACATGTCGCTTAGTTCCGGGCTCTCTGCGGCAACACTGGAGGGGATGATAAGCTACTGCTTCGCCAATTCGTTGGTAGCTTGTCAGAGACGGTATTCGAATGGTACTTAGAGCTTCCCAACGACTCCGTCAAAACTTTTACAAAGATGAAATTGCTGTTCACCCAACGTTTCGCCAGCACTAGCGAGCGCACCCCGATCACCACGTTAATTAACGCCAGAGTGAAGCCAGGCGAAACATGGGTGCAGTATGCGATACGGTGGCAGAATCTATGGTCGAAATATGAGCAGCGCATCGAAGAAGCGCCTGCGGTAGGCATGTTCGTGGGTACTCCCGATCCGCAGGCGACCATTTCCCAATTCATGATGTTCTTTATACCCACCACTTTCTAAGTCATGATCGAAAAACTGGCCCAAATGGACCAGATGGGCCATAGACCGTCTTCCTCGAAAATGGAGCCTCGAAACTAAAAGGGGAAGGGGAAAGCGACCCTCGTCGCCAATGCTCAACAGCAGCCAACTTCCCAAAACCAGCTGATCGTCAAAGCGATAGACAACGTTTCCTCAACGAAAAGTTAAGACGTCCTTACTCGTTTCCACGGGAGAAAACAAAAGGACTGTTTGAACTGGAGATACGCAATAGGCTCATCAATCTGCCGGATCCGAGACGTCCATCGCAGCCCGGCGACGCCAATAATCCTAATTATTGCCCCTATCACCGAGCAGTAGGCCATCCAATCGAAAATTGCTTCGTCTTCAAAGGTTGGATTGAGGACCAATACCAACAGGGAAAATTCACACTGTCCGAGAATTGGAAGGTGAGCCCGCCTCTGCCACACGCCACTAAAAAGATGGACACACCGGGGGCATCATGCTCTTTTATAGAAGAAGCTCCATGGGAGGTTGCTCTTTCAGCCAAAACGAGAAGAATGCTGAAGGATCTTCATAGATGCCCGGCGAACAGGTGGAAAAATCCGTTGGGAGCCGAGGTCATTGAGGGGATGCTGAAACCGCGCCCAACGCTGAAAGTTGGTGATGATAGTCAAAACGTCCATGCCCAGCCGTCAAAGTCTTCAAATAAGAAGAAGAAGACCAAAAAAACCCGTGAAGCATGATGACAAGCGCACGAACCTGCAAAAATATATTGACGCGTTGGAAGAATATAACCAGAAGGCGCGAACTCCGGTCACGCTTTAAGAGTTTCTCAACCACATCCTTGAAGACGGAGATAGTGACAAAGATGAGGAAGAAAACCCGTCAGATGAACTTGAAGACTATGTGGCAAGCTGCCACATGATCTCTCATTCGGTAGATAGTGAAGAAGCTCCTGATGGAGAGAAACTGGGGGCAGATCCCGAACCGGAACTCCTAGGACCGTCAGACGAAATGATTGACGCATTTCTGAACGAAGCTCTTCAGAAAAGCAAGGCTGATCGAGAGCGCGAAATGGCCATATTTGAAAAAGCCAAACGCCGACGACTGGACGAAAGGGTTAAAACACTCCTACCAGATCAAACCACATCCGCCGCCAGCAAAAGCAGGTTCAAGACAAGGAAACGATTCGCCAAAGCCATGTTGATGGGGATGAAGCTGCCACCTACTGAAGGAAACACTCCTGGTGTGATACATCCCGACGAAACAAACGCACATCCAAACTACTGCTTATACCATCAGAAGATTGCACACCCTACCGAAGAGTGCATGGCCTTTAAAAACTGGTGGCAAGGGTATGTCGCTTACAGGAAACACTTCAAGAGGATGAAACGTGAAGCTCATCGACAGCGGAAAAATGTGACAGACGAACGAGGAAGAGCTTCCGGCAACTGTCACATGGTTGATAGCAAAGGATCGCAAGTTCTCACCTTCGGGAGCGATTCGGATGAAAAAATAGCGCCCGATCCTCTCTTCAAGGAATCCATCTATGAAACAGAAGAGATGAAGACCTGCGAGAACATTCAACTGCGTAATCGTACGCTACCTGAAGAGAATCTCGGACCCGCAAACAAGTGGTCGAACAAAAAGGATAAGAGGAAAGAAAAGGTCCCTGAGGATATCACCCTCGATGATCGATTCGTCGAAGAACTGGCACCCAAGGACCCACCCAAGAAAAACAAGGTGGATTACAACGTTCTGGCACACCTGAAGAAGATACCCTTGCAGCTAAGCATTCTCGACGCCCTCCTGCTATCCAAAGTGGCGAGAGATTCTCTGATCAAGGCATTACAAGTGCCTGACCAGTTTCAAGCCTTCCTTGCCGAAGAAAAGACGAAGGACGAGCTGGAAGAAGTGCACACAGCTGACATCACTTTCGGCGATGAAGATCTCCTCCTCGGAACATGCGAGCACAACCGTTCCCTATATGTCTCCGGATATTGCCATGACATTAAGATAGGGAAGATCCTAGTTGACAATGGGTCCTTTGTCAATCTCCTAAATGTGAGGGTGCTAAAAGAAATCTGCATGAGCGTTCAACACCTCGCTCGGGATAAAATCACTATCTTCAGGTTCGACTCTCAGTCATCACGGATGCTTGGGTCTGTGATACTGACGTTACGCTTTGGACTGCTCGTCACTGATATCAAGTTCCATGTCATTGACGCCAAGACTTAGTATAACGCTTTGCTCGGCCGGCCTTGGTTACACGAGTACAACATCATCCCTTCTACACAACATCAGTGTATGAAGTATTTCAAGGATGGTCTCGAGTGTACTATGACAGGGGAGCTGAACCCATTCTCCGTGAATGAAGTCCGCAAATACGAGGACGCAAAATACTTCTTACCAGACTTTGAAGACACGGAAAAGTGCTATAAGCCGGAGAATAAGCAGAAAACTATCACCACTGTCCCGGTCTTTGGGAGCGATACCGAAGAAGAAGAGGAGATTGTCTATTCGGGGACGCTCCAATACAACAAGCCCGGACTATCCACCCCTATTCTGGTCTTCGGCAGCGACTCTGAAGATGAGGTCAATGCAGTATTCTTGGCTCATCCATCAGTGCAAGCCTTCATTGGAGATGATCAAAGTTTGCAGATCGCCATGGTTCCGAAAGAGCAGTACAAAGAGCTCGACGCACTTGATACCTACAGTGTGCAAGAACTGAAGACGTTTTATGTCCCTCCCAGGTGAAAAGATGAAAAGGCGATCCTCTTTTATCGGTCCGCTGAAACCAAAGTGGAGAAAGAAATCTGGCATGGTGCCGATTCTACACTTGACAGGCTCCAGCCCATCCGTTTGCCCAGATACTATACAGAAGGATTAAAAAGGTTATTGAGATGCCAATACGTACCCTTAAAGCAAACTGCTCGACAAGCTCAGTTCTACAATAAAATCTGGAACGTCCCCGGGACTCAACGAAAGTTGCCCAATGGGAGAATGGAAACGATCGGGCTTGGATATGTTCAATCCAAGAAATGGGAGCGATTTCATGGCTGCTACGTTATACATGATTTCAATGATGAAGGAGATGCTCTGTTAAAAGACACTGCAGTTGAACCAAAACGAGTTCCTGCCATGAAAATGCTATGTCTGTCGTTCGAAGAACAGATGGACAAGCTAATAAGAGAAGCGGGTCAAAAGGTCCGGGATGACCACAACTGCGAAATGGCCATTTACGAGAAAGCCAGGACGCAGCGCCTGCTTCAGCAAGCTACAAAGAATGACGATGCCCTTCGTCGCCAGCCCGTCACAAAGAAGATTTGACGCAAAGGCAAAAACAAATTGAAGAACGAAAAAAATGTTCGACAGCTGCAAAGCGGGTCCAAGAAGTCTCGCGATAGAAAATTGAGCAGCCGGGATCCATCTCTTATAAAGAAGATGGGTCGAGCGTATTCTTTTCCCCAAGACAAGACAAGGAAGATATTCGATCTTGTCATAAAACATCAGATGATGGCACTCCCGGAATCCAAACACCCCGATCAAGAAAACAAGGTTCGTCATCCGGATTATTGCTCCTATCATCGAGCGATAGGACATATTCTCGAAGACTGCTTCATATTCAAAGACTAGGTAGAAGACCAGTATCAGCAAGGCAGGTTCTCTTTATCCAGCAGTTGGAGGATAATCCCGCCATAGAAGCATGAACCGAAAGCCACATATGCAACGAGAGTAGAGCCGGATCAACATAGGTCTTGGAAGTGATCTCGCACCTGTCACGTAATAACACTGACAAGAGAAGGAGTACATGAGGATATGGATGACCTTTACTGGTGCTTTGAAAACAAGAATGACGAGGTGATCTCAGAATTTCCACCAGCGCCAAAACAGCTGGAAGATGGGATACACACTACTCCAGATAACCTCAGAAAAATCGACTTGGGAACGGCAAACGACCCACGGCCGACGTTCGTCAGTGAGCTGTTGTCTGAAGAAAAGGTGGCTATGCTCAAGGACGTGCTCATGCAGTATAAAGATTGCTTCGCATGGAACTATTCCGAGATGCCAGGACTAGAACCAGAAGTAGCTATGCTAAAATTGGCGATATCTCCGGTCATCAAGCCAACCAAACAAGCGTCGAGAAGAATGCGGCTCGAACTTGAAATAAGCATCAACACCGAGGTCAAGAAGCTAATCGACTCCGGCTTCATCCAAGAGGTTTAGTACCCTGACTGGATCGCCAATATTGTCCCAGTGATGAAGAAAAATGGGATGGTGCCCATATGCGTGGACCTAGGGAGATCAACAAAGCTTTCCCAAAGGATGATTTTCCTGTACCAGTTACCGAGCTGATGATAGACAACATGTCCACTCACGAATTCTTCTCCTTCATGGACGGCTCATCAGGGTACAATCAAATAAAGATGCATCCAGAAGACCAGAAGCATACCGCTTTTCGGACTCCTCTGGGCATATTCTGTTACAAAGTGATGCCTTTCGGTCTGAAGAACGCCGGCGCTACCTATCAGAGGGCCATGACGAAGATTTTCGATGACCTCATACATGAAATCGTCGAATGCTATATCGACGACCTCGTCGTAAAAAGAAAATCGCACGAAGAGCATTGGGAGCATCTAAAAATAGTGTTCCAACGTCTTCGGAAATACAACTTGAAGATGGACCCTCTCAAATGCGCATTCGGAGTTTCCTCAGGCAAATTACTAGGATTCATCGTACGACATCGAGGCATCGAAATAGACCCGTCGAAAATCAAGGAGATCATGGAAATGCCTCCGCCAAGGACTCTGAAACAACTGCGGTCTCTCCAAGGAAAGCTCGCATATATCCGGCGGTTCGTAGCTAACCTCTCCGGAAAATGTCGCCCCTACAGTCACTTGATGAAGAAAGGAACCCCATTCGTCTGGGATCGCAGATGCCAAAGCGCACTAGACGAAATCAAGCAATACCTGCAGAATCCGCCAGTACTGTCCGCTCCGGTCAACGGAAAGCCTCTCATCCTGTACACAACCGCTGTTGAGGGTTCTCTAGACGCATTATGGGCATAAGAAAACGACCAAGGGAAGGAGAGAGCCCTCTACTATTTGAGTCGAGTGCTCCTGGGGGCAGAAAACGATTACCCCCCATCGAAAAACACTGCCTGGCGTTGATCTTCATGATAATGAAGCTCAGGCATTATGCGTTGGCGCATGAGGTCCATTTCATATCAAAGGTGGATCCTCTCAAATATTTGATGTCAAGAGCCATACTAATAGGGCGGCTCGCTAAATGGGCCTTGCTCTTGATGGAGTTCTCGATAACTTATCAACCCTTTAAGGCAGTGAAAGGCCAGGCCATCGCCGACATCCTCGCTGAGCATTCGATACCTGTCGATTCTCCCTTGAACTGCGAATTGCCATACGAGCACGCGTTTGACACGATCGACGGGGAGAAAGGAGGGAATGATACCCGATAGGAACTCTACTTCGACGGAGCATCTTCTATGAAGAAGCGAAAGCACAACTCCCTTATAATCAAATCTGGGGTGGACCTCATCTTCATGACTCTACAAGGAGGGATAATGCGCTTTGCCTTGTCCCTAACAGAGCCGAGGACAAATAATGAAGCCGAATATGAAGTTTTGATAGCAGGAATTGAGATCACTGTCGACATGGGGATCGAAAACCTTCTCATATACGGAGACTCCCTGCTGGTCATTAGCCAAGTAAACGGCGATTATCAAACGTGCAAACCAGAGTTAGTAAATTACGGTTAGAGAGTGCAGCAACTGCTGACTTAAATCCCTTCCTACGCCCTGGAAAGCATACCGCGCGCGGAAAATAGCAAGGCGGACGCATTAGCCAAACTCGCTAAAGAACTGGCCGACGAGAACCTCGATGACGTAAGGATCGTGGTACAAAGCCGTCGAGTTCTTGCACTGGCAGAAATATTTCCGGAGTCGTCCGAAGAAAAGGGAGCGACCGAGCAAGCGACCTTACAAATAAAAGACCGGGAAAAGGCTAAGAATTGGAGAGAAGTCTTTATAGACTACTTCAAATTTCGTCGAACACCAGAAGATGCGTCCTCAAGACATCAGCTCATGAAACGAGCCTTGTCTTTCGCCTTCGTCAATAACACTCCATATAAGAGATCATTTGATTCTCTGTGGCTAAGATGCCTGGGACCTGAAGAAGCAATGAGAGTCATCCAAGAAACTCATGACGGACTCTGCGGTTCTCACCAAGCCGGGCCGAAGATGAAGTTGAAGATCAAAAGGATGGGTTACTATTGGCCCATAATGATCCAAGATTGCCTCGAATACGTGAAGCAGTGCCACTCGTGCCAGATTCACGGGGACTTTATCCACCAACATCCAAATCCGCTACATCCAACGGTGGCGAGCTGGCCATTCGAAATGTGGGGAACCGACATAATCGGGCCCATTGAACCAGCATCGTCCAAAGGGCATCGGTTCATACTGGCAACAACCGATTACTTCTCTAAGTGGGAAAAAGCAGTACCGCTAAGAGAAGTGAAGACGGAGAACATTCTCCATTTCTTCAAGACACATGTCATCTATCAGTTCGGCACTCCGCGACGGATTATCTCTGATAATGGGCCGGCCTACAGAAGTCACAAAATCAGCCGCTTCGCGCAGCAACATAATATAGACTGGAGATACTCTTCGGTCTATAATCCCCGAGCTAACGGTCTAGCTGAGGCTTTCAACAAGTCCTTAACAAAGATCATGAAGAAGACGATGTCCAAAAATAAGAAGGTCTGGTATGAGAGACTGCATGAAGCTCTCTGTGCTTACCGGACCATGTTCAAAACGGCCATAAACATAATGCCGTATGCATTGGTATTCGGCACTGAAGCAGTACTCCCCTTGGAGATTGAGCTACCCTCTCTACGAGTGGCAGTTCATTACGAGCTAATGGACGAAGAGAATGCCCATCTTCGGCTCGAGGAGCTCTACGCCCTTGATAAAACCCGGCTCATGGGGCAACAAAACTTGGAAGCTTACAAAGCAAAAATGATGCGCTCATACGAGAGATTGACTAGGCCGAGAACATTCTGCCAAGACGAACTCGTGCTAGTGGTCAAGAGACCTATGGTCCCCAATCGTGCCCAACGGGGGAAATTCGAGCCGAACTATGAATGCCCATACATTATAGACAAATTCTACCAAGCTGGGGCTTACTTGCTCATGGATATGCATGGCGAAAGACCCTTCAGGCCAATAAATGGCCGGTTCATGAAAAAATACTACGCCTGACGAGTTACGGCTAAGGTCAACGATAGATGACGATGCCTATGTCCGCTCGCTATCTTCCCAAGCCTGAACTCTATAAGTAGTATCCGATGAAACTTTGCCTCGAAAACGTGCGATGGACCGCAATGTCCTAAAACTTACAACAGACCGAGATATTCTAAAACTAATAATGGACCCAAACGTCCTTAATAACGATTGACCGAAACGTCGTTAAACTAATACAAACCGTAGCATCTCAAGGCTGACGCAAAAAAAAACGGTACGTCCACAAGCAAGATGGGCACGGATGAAAACCCGAAAGGGCCCCGTGAGTAAAAACAGTAGGGCTACCGGCGAGTTTTGTGAAAACCCGAAAGGGCACAATCTCGTTAAAAGACACTTGCTAGGTCCTCTCGACCCTGTAAAGAGAAAATACCTGCGTGAGATCCTTACGACTCACAAGGGAGCAACACACTTAGAAATCCCCACGATTCCTAAGGAGAAAACACACTTACGAGATCCTCACGACTCGTAAGGAGAGTTCCCTTTTGAGACCCTCACGGCTCATAGGATTCAAAAGCCTTAAGCTACAGGGATCTGAACCTGTTCTTAAGCCATCACATTTCCCAGACTGCCCTACAAGCGGTTCAATGCTGACCCTTGTATACAATCCACGGGCACGAATAAATATTTCCCTAACAGAGTCCCACCAGCGACTAGGGATATGCTCACCCGGTGAACAAACACTTGTAGGTCCTCTCGACTTGCAAGGAGAAAATACTCTTGTAAAATCCTTACGACTTATAAGAGAACACACACTTAAGAATCCTCACGATTCTTAAGGAGAAAACGCACCTATGGGATCCTCACGACTCGTAGGAAGAAATACCTTTATAAGACCCTTACGGCTCGTAAAGTCAAAAGCCTTAGTCAACAGGATACTAACCCTGTTTGCTAAGCCACCTTTGTTCGACATCGACAGAGGAAAATGATGATTCTCTCCTGGCAATATCCCAGTAGTAGCGATGCTGATGCCTAAATCGGTATCAAATTCCAAGCCTTTTCACGGCAAATGATGATTCGCTCATGGCAATATTCCAGTCGTAGTGATGCTGATGCTAAGACTGGCACCAGATTCCAAGTTCCATACTCGCGATATAAAAATCAGTAAGCCAAAAATGCATATGAAATAGCCGAAATGATGGGGCAACTTGCAATAAAATCAGCAAGTAAAAGATATGTATAAAAAAACAGCCGAAATGATTGGGCAACTCGCAATAAAAAGTAGCGAGTAAAAACAAAAATAGCCGAAATGATTGGGCACCATGAAGAATAGCCGAAATGATAGGGCAATCATGACTTTCGCGATATAAAAGCTGAAATGATAGAGTATCGCGGAAAGAAAACAAAAATACATATGAAATGAAATTTTTGCCCTACAGATGAGATCACATCGATCCCTGTATACAATCTAGGGGTGCAAAAAAAGAGGGAACCATATTATCCCACCAGGCTCCGTCAGAAAGAGAGCCAAGTCTCGACGGCCACCTTTACAGCCAGGAGACCCACAACAGCGTTCCTCCTCATTCCAACAGGATTCGAACGCGACAATCAAGCGGAGCCATGGCAAAGCCCCTAGTTCCAAATCTCGAAAGTTCATAGAAAGCCTAGAGACTATCTCGGAGCCATGGTAGAGTCCCTAGTTCTATGTTTCGACGGCCACATCTACAGCCTGGAGACCACCCCGACATTCGTCTCATTACAGCAGACGCAACGTCATCCAAATGACCCCGTCATGGAAATACGTCATCCAACATGACCCCGTTGTGGAAATACGTCATCAAATGACCCCGTCACGGAAATACGTCATCCACATGACCCTGTCGCGGAAATACGTCATCCACATGACCCCGTCGCGGAAATACGTCATCCAATATGACCCCGTCGTGGAAACACGTCATCCAAATGACCCCGTCTCGGAAACACGTCATCCAAATGACCCAGTCATAGAAATACTTCATCCAACATGACTTCATTGCAGAAATATGTTATCAAATGACCCCATCACGGAAATACGTCATCCACATGACCCCGTCGTGGAAATACGTTATCCAAATGACCCCGTCTCGGAAATACGTCATCCAAATGACCCCGTCGCGGAAATACGTCATCCAAATTACCCCGTCGCGGAAATACGTCATCCAAATGACCCCGTTGCGGAAATACGTCATCAAACATGACCCCGTCACGGAAATACGTCATCCAAATGACCCCGTCGCGGAAATACGTCATCCAACATGACCCCGTTGCGGAAATACGTCATCAAACAAGACCCCGTCACGGAAATACGTCAGCCAAATGACCTCGTCTCGAAAACACGTCATCCAAATGACCCCGTCATGGAAATACGCCATCCAACATGACCCCGTTGCGGAAACACGTCATCAAATGACCCCGTTGCGGAAATACGTCATCCAAATGACCCCGTCTCGGAAACACGTCATCCAAATGACCCCGTCACGGAAATACGTCATCCAACATAACCCCGTTACGGAAATACGTCATTAAATGACCCCGTCGTGGAAGTACGTCATCCACATGAACCCGTCATGGAAATACGTCATCCAAATGACCCCGTCTCGGAAACACGTCATCCAAATGACCCCGTCGCGGAAATACGTCATCCAAATGACCCCGTCGCGAAAATACGTCATCCAACATGACCTTGTTGCGGAAATACGTCATCCAACATGACCCCATTGCGGAAATACGTCATCAAACATGACCCCGTCGCGGAAATACGTCATCCAAATGACCCCGTCGCGGAAATACGTCATCCAACATGACCCTGTTGCGGAAATACGTCATCAAACATGACCCCGTTGCGGAAATACGTCATCCAAATGACCCCATCTCGGAAACATGTCATCCAAATGACCCCGTCATGGAAATACGTCATCCAACATGACCCCGTTGCGGAAACACGTCATCAAATGACCCCGTTGCGGAAATATGTCATCCAAATGACCCCGTCTCGGAAACACATCATCCAAATGACCCCGTCACGGAAATACGTCATCCAACATGACCCCATTGCAGAAATACGTTATCAAATGACCCCGTCACGGAAATACGTCATCCACATGACCCCGTCGCGGAAACACGTCATCCAAATGACCCCGTCTCGGAAACACGTCATCCAACATGACCCCGTCTCGGAAACACGTCATCCAACATGACCCCATCACGGAAATACGTCATTCAAATGACCCCGTCGCGGAAATATGTCATCCAACAGGACCCCGTTGTGGAAATACGTCATCCACATGACCCCGTCGCGGAAATACATTATCCAACATGACCCCGTTGCGGAAATACGTCATCCAAATGACCCCGTTGCGGAAAAACATCATCCAAATGACCCCGTCGCGGAAATACGTCATCCACATGACCCCGTCGCGGAAATACATCATCCAACATGACCCCGTTGCGGAAATACGTCATCAAATGACCCCGTCGCGGAAACACGTCATCAACTGACCCCGTACGGCCAAAGTCAACCCTCGACCTCCCTGTCAAAGCAATGCTTTGATCCGGGAGCAGGCCAAATCATTAATCACTTATGAGTCCTTTCGACTTGCAAGGAAGAAAATTCTCTTGTGATATCCTTACGACTCTCAAGAGAAAACACACTTAGGAATCTTCACGATTCCTAAGGAGAAAATACACCTACAAGATCATCTCGACTCGTAGGGAGAAAAATCTTTATGAGACCCCCACGGTTCATGAAGTTGGAAAGGCTTAGGAGATAGACCTAAACCTGACTCCTAAGCCATCGCTGTCCTACAAAGAGATCAGGATAGATTATCCTCAAAACGCATTTGCTAAAAAGGACAAACCACCAAGAAACAAAGTATGTCTTTTATTCATGAATCAAAATGAATTCGAAGTACAATTTATAGAAGAATCAAAAAATACCCTCATTCAGGAATATGTAAAAAAAACATATACATTGTTTTCAAGCCGGCGGACGATTCAGTAGATTCATCAGTTCATCCCTCTTCTGCTGGGTCTCGGCCTCATAATTTGTTATTGCGATAAGACAGGCCTCCGCTTGAGAATGTTGGGCCTGGTACGAGGCGAGTTGACTTTCAAGCTCATGTTCGGTAACTTTGTGGGCTTCAACCATCTCGCGAGTAAAAATGACGGCTTTATCAATAGCTACCACCTCCCTGATAGCTTCTTGAAGCACCCGTCAGAGTTCATATGCACGAGTGGTCTTGGCCGTAAGTTCAGCTTGAAGTTCCCCAGCGCATTTGAAGCCAACTCCCTCTCTGAAAACTTTCGGTTGAGCCTCTTCTCACATAACTGCATATTTACAGCACACCATTCAACCAGTCCCTGCAAGCTCGTCTTTGCAGCCACAACCTCAGAAGGAAGGCATGTGCACTCAAGATCATGTAAACACACCTCCATTCGACGCCGAGCCTCGATCCAAAACATGCACAATCTATTTTCTCCTTCTGGCAACAAGGAAAATCCTCGGTAGGCACCCCATTAAGCATGCGTTCATGACTATATGCCTATGGATTCTAGAACGCGCTGATTAATGGACAACACGACGATGATGATTCGTACTTAAAGAAAATTCCTAAGGGTCAAGTATAACGCTCACATACTTAGGCGAGATGCACGTACGAATATATGACGAAAAGAAAAATTCAGTAGACAAGCAGTTAACGGCCAATGATAAAGGGAATACATTGATCTAAATATGCTACGCTACAGGGAAAAGGTCACCAAACAAAGGACCGGTGATACAAGGGTTAACAAAACAAAATACAAAATTTTCCATCTCCCTCTCTGCCTTCTCCAACACGTCGAAACTACGGTTTTCGCGAGTAGTTGCTCCCAACCGATTAGTGCCATGTTCATCAGCAAAAGCGGACATGACAGCCCGCCGGGCTCTTGTCTGACCCAATAGATGAATCGAGCGATCCTTTTTCAGAGCCCGGGTAATCAAACGCGCCTCGTAGAAACATTCGATCTTGTCCTCTGCCGCATCGAGGACTGCTAGAGTCATCTTCGTCGGATGAGGAGGGATGTCTGCAAGAACGGATGAAAAGACCATCCATTGCCAAATGGAACCCATAAGAAGGGGAGATCCTCTACGAATTAGGAGTTCATACGTTACCGCATCGCATTCGGCATCAGTGAGAAGAGGATCCACCAGCCGCGCAGTAAAGCGAGGAATCATCTCCTCGACAGGCACCTCCCATGGTTGTCGACGAGCATGGGGGCGGTTGCAACCCATGACACTTAGTTGATTTCTCAAGATGATCACCCTAAGGTATAAATAAGTTTCTCTATGAAGAGAGGAAGAAATACATGGCTTCAGGTTATACAGGGGAGCATTCAATGCTATGCACAGAAAATATTGCGCAAGGCCCAGAAAAAGGGGAGAGCATGGGAAATCCAAAAAATGACTCGTTGGAATCAGTGTGGAGAAAAAGCGACCCCATCAACAGAGCCCCACGTGCATAGCACGTGAGCATCAGCCTTAATCCTTATTGGAAATTTAAAAGGCCCCACACATGCATGACATGTGAGCGGGCGTTAATGCAAGAATGAAATCCTAAGCAGCGTCTCATGAGCAAAACACGTGAACACCAACAACAGTATGACAAAATTTCATAAAGAAGACATATAAACACAAAAAGGGGGAAAGGAAAGTTTTGTCATTCATACTTCGAGAATGCATACATGAACAAAAGAAAGCATTTACAGTGGCGAAACAGTAAATCCGGGGCACGGATTAAGAAATGCAAAAGTAAGGCCGTCTAGAGTGCTTATGGCCTTTCTGACCATTCTGGTGTGCATCTTTTCGCGATCGCAAGCATCATGATCCTTGCTAATGTCCTCCGCCCTCTGATAAGCAGCAAGTATCGTCGTCTGTTGGAAAATTTGATGCAAGATATCAGTGAGATTATCTCGCCGTTTCTTCGAGATTAGGCCCGACAGATACACTGAGTGCACCTTGTCTTCGGCATCATCCAATGCCTGAAGCGGCATAGCTTCGTAAAATTCCAGCAGTTCCCCCCAAATTGCCCTTACTATGATCTTTAAAAGGGCGGAGCGACGAGGAAGCAGTTGACCATTGTGCGCATTGAAACAATTCATAATCTCAGCGCAAGGGACGTTTGTAAACTCCTGATTTTGACAATGGCCCTATACGCGAATGTCCTCATAAGAAATAAATTCGCTAAGACTGTAAAGATGTACAACCATAGTGTCTGAAAAGAGACATCAGTGAAAGATTAGCAATCAAGAAAACCCGCTAAAAAGAAACAGACATTGGGATTCAAACAAATTCTTGGGAAAACAAGTTCTGTGCAAATAAGGAAAAACCCTTGGTGTGAATTTAAAATCCACAGAAAATTTCTACAGTAAGTTCCTCGGCCGTTCAAGATCCTTACATGAAAAAGAATTCCTTTTTGTTGACAGAGTTAAACTCTAAAAATTTTTGTAACAGAGAACTGAGCTATGATGAAGAGAATTAAATTCTCAAGGAAAGAACGAAAAAGGAAGAAGATGAAGGAGTGGAGGCGCTGCTGAAGAGACCCTCACATTTATAAGACATGATAGGAAATGGTTCATCTTCCATGTTCCCTAGGCAGATCCAACGGTCACAAAAGTTACAGTGTTGCACTCATGTGCAAACACGTGAGAACAACACTATGGGGGCATTTGTTCCCTCATAGGAATTAAATAAAATATAGATACAGAAGCAAGGAAACCCCCCAAATAGGGCATCACGTGCTCTCATGTGACCAGGTCTCACGTGCAAACACGTGACCTTTTACAGGCAAAGCCTGTAGGCACTGAATAAAATAAAGAAATGCTTAATCAGTGGTATCACGTGCCCACACGTGACCAGGTCTCACGTGCAGACACGTGACCTTTTACAGGCAAAGCCTGTATGCGCTGAATGAAATAAACAATTGGAAACGCTGTATCAGTAGGGTCACGTGACAACACGTGACGGGTCATTGAGCCCTTTGAACCAATAAAATTAAATTCTAATTAATTCCTTAATCAATGGGGTCACGTGCCAACACGTTATGAGCTCTTAAACTCTCTGAACAATAGAATTAAATTCTAATTAAAAGGGAAATAAAAACCCTAATTGGAAAAAACATTTCTCTAGATCTTTCCAAACAAAAAGATTGCACTCAGTAAAGAGGAGCATCGTTGGATTAAAAATCACCAGTTTATAGAAAGATTCTACATAAGGAAATATTTTCCTAAAATCTGCCAGGACCAACCAATAAAATATCTTTTGGATTAAAAATTCAATGGTGGATAAAATTCACCAAGTGATCTAAAAGATCATGTTGGTTACAAAATCAATTAAAATCTCTCAATGAGAGATTGACCGAACAAACTGATTCTTTTCTTTCTCCTATAAATAGGAGCTAAGAAGAAAAGAGAAGGGATATAAAACAAGAGAGAGAATATAAAAAAAAGAAGAGAATTTAATTCTCCAGAGAGAAAAGAAGATCTCTTCAGAAAAGAAAGAAACCCTAGGTAAGAAAGGGAAAGAGATCATTCTATAAGTTTCCACAAAACAAAAGAGAATTTAATTCTCAAATTAAGAGTTTAACTCTTCTAAATAAGAACTTAGTTCTTCCTCTGGTTGAAGATCTGTAGAAGCAGATCTCTCTATAAGTTGAGAATTTAATTCTCATCGGGGAGATTCTGTCATGCAGATCTAAAACCTGAGGGAGTTCAGAGAATTCTATTCTCCCACAAAGCATATAGGAATTTAATTCCTCTAAACAAAATTAAGGGTTAACCCTATAAGAGAATTTAATTCTTCAACAAGGGATTTATCTCTCCATGCATGTAAAAAGATCAAGTACCTAACATGATCACGTGGCCACACATGACCCTCCCCCTCAATGATCAAAAGAGAATGAATAAGATCAGGTCACGTGCTCCCACGTGACCCTGGAACAAACTTCTCAAAATAAGAAGAGCAGAACAAACTATGGGCTCCTCACGTGTCTCCACGTGACCTCTTGAAAAACCCTCTTTTTAGAAAAAAAAGAGCAAATGGGGGAAATCTGAGGAATTGATATCCAATGCATGGGTACCCATCACGTGTCCACATGTGGTGGCCATAAAGATTAAGTGTTTAACACTTACCTGCACATTCTGAGAATAAAATAAAGGGAAATCTGGCCTAATACTCAAGCGCCTCATGTGACCCCACGTGAGTGCTTCTTTCTTTAGTGTTTAACACTATTTTGTGCGTTTCATCCTTAGTGTTTAAAACTATTTTAACCGCATTACGTGGGATCACGTGATAGACGAGTGTACTCTAGTGTTTAACACTATATTCAAGCTAATCTTAGCCCAAATTAGCTAAGTCTTCCAGAGGCGGGACCATCCCTTTTGACTGAACCTCAAATACACTCTTGTCTTCCAAAATTGATCATCCCATATGGCATTCAAAGCAAAACCCAGATCCTTTCAATCAACTTTGGTTCGAGGGTACATCTCTTCACACCTCTGATACATGTCGTTGTAATTCTTCAACGTCTTCAGAGAGGTGGTGGGTCCCAATGATCAATAACTATCTGGTGCATTTCAAAGCCAATGTTTGCATCTGAACTTGGACCGCAATGTCGCTAAACTAAACAATAGAGTCCTAATGCTCTTTTGTTGGATCTAAATGATCCTGTTAATTAGATCTTAGTCTAAAAATTATACTAATGTGTTCTTAACAAACATTTAAGTTGATCTTAATCTCAAACGAGCCTAACGATCCTTAAATCTGTCCAATTATAGGTCCCCAACCAATATTGGTTCAAGGTTACATCTCGTCACTCCTCTGATATTTATCGTTGTAATCCTTCAACGTCTTCAGAGAGGTGATGGGTCCCGACAACCAGACATTCTACGGACTGTGGGGTCCTTAAACTCATGGACTATGACGTCCTTAAACTTTACAGACTATGGGGTCCTTAAACTCATGGACTATGATGTCCTTAAACTTTACAGATTATGACGTCTCTAAATTAGACTATGATGTCTTTAGACTCTATGGACTATGATGTCCTTTAAATTTTGGACCGCAAAGTCCTTAAACTAAAACAATAGAGCCCAAATGTTTTTTTGTTGGATCTAATGATCCCGTTAAGTAGATCTTAGTCTAAATTAGACTAACGTATTCTTAACAAACTGTTAAGTTGATCTTAGCCTAAAATTAGACTAACGTATCCTTAATAAATGGTTAAGTTGATCTTAGTCTAAAATTAGACTAACGTATCTTTAATAAACGTTTAAGTTGATCTTAGTCTCAAATGAAACTAACGTATTCTTAAACCCAAACCAAAACCCAAATCTAAGAAAATACTGATTTGGACTAATTCCCGCCCTACGGGCAATAACATAAATTAGTCTCCGTATACAGACTACAGGCAACCAAAAATAAAACAAACATACATGACACGAAGTGACCAGCTGGAGAATGAGAAAGTGGTTACCGCGATGTGGTTGCGTAATTAACTGCAAGGGCTTGCGCCTGCAGGGAAGAGCGTCCCCACAATCAAAAACCTCTCAAATGAGGGGAAATCTAACGAAGTCTGCTACAACGGCCACATCCGTCTAAACCTCCGATATACGGTGCCATAAATCAACTTGGCATTTTCGGAGAGGTGGACGGATAAAACCAAATAGCATCTGCCCCCAAATTCAAGCAAGACGAACCTACGCGGTTGCGTCTCTGTGTCAGGAGGAGAACAGTGGAGATCCTCTAAATATCTGGATTTTGGAAATATTTTCTGAGTTTCCGATTTTAGCAGATTTTTGATCCCGACATCTTGAAAATCTTGATCTCCTGACATGAGCTAAATCTTGCATAATATCTTCATGAATAATATTAGTACTAATTATTAAATTAGAGAGAGTATCATAATCACTTTATATGGTAATAAATTTTTAAAAACATGATTAAGAATATTTGATATGCTATGCATCTTTTAATTACTAAAATATTATATAAATATAAAATGCATATATTTTCCTTCATAATGTTAATTATAATATATAAATATATGGTAGATAGTATTTAGCAGATAAACCCAAATATGTTCTATATTTATAATAAACACCTTTAAATATTTAAGGAAGGTAAGGAAAATATTATATCAAAAGTGCAATATTTTCGACTGAACACGTATCGTACGCGAATACTCGCCGAATAACTTTACTAGGAAGCCATGCCCCATAACTCCGACCAAGTGATGTAGGAGAACCCCGTTCCCAAAAGCATCCTCTCGGGTGCTCGCGGCCACGGTGTTGCACTTCGTCGACGGTATTGAGGGTGCGACCATCTACTAAAGTTTCCGACAAGCATTCAATCGGGTAGTCGGGAATCTTGTTGAATTACCCGACTAAGTTATTGAAAAGTGTTTTTGATTTGAGACTAAAATACAAGGTTTATAGGTTAGTCATGAAATTCGGAATATGAGATATTCCGGATTTATGATGTCTAAGGAAATACGGATTCTAATTATTGTAGTTTTTCATTTCTTTTCTGCGACCGTAAGTGTAATATGTGGGGTATCCCAAATATCGTTGCTATATGTCAACGGAATTTGGGATACGCGTATTTACTTACGTTGATGACATGTGATGTTATGTGTTGCTGTGATCTGTTATATTGGATTGTCGTGAATGAATAGCCGGGGGTTTTACGTGAGATGAGAGTTTTTCAATTTTCATTCATGTAAAATTTTTATATAATATTCTTTTATTGAGACACTTCTGGGTTGAGGATGATGTCACCATTGATGTATATTATTTAATTTTCCGCAATAGGATAGACCCAAGACGGGGAGCACAAGTAACTGGGTTTTGGAGTCCAGTGGGAGACCATCACGAGGAGTCGAGAACGGGTCTCCTAATTCTAGAATTGGCAGGGTTGCTTGTTGCTCTCGTAGAGATCTAGGGATGTGGGTTTAGCTATTCATCATGACCGTGAAATCTGTGTTTTTCATTATTGGCTTAATTTAAAACACGGACCTCCTAGTATATCCAATATTTCATATGTTGACTTCTGCTGCTTGGTTCTGTGATGTGATCATATAACTGCGTAAGACGAATGTTATATATATATATGATATATATAATAAATGTTGCTTATGTTTTGCACCCGCGCTAGTCCAGCTTCAGCTCTGCCGTTAG